>CM020183.1:21701468-21900142 GCA_009805545.1 Oryza longistaminata
TCTAAATTCCCCCTAAACCGTTCGTTTGCGATTTTAGGGTCACACGGTAGGTTCCAATCACTAGAGGCGAGCAACAAGTGAACTTATTCCTCGAACAAACCTTTTCCCCACTAGTAATCGGCTCAACTCTTGGCCCTAACTAGGCCGAAGAGAGCCCATTCTTGTAGCCAACTCTGCGCGCACTTCCATCGGTCCATAAGAGTGACACGACACGATCGGCCTATGAAGACAGAATAGCATGTGGGTACAAAGACAAGGCACTATTCCCATTCCACCCTCCTCTCGTAATCTACATACAGGGCCGTTCGCTCACTAATGAACCAACTCTTTCCCTTGTTCTTACGCCAACACCTCCCACCACTAGCCTCCAAACTTTGCAGCCTTCCACGCCGTGTCCCCCCTCCTTAATGACTTATCGGTAGCTGTTCTACCCAAACCAAAAAAATAAGTATCGACCAAGGAGCTATTCTCTCTAGGCCTAGAATGGAAACCTCAACTATTATCTCACTACCTGCCACTCCTCATTCCTACCTCCTCGACCCCCCTCCCCCCTCCCCGCCGCACAGGCCCCCTTGCGGCCTTAAGCCCCTAAAAACTTAAATTACGTAGTCAACCACCATCGATTGTGTTGAAGCTCTATTTGGTCATCGAATTGAGAACCCAATAGCATAAAGGGCAGGTTGACTAAAGGTTTCCCATAATTTCTAGTTACCTGGTAACGTAGACACAATCCCCTTTTTTTTCACAATATTCAAGTATCGAACCAACTAGGAAGAGGCCCGGCGTAATAATGCGGTCAGGGCACATTAACTAAATTAGAATTATTAAATATTGTACTTATGAATCCTGTTATTACGGTGAAAGTGACTTTTTTATTAAAAGGAAAATAGTCGAATTACACCCTTAGAACTAATAATCGTATAGCGCGAGATAGTACCGCGTTATATCTAAACTACAGTCTATCGCCATCCGATTCGTCTTAACATATGAGTTAATATTTTATTTGTTGTTTTTCTAGATCTATTAATATATATTTATTCACCTATGCATGTTCATATGGTAATATACGATGGATAATCTATAGATGTTAATTAAATATAGGCATATTATTATAGTAGATGGAATGAGTATAATTAAAAAGATGAGTAATGTGGTTACATGCGACACTTTCGATGCTATATATATATATATATATATATATTCCATGGCACAAAATACTAAGTAGGCATATTTTTTCCCTCTTTCTTTTTGGACCAAATAGATTTTCTTCTCTATAGGGTAGGTGTGCGCTTTATGCCTCATTTTTATGATGGGTGTCACACGTTTATGATATGCGCTCGAGATTGGCCTTTAACATTAATAGTAAAAAATGCTTCAAGAATTAGCCGAGATAGCGTGAAGCCCGGTGTTGTGCAGCGTGGCTTCCTTCGACAGCCTCGCCAGGAGGAGAGTCACTACTCATATGCACAATTATGAAAATTCAGAGCTGCAAAGAAGAAAGAGAAACTACTGGATGGGCTGGTCGTATACACACTCTTCTTTTTTTCTTTTAATGACATCTCTTGTCGTACCCGATAACATAGGCAAAGGGATTACTTGATTAGATATAATATAATGATTGAAATATATATCCACTGGTTTATGTGTAAATAAACCAGTTTATATTTTGCTTTTCTTTAATATAATTTTTTTTTATATGTTCTCTAAATTATAAGATAATACTTTCTTATGTTCCTAAACATCGAATATGACGGGAGAAAGTATTCCTATCTCCATCCAATCTTTGACATCGTTAACTCTGTTTCACACTTCCACTTAAAAAGTGAGATTACATTGTATTTGGGAATATAGAAGTATACACGACATCCTCTCGACAGATTAGAATCGCGAATTAGTGCCTCCAAACCTGTCGTCTTGATTGACTCCTCAGCACCGTGTAGCACGACCCAGAGACCTACTCCCTCCGTTCTAAAAAAAAAGACAAACCTTGGATTTCTGTGTCCAACGTTTGACTGTCCGTCTCATATGAAATTTTTTTATAATTAGTATTTTCATTGTTGTTAGATGATAAAACATGATTAATACTTTATACGTGCCTTGTCTTTTTAATTTTTTTCATAATTTTTTCAAATAAGACGGACGGTCAAACGTTAGACACGGAAACCCAGGATTTGTCTTATTTTTTGGACGGAGGGAGTACACTTGCAGCTTAATTTGCAGGTCGGTCTCAGCTCCGCTGGTCCTCTCGGCGTCCTTTTTCTTTCTTTCTTTCTTTTCGCTGTTCTGATGATCGATGTGAAAGGGATCATATGCTCCGGTAGACCATCGATTTCCACCCGTATCTCCATGGATGAATTAACAAGGTTTCTTCTCGAATTTGCCCAGTTGGAATCGCCCGTGTGAAAAATGTTGTCAAAGCATCTGTTCCGTTCTAGCTGAGTCACTAGTGCAGATCAGCTTGAGATTGAGATCCCAGCCTATGGCCCTTTAAATTATGAAAAAAAAAAACGAATTACCCTCTAAACATTAGGCTAGTCCTATCACCCCTAGAGTTTACAATCAGACATTCTTAACCCTGAAGTTTTCAATCCGGATGAATTACCCGGCCCCCTTAATTAGTTAATCTCAATCCAAGATGAATTACTTCCCCCCACCCCAAGTTAATCCTGAGTGGTTTTGGTTTGACGTGGTCCACACATGGCACTAGTTTAAGTGATGTGGCAATCAAATTAGAAAAAGAAATAAAAACAATGGTGGGGCTCACCTGTTAGGAAGGAGAGAGAGAGAGAGAGAGCGCATAAGGGATGGGCATGGCGATCTGACAGGTGAGGCTCACGGTGACGGGGACTGGTCCTCTAAGGGTGCCGGGGGGCGGAGGTCAGGCGGTGCTTGCAGAGAGCAGTCGCCCGAGAAAGCCCAAGAGGCGGCGACAGTGGCCTCAGATCCAGTGTCGATGTGGGAAGAGACTAAGTCGCACACCGAGCGCCGGCGTGCGAGGAAGCAGAATCTTGGGAGTCGAGCGGCGGCCTGTCTTCACTTATCTCTGCTTCCCCACCTCTAGTTTCCCCCACACCAGCGCCGTATGAAGCTTCCCAAGCTCAATGACACCTACAGGAGATCACCGCCACTGAGGAGCCACGGTGAGGAGCTTGATCCCCTTCTCATGCTCGTGAAGCGGGGAGGCGGCGTCGTGGCAGTTGCCGGTCGGGAGCTCCAAGACACGGTCTTGTCGCCGCCTCCACTTCCGCCCCCTCGATTTGCCTCCTCGGCTCCTCCGAAGCTGTCAGCTCGGCCTCCTCCTCTACAACTCAAGGCTGAAAGAAGAACTCGATTTATTTTAGGAAACACATCATTTAGCAGTTTAAGAAGTAGACTAACGGAAAACTAGAAATAAAGCAGCAGCCCATTCGAACTAAGTTTAGCAAGTTTAAATGCAAGTACAACAGCTGGATCAAGCAGTATCTTCAATAAGTTCCGGATTAGGTTTTCCACATTGCAAGAAGAGTTACTAGCTTTGTACAAGTGGTAACTCATCCTGGAACTTAAACAGACTAACAAGTACTCCCTCATTTTTAAATTATTTATCGTTTTAGATTCAATTTGTTGAATGTCAAACAGTCATAACTATAACCATGAATTTTTAAGAAATTCATATGGTTTAGCAAATTATGATTTATATATTATGAAAATATTTCTCGTCGTGAATCTAAAGCATAAATCTTATAATATTAAAATTATACTACATGTGTTTCATATTATAAGTCATTTTAATTTTTTTCTAGTCAAACCTCTTTAGATTTGATCAAATTTATATAAAAATTTAGCAACATCTACAACACTAAATTAACTTAAAAACCGGGCGAAAAAAAACCAAAGTTGTCCGATCAAAAAAACCGGGCGAACAAAAACAAACCGGGCGAAAAAACAAGTGCTAAAAAAAGAAAAACCAAACAAAAGATGTCCGATTCATATGAAAAAAAAGTGGCGAAAAAAACACAGTAGATCCGATTCCCTTAAAAGTTGGAAAAAAAATCATATTCCTATATTATCCTATTTCCTGTACGGTTGTTTGTTTTTCTTCTTTTTTTCGTTTCTTTTCCGTTTTTTCTTTCCTCTTTTTTTTATTTCTTAATACTATGTATGTATATAAACTTTATATACACGTATACAAACTTTATATATTGTATATTTTTTGTTTTTTATACGTATGTATATAAGCTTTGTATACTTCTCTATCTCCACTATTAAAAAATTCAAAACATTTCCTTCGTCCGTCCCTACTTAAAAAATTCACATTAAAAAAGGTCTGTCTGATTCCTAAGAAAGTGGCAAAAAAAAGGTTCGTAAAAAATAAAAAAACAAAGGAGAAAAAAAAGTACAAAATTCGTTTTTTAGTCCCTATATATCTCTTCTATATCTCTAATCTAATCTAACTATTTAAAAAGAGAAGTTTTCATAGTACAACTAAAAAGAAAAAAATGTGCGAGAAAATAAAAAAGGTTAAAAAGCGTGAGAAAAAAAGCAAAAAAACGCGTGAGAAAAAAAGTCAGAACAAAAAAAGCTAAAAAAGTTTCCGTCGTCCGGAAAAAATAAAAAAACATGCGAGGAAAAAACTGTTAGAAAAAGCACGCCATTTCTAAAAAAATGGTTTGAAAAAACCTCACATAAAAAGCACCGTTTATAAAAAAACAAGCTACTCTGAAAAAACTGTTAGAGAAAAAATGTTAAATTGATAGACGCTTGAGTCGGATAGTATCAATCGATTTTTTTTCATCTCCTACACAGCTTTTGTTTCGTCATCTATAGAAATTATATTAAAAAAACAAACATATTTTTAATTGTTATTTAGAGAAGATTGCACAGTGACTCTATTTTGTGTAGACTTGACCATGCGAGGCAATGTAGGATTTGATTGATCCTATTATTGGTTGCAAGAATGAGATCGAAAAAGTATTTTAGATTATATGTATGTTGTCGCGTGAATAATCCAATTATTTTAGGTAAAGCAAGCATCGGTAAGGTTGTCATCGTTGAAGTTGGGCCATTACATTAAAGATGTTCCAATTTTCACCCGTTGCAACGCACGGGTATTTTGCTAGTATAATAACAATATCCATCCAGTCAGCCTAGATAACCCAATCGTTTCCATCTTTCATTCCGATTTCAAAGTCAAAGAATGTATGTATTATGTTAAAAAAAAGCGTACGTTTATGCATTGGATCCCAGAGAAATTAAAACATGATTTAGGGAGTCTTTTACCCCTATGCCATTAAGAAAGTTGGAGGTTACGCGTGTGCCATAAAAAAGTTTTGAGTTACATGTATACCATGACATAAACTTTCGTTTACCCGTGTGTCATTCCATCCACCTTCTGTTAGAGAATGAGCTACAGAGCGTTAGATCAACTATTGAATAAAATTTTCCCACATTCCCATGCATTTGATATACTCCCTCCGTATCATTAAAAAAACGAATCTAGAACTCGATGTGACACATTTTAGTATAATTATTAATCTGGACAGGATAGAGAATATCCATATCTATATTTATTGCACTAGAATGTGTCATATCTAATCATTGATTTTTTATGAAATGGAGGGAGTAAGTAGCGCGATCTACCACGTAGTGTGTATCATACACATACAAGTACATAGCATGCACGTACTTAGGCAAGCATATATAGCTCATTTGGACATTTAAAAGCATATGAATGATAAAACACAAAAACAAAGAAAAAACTAGTATTTTCAATTTGATAATATCTATTATTGCAAAACACATGGAAAAAAAATACACGAATGACCAATTGGATACACCATAAAAAACACAAAAAGAAAGTGAGGATAAATAGAGACTCAAAGTAATTTGCCGTTGGTTTCTGTTTGTCTAAATGTGTGTTAGGAAACATATTTGTTGGGGTGTGTGTGAGCGTGATACTATATTTATAGTAGTGTGTGCATCTGTCGTATAATTGTGGGAAGAAAATCCTAAGAATTTCATAGCGGCCTATAAGGTCCGTAACTATGTTTCAAATGATCAAAGAGGAACATTTTCCATCGTATTAAAAACCTATAAAGTTATCCTTCTGAAAGTATGATCGGGTGGCGAAATTTTGTTGTGCATAGCGGGGAGCAAGACTTACCTTACATGATGGCTGGGCTACTGTAGTATACAATTTCTTGTTTTGTAAAAGAAAAACTAAGATGCTATAATTTACATCATTTTGCCAATATTTTCTATTCTGAAACTTTACAGTGTAATATAGTAGTATTTGGGTTTTCAGGCCTTGGGAGTAAGGTTACACAACCCTAGCTGCTCTGTTCCTGTCTCTGCCCATGGTTTTGCTCCTCTAGTCCTCTTGCACCCTCTATAATCAAAGGATAATTAAGCTCTCCACTAATGACTTAGACCAGTTTTGGGTCAAAACTGTGTACATCTGTACCAGAATGCAAGATCAAAATCATCCGTTGTGTACGTTTCTCCTTTACTTTTCACTGCAGACAAGCTTGGTCTTTCATTAGCAAAATCAAAAAGAGAAAAGAATTCCTCGTCACAAAACCCAATTGCTTCGAAAGCGGGGAAAAATCACAGTTCCGTCCAAATCAATCAGACATGTTCAGCCGTAAGCACACATCAATGACCTTCTGACTTTCAACCAAGAACAGCAATAGACCAAATTAACAAATGAAATGTGTTGCTCAATGAGAGCAGGTACAACGGCAGACTATTAGCCAGTTATAAACATATTTTAATGAGATAAAAGATGAGAGAGAAAAGCAGCGGGCTATAGATCTGTAGCCAGCTGTAATACGGACTCCAAGACGTAATATGTGTATGACAGGTGGGACCATATACTAATAGTATAGTAAGTAATTATTATATGAATTGGCTATAGATTAATTGGAGCTAGTAGTATGTTATACTATTAAACTTGCTCTCAAAACTGCAATTGACATTCCATATGACCGCACATACACGCAAAAAAAAGAGAATAAAAATATACATCAGCTAGAAGAACAAAATAATTTATAAATCTAAAGTATTCTTGATGGTATAGCAGTGAAGTTGTGGCTACATGACCCTATCCAGTAAAGTTCAAATCGGCGTACAATTATTATGTACACAAGTGTATTTTCAATATAAACGAATTTAGTGAGGCTAGTAATTTGCCGCTGGTTCTCTTTTCTTCCTCTTAGGCATATGTTAGAGGCACACTCGTGGGTGCGTACTCCTTTCGTTCCTAAAAAACCAATCTAGAATTGGATGTGACACATCTTAATACTATAAATCTGGATATACATATATTCAGATTTGTCGTACTACATTCGGTCTTAGATTCGTTTTATATGGGATAGAGGGAGTATGTGTGTAGTGAGGTGTATATGCCCGTGCATTTTTCGAAAAAAATAATGCATAAATCCAACCATTTGTTGAGTGGAAAAGTCGCTGCTTCTTCCATGTTGTAACCGACGCCGTCGTCACACGCAGCACATGTCCACTGATAGGTACTCCCTCCGTCCAAAAAAAAGACAAACCGTGGGTTTCCGTGCCAACGTTTAACTGTCCGTCTTATATAAAATTTTTTAATAATTAGTATTTTCATTGTTGTTAGATGATAAAACATGATTAATACTTTACGCGTAACTTATCTTTTTAATTTTTTTCATAATTTTTTTAAATAAGATGGATGGTCAAACGTTGGATACGGAAACCAGGGTTTGTCCTTTTTTGGGACGGAGGGAGTACGCTTCATCGATCGCCCACGGCTAAGCAGCCACCACCAACAAGTCATCCACAAACAATTCCATCTGCATATATTTCTTGACCAAAGAAGAGAGAGAGAGAGAGAGAGAGAGATGTGACTTATTAATTCTCGAGGGGGGCAGATTCCACGTCTTAAGATTACCTACTTGATCTCGCTCTCCTCTTAAGAATTGTTCATGATCGATCGACGGCAAGTCAGCAGCGAACAAACGTCAGTTCGATCGAAAGAGAGGTAGGCCGGGGATTATAATTGATTAATAATCATTCACCACTTCAGCAAGTTGCACAGACATGATATTCCTCTCGTCTCTTTTGTGGCTTCTTTTTTTATTTTTCTCCGGATACAAATACGAATGAGGCGAGGAATCGTTCTTTTGTCCAGGTCAGGGAGATGTGGTAGTATTTGCTAACCTGAGGAGATAAACAACTACTACTCCAGCGTTGTGTTGCTCCAATAATTGAGACACTGACGCGGACATGGAGAGGCCGGGCAGCGAAGGAGAGAGCACGGTGCCGGCACTTGGGCCAGACAGAGATAGGCACTGCGATTTTTGGTCCGGAACTGATCTGTGCGTGACTTGGCAAAAGTGTGTGCAATCATCCATGCGCATCTACAGATAAAGATCAAAGCAAAAAAGAATGGTACTCATATCAATCAACTCTATAAAAGTATCTCTCACTCAAGAAGAAACAAAAAGAACCGGTGAATTTTTTCATATTTATAAGATACTGAAGGAGTGCAGGGCACCTGTAATCTCTGTATCATGTATTTGCCAAAAAGATATAATATGTGTCAATTTTGTGCAAAATTGTACTATATAGTTCCAATACAACAAGTACATGATTTATTTATCTGTTTGGAACTAATAGCACAACGAAAAGGACCAATAAAATCTGCACAATAAGTCTATGTTCATCTACCATAACAGCATCAGAATTCCTAGAATATGTAGCATAGCTACTCTGACGAAGAACATCAAAATTTTCCATATCTATATCTATACTAGTGTTAGGGCTGTCCAAGAGATGCCACCGATAAGTTTTTCCGGCACTGCTAGAATACGCTATGATCGATAGAGTAAAAGTGAGCTTAGCCATCATAGCCGGTGCTTTATATCTAACTAGCTGGGTGGCCCGTGCAATTGCGCGGCTAGTAAAAAAAATCATATATTTTTAAGTAGCTATCTCATTGTTAAGACTTTGAAAGACCAAACCTTATCATTCTCGTGTTTCCAATTATATAGTTTATAAAAATCACACCAGTTGTTACCCCTTATGTCATCTCCTTCTTTATTTGCTTGCTCGATCTATCACTATTTCTATTCATTCTTCTTGGAACATTCAAAAATTGGATTTTATAGTTTTTAGAGTTTATTGTCACGTTGAGTTTCGTTTTTATAATTTCTAGATGTCCCGTCAAACGTTGCCATTATACTCCTCTACAGCCCGTCCACTATCTCTTCTCTTTATTGTCATTGAGATTTTAAAAATCGAACATAATTATAGTTTGGGTTCATTTTTACTTTCTAGAAGTCCTGCCAAACCGTCAACGGTTTTGCCATTTTACTCCTCTACGGCTCGCCCGCCGCCTCTCTTCTTTATTGTCATTGAGATTTTAAAATCGAACATGATTACCATTGGTTTTTTTTACTTTTTAAAAGTTCCGAACCCTTAAAAATTGGACTTGTAGTTTCATTTTTTATAATTTTTAGAAGTCCCATCAAACGATGCCACTATGCCTCTTTGCAGCCCGTCCGCCGCCTACTCTTTATGTCATTGTGATTCTAAAAATTGAACATAACTATCATTGCAATTCGTCGGAGGCTCTGCAACTATACTCTTATATACCCCGCCCGCTGCTTCACCTTTTTATTGTCATTGAAATTTTGAAAATGGAGGCAGGGGAGGGAGCTCCGAGAAGGAGGTGTTCGTCGTCGTCGTCGGAGGTTGAACAATGGCGGCGTAGGACGAAGAAGCAGGGAGGTAGTACGATTCTTGCGGCAATGGAGACGAGTAGGAGAAGGGAGTGGTGGTGGTGGTGGAGATGGAGCTAGAGGAGTAGAACAATGGCGTGGAGGTGGAGGTGGGTGAAGCGCTCCTGATAAAAGGTTCGAGCGCTTTCATGAGCTCCTGATCCGAGGAAGAAGACGAGGACGAGGAGCTCAGCTGATACTTGTACAAATCTATGGCCGCCATTAGCAACAACACTAAAGGCTACCAAGAACTAAAAGAAAAAAAAGTTTTGTTTTGTGCAGAATCTGAACTAAAATAATTGATTGATTAAGCCCTGTTTCTTCAAAAAAAGCGAAGAACAGGGGTGGTTCTTGCAGCCTGGATGAAAGGGGCCTGTAAAAACTACCCTTCCTGGCTTGCTAAAGCTTAAAAAAAAAGAAGAAGAAGAAGAAATCTTAAATCTAAACAGAAACAAGAGCTAGAAACATGGACAAGAATGAATCCAGGAGAGAGAAAAAAACGTTCTCTGGATCTCTGTTCTTCCCGAGAAGAAGAAGATTGTACTGTCGAAAGAAAGCCGAGAATCTCACACCCCAAAAGGAACACTTTCTTGATCAAATACCCCAAGAAAGGCCCCCTTCCAAAACTAAAAAACAACAAATGCTTCCTTTCTTTGAAACCTTTTTGTCACCTGCTGCTTCTACCAAGGATCAGAGTTCAGAGAACAAACCTGCTGCCGCCGTCGCCGGCGACGATTGGGTGCCTCGTCGTGGATCGCTCAGCCTCACCGGGGAAGTGGAGTGGGTTTGGGTTGGGGAGAAGGCTTGGCTGTGGTGGGGTTTGGCTAGGCTACGTGCTTTGGCAGTTTAAGGGCAGACTTCCATTGCACAGTTGCCAATTGGCCATTGGTCCAAGCAAAGCCAAAGGAAAAGGCTAAGAGGATTACAGAATTCTACGCAATAAAGGGAGAACAAGAATAGATGCATTGCACATTAATATATTTTGTGTTTATTATTTTTTTGCATCTTCTCCTGTGTGTTTCACACTTCCACTAACCACTTATATATACTCAGATTATTGAAATATAAGCATAGTGGAAGTTCATTTTCCCCTCTCATTCCAGATGATCAATCTGTCCCTTTCAGAGGATAAGAGCTGAACTGAGCAATCTGCGAATTCCCAACTTGGAATATAAACACCTGTAAATGACAATGCCTCTGGAAGCTTGAGTGATTATGAAGTATTCATGCACAGCACAACTCTTTGTTTGAAAACCACACCAACTTATTTTATGGTTGGATTACAAGAGAAGGATGCCACTTTTGACCAAGTATACGTCTCTCCCTATCTTTCTTTCCTTCCATTTTTGTCTTCTTCTTGCACTTCAACCGTGTCAATCTTTATTCTGCATAATTTGTTTTTAGCAATTATTAAGTTTGGTCAATCAAATAGCTTGGCGTCCTGTGATTTTAGTATTTTATTTTTATTTTGGTTTGGAAACTTGAGACCCTATCTGGTGGAGTTCACAGGCACAACTTCATTATCCCTTTCTTACTGCAGAAATGAAAAGTATAATTAAAGTGACGTGTTCTTGAGAAAGTACAATAAAAGTGCAACCTTTCCCAGTACCGAAGACAAAGCACCACTGCTGTGCATCACAACATCAGATCGATCTACTCCCTGTTATTTTGGGTTTGTCATAAGTTAAATTTCATCAAATTTAACTAAGTTTATATAAAAAACATAGAAATATTTACAACATCAAATTAGTTTAATTAAATTCATCATCAAATATATTTTATAGTATATTTGCTTGCTATTTTTTTCTATAAACATGAATAAACTTAAACTTAAACTTAAAGTAATTTAACTTAGACAAACAAAAAAGAACTTATAATATGAGATGAAGGAAATAGCCGTACACAAGAATAACCATATAATACATATAAAAAAGTTCTACTACAGAGTCATTAGTACTTGAATGATCAGGTCGTGAAAACAATCACATCAGCTAATGAGCAAAGTAAATACATTACAAAAATTTTAAAGAGTGAATTGCAACAGCAGTAACCAAAAGTTACATTACATTACACCCTCAACTGGCCTTGCCGAGAGAAAAAAAACAACCGGCGAAGTAACCAGGAGATCATAATAACTACTAAGTACAGAAAATTAATACAGCAATAATAAGCTAAGAACACTTATCTTAAACCCTTCTTAATGATTTGATCCTACCACGACGAAGACGACGACCTCCTTAAACCCTAATTGCAGCAGCCATGGCCGATGTCTAATATTCCATCGGATCATGGAAGCTACTGATTACATTAATTTAATTTAATTTTAATTAATTAAGGTTGATTTGATCAAGAGAGGATGGAGTCCCAGTCGATCTCCCATGACGGACACTTGTAGAGGTGGAAGGCGTCGGATTCGTCCCATGGCGCCTCCGTGAAGTCAAGGTTTGCCATCTCGGGGAGCGCCGCCGGCGGCGGCGGTGGCGGCGGCGGGAGAGGAGGCGAGCAGGCGGAGATCGCCGACTCGTCTCCCTCCGACGTCGTGGTCGTCGTCGACGCGGAGCCTTTGGGCGAGTCCGGGTGAGCGGCGGCGGCGGCGGCTTTCTTGGAGGAGCGGGGCGGCGCGGCGGCGAGGCTGCTGGCAGATGGGCGATGAGCCTTGCGTCGGATGGCAGGCGATGGAGCGGCCGGCGAGGTTGGGCGCCGCCGACGGAACGGAGCGTGGGTCAAGTGAGGCGAGCGCGCCGTCGCGCGGAAGGCGGAACGACCCCTTGTCGTACGAGCGAGCGCCGCGTCCTCGCGGTGATCGAACGCTGCCCCAGCCACACGCCGTCGCGCGTTCTCTCGGGCAGCCGATCTCCCCCACCCACTATCCCCCAGGGCCCTGACGCCGCACGCCGCGGTACAATCTTCCGCCCGGCCGGCCCGCCGCCGCCGCCGCCCCGGCCTGCTTTCATGAGGCTGCGCCGCGGTGCCACAGGTACGACGCCGACGCCGACGCCAGACGCCGCCCATCCCCAGCTGCGTGCAGCTGCTGCTGCACTCCAACGAACTCGCCACCTGAATTCTGCTGGATCTGCTCCGGCCAGGTGAGCCAGCCCCACGCCCGCAGCATTCCGCCGCGAGATGCAGAACGACGAGGAGGAGGGAGGCAGGGGAGGGACAGCTCCGAGAAGGGGTGTTCGTCGTCGTCATCGGAGGTGGAACAACTGGCGGCGAGACGTAAGAACCAGCGGAGGTAACGTACGAATTCTTGGCGGCAATCGGCAGACGAGTAGAAGAAGGACGTGATAGTGGTGCCGTGGATGAGATGGAAGCTAGGGAGTAGAACATGGCGTGGCAGGTCGGAGGTGGGAGTGATGGGTGAAGCGCTCCTGATACAACAAGGTTCGAGACGCTTGTTCATGAGCTACCTGATCCGAGGAGAAGACAGAGGACGACGAGCTCAGCTTGATACTTGTACAAATCATATTGGCGCCATTAAGCAAACAACACTAGAAGGCTACAAGAACTAAACAGAAAAAAAAAGTTTTGTTTGTGCGAAATCTGAACTAAATAATTGATTGATTAAGCCTAGTTTCTTTCAAAAAAAGCGAAGACAGGGGTTGTTCTTTGGCAGCCTGAAGAAAGGCGCTGTAAAAACATACCCCATTCTGGCTTCGCTAAGCTTAAAAAAAGAAAAAAAGAAGCAAGACCTTAATCTAAACAGGAAACAAAAGCTAGAAACATGGACAAGAATGAATCCAGGAGAGAGAAAAAACGTTCTCTGGATCTCTGTTCTTCCTGAGAAGAAGAAGATTGTACTGTCGAAAGAAAGCCGAGAATCTCACACCCCAGAGGAACACTTTCTTGATCAAATACCCCAAGAAAGGCCCCCTTCCAAAACTAAAAAACAACAAATGCTTCCTTTCTTTGAAACCTTTTTGTCACCTGCTGCTTCTACCAAGGATCAGAGTTCAGAGAACAAACCTGCTGCCGCCGTCGCCGGCGACGATTGGGTGCCTCGTCGTGGATCGCTCAGCCTCACCGGGGAAGTGGAGTGGGTTTGGGTTGGGGAGAAGGCTTGGCTGTGGTGGGGTTTGGTGGTGTGTGTGGGGCGGAGGAGGAGGAGGAGGCGTCGCTCTTGGGGAGGTAGTGGCTTCCGGCCTTGGCCTATATATAGCGGCCGGAGTCACCGTGGGTTGGCTGGTCGCCGGTGGAGAGGGGGAAACTTCGCAAAGCGTGAAAAATGACTCTGTGGATGACATGTGGGCCCGGGAGGCAGGGTGATGGTCATGCCACGTGTACCGTATTGGCTGGTTTGACTTCAGGTTTAAGATGGTTGTGTGTAGTACTTCTCTCTCTCCTAAGGTATGGACGCTCCGAGCTACTAATGGCGCGAAAGTGATTGAAGTCCATACCCATATGACCATATTTTGGGTACAATCCGTGCTTATCGATTGAATATTTTGTGTACAATCCGTGCTTATCGGTTAAAACTAAGTAAAACTTGTGTAAATATCTCTGTTTTTATTTAGTGGTTAAAAGCTCAGGCTAAAAAATCTACACATGAAGAAGTAGGGGTGAAAACGGGACGGAAACGGACAGAAACCATCTTTATCTTTATCGTTTTTGTTTTCATATTTTTTTTGAAATCGGAATCGGAAATCCCGGATACGAAAACAGAATCGAATATTATCGAAACCGAAAACGGAGCGAAAACGAACCGGCGCGACTACGGTAACGAAAATTTATCGGAATAAAAAACCCCTTAAACTGATAAATCCAATTGAATAAATTATCTATGTTTAAAAGAGTAATGTTGTTGATAAATCCCAATGTAGGAAAAAAATATTCTTATGTAACTTTAGATTTACATAACAAATATTTTTTAAAAAATAACAGCCAAACACCATGGTATTCATTATTCAGCGCTTAAAAAAAATCCTGGGTATTTCAGTCACAAAATTTTTGGTAATTCCGAGAAAATTTCCGGAAAGTTTCTGACCGATTCCGAGTTCCGACGGAAACTGCCCTTATCATTTCTGATTCCGTTTCCGAGAAAATATTTCCGAATTCGTTTCCGTTTCTGAAAAATTCCGACCGACAGATTCCGTTTTCGAAAATAGGTCCGGAATCCGGAAGTTTCCGTACCGTTTTCACCCCTATGAAGAAGTGGTTCTTCTTGGTATCGTGCTGGGTTTTTAAAATGATTTTGTTCCAATTTGGTAATGCAACAGTTAGTGTTCAGTGCAATTTTCGGGAGCTGTAACAAGAAGATTTTATTTAAGCTGGCAAATACTATAAGCATATGAGGAGGGGATGGGAACCTCTCCCCGTAATCGGATGGCTCATTAACGTCTAATTTATTAAGTATTACTAGAAAACGTGAAAAGTAGATTAATATAATTTTTATATTAACTTTCTTATAAACATCATTTTAATAATTTAGAAAGCATGCACACAAAAATGCACACAAAAATGAGGGAGTGAAAAATAAAAACTTGTTCTATCAAACGCAACCTAAGTTTATAACTACCCGTAGAGCGGAAACATATTCTCTTGCTATTTTCCTATAACTTTAAATAGTTGACATGCGGGTTGAACCGGTGAACCCGCATATATTAAACACAGGCTCTGTTTATATCTAGGGTGAAAAGTTTTGGCGTGTCACATCGGATATATGGACACACATTTGAAGTATTAAACGTAGACTAATAACAAAACAAATTACAGATTCCGCCTGTAAACTGCGAGATGAATTTATTAAGCCTAATTAATCCATCATTAGCAAATGTTTATTATAACACCACATTATCAGATCACAGAGAAATTAAGTTTAAAAGATTCGTCTCAAAATTTATATGCAATCTGTGTAATTATCTGTGTTATTAGTTTTTTTTTCTATATTTAATACAACATACATGTATCTAAAAACATGATAAAAAATTTTAGCAGGGAATCTAAACATGCCCACAGTATGTCGTAGGAGAGTCATCCCCTAGAGCATAGCACATGTTCGCAGCAGCACCACGACCGCACAAACAGTCGTTATATATTCCACACCGTGAGAGTGATTTGAGCGAAACAAGAACTTAAATTGGCAAGAACGTTGAATTTATTGTTTCAATCTTTCTTCCTCACTCTAGTCCAGCTCGATTTCAGATTTATAATAACGACAGTACTCTCTTCAACTCCAGTGCAAAATGTACTAACAAGTAACAAACCACAAACGCGAGAAACGAATTCATTCACCGATTTACTCCTATCTATCACTATCGCGACACTGGCGAAATCACGTGGCAATATACAGTAGCGAGAAATCACGCGGAAACATATGGGGAAATCTACCATTGAACGAGTCCGACGCTAGCGACTTCGGTCGATCACATTATTGTTCATCATGGAAATTTTATCTTAATTTTTATTAGCACGGTTTTAAATTAAAAAATCACGTGTAAAAATTATTTCAAAATATTAAATAAATTTATTTTTTAAAAAAGTTACAATAATTAAGGGATTGTAATCAAAATAAACCTTACCCAAATTTTGACAGGATTTCTTATATATTTACTAAAGTTTGGCAATAAACTTAATGTAGGTATTTTTGGTAACTTTTTTTTAAAAAAGGTATAGTTGAAAATTACCAGCCCCTAAAACTTAATTAGTTATACACTAATGGCTTTCTTCTGCCGTAACTTTATATTCACTTTAATTTATCTCAGACACCACCTAGTTCGTCATGACTTCGTGAGTTCTCGAGATGCAAATGTAAAACCACCAGAAACCACCAGAATAATCGCCGTAGCTATAGACATTGCCGTGCAAGTTTGTTGCTTGCCATGAACGACGATTTTAACAAGCACGAGATCGATCAGATACCATCGTCAGTAAAGTGTGGAGGCACTGAAGAAGCACAGTATATTTGCTTTGCTCGAGACCCAACTAGAAGATCAGCGGGCTCGAATAACTCCAATACATCGTTTTCCCCTTTTGTTTTTATTTTTTCCCGGAAGTTCCAAGCAATTCTAGCTAGCTTCTATGCATAGTGTTCCAAGTAATTTTTAGCGGTTTCTTCCAAGCAATTATATTCTACCGAGCTTCTCTGCAACATGCATAGTGTTCCAAAGCAATTTTAGTGTGTTCAGATGTTACGATCTTATAAATTGTACTCTTCCACCTATAAACTCTTTAATAATCGAATGTAATTTCTATAAAATAAAGGCCAGAATTATTTTTAGATAATACAATTTATTTTGGTATATACTTTAAAAAAAAGCTACAACCAAATATTACAAGCGTACAGAACAACCGACTACAAACTAAAAACCCAGCTTAATTAAAAACAAGAAAACTACTTAAAACACAACTTTTTTTTTTGAAAAAAATGCTATAAAAAAAACTTAAAACCCAACTTCAAAATATAGATAACACCAATAGCTAAATCTTCATTTACGGTCAGCCAAAAACAAAGGGCAGAAATAATAAATTCTATTATTGAAAAAAAAATATACATATAGTACTATACTGCAGAGCCATGTACTAGTGCAGCTAGCGAACGAGCGGAACCGACGGATGATTGTCCGCAGTATCGCTGGTGCAGTAGCAGATATAAGTTGTGGTCGTACATGGTAACGGGTTCACGTGTCAGCGAAACCGCTATCGTACCCGCACTACTGTAGAGGATCACGTCCAGAGCGGGACGGCAGGCCAGGCGAGGCGGCGCGTTACGCGTGATACGTCGCCGATCGATCGCGCGCGGGGTGTGTGTGTGACGGGGACGTCGCGCGCGGGGGAGTGGGAGAGATGCCTCGCATCGCATTGTTCCGGGATATGGCGATGCGCGTGGGCTCGGTACGTGCAAAGCAGACCGTCGATGGCTCGATCGATCAACACTAATGTTTGAGATGGATCTGGCTAGCTAGCCGTGCGCCATACCTGATCAACGTGTGGGGCTCTTGGTACGTTCTTGGGGGAGCTAGCGACCATAGCTACACCTCCCATGCTCACAGTGGCGAATAAATTAAAAAATATATCTAAGTTCCTATACATACTTAATTATCTAATTATTGACTAATATAATAACTACATTAACATTACTCAGTTATAATTAGAGATAATCTACCTGGGGTCCTGTGACTCTGGGAAAGATAACGTGGAAATGCCACAGTGTGCTCGTGATCGATGATCGAAAGTGATCTATAATTAAGTTGACGATAGGATGGCTCATGATAGAGTTTCTGTTATTTTCACGCAACACACCTATACTCGTGTGTACATGATATATTGATATTATGTATAGGAGCGGAGCTAGAGTGAGATGGAGAGGGATACCACTTGTTTAATTTACTCTGCTTTATATCAAATTTAAGCTAATACGGGTGTCTAAATTTGTATAGAGGGGGTGCACACATGGTGAAAATAGATCAAATATAGCTACAAATTTTTATTGACCGGGTTCCTGGGCACCCCCCTCATTACTCTAGCTCCGCCCCCTGATTGTGTAGGTCTTGCTTTCGTCGATGGCAATTTGTAGAATCATTCTCTCGTCGATAGAAAAAAATACATGCACATCTATTTTAAACTTGGACTTTAGGTAGGGATTGATGCCATTGTACTCTAAATGGTCAAATTTTCTTTATAATTTTTCATAACTATTTTTATTTGCATATAAGGGAAGAACACATAACATATATACGTTGATTGCTATTTATATGCAGTTACAAAATGTAAGATCAGATATAAAAGGATAGTTGTGTCCTCGATCCGCACTAAACCATACCTGAAGAATTATAAAAATAATGATATACTCCTTGTCTTGTTTCTCATCAGAAGAGGCCTTGACAAGCTCCTCTCCTTGAGAACTGGCTTGCCCCCAAGCCAGTGCCATTGGAAAGCGTTGCTGGAGATCGACCCGGTCCTCCCAAGTAGCATCTGCTGCAACAGAGTCAGACCAATGGACAAGAACTTGAGAAACAATTCGGTTACCTTTCTTGACAACACGCTGATCCAGAATTTGAAGGGGGTAAACAGCTGCCTTCAAAGACTGAGGAAACTGAGCTTGTACAGTGTGTCTGAACCCATGAGCAGGTTTCAACTGTGAGACATGGAAAACTGGATGGATGATGCTATCATCTGGCAACCGAAGATGATAAGCAACAGTACCAACCTTGGCCAGAATTGGAAAGGGACCATAGTACTTAAAGGCCAACTTATGGCAAGCTCTGTTAGCAACAGATTTCTGCACATAGGGCTGTAGCTTCAGGAAGACCAAGTCTCCAACCTGGAATTCTCTGAATGTTCTTTTCTTATCAGCGTGGAACTTCATCTTTTGCTGAACACGGTTAAGGTGTTGCTGTAATAGTTCGGACATAATCCTCCTTTCCTGTAGCCACATTTCTAGGTCAGGAATTGCACATGCCTCCAGTGTGATGCCCAGCTGCAGAGGTTTGTGACCATAGAGGACTTCAAATGGTGTTTTGCCCAGGGCAGAATGGAAACAGGTATTGTACCAGTACTCAGCCAAATGAAGCCATGTATTCCACTTAGAAGGAGCTGCATGAGTGAAGCATCTAAGAAACATTTCCAAACATTGGTTCACTCTTTCAGTTTGACCATCGGATTGTGGGTGATAAGCAGTACTAAGATGCAACGCAGTTCCAGATTTTGTAAACAGGAACTCCCACAGCTTACTGGTGAAAATCTTGTCTCGGTCAGAGATCAGTACCTTAGGCATGCCATGCAGTTTATAAATGTTCTTCATATATGACACGGCAACATCCAAGGCCGAGAATGGGTGTGACAGTGGAATAAAATGAGCATAGCGAGAAAATTTGTCCACCACTACCAGAATGCAATTGAATCGCTCTGATTTTGGTAGTCCCTCGATGAAGTCAAGAGAAACAACCTGCCACGCACCTTCAGGAATTGGTAGTGGCTGAAGAAGCCCAGGATACTTGGCCAAGTCAGGTTTGGCTTGTTGGCAAATAGCATAGTTCTTGGTCCATTGTTGTATCATTTTCTTCATTTGTGGCCAAGCAAATAATGCCTTTACTCTTCTGTAAGTCACAGGAAATCCTGAGTGACCTCCTATCGGACTGGCATGTAGAGCAGTAACCAATTGCTGCTGCAATGATATATTATGACCAATCCAGATTCTACCTCTAAATCGCAGCACACCTTGTTCCAGCTTAAAATGCTCCCTAGCATCAGGATTTAGTGCTAATTCAGTAATTAGTTGCTTTGCATGCTCATCTGACTCATAACCTTGTACTACAGTTGTTAACCAGAGGGGCTGGCATTCAGAGATAACCCAGATTTGATCAGATACTTCTTCATCTCTCCTAGACAGAGCATCTGCAGCTGCATTAGATGTTCCCTTCCTGTAACAGATCTTGTACTGCAATCCTAACAGTTTGGTGAAGGCCTTGTGTTGCCAGGGTGTGTGTAACCTCTGGTCAGTAATATGCATTAAGCTATGATGATCTGTCAGAATAACAAATTCAGCATGCTGCAGATAAGACCTCCACTGATCAACAGCTAGTAAAATAGCTAAATACTCTTTTTCGTAAGTTGACAATCCCCTTGTCTTCGGACCAAGTGCCCTGCTTACAAAAGCAACTGGATGCTTGTCCTGAGACAGTACTGCGCCAATTCCCACATCACATGCATCGGTTTCAATTGTGAAGGTTTTAGAAAAATCTGGTAATGCTAGGACAGGGGCACTCACCAAAGCTTGTTTTAATGCCTGAAAAGCTTGATCAGCCTGCGAAGACCATTGAAAGGGAACACCCTTCTTGAGTAATTGGGTCAATGGTTTACTGATAATCCCAAAGTTTCTGACAAACTTCCTGTAATACCCAGCTAATCCCAAGAACCCTCTCAATTTCTTAACTGATACAGGCACTTTCCAATTGACTACATCAATTATCTTGGAAGGATCAGTAGTGACCCCATCCTTGCCAATAATATGGCCTAGATAAGCAAGTTGTTGTTGTGCAAAGGAACTCTTGCTCAACTTCACTTTCCATTGGTGATTTTGCAAAAGCTGCAGAACTTGTTTCAGGTGTTGCACATGGTCTTCCAGTGTGGGACTGTATATCAATATATCATCAAAGAATACCAGGGCAAATTTTCTTAAAACTGATGCCAAGGTGTCATTCATAGCCTTTTGGAAGGTAGCTGGGGCTCCAGTTAAACCAAAGGACATCACTCTGTACTCATAATGGCCAGAGTGTGTCTGAAATGCTGTCTTATGCTCTTCTCCAGGCTGTAATCTGATCTGATGATATCCAGCCCTGAGATCCAATTTAGAGAAATAGGCTGCACCAGCTAGCTCATCAAGCAACTCATCAATGACTGGTAGTGGATATTTTCCCTTGATAGTTATTGCATTTAGATGTCTGTAATCAATACAAAGTCGCCAAGTTCCATCCTTCTTCTTGACTAGCAGTGCTGGAGAAGAGAAAGCACTATTACTATTCTGAATGACACCTGACTGCAACATTTCAGAGACTTGCCTTTCAATCTCATCCTTGAGTGCTGGAGTGTATCTGTAAGGTCTGAGGTTTACAGGATTGGAACCTTCTATTAATGGAATCTTGTGATCACAGCTTCTTTTTGGGGGTAATTCTGTTGGTTCCCTGAAAACATCCTGGTATTGATTCAAGACTTGTTGTACAGCTTTAGGCATTTCTGCTTTTTCAGTCTGTCCTGCTTGCTGTATCTGCAGAAGATGCATTACTGAGTTGCTTTTCATTAAGCCTTTGACTTGTGAGGAAGAAATCAAAGCACACTGGTTGGTTTGGGATTGGATGCCATTAATCTTGATAGTTTTACCATTCAATGAGAACTCAAACCATTTTTGTACCCAATCAACCTTCATAGGGCTAAATTGCTCCAGCCAGTCCATTCCTAATATAGCATCATAACCCCCAAGTGGTAGCACTCTGAATTCTGATTTGAAGGGACATCCCTGTAGCCACCAATTGCAATCAGGTATTACTTTAGAACATTGCAAAGTACCTCCATCAGCTATCTTAATCTGCACTGGCCGATTTAATTGCTGAACTCCTTCTAATTTGCTGGCTACTTGTTCATCTATGAAGGAATGGGTACTACCACTATCAACTAACACCCTCAGCTTCAGCTATAATATCCTCCCCATCAGGATCATTATCTTCCTGCAAAGCTTCCAACAATTCCTCAATAACATGCAATTGAATTGTAGGAGCACACTTATGATCTCTTCCCCACCTCTCACCACATGTAAAACATAACCCCTTAGACTTCCTGTATGCCTTCAGTGAAGAGAGCCTGTCTTCCCTGAAATTGCTCCTAGCTGTTTCTGGTGTCTTCTTCTCTTCATTCACAGCAGGTCTGGAGGACAGCAAAGGTACAGGAAGTGGAGCTGAGTTCTTGATAATAGATTTCGCAGGAGTAGATATCTCAACTCTTCTGGTTCCCAGCATAGCCTCCTCCTGTAACAAAGCCAGGGAACAAGCAGTATCCAGATCCTGGGGGCGTTGTACCATAATAACAGTACGAATAGCATCCTTAAGGCCCTCTACAAACTTAGTGACAAAGTACACCGGCTTCAAATCACTATCATAGGCTATCATCTGGTGCATCAAGCTATCAAACTTCTCTACATAATCAGACACACTCCCAACTTGCCTAACATGAATGTACTGTCTTATCAACTGTTGGTGTCTATCCCTAGAAAACTTAGCACACACCTTCTCACACAACTCCACCCAAGTGACTCCTATCAGTTGAGACCTGACTGACTGCAACCAGAACGAAGCATTCCCCACAAAATTCAAGGTGGCTATTCTAACCCAATGTGCAGCATTCACTCCATAGGTGTCAAAGTAAGCCTCACAGTTCTCTCTCCACATTTGTGGGTTATCCCCATCAAACTGTGGGCAAGGCATGGGTGGCAAACCAGAACTCACTCCTACTGAATTTCCTGTGAGGGCAGATCGCATTGCAGGATCATGAAAGTAAGGTGCAGGTGTGGAGAAGGAATTCTCGTTCGTACCATTGGCCGGGGGTGGTGATTGGGAACGCATCCCCAACACCTCCGCCCGTAGATCAGCTGCATTGCGGGCGCCAATTTGGCCAGCGGGTTCAGATGTCGGCTCCACCTTGCCCGAAGCTTGCAGCTGGTCCAGCTGAAGTTGCAGAGCGCCAACTGTTGACGCCAGGTCAGTCACCTTCTTCTCTAGCTGCGGCCGCCATGAATCAACCGCCGTCTTGAGAGTCATCATATCATCATGAGAAGCTTTCTCCAGACTCACCAACTTGGTCTCAGTTTCTGAGATCTTCTTCAGGATCAGATCCAATTTGGCCTCGTTCTCCATGATCTTGAGCGTCTGCTTGGTCTGATACCGTGGCTTTTCCAGCTTGATCGAAGTAGATCCACTCCCTAGTTCCAATCCAGCAAACCGAGAGGGGCAAGTTTCCTTTTCGCGGATTTCAGTTACAAGAACCGAATTCCAATCCCCACTCGGAACACTTTTGCTGCCGGATCAGGAACGTTAGCAGAGTGGTGGCTTTGATACCAGATTTTGTCAACTCCTCCTCTCCGCGACTCTCTCTCACACAAGAACTCAGATAGTTTCGTCGACTCGATCCAACCGGATCAAGCGCCGCCGCCGCCAAGCCGCCTCCAATTCTTCGATAAATCAAAGCAAGTCAGGAATTCAGTTCGTATTTATATATATATATCTCTCTCTCACAGCCAGCTCATACAGTTCTTTCCCCTATTACAAGAAAGAGCCTATTCAACCCACATGGGCCCCTTATAGCGAGGATTGGCCTTCTTGGGCCGGATGGACTTCTTCAGTGCGTCAGCTTCTTCTTTGTTTGCATTACCTCCTTTCGCCAGCTCCTCCATGTCTTGTTTCTCATCAGAAGAGGCCTTGACAATGCACATCTATTTTAAACTTGGACTTTAGGTAGGGATTGATGCCATTGTACTCTAAATGGTCAAATTTTCTTTATAATTTTTCATAACTATTTTTATTTGCATATAAGGGAAGAACACATAACATATATACGTTGATTGCTATTTATATGCAGTTACAAAATGTAAGATCAGATATAAAAGGATAGTTGTGTCCTCGATCCGCACTAAACCATACCTGAAGAATTATAAAAATAATGATATACTCCCTCCGTCACCAAAAGAATTAAATCCTACGGATAAATCTTAACGTGCATGTGTCCAGATTCATCCCTAAGATTTGATTTTTTTTTGAACGGATGGAGTAGGATTTATTTGCAAACTAATTAATCAAACAATATCCTTCCAAGCAAAATGTTTTGTTAACTGAGGAGATAAGCGTGGAGCAATGAATATTTTTGTATTGTCGGCTGCACATCCCAAACAAGAAGCTGTTCGTCGTGTCATTTGCACGTTTCTTTCTTTTGTTTGTTTGTTTCTCCCTTTTCTCCAGCTGACCTAATCCTAAGGTGCAACGAAGGATCAAATGGATGGCCTAGAACTTCTGATGGATCACATCATGCTTAACATGATAATGTTTTTGAACCTGTACTTAATTAATCATGTATCACTTATTGTTGTCTTTTGCTTCCAATGGACCAATAATATTAAAAGAACAATTTACCTGTTTTCTTCTAGACCTAAAGGTTAGCTTGTGTACAATTTAATTAAACAATCAACAACCGAAACTCAAACCGATTCAGCTCGATGCAATGCAACGACAAATAAATAAGGATTCCACACTGGATAATGATATACACTGAGCACCTTACTGATGCTATATATCTATTGTATATCATATATATTTGAGCGGATGGTGAAATTATAAAAAAATGGTATCTAATTAAGCTACTGACATGACAACTACGCATTATTATTTTTAATGGCCACACTTCAAGTTCCATTAACTAGTAGTCTTTTATCCCATGAACTCAACTTTAGAAAATACAAAAGGGGATTAAAGACAGCTCATTCATTTTGACAACAAAATACAATTTTTTAAGGAATTCTCTTAATTGTTCAGGTGAACATTAAATAATTACCTCAGGGGTTAATTTGTGCAATTTACTAGTAATTAGATATATCAAGTTGATCTGGTCTTTTTTTTTTTTATCAAACAACACTAGCTAAACAACGTTATACAAGAGCGCACAAGTTTACTATATACAACATTTTTTTTTCAAAAATAGAGGTTTTTTTTTAAAAAAAAACAATCCATATGGAAATGTGATGACCTTACATGCAGTAATCTAAGAGATTTACTTTATGTATTGACAATATACTCCATAGAAAACGACATTTAATTAATATCAATTTATTTAGTACTCTCTATATCCCAAAATATAAGAACCTAGCATTGGATTGGACATTTCCAGTACTATAAATCTGGACTGGCAGCATGTCCGGATTTATAGTACTAGGAAATATTCCATCCCATACTAGGTTCTTATATTATGGGACAGAGGGAGCATATCATTAAGCTGTAAATTTATTTGTACTGGTTTAATAACATCTTCACGTAATTAATCTTTGATAATTGATTATTTATAATATGACACATTTTTGAACTGAAAATATTGTAAGGTCAATGCATTGAACGATCAGATTAGTGTGATGAGCTTGAAAAACTGTACGTCATGCGCAAAAGGGTTTGTGGTCTAGTGATTACAAGAGCCTCAGCAGCACCATAGGTTCTGGGTTTGACTCCCCATGGAAACAAATTTTTCAGAATTTAACGGCTTTGTGCTTTCAGTGGTAGGCGACGTACCTGTCGACAGCGAGACGTTTATAGTGACTTCGTCAATCTCCAGGATGGATTTGCCGGCCCAGTCTTCGAAGATGGTAGGCGATGTACCCGTCGACAGCGAGGCTCTTCGAAGATGGTAGGCGACGTACCCCTCGACAGCGAGGCGTCTATGGTGTGTGCTTGCGTTGTACTGTGTAATTTTTTTAAAAAAAAGAAAAACTGTACGTTCGTAGGGGTGAGTGTGCGTGTGTTGTGAGTGTCTGCGTTGTATTGTCTAATTTTTTAAAAAAAAGAAAAACAGTACATCATATGAAGAAAGAAAAAATAAATTATACATGCGAAACATATACTTTGATAGGAAATTTTCAATTCGGATTCATGCACACGGGTTGAATTCCAGCCCACGGGAACAAGAACAGCGAATGCCAGCAGATTCCATTACCTTCAATTCTGCATGCCCCCAACTTACCACCCGGAAATGATTCCTTCTTCTCTCCGTCAGTACATCCGTCCTTTCTCTCGACAATATCTGACATAATCCCACAAAATCCGTGTTAATCTCTTCACAAAGTAGAGATAATGCATGGCTTCGTTGAATGGCAGTAAGCTCATTAGCTCATGCCATTATTGCAAGTCAGTATTATTGCTACTGAAATATACTACCTCCATCCCAAATTAATCGTCACTTTGACTTTTTTCATGTAATGTTTGACCATTCGTCTCATTTGAAAAATCAGTGTAAATATAAAAAATAATAAGTCAAACTTAAAATACTTTTAATAATAAAACAAATCACAAACAAACAAATAATAATTCCATAATTTTTTAATAAGACGAATAATCAAACTTTACAAACAAAAACTCAAAGTGACAAGTATTTTGAGACGGAGGTAGTATATGACATATTGCCAGTGAGAAGAGCAGTGGATGCCTCAGCGAACATAGGTAGAGTCAGAGAGATCTGATGATTGAGTTGGGTTGTGTGTCAACCCCAACGAATAGAAAGTAAAAAATGGATGCTATAGGAGCATTGCTCTTCTTTTCTTATCGACATGCTTAAGTTTTTTATGAACAAGGTAATTCGTGAAACTTTGAGTTGTCTAAAGGATTATCAACACTAGATTTTTGTTCAATGAATTTTTAGAGCCTAACGACCTAAAATTTAAATTGTATCGCAACAAAATGGTGAATAATTTTGTTGAGAGTTTAGTTTGTTAGGACATTAATAGTTTTCTAACAATAAAATCCAGTGTTGGTAAACTAGATATGCAAAATTTTCTGAATGGATTTATGCATCAAATTTTCTGAATGTCTCCATGGTTTTGGATCTCGTACAAGCTAAGGAAAGTTGCTAGTTGCAACACTTGGACTATAGAATTTGATTACAAAACACTCCCTCCAGTCATAACATTTGACTTTAAGACAAACTTTTTAAAATTTTGACCATCAATATTTCTAAATGTTTAGTTCAAAACATTATATTAGTATTGTAGATTTGCCTTGAAAATGTTATCATAAAACCATAAATTTATTGTATTTAATAAACATATTTGAATATTAAGTTGTGGTTAAAGCAGTACTTTGATACGTGAGAAAAGTCAAATGTTACTTTGAAACATGAAAATGGATTTGAGATCAAAACTCAGTTAGTAACAAAGACTTTGAGAGTAAAACTCAGAACATTGTATGGTTAGGCCTTGGCTAACAGGGACATATCATCTACACAAAAATTTCCCGTGCATACACAAGACACACCAATTAACAAATATCCCTGAAAATTCTAAAAAACACATATATGAACTTATAATAGTATTATACCTATATGTAATATCTTAACATTAAATTCATTATACTTCATCCCCGCAAAAAAAAATCGCTATACTTTAGACGTAACAAGTCATGTCATCTTTTTTTTTCTATCAATCTATAATGAATTTGATGATGAGATTGTGTACATAGATATAGTACAGTATGTATTTTTTTTTCTAGAAGTTTTGATGATAACTTGTTGGTTGATGTGCACAGTGTCATATCATCGGTGTGTGCACGCGAAGACTTGTTTGCATAGAATTTATGTGTTCCTTCGTTAACTACTCGCCGGTTGGTTATCTAGCTGGCATGCATGCAACTAGCTAGAAACCCAAATTACACACAAATTAACCTTCAAATAATTAAGCATCCCTAGACATCTTGTTGTCTCCAAGACAAGATCTGACTTCAAAGTTCAGGGAAGTGATCTCTCTCTCTCTCTCTCTCTCTCTGCTGCCACCGGTCGCTGGAGCAGAGCAGGCATGAGAATCCTGTGTGTTGGGGATGAAGTAACATGGCGTGCGATGCATATGCACACGCCCTACGTAATGCGCACCCACTCGCAATGCAGCAGCAACTCCAGCTTAGCGCTGAATAAAATTAAGGTGACGTTCTTTTCTCCCGAAGATAAATGTTAAGTTTTTTTACACAAAAGCGAGGTGGTATTAACTTATGATTGATTGAGTTTTAATTATTACAAACTTGAAAAATAGATTAATATGATATTTTAGAGCAACTTTCATATAGAAAGTTTTCGCACGAACGTATCGTTTAGCAGTTTGAAAAACGTGCCATAGAAATCTTTTATCTTCAGAAAAGAAAGGGACCTAAGCATATATGCATGCAGTTCAGCAGTTGCACCCAAGCGTGCATGCATGCACCATGTATCTCAGTTCAGAATTTCAGTGTTGCATTTGTGTTGTTTATACTTCAACTCTGCTTCATCAGTCTTCTCCTGTCTGCTTCCCCTCCATCTAAAATACAGCCCTGAATCGCGTGCTGCCATGTGCATCGATCTGCCTGTCTAGCGCCGCAATCCGATCGATGTGCCTGCAATGGACAGTATGAGTACAAGTTAAACTAAACTGTATTCTGGATCATATCATGCGTCGTGAGAAGTGCGACGACATGGTTAATCTGGTTATTTTTATCTGTATATTCAGTGAGTATCATATTGCAACTGTGCACGAGTTCTGAATCTCTTCGCCGATTGGGGAACGCTTATTGTAGCTGTGTGCATTAATCATGTGGCTGACTAAACAAATACAGTTCGCAGGATGTGTTTTGCTGCTGCGGATTGATTTGATTAATCAATCAACTGGAAGTGGTTCGTTCTTGAAAATCTCAAGTCAGCGATGATGTGCGGAGGAGCCGTAAAGCTAGGTTGCTGATTCAGTTTCTGACTTTTTGTTTTTGTGAGGACTTGAGTTCTGACTTTGCTGTATTTTAATGCTATGGTTGGAGGGTGATGCATCTACAGGATGTATTTTAATGCTATAGTTAGCTGCGAGAGGACAGTTAGATCAATCATTTTTCAGAGATTCCTGTGTTTCCAAGATGGGTGTACGATCACGATTTTTGGAGAGTTGGGAGAGCTAGCCCATTCTGCCAGGTCGGATTGCCATCAGAAATTCAGAATAGGACGAGATAAATTACTGCAAGATTCCGGCTGCTTCCTGCAAGTGGATGAAAATTTTGTACTTTGTGCTCGCTATACCAACTCATTTCTATTGCAATGGAAACACCTACTCGTAGTGCGATGTAATGTGACAAATATTGCAATGCAATGTGGAGTATTGCTTTAGTTTGAACTATTCCATCGGTTTTTGATGTTTTGCATAAACTTTAGTTAAAGTTTTAAACTTTGACCATCCACAAAATTTTAGATTTGCCTTAAAAAGTAATTTCATAATATCTAATTTTATTAGATTTTATAAACTTATTGTAATGCTCCCTCTATTTTTTTAATAGATGATGTCGTTGACTTTTGAGTATACATTTGACTATTCGTATTTTTTTACAAATGCATGAGATATAAATCAAATAAATAAATATTGTTAGTGATAAAATAACTCACAACAAAATAAATAATAATAGCATAGTTTTTTTTTAAAAAAATATGAATGGTTAAATGTGTATCTAAAAGCCAATGGCGTCGTTTATTAAAAACAGAGTTTGCATAAAATTATAGCAGAAGTCACATATCAAAGACCATGAAAAAAAACCAGACATCATATAGTAGTACTTTTTATCGGCGAAAATAACTAATGCTTTATAGCTTGACAACAAATAACTAATGCTTTATAGCTTGACAACAGTAACATAAACAATTTTAATTTCTTCCATGAATTAATTCAAATAACGTTTGATCTTGCCAAGTAATTTGTACTTTTGATAGGTTTGCAACGGCGCTATGTTCGACAGCAGCGGTTGAGAAAACTTTTTCTCCTTACATGTAAAAGGGAAAGATGAATTATTACATCACTAAGTAAGTATTAGAAAAAAAACTTGAAAATTTGATTAATATAATTTTCTGTTTGGGAAGTGCATGTGCACGTGATATAATAGAGAGTAGAAATTAGGAAAGAGGTAGTACTCCATAGAACACACCCAAGCGAAGCTATTTCGTCAAGGTGAATAATCACATCTTGGCGATAAGTTTTCAGCCTTATCTTCAAGGATTCCTCAAAGACAAAACACACACAGAGCTAGCTAGCCCTTGACGAAATAGCACAAACAGGTTAGTGTGTACTTTCAGTTGCCAGGCTACTATCAATTGGTTTGTCGCCATCAAATTGCACTGATAGTGATGAGGAGCGTGAGAGTAGGGTAAACTCTACCTAATCTGAGGGACCTCGTCCGTCTGCAAATTAAGTAAATCACACCCAGTTTAGCTGGTATGTTACTACATATATATCTAATCATGACAAACAGCTAGCTAGTCAACTTTGCTTGTCATAACTCATAACCACCAAATGTTCACATGAACATATACTTGAAAGAGTTAATTAACAAAACCCTTTCGTTGGCTGAATTGAAGTTTCTTCTGCCCTCTTCCGGATGCAGTCATGCAGGTGTAGTGTCTGGTCGTTCCAAGCCACAACGCAGCGATTGTATGTATTTATATAGTAGTAGCTGAACCGGCGATACAGAAATGAGACGAATTAAACTGCCGGAACTATAGTTGGCCAAAAGTCCCGAGCCCGACGACCTGGCCAATTAATGGAATGTAGATTTGGCGCGGGCCAAGCACGGCACGACCCTACTGTTTTTGGGCTCGTGCCGGCCTGACCCGACTATTGAGCCGTGCCTGAGCCTCTTTCTTGGATCGGGCTAGCCTGGCACGGCCCTATCCAATGATCAGGAAAGCAAAATTTAAGAGGGAGGCAAAATAGACTTATTCAAGACATATAAGGCACAACACAAATAGATAAGAGATGCAAAATATACTTACTATAGCCATATAAAATACGACCCAAAAAGATGAGGGAGGTAATATAGATTTATCCCATGGAGGAGAACGGTGGACTTGTCGTGCCTTCGGGTTGGCTCGTTATGACCTGGTCTTATTGGGTTGTGTGCCTAGATCATTGGTGTAGCCCGTGGGCAGGCATGGCCTGACCCGATATGTCGGTCGGACCGTGCTGGCTTAGGCCGGGCGACCCATTTGGCCATATATAGCTAGGACGGCAAGGCCTGCTTGTTCTCAAGTGATCCATGGACAAGTGTGTTCTGATTATTTTCTCATGATGAATAACTTTATCTAGGGACAATTTGAACCATGCCACACAAATTTTGCAAAATTTGTGATATGCCACCCTGACCCACATGTCATTGACTCATGTGGGTCCTACATGTTATTGAGATACGGGTGGCATATCTTAAATTTTGCAAGTGATATGCCACCCTGACCCACATGTCATTGACTCATGTGGGTCCTACATGTTATTGAGATACGGGTGGCATATCTCAAATTTTGCAAATATAGGGTGGCATGGTTCCAACAAACCCCTTATCTACCCCATAGTTCCCTAATTGCAGTCCTACAAATCTCATTCTTCAAACCTGACGACCCAAAATCATCGAATCCAACTCTTTAGATCGTTCCACGTTTCTACCCTATTGTTCACCAACTGCAGTCCTACAAACATGTGACATCCTAGCCCAGGGCTTAATATGATTAATAGAATACTCATACCAACAAGTTGCAACTTCTTTCCGGAAGCTGATCTCCAAAGAACTCTGAGGTGGTGCACATGAGTGAGGACAAAGTGTGTAGAAAAGACTTGTGTTGGTCTGTGAGGTCAGTCTATGTCCAAGAAAAGCTGTCAGATGTAAGTGGGCCCGGCCTAGGAGAGACAGGATATTACATAATGGTATCAGAGCCGACTCTCGTGGTTTCACGGGCGCGTGTGTCGCAGTTGAGCAGGCATGGCGCGCATGGCTGGTGTGGACTCGGAGTGGTCACACAGCATGGCACATGCGCTGGCACTAGACACATGGACGTGACCAAGAGAGGACATTCCTAGCTTGTGGTTGACCGACGAGGATATCGATCTCTTAAGGGGGTGAGGATTTCTTTTCCGGAAGCCGATCTCCAAAGAACTCTGAGGTTAAGCATGCTTGGCTTGGAGCAATTTCGGGATGGGTGACCGACCAGGAAATTATTCCCGGGTGCACACGAGTGAGGACAAAGTGTGTAGAAAAGACTGTAGGACGTTACAAAACCTCATTTCATCAAATCCAATGTCCCAAAATCATCGAAACAACTCTTCAGATCGTTCAACGTTTCCTCCTCAGCCTCCCCTCCCCACTCCAATCCCCTCTCACGCAGAACGCCTACCTGAAAGTCACACCGCCTCCCCCACTCCTATCTCTCGCTCCTCCAGTAAGAGCATCACCAAGAGTATCCCAAAATTTTAATTATTGGAATCCTAAACATAATTTAAGGTGCTAAAAATTTTATCCCTCCAAAAGAGTAGTTTAAATTGACTTCCAAAAAACTAACAGGTGGCCCCCCCTGAAACTTTCAACAGAAATCTATACTTTCTATAAAGTTATAACCCACTAACTCTAAAGCTTATTAACATGCAACCATACCACATCATCATCCACTAGCAATAATTACATATTCAACCTCATGCAAGTATGCAACATCATCTACAATATATTTAATTCTACAAATTAGCATGCAAGCATATCCAATCATCACCTTTTACATCATTTCCACAATAGTTTTACAAGTCTCTTTATCATTTTTATAATATTTAATATATAATTATCAATATGTTCTACATTAAAGTGCGAATTTAATTTATTTGTTTCACGATAAATACTGATAAGCCCTAAGATTTGATTATTTTTTATTCATTTTATTCCTAGCTCAATTGTAACGAAAAATAATATTGAAAATTACTTAGTAATTCTCGCAGCAAAGCGCGAGGAATCTCCTAGTTATCTAAAAGTGTCAACCGAAATTCCAAAATAATTTAACATGTAAAAGAGTGTTTGTTTGCCATCGTCAAGGACCCTGGCTTAGTCCGGTATGAGCTCGGCGATGCTCTTGAACTTGGAGAACTTGACGATGGTGTTGGTCGCGCGCGACCTCTGCAAGGTAGTGCTTGGCCACTGTTCTGACCAGCATGAGCTCGCCGGAGGATGCGTCGACCACGTAGGCTTTGTCCTATATCTGAAGCGAGGCGGAGAACGCCAACGTGTTCATGGCGATGATCTGCTCCAGCATCCGCTCCATGCAGTCCACATCGTAGAGTGTCTCCACAAAGGTGTTGGGGATCAGGAGGTCCTCACGCATCGCCTCCTTGAGCTGGTTGCCGACTCTCTTCTCCAGCGCGTCTTGGCACGCCATGCCAGCGTGCAGGATCATGCCAGTGCATAGAAGTCTAAGCACGAGCCTCGTCACGGCGATGCCCCTCTCGATGGCGAGGACCCTCTGCTCCATGTCCAAGAGCACGGCTCCACATGTCGTGGTGGCTGCCATCGATGTAACTAAATTGCCGGCTCAGCCTAGAGGTGGCGCTTGGCGTAGTGTGTCAGCAGATCGGTGATGTTCTCGGGGCTCATGCCCTTGGACCTGGGATGGTGCATGGCGTCCACATCCATCTCGGCCCCTGGTTTGCACTAGACAATAGTCAACTCTTCATTTTCTGAATTTTCTCTCTTTTTAGGGGAATATCCAAATACCCCCTAAAGTCACTTGTGTTTCTACTTTCCCTGCTACAACTTAATTTCGTACATAAAACCCCACGCAAGTCAATTTATTTTCTAACTCCCCGCATTTCGTTTTCATCAATTTCTCCTCATTGTTTAAGTTTCTTATTTCAATTTCCCATACCCCATATGCCTTAGCGTGGTGGGTCTTTGAAAACATCCTTTCTCGCTTCGAGTTTCCGTGTTTCCCAAGTCCCGCACAAGCAAGGTAATGATAGAAAAACATTATGGCTCAACTTGCTAAGTTGTGCGCCAGCTATAATTTCTACGATACCAGCTTCTCGAGTGCTGGAGGCCATGGGTCACTACAAATTGAAATAACTAGGTAAAATAGATGAAAACGGGATACTGTGGAAAGTTAGAAGATAAATGGGGGGGGGGGGGGGAGGGAGTCCCTCACCTCTTGAGCTAGCTTTTAGGGTGTAGTAAGTCTTTCTCCCGGTTGGGCCAACGTCTCCCTGTTTTGGGCAAACTGTGGTATCAGAGCCAAGTCCATAATCTCTAGTGCTCATGCATACTTAGAGTGGTGTAAGTACGAAGCCCAGTGGACCATTGGTATGAGGCCCATATGTGCCCATTTGTAGGGCCGGTCAGTGGAACACAGGTGTGAGGCCTGTATGTGCCCGTATGTGGGGTCGGTCAGTGCTAAGGGGCAACAATGTGTGACGGAAAATATTGTTGGGAATAGTTCCACATTGGTTATTTAGGGAGTATTGAACCAACTTAAAAGTGGGAGAAGTCTCTCGCTTCTTGAGTTATTTTTGACGTGTAGCAAGGCTTTCTCCCGGTTTTGGGCTAACATGAACTTGGTGCACGAATTACTATCGTTTGATTCCCAACACTTGTGTCAGAATGATGTGTGAAATTGCAAGTACAGAGCCTAGCCAGTCATCTCCTCACCAGCATAGCGGTTGGAGAAACCTGGCGGCTGCAAATAGGCAGGAGGCAGCTAGCAAAGGTTTGTCACCTCTATTCCAAAACCATCAGCTCATTGCACATATTTTTCCCTGTATGTGAAAGACCATATCGGTCATGCAGACAACAGGTGAGTTAGATCTCCCTGTATGTTAAGACCATATGTTGTGAAGACATGTCTTATATTCATGTGGTTTATCTGCAAATGTGGTATGCAAACTATATCGATAGTTTGAGTGAATTTATAATCAAAATGAGTCATTGTCAGTGAGTAGTATTTTCATCAGGTGAAGAAAAATGGCAGATAATATTACTATATGTCAATGTCACGTAGGGTTTCATTCAGTCCCTGCACACAGATTCCCAATGAAAGAACTCACTAACCAGGTTGGGGTAGTGTGCTCTTATCTGCCACAAGGAATGCAAAATACTATTCTGAGTGTAACCAAATCCTTGAAATTTTGAAATGTTCAAATAGAAACAGGAGAACTAATGAAATTTCATTTTAGAACGTTGCAAATTTTGAAATGTTCAAATAGAAACAGGAGAACTAATGAAATTTCATTTTAGAACCTTGCAGTGTGTGAAGGTGTGAGGTATCTCCTTTTCCAATTATCATTTTTCTTTATGATACACCTCATAGGTAGATTGAAAAAATTACTATGACAGAGTGAGTTCTAGATCCCACCAAAAACTCATCGTTCTATGCTATATTATAATTTGTAATATCTTGCAATTTTAAGTATCCTTCTCAGAAGGTCTTTTTTTATACCTTGCATTTCTTTATCAATATGGTCTATGTTATTCACTTTATTTATTCCATCACAACATGCTTTTATATATGTCGATCTGTAATTCAAAACCTAGGTGTAAAAATTAGACAATGGACCATGGATCATGTTTATTTCCGCATTTTAATTAAGGTGTATGCTATCAGGATAGATAAATGATTAATCTGAAGCACTTAAAAAAGAAGCACTCTATCTGAGTCAACGCTTTTGTCAGTTAAAGCAAAGGGTTCATGTGGACATTTCAGTCTTCGGTAGAGTATTTTAAAGATAAATGGTGACTACTCATTCCATTGCATCGCATGAATAACTAATTATTCTTTGAACTATGTTAAGCACTTCCAGTAATATTTTCTATAAATTGTTGTATATTCAGAAGTCATGGATGTTGGTTTAACAATAGAAGTGTGCTTATTAATGCATTTATGGAAATCCAGGAATTTTTTAGTGAATTCTTGATCTTGGTGCCAGGAGTCCTCTTATTGCCTTTGATGATGCTGACATTGATAAAAGTATCTTCCCCTCTCCAGCTAGCCCTCCCATGTCAAACTATGCTCCTGATTCAAATTTGTGATGTTGTCAAATCACTCTTTGTTAATTTGTTACCAACATTTCTTTAGTTATTGAAGTGATTAATATTGCTATCTATTGCTGGATAGATTGGTTGCATGGGCAAACAGTAATCAAAATCTCAGACCCCAGTACCCCACTAGAAGAAGGTTGTAGGATGGGTCATTCGTCAGTGAAGGGCAAGTAATGTAAATGACCTATTGCAGTTGGTGAAGTTCGGTATCAAATATTATTTTCTTGTGAAGTGTGAATTTTGATGAACATGCCGCTTCATTCAATACTAAACTACTGTTCAAGTAATAGTGAAATAGTAATTAACGCTCAATACTAAATTAGTGCTGATGATAAAAAGGCAAATGGCTGCTGCTGAAAATATGTGTAACAATACCGAAATACCACTTCTCACTATGGTCTATGGAGGGATTGCTTAATGTGTTTTTTTGTCTGTAGCTATTTGCTAAGTTCTTACTGTGTTGCAGAAACGTGGTTTTAGCTATTGCATAGTCATGACCATACATATGACAGACATGCTGTACATCTTCTACAAAACTGCCCGAGGTTCTAAAAAAAAAAACAAAACAAAACTGCCCGAAGATTCTGGATTTGGACTTGTCTTCGACAAAACCTTTTTTTTTCTTTGCATTGCCTATGGAGAATCTAGGCACATGAAACAATGTAATTTTTTAGCCTAATATATTTGGTGGGCCTGATTTGTCCTTGGTGTTGTATGATTTCTTAGGCAAAGCTTTCGTATCATGTTTTTAATACCATTACATGTTTGGTTTGCGTTCCGAGATGTTGCTGTAACATTAGCACGGGCATGCTAGTCTTTGGTAATTTGACAAAGACAGAGTACCAACGAAAAATAAAAAAAAAAGAAACTACTGGTAGGTGTTAAGTTGGGCCGTAACTTACAAAACATACCCCTCTCGTGTCGCGTTACCGCGGAATACTTTGGGTTCTCGGCGTCTAGCTCATCGGGCCATTCTCGCAGCGTGGTGGGCCGGACTGCGCGGTGCTCTCCACCACATGTGCTAGCTGTCCAGCCCAAACCGGCGAGTGCGATAAATGGGCCACACGAGGAGAAGAGGGAAAGCAATAAGTCTATTTTGCCTCCTTCCTATCCCGCCCCTGGTCGAATCGCATCCCTCAACCTTAAAACTGGATATAACGCCTCCCCATCCTCCTTCATATCCTGCACGAGCACGCTAGTCTTTGGTAATTTGACAAAGACAGAGTACCAACGAAAAATAAAAAAAAAACGACTGGTAGGTGTTAAGTTGGGCCGTAACTTACAAAACATACCTCTCTCGTGTCGCGTTACCACGGAATACTTTGGGTTCTCGGCGTCTAGCTCATCGGGCCATTCCCACAGCGTGGTGGGCCGGACTGCGCGGTGCTCTCCACCACGTGTGCTAGCTGTCCAGCCCAAACCGGTGAGTGCGATAAATGGGGCACGGAAGGAGAAGAGGGAAAACACATCCTTCATATCCCGCCCCTGGTCGAATCGCATCCCTCAACCTTAAAATTGGGTATAACACCTCTCCATCTCTAAAAACCAGTGCACATCGACTCGGTAGTTTTGTAAGCGGTTTTGTCTTACATGGCGCTTAGATAGCATTCTAAAATAATAATAATGACAGTGGGTCCTACACATAAGTGAAGCATTCATCCTCATCCCCTCTATTTCTTCCACATCCTAGAGCCAGCGACTCCGGCGAGCTCACACCACAACCACCACCAATCAAGCATCACCCTCGCCACCGCTCTATTTCTTCAGCAGGGCCACCACCAACAGCGGTTGCTTTCGACCACAGCGCTGCCATTGACACAACCTCGAGGAGCTCCCGCTGCCGCTTGGGGAAACTGCCTTCCTCGGCTCCGACTCACTACCAGCGCTACCCTTCCCTCCTGCACAAGTGGATTTCCCCATGGAGGTGAAGCCAGCGACGGCGGTGACACGATAGAGGAGATAGAGGAGAGAGGGCTGGCTTGGGGAGCCGTCCCGTCTGTCTACAGCAGCTCGTCCCTGTCAGCCCCGCCACATCCACGCGCCACATATGAAGGGATGGACTTCGCTCCTCTTCCTCCTCCCCGACAGCGGCCAAGTGACCCCCTTGGCCCCTTCCACGGATGCAACTCGCTAACAACGGTCATGACGCCTAAGAGCTAGAGTGGCGGCATGGCCAGCACAGGACTGCTAAAGTCCATCCTCTTCGAGCTCCACCACCGTGGTTAGGAGGCAGAGGCCGAGGTGTGGGGGCGCGGGGAGGTGGATCCATCACCCGTCGCCGACCTCTCCCTCTCCTCCTCTTTGTGGGTGTTGCCGACTGTCAGTCTATCCCCGGACCCCGGAGATGAAAGGGAGACCAGAGAGAGAGGTAGAGAGAGAAAAGGGTAGAGGGAAAAAGTGAGACGTACATGTGGTACCCACTGTTATTTATTTATTTATTTTTTCTGCTATAATGCCACCTAAACGCCACGTAGGACGACACCGCTTACAAAAACACTCAAGGAGTCGATTTGCACTGGTTTTCGAAGATGGAGGAGGCACTATACCCGGTATAGCTGTTGAGGGATGAGATTTGACCAAGGGCAAGAGTTTAGGGAGGTAAACTAGACTTATTCCGAGGGGAAATTAGAAGGAAAGCGGCTGAATCGGGCTTGGGGAGATATCGGCAACAAACAAGGTTGCACAGCAATAAAGCATCTGCTTATATGCTAATGAGGCACAAGTAATTACAGCACGGCACCTAATTTTTTGTCTTGTCTAGCCAAATAGCACATCTCACACCCCATTTTGAAAAAAAACGATGATCAGAAGCGATTCCAAATATCGGCCATTTTGGCCAGGCTCATCTCTTTGTCCTCGTCTTCGTCTTCTTTCTTCGCCGCCATCTGCGTCGTCAGCGACGAGACAGAGCCCCGGCGGACCGGTACAAAGAAGTCAGGCAGGCGGCGGCTTTACAGGTAAGTTGAATATTGTTGTCGACCAGCGATTTCAATTATGTTTTCAGATCAATCTGCTTCACCTCCTGCTCCTTCTCCACCCACCAGGCCACTGCACCACCCTCAAATTGACGCCATGTTCGCAGAGAGTGTTAGGCGCAGATTTGAGTGTTAAGGATAGAGAGAGATTAGTGCACAAATATGAGTTTCAAGGATAAAATGTGGACTAGATGGCTAGCTGACTTGGCTTGTCCAGCTCACCATTTCACATAGGCCATCACCACTTACAATTGGTACGAGCCATGGTAAATAAATGGTGCTGAGAGACGAGGGACATATAATTGTCTGGCATATATTGAAAAGTTTAGGGACGGGACCAAAAATTGATTTAACCCTTTACAATTTCATTATTCGGTATGAATTATCTCTCTAGTAACACCAGCACCAAGTTACTACTCTGATGGAGTACCATTTCAATTTTGGGTTAATTGGATTCATGCCATTCTAAATTTTCCGGTTTAGAAATATGCCATTATAATTCGTGTATTTAGAACAATGCCATTACAATTTTATAACTATTTGAAATATGCCACCACTTACCCTTTGAATGAAGTTATAAAAATAATTAGACCGAATTGCCCCTTTCTTCTACCTTCTTCCTCCGTTTCCTTTCCCTTCTCTCCCCTCTCCCATTTGGGGTAAACTCCGGCCACCCCTTCACCTCTGTCCCCTCGCCAGACTCCTCTCCCTTCCTCTCTCCTCTCTTCCATATCTGCACTCGAGCTCCGGTCATCCTCCACTCCCCAGCCACATATTCGGAAGCTAGCTGCTTGGTTTCGCCATCGGAAGCGCTGCCAAAGTCCGAACTTGAGCTCCCCAGCCACAGATTCGGAAGTTGTTTAGCTTGGCCGTCCGAAGCGCCGCATAACTCGAGCTCCATTGCACAGCCTCCCTGAACACTTCATGAACATCACGATTCACGACGCGGGAGGGGACCTTGCTCTCTGTTTGGATTCGGCTTTGGCAACTCGCTGGCAACCTGTGACGAGCTACGTACTGCAGGTCTGCAGGCTGCAGCATCAGCCACCGACATGTTTTTCTTTGCTTGGGAAAGGAACAGGGCGAACAAATCCTCTGCAGCCTCAAGGTTTGCTCATCGGGATGAAAGGAGACGGTGGGGGTATATTTGTCCAATACACACAAAATATGTATGTTAGTGGCACCGTTACAATTACAAACGAAAGGCAATGGCATCGTTACAAATACGTAAATTATAGTGGCATATTTCAAAACTCAAAAAATTGCAGTGGCATAGATCCAACTAACCCTTTAATTTTCTGCTTCTTTTTTTAAAAAAATCTATATCATTTTAGAACTTGTAAGACTACTTTTAGTCTTTTGTAGCATGTTCTCGGCAAATAAACGACGATATCCATCTCACAAAGTAGTGCCTCGTCTATCCAATGTAGTATAAATGAAGGGAAAAAAGTTATTTATGCTATTTTTTAATTGTTATCATGTGTTCTTTTATCCCCTTTCTTCATGCATCTCATGGAAATTTGAGTGAATTTTACAAAACTTTAGATAATTTATCTAAATATTAAATAAAACTACATATTTAAGAGCCTGCATCGGAGAACTATAGATTTTGCGCTCAAGTTATCATAAAACTCATATTGTTTCCTAACCTATAGTCTCGCGAAAACTGTAGTTTTGTATGCAGGAACTACTTGTCAGATAATAAATAGTAGTGTTAGATAACAGTGTGGTGTAAGGATGAAGGCTAAAAAGTATGTTTTTTTAATACCGGAGTGTAAAATATGTATTGCTTTGATACAAAATCTCAAATCTATTTTTTTAACGATAAAATGTGGCTGTAGTTTTACGAAATTAGATCTACAAAATTTAAAGTTAACATACATTTTACTACCATTACAGGATGGCTGGACACTTTAGTGGGTTCGCTTTTCAAGGTATTGCATGGATTGTATTTGTTTGTATCATTGGAGTCATATTTGGTGACATCTTCCTTGTGCGAAAACTGTGGCGGTACATCCGCATTCGACTTTTGCATCTACCTGTTGTCACATACCCACCGGAGGGGGTGACAATTGAGGATGATGTGCACTCCTCCTGCACCATCTGCATCACCGAGTACACTGCTGGAAATGAGGTAGTAATTTTACACTGTGGACACCTCTTTCACCCACATTGCATTAATGAAGCGGTTCGAACTGATCCGCGATGCCCGATGTGTAGAGTATCATTACTGTGATATTGTGATGGTTGTGATGGCACTCATGTATTTACAGTTTATATTGAGGATCGGTATTTGTATTTATGACTATGTAAATTACAATTGTATAAGTATCAAAAACTTTAGCCCCCGCGTCGCTCCCAGGGCAGGGGCGACACGGCGATGTCGGCGTGTGGGTGGTGGTATATTTTTTTCTTTTCCTGGTTACGACTCTCCAGAGTTGTAATCTTGTAATTTTTTCCTGCTCTATCAATAGAACTTCGCACCGTCTCGTGCGAGTCGTTAAAAAAAAATTACAATTGTGGCGGAATAAAAATTTTACTTTATGTAACCTAGAATTCTGGTGGAATAAATATTTGTAATTCAATGTTGTGAAAGAGTTAACACTTTTGGGTGGTGTTTGGTTAGTGGGGAAAATATGTAGTGGAAACTACAACTACATGAGAACTTGCAAACTCGATCGTGAGCCATTGGATCCAAAATGTGCAGCCTGGATGGTTGGATGAAGCCTTGCCAGCCCAGCCATCCCCACGGTACAGTTTACGAAATGTCCCCCGCACCATGTTGTGTACATTTTTCATATACTCCCTTTATTTTTTTTCTCTTTTATCACATTGGTACATCTCCACTTGAACACCAGATGGTCCAAATCCAAACCAGATTCATGGAGAGGGGGAAGGCTGCTCGGCGCGTGGAGAGTGATAGAGCGACAACGAGCTCGGGCCAGTAGCTTAGTTGAGTGAGGACTGAGGAGATGCGACAGTGGAAGCAACGGCAACTCATGAGCTTGGATCTGGTCTTCCCCGTCGATCCCGTGGTGACTGGTGAGCCTCTCTGAAGACCTCGAAATCCCTTTCCTCCTTAGCGTTGAAGGCTGGAGCTGCTGCTGTTCTCTTCATTGCCAAGAGAAATGCACCGAGAACTGAGGTGTTGCTTTAGAATGTCAGGAAATGTTTTAGTTAAGAAGTTGCTCGCTTCCGGTGTGCCTTGTTTTGCATAAACGCATCTGCTAGGCTAGTGAAAATGTTCTTCGTCGGCTGAATTGCAAGGGAGCAGTGTTTACTATGCTTACATATTCATGGTAGGGGATATAGTGGATGATAAATATTATACTACATTTTTCACTAACCACCTGACTTTTCATGTACATGCATTATTGTTCGGATGTTAAAATGCACAAGTTTAAAATGCAACGCTGTTACAACCTAGCATTATTCTTATTTTTTATGCTAATTGTAGAGAAGTAAAGAGCAATACTTTCTAGTATATCTGATTTTTCATGTAGTGATTGCTCTATTAGTGGGTTTTATTATGACCCAAACATGGGGTAATGTATATCTCGATGGCACCTTTTTTTGCTCCGAGGAATTAAATTTATATTAAGATTAAAGTGTACCAGAAGTGTACAAATGAGAAAGATTATGGATGCAGTCACATACATGTTGCTGTTAGAGTAATGTTAATATATACACAATGTAAGCAACATCTACATAGTTAATAGGGGTTAAACATGGTGAACATTATTGAAAAGTTTCAATACATTGATAAAACAGGACGTTGACTTATGTTACATACTGCAGAAAAAAGAGCACATAAGCTAGTGATCTCAGCATAACCTATAGCAAGAATAATCCAACTCATGAGATACTATATATGCTCTCCAGACAACTAATGAAATTAAACAATCTTCTTTCTTACTGCACCAAGATATTGAGCATGTTCTATATCCCTTTATTTATGAAGAGGAACATACTACCTCTGTCCCAAAATTTGCACAGCCAAAATCCCTTTTATTTTGAGTTGGAGGTGGTAGTTTGTAAAAATGCCGTGCTTTCCAGAGAAATAATGAAATTAGATATAGTTTGTAAATCAACTCTATTTATAAATGCAAGCGTATAATAGGCAAAACTGTAAGCTTAATTTATCAGTGAGTTTTTTCATTCTCCGTACATACCACCAAAGCAATTAATTCTACAAGTGCTAGAAGAATATGCCACCAGTCCAACACTCAGAGATATAGTGCTTAGATCCAGTAGCAGTAAGAAGAACAAATTAAAAATATACTTTTTTTTACCGGTTTTACAGCAATATACACGTTTGGAAAGATTTAAAAAAATAATACCGTTGTCGCAGACCAAAGAAGCGAACTCACGGTGACGTGCACTTTCGCTCGATGAAGATGCGAGTTCGCAGGGTGAGTGTGCTCTGCAGTGCTGCTCAAGGTTGTCACTATCTTACGACACTACAATACTACCAAGCCGAAACGATATCGATCCCACCTAGTATTCTTATAGTATCTCGATCCTACTATTCATTACTACACGATCATATGAAATCTTAGGTGGTATCCCGATTCTACGATCCATACGATACTACAAATATTATTTAAAATAACATGGTTTGAAAATAATGTAACCGTGCGAACACGCCACGATTTTGCATAGTCATTGTGCGAACTTGTTGCAAATTCCGCGGTAATAAAATACTTCTATCGTAAAAAAATTTCGTCTGTATTTTCGTCCGAGATTAAAAGGACCTGTTCGTCTTTGATTTTCTTATAAACCGTAATCGCGCAAAAAATTATCCGTATCCGATTTCTCGCGCACGCACACGCTCGCTAGGCCACAATCGTTCGAGATTTTAGGCTGCGTTCGGGACACAGAAAACAGAGCATGTATTACTGTATGATTAATTAAGTATTAACTATTTTTTTAAAAAAAATAAATTAATATGATTTTTTAAAACACTTTAGTATATAAATTTTTTTTTTAAAAAAGACACTGTTTAACCGTTTGAAAACTGCGGGAAGAACAGAACCTAAAAGCGATGGGCTAGCTTTGCATGTCTCCTCTCTGCCCAGCGTTCACTGTTGATCTCCTCTCTAGGCCGGCTGGGGCCATCTGCCCACAGCCCCCAACTGCAAGTCTGCAACGGCTTCTCAGCCCGTCCCCACGTGAGCCAAATGGGCCCGCTGCACTTAGCCACCACACAGCTTGTGCGTAGGAAATAAGTTCATATTAGATCCCTTAACAACGAATTCGATTTTCATCCTCCAAACGAATTATACAATAGGCCCCTTAACTATAAAAAACCAATACAATATAGGTCGCATGGCAGTATAGCAAGGTGGTTTTGACCTGAGTTAGCAACGTTTAGTTAGCATGGACCCCACACGTCAGTAGCTTTTCACCTCTTTCTTCCCTATTTCTCTCTTTCTTCGCAGTTCCCATCTCACCGTGCGGAGAGCGAAATTCCTCAGGGGCGATCGATCGCTTGGTTCCTCCCCACATCCCTCACCGCATTACTTTTTCTATTTTAGTAAATTTATATACCTAAAGTTTGTACATCTCAAATTTACACATCTAAAGTTTATACACCTAAAGTTTACAGACCCAAAGTTTATAAGTCAAAATTATATATACCCGATTTAAATTTGAAGTTGAATTCAAATATTAGTTTATAGACCTAAAGTTTATAAGTCAAATGTTTACATACCCGTTTCAAATTTAAATTTAAATTAAAATATTAGTTTATAGACCTAAAGTTCAAAGGTCAAAAGTTTACATACCCGTCAAAGTTTATAAGTCAAAAGTTTACATACCCGTTTCAAATTTGAATTTAAATTCAAATATTTTTTTATATATAGTATTTCTATACATAATTTTTTCCAACTTTGTTTTTTTTATTTTTTTAAAAAAATTATGGTGTAGTAGGAAAAGAAGAAGCGGAGAAGGAAGGGGGGAGAGAACGTGTAGGGGGATGAGGATCGATCGCTCCAAGCGACATGGAGAGGCTCCGCATCATGGTCATCGATTGCTCTGCCGCCGATTACTCGAGCGCCGGGGCGCGTCGACTCGGTCATCTTCGCCGCAACGCCGGCTGATGCGCGAATCCCCCCGCGCCGGGACTCCTCGCCTCGGTCGTTAGGCGAGTCAGTTTCCTTCCTCGTCACCCACCCTCGCCTAAGACAACAACGACAAGGGCAAGGCGGTCGCTGGTGACGAGGACGAGCCGACGAGGGCTGGGCGGTTTTGACGGTGGGCACCTCGGGCACTGCCGCTCCAACCCCCCACCCCACCACCTTGTCCCGGTCGCTTCCACCCCGGGCGAAGCCTGCAGCTTGCAACCGCTGCGGCATATCCGGCCACCGCCTGGTGATCCCAGACGGTGAACAGTGAACTGAAAAGCAGAGTACAGATAAAACGAACAGAGTGCAAACTCAAAGTTTTGGGCTGCGAACTACTTACAGCATTTTCTGTGTTCTTCTTCCTTTTATTCCTCTCCATCTAGGAGGTTGTTACATGCACGATTTTACCGGATAAAACTACTGACTGCGCCATCCCACGATCCGATTCCGGATCCATCTCTTCTGCGAAAAAACAAACTGAAATCCGAGTAAGCTACATGACCGGTTCTGAAACAACCAAGTCGTTACATGCATGCCATAACCAGAGCTAAACCTGATCTAAACATGAATAAAGCATGTGACAGATGCGGGAAAATGCTTCGTGTCGTGCGTCCGATCGGAAGAGAAACATCGGACACCAACATTCTCCTCTGTACTAATCTAAAGTTGATTCACCTTTTACATGACTCTGACTTTACATATGCACTATTCCTTTTCTCTCTCCACGTCTCATCCTTTGCATGTAGCTAGCATTTATTTAGCTTCATGTAGTCTATGAGTATATGCATGCAAGAGGTTTTAGTTGTAAGCTTTAAAGGAATTTTTCTTGAAAACTATTTATCCAATTCACTATCGGATTGCACAATTGTATTCGTTGCAATTAAATCTCTATAACAATATATCACATGATTATATTCCGATTAAAAATACATATGTTTCAACCGATGAACTTGGATGTTTCACGTGTAAGAAATAAATGTTTCAATCAGAGTTTGGCTATGTCGCACATTTTAAGTTTTATGTTGCCATGGATCTTATAAAATGTTCCATGGCATTATTTCGATGTTTCAATAAACATTTTTCTGATGTTTCACTAGTTTATTTGTGAATGTTGCACATGGTATTATTGGATGTTTCAGTAAATATTTTCTAATGTTTCACTAATTTATTTATAAATGTTGCACGTGTTGTTTAGGATGTTGCAATGAATATTTTCTAATGTTTCAATAATTATAACTCGTTATTTCACGTATAATATATAAATGTTCCAATTAGTAATATAATCATATTTATAAATTTTATCAGAAATATTACCAAGTGAGATCTTATTGTAAAGATTTAATTATAACAAACACAATGGTGAAATCGGATGGTAGATCGGATAAGTAATTTAGAAGAAAAAATACTTTAAAGGTTTATTGTTAGAGAATATGAAGAGAGAGAGATTTCATGCATGCATGCACGAGAGTAGGGTATATGCTTGCATCATAGTAGCTTAACTACGTTTTTTTTTTTTTTTTTTGCATCCAGTCAGACAGGTGGGTGAGCAACGTCCGAACTGTAGCAGTCTCTCTTTTTTTTTGCATGCAGTCTCCGATAGATGCGCCCAAAGATTACATCAGCCCCCCAAAGCCCTGTCGCGGTTCACACATGTCAACGCCAAGCCCCCAGAGCACGAGCCTTCGAACATTTCACCAGTGCAGCAGCGTGGTGTTTGTGGGCATATCTCGTACCAGGTCACCGAGGCGGAGCTCCACGACGCGTGTGAGGAGATCGGCCCCGTCGTGTCGCTCTGACTCGCCGTCGACAAGGCCACTGACAAACCGAGGGCCTTCGTGTTCGTCGAGGTTGAGTATCTCGACGACGAGACCTAGGCCCGTGCCGTCAAATTTGTAGGCCCTATACAAGGCTCTAAGTGAGGCCTAAATTAAGTACCAAATATAGCTAAAATAATGTATATAGTGCAGACCAAATGCAATATATCAAGAATAGTACATTTTTTAACTCTTGTTTTGTATAATCAGAAACCGTCAAACTGAAAACGGAGAATGTTCGTTGCTGTTGCTGGCTTGATGCCTAGTGCCTTGCTTGTTGGTTGCTTGCTAAGTTGCTATTTGCTGGTTGAATGAAAATATGAAATTGGATGAGCCGGCTGGTGGCCTGGTGCTCGGAGGAGACTAGACGTCGAGACTCGAGACGAATTGAACGGCCTGGTGCTCGGAGGAGACTAGACGTCGAGACTCGAGACGAATTGAACGGCCTGGTGCTCGGAGGAGACTAGACGTCGAGACTCGAGACGAATTGAACGGCCTGGTGCTCGGAGGAGACTAGACGTCGAGACTCGAGACGAATTGAACGGCCTGGTGCTCGGAGGAGACTAGACGTCGAGACTCGAGACGAATTGAACGGCCTGGTGCTCGGAGGAGACTAGACGTCGAGACTCGAGACGAATTGAACGGCCTGGTGCTCGGAGGAGACTAGACGTCGAGACTCGAGACGAATTGAACGGCCTGGTGCTCGGAGGAGACTAGACGTCGAGACTCGAGACGAATTGAACGGCCTCGCGCGCTCCGTGTCAGCCAGCCTCGCCGAACTAGGAGCAGCAAGGCACCCGCCGCCGCGCGGCGGTGAGCCGCACGAGCTGGTGGGCATCGAGGACGCCACACACGCCGCTTCGCTCGTGAAGGGGCACCACCCAGCGCTGTCGTCACGGCCTACCTTGCGTTGATGAGCCGAAGGCAGCTGTGGGAGATGGTGAACGCCGTGGAGGCGCAGGGAGACGTCGCATGCGCTGCGGGCCGCGTCGCCGTTGTCCCCCGCCGGAGCCGGTCACCCCCATTGCCGGCCTTCTCCTCGCTGCTCGCCGCTTAGTATGATGGGAAAGGGAGGAAGAGAGAGATATGTGTGGGTAGAAAGGTGAAGAGGGGGAGTGGATTTCGATCCCTCGAGAGGGGATATCCCTCGTTGTTCGCATGTCACTCAAATGGTTATGAAAAAAATTGATAAGATGTATTAACATGTAATATATCACTCTACAAACATACAACTTCTACATCTCGCAACGAAAAAAACAAATTTGACTGTGAATATACGTTAACTATTTGTAGTTTAATCTGTTTTTTTTTGTTGTGAGATGTAGAAATTGAATTTGAATTTGTATATTTGTAGAGTGATATATCACATGTTAATACATCTTCTTAAATTTTTTCACATTTTTACATAACCATTTAAGTGACATGCACACAAGGAGAGGATATCCCCTCGAGGGATCAAAATAGTTTCTCGTGAAGAGGTGTTAACATGTGGGGTCCACGCTGACTCAGCGCTATTGAGTCAGATTAAATTGCCACATTGGACAAAACCACAGGATATACTGCTATTTGCATCGGTTTTTGGCAGTTGAGGGATCCGTTGTATCTAGTATTTCGGTTCGAGGATGAAAATCGAACTCGCTGTCAAGTTAAGGGACCGAAAATGGACTTTTTCCCTTGTGCATATGATATGACATGAAATTATATTCTCTTGGTGATAAAATTCTTCTCTGCTCTTTCCATATTTATATTTTTCTCATAATTTAAAATAAATATTTTCTCCCAATATCTCAGACCTTGTAGAAATTGGTTCTTCTTCGAGTATAGTCCTGATCCTCCCTATTAATCAAGGTTGACTCCAAATCCTCTTCTTCATTCATAGTCATTAGGCCATCGGATCCGGTGGATATAATGGCTTATAGCTTCTGGATCCAACCACCTGGCGCTGTTGAGCCACGAGAGGTGAGTAACGACGCAAGGTAAGCGGCTCAGCGAAGTGGTATGAGAAGCTAGCCGAGGCGATGCTACGTTGTTTGTTTTTACTTTTCTTTCTTTTCTATACTCCACTTTTACCGATTCATCACGGTAAAAATAAATTCAATGAGATATTTTACATGATGTACAAGTAGTTTTTTTATTAATTTTATTGACCCGTGCATTTTTCATATGACGTTTGTGTTGTGCAATTTTTTTCATGAAGCACTTTTGTGCAATTGATTATTTTTTTCACTAATTCACTGGTTGTGTAGGTAATAGATTTTATTAAAATTTAGATAATCAAATACTACACATCTATTTATTAAAATGAACAAGGCTGGGGTTTGATTCACCATCCAAGGCTTGTCAGGTCCATGGAGTAATTAGCCTAACTCCTTGCGGTGAATACGAATCATTAGACCTAGCAATAATATGTAAATTGACCTTAGGTCCTATTGCCTAGGGGGTGGGTAAAAAAGACCGAACCAAACTAACCGAGACTGACAACGAGAATTTCGGTCATAAATTCGGTCTCCATACTAAACTAGCCGATTTTTGTTCGGTCAAATACCTTCCCAATCAAATATGCCCACTAAGGCCAATGGAGAAACCCTAATTTCCCACCCCTCCAAGTCCCAACAAACCCGACGTTCGCACCACCCACCCGGGCTCCTGGTTGATGTGTTGCAGTCACCTCCAAGTCTCAATTGCTTCTTTTTGCCTTTGCCCGATGACCAAGTCGGCACCGCCGCCTCCGCCCAACAAGAATCGCCTCAGTGCCGCCACGCCATGCTTGCGCCTCGTCCTCGCACTGCGCCGCCACCATATTGCCTGCCTCCGACTCCCCTGCAGTCCTCCATTCTGGCCTCCCCTCCTGGTCATGCTAGCGGACGCCTCGACTCCAATGACGCAACATCTAGCTGGCCTTCTCTCGACCTCTCCACTCCACTCCTGCACATGCCACCAACACGCGGCAATTCCTCAACTCAAACAACGGTGAGACATCTGTCGCCTCCCCTCCTCTCTATCGGCTCTCTTGATTTTGGCGCGAGGTGGAGATGGCGGCGGAGCAGGAGGGCATAGGCGATAGTCGGTGGTTGGTTGAGGGGCCATGGATGAAGATTGCGACCTAGATTCCCAAGTCCCCATCCTCTCTAGTTTATGTTTTTTTTTATTTTGGATGATTTTCGTGTGATTTTTATGAGTTATGTGATTTTCTTAGTTTGTCTCCTGATTATTTCGGTTATGACCAAGACAGATTGAATTTGCCAGTCTTGATAAATTTGCACTATTGTTTGGTCTTCACTTTTCAATAACTGAACTGACCGAAACAACGAAGCCCGAGAACGAAATTTTCGATCAGTCTGAATGCCCACCCCTACTATTGCCATCCCTACGTAAGACCCATGACAAAAATTTAGAAAAAAACATTTAGAAAAAAGATCTCACCAAATCCCTTGTCAATCATCTGCTCTCCGTTTAGAAAAGGAAAAACAAAATCCACAATAAATGGGATAATACACGTATAATTTGGATATCCCGTTGCAACGCACAGGCACATTTGCTAGTAAATGCTGTTTTTTCTATTCGCCACAAAATTTTCGTACATCGCGCCTACTATATAAATTGGACAGAAGGTGAATTTTTGGGCAAGCGTTTGCACCTTGTTCCTCAACAAGAGAAGGTGAATTTTCCAACTGCAACTGCAAATCTTACATCATGCTGTCAAGTAAACATTTATACGGGATTGAGGGTGCAACTACATTATCCCGTTGCCTGTCATATTCATGTGTTTACATGGGATTGAGGTAGCTAGTGTTGATATAGATATATGCAAACTAGACTCGAGGATGCTGAACATGCTTTTTTTTACGATAAGTTAAGAAATACTAGAAAATAACCACGGCAAAGCCGCGCATTAGTATACATAGGCCAGCTCAATTGGATGGACCCAGTGCACTGTTAATTATGAAGCCAGGTAAATAAGAATTGATCATAACTAAATCTGTATATCCAAAACAAAAATTGGGCTACATAATCACAAAATTTTACATTCAACTTACCCGATAATCTAGTTTTACATACCATCAAACTCAGTTGCTCTTGTTACTGACAATGAGAGATCAACTTTATTTCCCCTTACGAAAACAATAAGAGGTTCATATCAAATATGTTTTCCTTACAAAGATATTACATTATCAATACTTTCTGATTAGCATCAATGGTGAAATAAGGAGAATTAACTATTTTAATAAATAGAAAGTAATACAATGTTTTCAGTGAAGATAATAATATAACTTATCACCAAATCCATCGTCTTGTGATATCTCATTTACCACAACCTTGTTTAGCATGAGCAATTGAGCATCGCACTCTCACTGAATCGTACAGTGGTTAAAATCCCAGTTCTGCACCTGCATTTCTTAGTCCCAGCACTCTATGTCAACGTAAGAAAATGTAAATAAGGTCATGAACAGAAAAAACCTGTGTTATGAAGAAACAGAACATAAGAATGTAACCCCTTGAATTTGAGCTATGGTAGACTTCAATTTAGATTTTAATATCTAGAGGATAAGTCAGTGACTCAGTTATTAGAATATATATAACATGGAACAAATAGTTTTGAGAGAGCATAATACAAGTATATGTGATCTAAAAGAAATGCAGCTTGTTATCAAGACAAAGGTCTTTGTGACTACAGGGTAGCTCAAGCAGAAGTTATGGTTGTGATGTTCATCCATGCAGAGGTGAAAATGAAAAGCAAAGAAACTCTAGTTTTAAAAGCAAAATAGAAAGGGCAATTTCTTTATGTTGTTCTTATAGGTCAAAATTGTCCCACTAAAGTGAGTATAGTAAAAACGATTTCTTGGGGTTAGTTTTGCTAGATTATTCCATGCCATAAAAAGGATAAAGAAGATTTTGTAAACAACTTGACAAATGCCCATAAAATTAGCATCAGGTAAGCAAAAGGTTTTGGATCTTAACGAACAATCATGTAAATAGCTTATATAACTATTAACTTTTTTTTTAACATAATGCTAACTAAATTTAAGCTCAAAATGCCTTGCTATGTTTTCTTTTTCGTTTTCCTTTTGCAGATTAGTGTAGCAGCTACCTGACCAAAAGTGAAAGCATCACTGCTAACAAAGTATATAGATAATGCAATGATTTGGAGGTCATTTGATCGATATCTGATTCACGTCCTCAACCGTTGACACATACTCATCAGATTATAATATACCTGAAGGTTACGGTGAGATGCATCCAACAGGTCATTAATCTGCTCATTAATATAGATGGAAAGCATGAAGCATCATGTCAGATATGGAAACCTTGCTAAATTAATTGGATTCAGAAAAAAAAATCTAGATGCATTTTTCCAGTTCAATTAAGAACGTGTAGATGAGTCAGTATTTACCTAAAGAAATGAGCTCCGGCATTGGTAACTTGTGTGCATCTCCGGTGAGCTTTCTTGCCTCTTTGCCAGTAATAAACAAAACTAAGGATGGTGGTGGATGCAAGGCTGCCGCCGTCGAGCTTGTTCCTCCACGGCGAGGTCAGGAAGAAGTAAAAAAAAAAATAGTGTCATCAGCGTATTGTAAAATGGAAACCCTATTGTCATCATCAGTTCCCAGACCTTCTAAAAGGGAATTCTCCTCAGCTCTATGCACCATCAAAGTGAGTGCTTCTGCTGCCAAATTAAACAGCAATGGGGAGATGGGGTCACCCTGTTTGAGCCCTTTATGAGTTTTGAAATAAGGTCCAACTTGATCATTCACTTTGATAGCTACCTTGCCTCCCATAATCACCTTCATTGTCCAATCACACCACTGGTCAGGAGAGTCTTTTGATTTCAGCATTCTATAAATAAATATCCAATCCACATTGTCATAGGATTTCTCAAAATCCACTTTGAACAAAACTCCACCTTGTTTCTTTTGATGCAAAGTACTCAAAACCTCATACAAAATGACCACTCCTTCCATAATAAACCTATTTTTCAAGAAGGCTGTTTGGTTTTTGAAAATGTACTCCATGATTTCAATGATTCTGTTCATCAGCACCTTGGTTATTATCTTAAAACTAACATTCAACAAACAAATTGGTCTAAAATTTTGAATTTGTGCTGCATCTTTCACTTTTGGAATCAATGTTATAACTCCATAGTTTAGTCTATCAATGTTCATGGTCCCTTTGTGAAAATCATTAATCAAACCACATAGGTCTTTTTTAATCAGCTCCAAAAAATGAGTGTAAAATTCTCCAGGGGCCTTATTATGCCTCAGATCAAAAACTACTTTCCTGATTTCCTCAATAGTGAAAAGTTTAACAAACATTTATGTGTTCTTGAGTCACAGTAGTGATCCCTTCCAAATTCAACATAATCATGTTTTCTTTTGAATGCCCAAACAATTCTTTGTAAAACTGAGTGATATATTTGATTAAATTTTCTTGCCCTTCAATTTCCACTCCATATTGTAACAGAGAGTGAATTTGACCTTTTCTTTTCCTTCCATTCGCTTTAGAATGAAAGTATTTAGTATTGCAGTCTCCTTATAAAATTTCTTTCTCTTTACTTCTTTAGAACCATTTCGTTTTCTCTTCTCTGATCACAAAGCTCAACTGTTTTTCCAGCTCCCTTCTTGCTTCCCTGTCTGTCAAGTCCATACCCATTGTTTCAGGCTTGGTATCTATTGCTTCAATTTTCTATTATAGCTTTCTCTCTTTTATACAGCCCCTCCCAATTTTTTTTGTTCCATCCATTAAGTTTTTTTCCTAAGGGATTTCAGTCTTTTATGCCATTTTTCTATATTTGAACCTGAGTAATCTTTGTTCGAGCCTTCCTCTACCACTTCCCTCAAATCTTCCCTCATCATCTAGCTTAATTCAAATTTGAAAGTTGAAGTTTTGATCAGAGTTTCACCAGTGTCAATTAGCATAGGGTTGTGATCAGAGAAACTTCTGGTCAAAGTCCTCATAGAAGTAAGTGGTATTCTTTTTCCCAGTTAATACTTACAAACACTCTATCGATTATTGCACCATGTGAATTGTCTTCCCCCATATTCAGTTCCATCAGATTGGCTTGTTATATGATTGCATTAAATATAAAGCTCCATTTACTATAACCTCAAGCCTTATTTTTTTCACTCTCCTTTCTAATGATATTGGAATCCCCCCATCAATAAGAGTCCCACTCCGGTGCTTTCTACTCGGAGTAGAAAGTAATCTGGGCCATTGATCATATTTAATTGAAGGGTTAAGATCTAGTTCTACTCCCACCTGAATTAGTGGGAGTAGAAATGTGAAGGGGTGTTTTCGTCTAAGAAAAATAAGTCGCGTAGGGGTATTATCGTATATTATCAGTCTCTTACTCACCCTATCCCTATCCTATGGATTCGTATCGCATCGTCGCCATTTCACTCCATCCCGACGCCATTCCCCTCCATCCCCGCCTCCGTCGCCATCCATCTCCCTCGTCGCCTCTGTCGCTCGTCCTGGCGTCTCCTCCCCCTCCAGCGCCGTTGCCTTCTCCGCTCCCTCAGTCGAAGCCCGTCCCCCCGCCATCACCGCCTTCTCCCCCGCCCGCGTCTCCACGCCGCCTTGTGAGCCCCCTCGGTCGCCGTCCTCCTCCCCCGCCCCCTTCTCCAGCGAGTCGCCTCACGTCGCCGCGCCTCCACCCGTCACTGCCGCCACGTTCTCCTCGCCACCAGCCCTTTCCGCCGCGTCACCTCCACCCGCCACCGCCGCCACGTCCTCCTCCCCATCAACCGTCATCCCCTTCTCCACTCCTCTCGGCGATCCCGCATCTCCGTCTGGGATCTCTAGAGCTCGCCCTATCCCACCGCTACCCGCGTCGGCACACCTTTTGGCGAGTTCCACCTTAGACCCCAGCACCATGCCACTCGCCGCCGCCGAGCCTTCGTCCTCCTCGCTATCCCCTTACTCGCCGTCGGCCTCCTCCCCCATGCTCGGCTCCAGCCCCGTCCATCTCCACCCGCCATCGCTCCTGCAGCCGCGTGGGAGAGCCCCCAATCCATCGCCCACAAGCGGAGGACGCAGCCTCTGGATCCAATGGCAACACACGCCTAGTTCCCGTTCGTCCCCATGCTGCCTCAAGCACCTCCTTCGGAGCAGGAGGAAGACTCGCCATTGGAGAATAGCGGAAGGTAATGCCCGGAAATTTGCAGTAATTAAGATGCGCTCCCCTAATGCCGCCCCTCAACTTCAATCTCAAGTTGTTTGTTTTTCTTAAATTTTGATTTGATTTCCGAGGCTACCTGTTTCCTGTTAATCTGCAGCATGAAGGATGAGATGATCCATCTATATCTGAACAACTCCACCATGGCGTTGGCGATCTCGAGAGAGGCATGCTTACTGGGTGCTCCGAGGTGCCATGGCATTGGGATGCTGGTGGGAGCATTCGGTATTTGCAAGGAGCAAGAGCAAGTGCGCGAAGCCATCTTGGAAGGTACGTGTGGCTGCTTCGTCGTACCAATTGGATTTGGCGCGCAATGTTGTGCTATTGAATTATGATGTCTAAAGTTGTCATCTTTCTGAATGAAACTAATGTTCACCTGTTGTGGGGGCTTTGTAATGGGTGGCTGTTACTAGTGGCTATATTTGCATTGGCATTGTTATGCCACCATCAATTAATGACGAGTAGATGATGCGTGGTGCCTCTTTCCTTTGAACTTTGGTTGCCTTTTCACCAATTATATTGCTCGTTTTGGTTCAGTAAATACATTGTTTATTTCAGAACAGAACGGTTAATGTTAACAGCATTTTTACTTACTTACTCTGAACCACATGCCGGCGAAGGGGTTCTCGGTGTTCAGGTGCGACGTTGAAGCAGATGCACGTCGGTGACGTCGACTGCTTACTGCCCTGAGTCACCCCGAAGCGTAAGGTTTCATATACCGCTCCTTCTCAAATGGAAACAAATATGAACTATGAGCACGCGGACTGGATGGTAGGCCCATCATAGCAAACAAAAAGTTTGGTTATGACAGAAGGACATTTGTAGAAAATAAGAAAGATAACATATAGTTGTGATCTATGCAGGAAGACATCGATGAATACAGAAGAAAGCTAGCAGGGATTCTTTACAACTCTCCATCCAACAAATTTCGGAATCATGCACAGGCCATCTCCGAAGAAATCTAAGATGTGCATCTTTGCATTGGGAGGATATTCTTTCATTAAATTCTGAGATGTTCATTTATCATTGAGATGTTTTATTTTGGAGATTCTTGGTTTGTCTTGTCGGATGTTCATTTCGAATAAGCTAGGTGTTAAATTTTTTAATATTAAACTCTATCTGTTATTTATTAAATGATACTCAATCTAGTTATTCAACGATGTCAGATACGGGGACTTATTCTTTCTTTTGTAAAAAATAATAATGTTTTGCCATAATATATGCACACGGTCGATTGAAAAACCATGATTTTTTATGATAAGTACTTTCTGCGAGTTTAAAGAAACATCTCGTACCACGACGAAGCACCTTTGTGCTTCTGCACTGCAAAATCTTACGTAAAGAAGCTGCTCAATGCAACATCTTACATCCTGTCAAACTGTCAAATGTGTAAGCTAATGTTGTATCAAAATCGGATGCTATGGAGAACAAAATGATGTGTCAGTATCATTCTTTCTTGGGGACGACATGTTCCCCCTGGAACTGTTCCTATGGTTTGCTTCGCTCCTGAATCAGCATCTTCTGGAGACCTGAATGCGCTGAGTGATGCCAAATCTTCCACCACCAATCCTTTTGGTGGCTTCGAGACTCCGAATAGAGCTGTCGCAATTCGAGCTGGAACTAGAAAAATATGGACAGAATGAGTCCTCCAGCAGCATGTGCATTCTCATTGATCTGGTAGGCTCTGCATGAAAAAACAACCAGTTTCAGCAAGCAGCAGCATTACAGTTTCAGCAGCACCAGCAAGTTCAGTTTCATTCCAGCAACAGCAGTTCATCTTTCATTCCAGCAACAACACAGTGCAGTTCTAGCTAGTAGCACAATTTCCAATAGTAGCAGTATCATTCCAACATAACAATAGCATCATTCCAGCAAACAACACCATTAAAGCATCACACAAGCATCACAAAATGAAGTCACCATTCCAGTTGCAGATCATTTAATCCTAATATTTAAAAAGGCAACTAAATTTATTTGTTCATTACACTCTTAAAAATAAATAAGCCGCAATGAACTGCAGCCTTGCAACGCAAGCAAAACTGTGCTTGCGCGCGGAATCATCTCAGGGCAACCAGGTGCGCCGCAGTTATGTTGCCCAAGGACGTCGCCCCAACGCTGAACTGCAGGAGGAGCTACTGACCTCCTGACAGGGTAAACCACAGCTCCATGATCATCATCCAGGACCTATTTTCAGAAACCAAGCAGCAACAGGTCAAGTTAGGACACAGGAGGCAGCTCAATTCTGTAATTATCTGAAATGGATTAAATCAAGCTCAATTCTGTATTTCTGTAATGTTTCTGACAAGAATTTTTTATAGTTCTAAAGCATTTCAGCTTATTGCCTCTGTACACATCTAAAATAAATTAAGTGCCTCAGTTTCAGAGTGTAATGCAAGATGCAGAGATGGCCAATTATGCCCTGAATTTCTTCAGTCTTTCAGTTTCAAGTGTAATGCAGATGCAGAGATGGCCAAATTCAGGAAGACAGGTTTGATATGCTATAAAGAGGTATCCATCTCACAGACCATCAACTGCATAAATTCATTGCCACTCTAAACTATTGAACAATTACTACACTTCCCCCACAATGGCTGCAAATTTTGTATGTATGATAAAAGACTAAGGCATGCACTAATAAATTAATTCAATGTACTATAGTACTACTGACGAACTAGCAGGAAATGCTGATGCTTTAACCAGTTGACAAGGCAATCATTTGGTAGAAAAGATCAAAGATCAATTGCACAAGATATGATTTAACTTGCCACCTTTGCTGAGGTTTAATGCTGGACTTATATTAGTAACACATCAATTTCAGCAAACTGTTTTGAGTGGAATTTCAAGTGACAGGTGTATTTCATTTGCAGCTTAAGACCAAAATTATTGTTCAGTTTTATATCGTTCATGCTTACACTCAACATACAAAATCGATTTAATAAATCTCCATTCAATTTAACATCCGCAAATGTAGATTCTCTAGTATAGTTACAACAGTAGCGGAATAATTCAGACAAGTTCAACACTGAGGTGAGGAAGGGGAACAGAAAGTCAGGTGGTGAGGGGGGGGAGGGGGGAGGAGTGGACACTTGAGGATTTCACCGCGCCGCCGCTTGCCGGTGCTTGCGTCGGACAGATGCGTCTCGCCGCGCCACCGGCTGCGACGCCGCCTGCCGGGAGGACTAGCTGCCGGCCGCGCCGCCACCTACCGGTGCCTGCCTCCGACCTGATGCCACGCGCGGTAGGAAGACGGCGGAGGAGGCAAGGGCACTGAAGGGGGAGGAGTTGCCAACGGCGCCGGAGGTGGAGAGGGCGGGGCCGACGGACAGCGACGAAGAGGGCAGGGGAAACGTACGGGGACGGAGGGAGCGGAGAAGGCGGCGAGCGCGGGGGAGGCGGACGGCGATGAGGAGGCGGACAAGGCGGCGATGGAGAGGGCGGGGGATACGGACGGTGACGGAGGGGGTGGACAAGGCGGCGACGCCGGGGGAGGAATAGCGACGAGACTGCATGCAACGGAGTCGGACCTGATGCGATGCGATGTGGAGTCCGACCTGATGCGATCGAACAGAAGAAAACAATCCATGCCAAAATTACCCCTAAACGATATTAGGAGATTACTTATCTGCCCTTTAAAATAAACGGTCGAGATCAATTCTACTTGGAGTAGAATACTGCAAGTAGATTGCACCGGAGCATTCCTCCATCAATAAGGGGTTTTTTTTTGTTTATGTAACTCGTTGGCTAGTTCAGTTAAGAATTTTTCCTTATATTCACTTTGAGCAACTCCATATACCACTACCAAATCCCATTTGAAATCTGAAATTTTATTCTGTAATTCTAGTTTCACAAAGTATCTACCATTATAGTAGCTAATCAGATTAGCTTTTTCACTGTTTATCCCAGCTAAAATGCCTCCTGATTTCCCTTCAACAGGTAACCAATGCCATCACATGTTTTGTTTTTATGACCTCCAATTCTTTTCAGCAAATTAGCAGAGAAGTCCTGTTGATATATCCACAAAATCAATGTTGTTTTCTTTGATCAAATCTTGCAAATGACCCAGTTTTTCTATATTCCCCATCCCTCTTATATTCCACACTAAACCTTTCATTTCTTTTTTTTTCCTACAAATTCCTTTTGCTTTGACAGTTTTAGGAGTGACCTTGAAAAATCTCAAGGTTTCCTGTTTTGCTCATTTTCTTACATCCAACAAGTCAAATTTATCAAAATCAGAATCATTGTCTTCTGAACAGCATAAGTCTTGTATTCCCCCTTCTCATAGTGCATAACCTATGACTTTTCTTCACATTTTTTGTTTACTAAAGACTCTTGTTCTTTTATAAATACTCTTGTTCTTTTATAAACATATTGATTCTAGCATGTTCTAATTCTCTTATCAATTACAAATTGGAATCAATCCCTCCAATGGCACATCCTAAATTGACTCCTAACAAACTAGCAATATTAACCAGATCAACATTTGAATCATGTAAAAAAGAATGAATGAGATTCTGACCTTTATTGATAAAAGCATTTTGTGCTTCCCTTCTCTCCATGGCCACCTCTTGTAGGTTCCTATCCTCCTTGTCTCTCAGCCTTTTGCTTCTCCTCTTTTCTTCTTCTTGACTTTCATTTCTTCCTCAGCAATCACCACCCCCACCTGCCTTGCAAAACTGTCAACAGACTCTTGAGAGTCCAGGAAGTCCTCACTCTCTCCTAGGTTGACTTTTTCTTTATCTTCACCAGTCATCTCTGTGTCCTGTACCACTGTTTCCTCCAGGATATCAACCCTACTCTGCTTCTGTGTACTTTGTCCCTTGAACTCTATTTACATGATCCTGCAAGTTTTGTTCCTTGTGTATGTCTCCAGCCTCCATCTCCTTTACACTTCCAGGGGACTTATGTGTCAACAACACTCCTTCTTCTTCTGCTTGTAGCTTCAAGGCTAAATTGGTATTTATCGATTCAACTTAGAGTATTTATCTTTTGCAGTTTTTTTTGTTTTTTTAATTTGGATTCCATTTTCAGAGTCTCAATTGGTGAGGACTTCCTTCTCCCGGATTTCGATTCAACTTAGAATTTTTCTTTTTTGCCTTTTTTTTATTCGGGTTCTATTTTTAGAGTCTCAATTGGTTCTTTCACGATTCAGGATCGACTGTATTCTCCTTCAGATTGTGTTTTCAATGAAAAAAATCAAACGGTGGGGAAAGGATCTACACTCTTCCATGGTGGATTGAAGAGAGCAAGAGTGTCCGATATCTGATTTGGTTTCAGTTTTGGTTTCCCGTCTCACTTGAGGGGAAGATGTTGTCCATACGGAAGGCTTGCACATGAGAAGGCAACGGATGTGGGAGACATGCTAAGACGTACTGTCATGGACGAAGGCAGCTTGTGACGATGAGAAAGATATGAATTTTTTAAGTAGGTACAAAACTGTATTGTTTAGCAGTTCGAGAAACATGCTAACGGAAATTGAGAAGAAGTTGTTTCAAGTTGCTAAAAAGAACTCAACCTTCGGAGATGGCTTTGAGACGTTCAGCTGTTTCAAGGTCCAAATTACTCCCCTAAAGCAGTATGAGACGGTACATAGCTTTAACAAATTAGTTGACTGAATTATTTTCCCCCCTCGTCCATCTTCCCAACAAATTAACCCAATAACACTTTATCTGCTATCAAGAATCGATGTTAAGGCAATAGTCAACTCTTCATTTTCTGAATTTTCTCTCTTTTTAGGGGAATATCCAAATACCCCCTAAAGTCACTTGTGTTTCTACTTTCCCTGCTACAACTTAATTTCGTACATAAAACCCCACGCAAGTCAATTTATTTTCTAACTCCCCGCATTTCGTTTTCATCAATTTCTCCTCATTGTTTAAGTTTCTTATTTCAATTTCCCATACCCCATATGCCTTAGCGTGGTGGGTCTTTGAAAACATCCTTTCTCTCCAGCGCGTCTTGGCACGCCATGCCAGCGTGCAGGATCATGCCAGTGCATAGAAGTCTAAGCACGAGCCTCGTCATGGCGATGCCCCTCTCGATGGCGAGGACCCTCTGCTCCATGTCCAAGAGCACGGCTCCACATGTCGTGGTGGCTGCCATCGATGTAACTAAATTGCCGGCTCAGCCTAGAGGTGGCGCTTGGCGTAGTGTGTCAGCAGATCGGTGATGTTCTCGGGGCTCATGCCCTTGGACCTGGGATGGTGCATGGCGTCCACATCCATCTCGGCCCCTGGTTTGCACTAGACAATAGTCAACTCTTCATTTTCTGAATTTTCTCTCTTTTTAGGGGAATATCCAAATACCCCCTAAAGTCACTTGTGTTTCTACTTTCCCTGCTACAACTTAATTTCGTACATAAAACCCCATGCAAGTCAATTTATTTTCTAACTCCCCGCATTTCGTTTTCATCAATTTCTCCTCATTGTTTAAGTTTCTTATTTCAATTTCCCATACCCCATATGCCTTAGCGTGGTGGGTCTTTGAAAACATCCTTTCTTGCTTCGAGTTTCCGCCTTTCCCAAGTCCCGCACAAGCAAGGTAATGATAGAAAAACATTATGGCTCAACTTGCTAAGTTGTGCACCAGCTATAATTTCTACGATACCAGCTTCTCGAGCGCTGGAGGCCATGGGTCACTACAAATTGAAATAACTAGCTAGGTAAAGTAGATGAAAACGGGATACTGTGGAAAGTTAGAAGATAAATTGACTCGTAAGGGAGTTTGTGTATGATTGAGTTGTAGGGGTGAAAATAGAAACATTACTGAGTTGTAGGGGGATATTTGGATTATCTCCCTTGTTTCTAAGAACTCTTTCTCTTTCTTCTCAGTGTCAGCAAAATATTTAGTTGCCAAAAGTCAATTGTTCCCTCTCCTCCTCTCATCTCTCCATTACATCCGCTAAATGTCTCTAACAGTATTAACAATATGATTTATTTTTTTTTGCACATGTCCATAGGCAAATCCAACATTTGAGTTTGATCTGGGCAATAGTTCAGAAAGCATATAATAGCTAATTCACTTTTTTTTTAGATAATGGAATAGAATATCTCGGCCTTTGCTCAACGAGCTACAACCAATTATTACAGCGTAACACACAAAAATAAAAATGTTCACTCACAAAAAAGAGGACACCAACCATGAAGAAAAAGCAAACTAAAGACTACCAAACAAAGATAAGGAGTACACAATTATTAAATCCTGTTTGTGAATCTCCATCCAAAATTGGTAAACAGTTGCATAACCGTTGTCTCAAGATTACGACATGCAACTTTTAAGCACTCGCCCTCTTCATCACACTTTTGTAGCAGCGCCCAAGACCTGAGCCAATGTGTTGCCCTAAAAATTACCTGCATATATGAAACAAATGGTGATTTATCAAAAATCATGTCATTCCTACTCAACCATAGAGCCCAACATATAGCAGAAGCTCCTATGAGAATAAGTTTCCTATTTTTCTTGTCCAATAGCTAATTCACTAAATTGTTTTTTTTTTCATCTCTCTCTCTTTCGCAGACCTCCTATAACTAAATTCCGCCCTTCCACCCTTCATCGCCAAGAGTAGACTCTTCTCCTCTCCTCTTCTCTCCCCTTCTCAATTCTCATCGGTAATAAAATACCTAGTTGGCGATATTTTAGGCCAACATAGTAATTGATACCAGTCTCATCGTTTGCTCTATAGCTGACAAGCTATAAAAAATAACGACGCAACCAAAATAATTTGTGGGCAAAACTTTTATATATATATTTTAAAATATTTAAAAGCTAATATTAAAAAATAAACTATGGTAAAAAAATATAAAAAATCAACTCAAATGAAGTTTCAAAATTTCAATTTTAGCTGTGGACAACAATCAAATGATGAGAGGTATGCATGTCCTGACAATTCATCGAGATCGTTCCTCCATATAGCTTTATTCTCCATGATAAGCAATAGATCAGCACAAGAAGGCAAGAAGTTTCAATGTCAGATATATATAAAAAAAATCTCGTGGCCATCCTTGAAGTGAAAACGGCGAGATTTATTACCTATTAAATCTTGAAGATCATACATATCTAGCACAATTAATTCTTTCCTAGTGTTTTGGCATCTTTTTTTTATTTGGCATTTATTTCCAGGATATGCATATCTATGACAATAAATTGCCACCTAGATTTTGAAATGTTGTGTTAATTCTTGCTTAAAAAACTGCCTTTGTCCATGTATATAAATCCGTGTTCATTTCACAAAGTCTAACCATGCATGCAGAAGCCTTTCATCTGGAAAGACAATCTGTGCAACCTATATATTTGAGTCATCCATATCTTCCTCATAAAGAATGTCTCAACTGATGCACATTTTTCTACTACTATGTCTTATGGTTTGTTCTGTTCAAGCAAGTTTAGCATCATCGTCATGGGATTATGGTACAAATCCCGGGGGGTTAATGGGGATTCGTTCATCCTCTACAAGCAGCACGCTACTCGCAACGGAGCCATGTGGTGGAGAGGAAACATACTATGTAAGTAAAAAACTTGTCCTCTGGTTCCTACATAGTTGTTTTAAACTTGTACACAAATTGCACTCAAATGATCTTATTGTGCTTTATTTATAAAGAACTTCTACTTGTTAGGCTAGCTAATAATCTCCCGCTTATTTATATCCCCCTATAAATTGGAATTTATCGATTTATTCTATGGCCGTGAGATAAAACCTTAGCTTAGCTCATCTCATTATGACTATGAGTTTGAGCCAATCTGGGTTGAGTTTGAAACAAAACAATCGTAGCCACACAAGGTTAGTTTTTCTTTTCAAACCACTATTGTGGGGCAAGAGGTCAGATATAACTACAGTTATGTCTGGACTGTCCCATGTAGGTAATGGTACTCTACAGTACTACACATGCAGTACCGCTCACTGACATGTGAGCCCCACAGATCCTCGGGCCCACATGCCATACTGCAGGGGATCTAGATTGGTCCATGCATGGTTTACTAGGGAAATAAAAGATGGAGAGAAGAGAGAGGGGGCAAAAGGGTCATTGCGGAGAGGTAAAAATGATAAAATGAATGGAATGCGTGAAAACTGGAATTTTTTTCGTAAGGAGGATAGAACCTTAGTAATAATGTACTTTACAGCACTCCATCTGACCTCTAGGGAGGTAAGAACTGGAATGAATCCTAACGTGGATTATTCTTCAAATGTTTTCTTACAAAAAATATATTTGCTCCTCTCTATTAGTATTTCATGGTGGAAAAGGAAAGCTCCAGCACTCTTTAATTCTCCTTTCCAAACATAATCCTATATTAGGGGCTACTACTTTGGAAACATCTTCAGAAAAATTAATGGTTTTGCATGTAATTTTGTAGTACCATTTTTGTAACATGTGAAATCAATCTTAAATATAATTCAAATATTTTGATATCACATAATTTATTCCAACAAAAAAAAATTTAAAGGTCATTTGCTATTGATGTTTTAACATCATATTCACATTTACTTGGTATTTTACCGAAAAATTAAAAGCAGTTAAAATATGATTCAAATAAATAAGTGCATATGATTTTCACATTTATATAAATTGAAAAGTTCATTCAAAAGTAAAATAATATAGTTTTGAGGGCAATTTACTAATACCTTATTAACAGTGAGGCTTCCCTGGTACATGCAAAATAAATTATTTCTTTCCTTGTTATGAGGCCTTACATCTAAGAGGGTAAGCCATTATATCAACAAGTGGAAACAAACTTTTTCGTAATGTAATTACGTACTAGGACTACAAAAGCCATAATGCCGATATTTTGTAAAAATAGCACTACATACTTCAAATTAAATTTATACGATTTGTCACCAAACTTATTAGGCATAATTGTTTTTTTCACGAAAAGGCGTAATTGTTTTTAATCGTGTTATCTATACTCATATAAAAGGAGACAATGGTTGTGGCATCTCACCGACCAACCCTTACTAACTACTACCTCTGTCTAATAAAAATTGTATTCTAGAGAAATAATGACATATTAGAAGGATAGACACATAACTACAATAACCTCATTTAAAGAACATAGTACATGCACACATTCCATTTATAAACTTGATTAAAAGGAAGGTAGAAACAATTAATGAGTTAGAGATGGGATGGAAGGAAGGAAGATAACAAGGAAATGAAATCAGTTTATTGGGTCACATATTAGTAGAAATTCAATTTTTATGGTACGGAGGTAGTACTCCTTTAATTATGTGCTTTAATCTTACCACAAAATAGTCCTTCCATGTAGCAGTAGCACTTACAACAAAATAGTCCTTCCCCATATTGTTAATATATTATTTCATTTCTACAATACAAGTTTATCATGCAAAAAACATATATAATTTGTTTTTATTCATAGCAAAATACAGGTATTTAAGCTAGAACATAATCCCTTACATATTTTTACATGAATTATAAGTTGCATGCGTAGGGATGCGTTTGCTCCATCTTTGGCAGAGTAACAGCTTAGCAAATACCGTTCGATGCATCCATCTAGCTTGGTACAAGTACAAGGTTGTCTCACATTGTTAATATTAATTTCTTTGTGAGCTCTGTCCACAGCTTGCGGTATATCATTCAAACACATACACCTCGGATGTACTTTTTGGTGCCATGGCAACATTTGATGTATACGGGTTCCCAAATTTGAACAACAACGGTCAAATAAGCTCAGGACAAATATGGGTAGCAAATGAGCAACGTCGTGACCTTACCGACACAAATGATGTGCAAGCCGGATGGATGGTACGTTAATTTAGTTTCTCATCATATATATGCTATATACAGAAGTAAAACAAACGTACTTAATTATAAGTACAAGTAACAGTTAATTCATTTTATGTGATTGTTTTACTGTATGCAGATCAGCCCATACATATATGGTGATAGCAAAACACATTTTTTTACCATGTGGACGGTACCCGAACCTACTTTAGTTGCCTCTTCATGTTATTTACTTGCATATATACGCTTATGTTTGTCTGTATAATTTAATTAGGATCATTTAATTTTGTAAATGGTAGGTTAACACAATTGATTAATTGGCATGGCATCCCTTGTTTTCTTTTGTGCTTTGTTATAACCCACAAAACAAACAAAGGATGCACATGGTCGACCACCCACGATACCCAAGGACCAAGGTCACGGGTCCGACCCACAAAGCATGCTTGGCCCACTGACCCACGAGCCATCCATGATGCGCATCGTTAGGTCACTGGGCCAGCCGAGCAGAACTGCTCAAGGAGCTGCCGGCCGTGTGTGCAAAGTTGGCTGAGTCAAATTTGGAATGCGATTTCTTTGGTCTTGTTTACGAAGTGGTATATTTTATATTAATAATTAATATGAACAAATTAATTGTTATTTATGTTAAGGAGTAAATTGTACCAGTGGTTTCTTAAACTTGTAAACATGTTTTACCTAAGTCCACAAACTTGTAAAGCACATATCGAGGTTCCTAATTTGGTTTATTATATCATTCCGATCAAATACCTTATTTGACCGTGATCTTGCGTACGACACGTAGATGATGACATGGCACATTTATTCCTCTATCCTATTCATTCACATTCTGCCCCCCATTTTAAACAGATTATTCACCAAATTATTTATTCCACACCACTAAAAATATAATTTCTTAAAAATCTTTTTATCACTACCTCAATTTTGTAGAATTGCTTATATTTTAGAACTAATGGAATAGTATAATTATGGTAAAATCTAAATCGAGAGGCCTCTTCAAACAGGCTTAAATTACTTTACGTAATCTAAAGACATGCATGTATTTTTTTTTTACTTTATGTAATACATGTCATTTTTCCTTCTAATAAAATTCTCTTAAATTACTTATACGATCTAAAAATCCGATTACACCATTATGTTTGTTGCAATTAAATATTTTTAAGATCTTACATGATTATGTTATGGTGAAAAAAAATTTATGTTTGTAAATTACTTTTATCATATATATAAATTACTTTTAGATTTGATTAAATTACATCTTATACATTCATAAATGCACACTGGAATACTGGATGTAGTAGAAACCTAAAATCTACAATAGATAAAAAATAAACATATGAGATTTATCCACATCAATCACGTGTAAACTTTTGCTCCTGGTAACCATGAGTAACATGAGTAAATTTCGTTGTTATGTTATGCCAATTATTGCACAAAGAACCACACAGAAACTGCAGTGTTATCCAATGTAACACTCCATCGCTGTCCTTGACTCCAGATCGTTCGGCTAAACAAAGGGCATTGTAAACGCAGCACTTGTTAACAGAGAACCGTATGCCAAATATACTAGTATACTACAAATAGGTCCAGTGTCAACATCACGCAATTATGCAAATGTAGGCCAGGAAAAACTTAGTCCAGTAGGATTTTGGTCGAAGAGTGTTTTAACTCATTTGGCTGACCATGCAAACGTTATAGCATGGGGCGGTTATGCACAATCTTGTCCCGGGAATCCTAGTCCTTCAATGGGCAATGGGCAATGGCCTGAAAAAAATTCGGCATCTGTTAGAAATATCAAGTATGTTGATGCTAATGGTCAAGATTATGATCCTGCTCCATGGCCTGCCGGCCTTGTTGGTGAATCAACCAATAAGAAATGCTACCAAGTTAGCCCATACTTAGATGGTATATTTTATTATGGAGGACCTGGTGGTTGTACAGCAAGGTAAAAAGGTTGAGGTCATGAATAAACGGTTCTCTTGGAAATATTTTGGGCTTATGATTTTGCAAATTGTACGTACCCAAATGTGTCTAAATTGGAAAACTCAACTGTGCTAAAATTCTGAAAGATTTTTTTCCCCAAAACTTATGGTTGCCGTCTTAATTAAGTAAGCGGGGTATTCAGCTAGCCGGTACATATGCCCAAAAAACGTCCGGTCAACTGAACCTCTTACCGTATCAAACAAGAGAAACATAGCCCGTACCACTAACAAATCTAAATATCGAGTAAAATGATTTTTATTAAGACATAAGATTAATTGGCATGACATGCCTAGTTTATGGTGGGCAATCTTGCACCATTGAAATTCACCAACAACAAATGGTAGGTTAACACAATTGATTAATTGGCATGGCATCCCTTGTTTTCTTTTGTGCTTTGTTATAACCCACAAAACAAACAAAGGATGCACATGGTCGACCACCCACGATACCCAAGGACCAAGGTCACGGGTCCGACCCACAAAGCATGCTTGGCCCACTGACCCACGAGCCATCCATGATGCGCATCGTTAGGTCACTGGGCCAGCCGAGCAGAACTGCTCAAGGAGCTGCCGGCCGTGTGTGCAAAGTTGGCTGAGTCAAATTTGGAATGCGATTTCTTTGGTCTTGTTTACGAAGTGGTATATTTTATATTAATAATTAATATGAACAAATTAATTGTTATTTATGTTAAGGAGTAAATTGTACCAGTGGTTTCTTAAACTTGTAAACATGTTTTACCTAAGTCCACAAACTTGTAAAGCACATATCGAGGTTCCTAATTTGGTTTATTATATCATTCCGATCAAATACCTTATTTGACCGTGATCTTGCGTACGACACGTAGATGATGACATGGCACATTTATTCCTCTATCCTATTCATTCACATTCTGCCCCTCATTTTAAACAGATTATTCACCAAATTATTTATTCCACACCACTAAAAATATAATTTCTTAAAAATCTTTTTATCACTACCTCAATTTTGTAGAATTGCTTATATTTTAGAACTAATGGAATAGTATAATTATGGTAAAATCTAAATCGAGAGGCCTCTTCAAACAGGCTTAAATTACTTTACGTAATCTAAAGACATGCATGTATTTTTTTTTTACTTTATGTAATACATGTCATTTTTCCTTCTAATAAAATTCTCTTAAATTACTTATACGATCTAAAAATCCGATTACACCATTATGTTTGTTGCAATTAAATATTTTTAAGATCTTACATGATTATGTTATGGTGAAAAAAAATTTATGTTTGTAAATTACTTTTATCATATATATAAATTACTTTTAGATTTGATTAAATTACATCTTATACATTCATAAATGCACACTGGAATACTGGATGTAGTAGAAACCTAAAATCTACAATAGATAAAAAATAAACATATGAGATTTATCCACATCAATCACGTGTAAACTTTTGCTCCTGGTAACCATGAGTAACATGAGTAAATTTCGTTGTTATGTTATGCCAATTATTGCACAAAGAACCACACAGAAACTGCAGTGTTATCCAATGTAACACTCCATCGCTGTCCTTGACTCCAGATCGTTCGGCTAAACAAAGGGCATTGTAAACGCAGCACTTGTTAACAGAGAACCGTATGCCAAATATACTAGTATACTACAAATAGGTCCAGTGTCAACATCACGCAATTATGCAAATGTAGGCCAGGAAAAAACTTGGACCGTTAATCATCGTCATCAGGAAATGGCATGACATGAAAAGACAAGCAGACACGTACTAATTTTACAGTTCCCCTGCACATATATTCATCGATTTTGGAACGGATCTCTAGGGAGAATCTGGAGCAGCACTTGAAGTACCTTTCTTTCGTTCTCAAATCTAGGTCGCTGCAATCATATACTCAACATGTCATTAGCAACCTTAATATCTTAAAGAGCACTGCTCATAGAGTTACATGACTAGATTTTAATAATGTGCACAGCAATGTTATACATATGCCAATCAGTTTTATGACATGGATTTTGAGGGGGGTGTACTCTTGGAAAACTGAATTCAGCAAATATTGGATTACCAGTTTTTGGTGGGAATAATGATATTTTCTAAGTTTGTGTGCCTGGTCATTAGTTCACTTTCTACACAGCAGAAAAAAGCTTTCCACATAGAGCCTGTCATCTAATGGAAGGTGTCTGCATCAAGGATGCACATGACCAATGTAACACGCACATAATGCATAAAAAACAAAAGAAAGGAAATGAAGCAAACCTCCAAAACCCTTCCAACCTATTACAGAGAAAAAACATCTAGCACTCACAAATTCTACATCTAGGCAATTTTAGAGATAAAGCCAACCTGAGGTACGACCTCATGTTTTCTCCTTATTTTGATCTGCGATCCCATGTTTCTAATTCACTTGGTGCATATATACCAAAGTTACCAAACACACCATATGGGCTGGGCTATGTTCACCTGTAACTCGATGCAATGCCTGAACTGTATGTTAAAAATGATTGTTAGCTGTTGGGCCCAAATACTCAATGCACACAATGTTTAGATGTAATAATCAAGCTAACAGCTCAAGATTTAGATGGCACTTACTTGTGGACAACGCATCAGACCCTACATTGGAGATGGGAATCCAAATGGTATCGTATGTTCATGCAAATGTGTCAAAGGAACTAAAGTTTATCAGAAGCAGAATAGGTGGAGAGGCTGCCTTGCTGCCCAGGAAAGCAGCAGTGCAGAGTCAACCCAAGCATCTCACAGTTCCAGAGTTCATATGCAGCAAGAGCAAGAAGGCTGTCTTCTTAGTACCCGTACCAACAGTGTTGTGACCTCCTTTAGTGTAGGGGTTTCTCTGGGCCAGCAAGCAGTACTTTGCACAGTTGGATAGCTGATGGTTGTCACCTATGGCTGCTCTCCCAGATTGAGCTGGGAGCTTGAAATCAATATCTCATAGCACAACTAGCCCTGGCAAGATTCTGAAGTTCCTGTCCTCGACTTGTGTAAAGCAGTCACTAGCATGACACAGATCAAGGATCTCAGTTCATTGTCAGAGAAGAGCTTGAGATAAACTTTATCTTCTCAGTTTTTTAACGGTGAACTTGGAGTGGCCTAAAAAAACCATTTTTGGAGCGAATGAGAATCTGTCACTGGACTTGGCAAAACATTATCAAGGAAATGGAGTAATGGATTTTCATAACACCCATACTAAAGTGACATAAGAACTAACCATACCTTGAAAAATAAGATTTGATATTTCATTTCACATCCAATGTGACAGTCTTACAGATAGAGCTGTTAGGAACAAGAATACTGAATATCCTGCCATCACATACCATTCTGGAACTATCAAACAATACCTCACAGTCATGATTCCTTTCCTTCCAAATGTAGAAATGACAAAGCCAGGCACTCCTGTGGTTTTCCTTGTCATAGCTGGCACTGCTACCTCCCGTGTCCCATCATAGTGAGTATAATCTGAGAAACTGCCATCATGGGCACTAAATACAATCCTGTGGAGACAGAGATGTGATCAGGATTTAGAACTACAGGTGTATTTCTGAAGGAAGCAACTCATTAAGAATTTTTTTCTTGAAAACAACTCACTAAGAATTTTGATAAACGGGAACATCAGATGATTGAAAATAAAGCCAACCGTTACACAGGTACAGATAGCTTAGTTGAATAATTTTTTCTGGTTTAGTACACACCGAATTCTATAGGGACTAACCTTGGTTTAAGCGCTTGAAGAACATATTGAGTTGAATTTGCAGGGAGGGCATGTAGTTGATCAGACCTCCTGACATCAGCTCCTCTGTAGAAGTAGTGTATGTTAGTATAATAATAATTTACTTATTGAAAAAAAAGTATATTAATAATTACAACATTTAGAAGGTGCAGGTAGACGACAATCACAGATTTACACTACATTGGGTATTTCATGACATTACTGTTTCAAAGTCAGGAAAATCAAAAAATAATAATTAAAGACTAGATAGGTAAAGCCCAAAAGTATCTGTCAGAATATACCAAATTCTCTTTGGATTTTGTCAACTGAAAGAAACAAGTGAGATATAAAACCATTGGTATTAAAAAGGCAGAAAGGATATAAGTCTCTACTTGTAAACCACAAAAAATACCTTTCTTTCAAACTTGAGGAGACCGGAGGTTCTGAAATAGTTCCCTCTGAAAACTTATATAGTGGAAAGTGGAGCAAAACTACAGGGCCTGACCCTGATTCCATGCTGTTTTGCCTCCAATTAAAATCCTCTCTTTCTATACTCCTCAAAGAAAAATGTCCTGCTTCATTCATCATTTTCTGTTGAAAATGATTGTTTTCCTTCTCTATAACCTTCTCAACGCTGAACCGCAGGGGATTGTTTCCACAGAGCAGCGCAACTGAATTAAGTGACACAAAACTGACATTACCAATTTCAAAAGTACCGCAACCACTTGAATCCAATCCTGGTAAATGCTTAGTCATATGGTGGACAAAACTGTCATCCAAGTTGGCACATCCTCCTACATCTTTATCGCCTAAGGCAATATGAAGAGGAAGGTCAGAGTATTGCCCCAATATCCCCTTGAATTGGTCAATAACATCTATCCATTTGCTTTCCTTCAGCTGAAAACCCATTGCCGAGATGTCCCCGAGGACTACAATCATATCTGGCCTAAGTGTTTCAATAGATTTCTGGGGAACAAATAACATAGCACATAAACCTTTTATACACAGCTGGATTAACCAAGACATGCAGCTATGCAAGTTAACAATCCTATAGCGTGCAGTTGCAACATAACTTAGCTTGACACTTATCGACAATATACTTTCAATCTCAAATACTGGTATAGTCAAAAGTAGCTTTTGGTGGAATTACTCAGATGTCTTGAATCTTGATAGGTACCTAAAGGCACCAAATTTTCGAACATTGCACGCTTCAATGCAGCAATTAAGCATAAACCAGTGAAACAAACAGGTAAAGAAGCATAATTAACCTCCACAATGGTAATATCTCCAACATTTTCCACTGAGCAATAGAAGTCAAATGCACCTGAAAAATGAAACTACCCATTTTCTCCCAAGCTAACCCATCATCTACTTATCTAACAAAGCAACAATACCATCCACCGAAGGACAGACAACGATCTTTCATCTAACTTCACTAGCTAGAGACCCCGACGCCGACCCACAAAAGTTCATACAAACTTGGGGAGCGCACGAATCTGAATCTGATCACTTACGGCGAAGAGCTTGGACATGACGTGGTTCCGGAAGAAGCGGTCGGCGTAGGTGGCGTCCGACCCGAGCAGCATCAGGTCGGAAACCATCATGACCCTCAGGTCGCCGGGGGCGGGGGCGGGGGCGGTCGAGCCGCCGGAGCAGGTGGGCGTGGCGAGCCAGTCCTCGAAGGCGAGCAGGGCGCCGACGAGGAGGAGAGGCAGCCACGGGCTGGGCCAAGCCGCCATCACCGCCGGCGAGCACCGAGCCGCGGCGAACGGCGGCAGGGGGGCGGAGCGGAGGTCAAGGTTGTTGGGGTTGGGCCGCCGCTTGGTCGCCGCCGGCCATTGACGGGCGGTTGTTTACTTGTTTTGCCTGTTCAGTACAGTGTTATTATTATTTTGAGTGGTAGCATCAGGTCGGAAACCATCATGCCCCTCAGGTCGCCGGGGGCGGGGGCGGGGGCGGTCGAGCCGCCGGAGCAGGTGGGCGTGGCGAGCCAGTCCTCGAAGGCGAGCAGGGCGCCGACGAGGAGGAGAGGCAGCCACGGGCTGGGCCAAGCCGCCATCACCGCCGGCGAGCACCGAGCCGCGGCGAACGGCGGCAGGGGGGCGGAGGTCAAGGTTGTTGGGGTTTGGCCGCTGCTTGGTCGCCGCCGGGCGCCGGCCATTGACGGGCGGTTCTTCACGGAAAGGGATCTTTTGACTTAACACTGAGATATGACCAGTGGTAAAGTGGGATCCACGTGTCAGTAACTCAACTGCTTGCGTAGTTAATTGAGAGATCTGGTTGTGTTTGCCTGTTTTGTTACTTGGTTTTCTTTGCCTGTTTATTTGCTGGCGTTGAGTCACTTTGACAGTCAAGCACTTTATTTTGGGTTTCTCAGCTGTAGTTATAAATTATTATCAGGTGTTTGAAATAGCGTGAATATCATAACATAAAAAGTAAATGTCACATAACTACATATATTTTGACTAAACTATCATAAAATATAGGGCCTCATCTTTTCGTTTATGCTTATACTTATCTGCCAAAATTTAAATTTTCAATCTTAAATTTGGAGTTGTTTTTGAGATTTTTTTTCATTGAAGTTTATTTTTCCGTCTTTGATTTTAGATCGCTAAGAACACGTATATAAAAGTTTTATTCACAAATTACTTTTCGTTTGTAAATATTTGCTTTTAGATCGCTAGGAACATGTATATAAAAGTTTTATTCACAAATTACTTTTCATTTGCAAATATGCATGAAACGATGGCTCCGACAAACTATATATTTAAGACATTATATCACAAAACTAATTTAGCATCAAATTTATCAGAAAGTTATATATTTAATATTAACTATCAAAAAGCTACATATTTAATATTAATGTAATCATAAAACTAGAATCCTTAGCACTAATATTATCTTCAAGCTATTAAATGTTGTAGTTTTGTGACCAAATTGGTGCTAAACTTCTAAAAAAATTAAATAATTTTATTATTTTAATATGTGGTTATGTGATACGTCAATTTAAACTTATAGTTTTATGATAATTTAATTAAACTATCTATAATTTTATAAAATTTACTCTTAAACAAACTCATATTCACTCCATTCAATTATAAACTTAGCATTTACGACAAGATTCGATTAAATTTTGTCTTCAATATCTTTTCAACACTCCGTTTTAAAAAAAAGAAACTGACATACGCAAATTTGCCCTGAACAGTCCACTCATAACATCATAACTTATTAGATTTTTATAAAGTTATTATAATATAAAATCGATCTTATCCTATATGACATGATCAGATATTCTTTTAACCAAGTAATCATCATTGATGGGAATATGATTCTCTGCGATTATTGTTGATCTAGCAGTAGTTAAGTGTGACATATGGCATCATTGATATTGCTATGCAACAGTTTTTTTTTTCTCGAACGCGCAAAATGATTGCACGTCAATATATTAGAAGATAAGAATATTTGTTAAACAACGCATTAAGCCAGACCGATTTATGCCAAGAGTGGAGGGAAAAAAAAACCAAAGGAAAAAGACTCGGAAAGTACGACTCCAACCAGTGGAAAGGGGGCAGAGCCCACTACTCTCCCAGTAAAACCCCAAAATTAGCAATGCCAGCTAACGACCAAAGATGGCCCTCTGAGCGGATGGACTGAAGGACCTCCGAGACCGGAGATAACGTAGAGTCGAAAACCCTGAAGTTCTGTTCCTTCCACAATTGCCAGGAGACCAAGAGAATCAGAGAATCAAAGCTGTATTGATATAGTAAGTATTAAGGATTGAAAAGATATATATAACAATATTCCCAGTAGATAATTTGTCTATACATATATACGAGACAACTTTCTCTGCCCAAGGGGTTCATATAAGTGAACAAAAATAATCATACAGCTAGACATGTTCTACAAATTACGAAAATTACTGTATTCTTAATTAGTCAGTACTCGTACTAATTTCAGTCATGGGATTCTTGTCAGATACTAGTATCTACAATATCCTCTGTTCGACCCTATCATGGCAAACTTGCAAAAGGGGATGAATTTGATCAGTTCACGACACGTCACCCTGGTGACGCTGCGATCTGTCACCGCCGATCCGGGCGTTGAGGGAGTAGTAACCCTTCATGATCTTGCCGGCGGCGCCGCCGCCACCGTCGCCATCGCCGCCGCCGCCGCCGCCGTCCACCTCGACGGCGAACACGCCGCAGACCGGCCGGTGGTCGGAGAACCTCGACTCCCCGCGCAGGTACTGCAGCTGCTCGATGCCGTCTCCCCTGCACGAAGTATTCCGTCGACACCCAACACTGCCATGGGAAGCGGTCAGGGAAAAAAAGAGCTCGACGGCCGGAATCCATGGCTGTATCGTACGACGGCCGGCGGTGGCGCCGCCGGCCGGCGACCGGCCGTACCATGCGGAGTCCCCGCTTCTTCTTGGACTTGGCCGTCTCGCCGGCGTACGCGTCGGAGTTTGGGCGTGTACTTGTACGTCGGCGCGAAGCAGATCTTGCCTTCGTTCCAGCCTCTGAACACTCTCCCCGCTTCTCTCTCGATCAACAGCTGCAGTCAATCAATTGATCAGAGTTTGAGCGATTTTGTCTGAAAAATTCAGCAGTTCAGATTCTGAAAATGGAAGATTGAAGGTATTTTTTTGGTCACGTGAATACCTGATCTTTCTCCAGTAGAGCGTCCCAGTCGTTGTCCTCCAGTAGTGTTCTGTCTCTCGTCGTAGCTTAACGCACCGCGGTAGTTCAGATCGCCGAGGCAGATCATTCGGCTGGTTGAGATTGCAAATGGAAGCAATTAATCCAAGATTTTTACTCCCTCCATTTCAAGACGTCAAACTATTTAAAGTTGACTAAGTTTACAGACAGATATATTTATAATATTAAACTAGTTTTATCAAATCAATAATTGAATATATTTTTATAATAAATTTATCCGGTAGAAAATATTACTACCTCTTATAAACTTGGCTAAAGTTATAAGAATTTTTATGGCTTATAATCTGAAATAGAGGGAATAGTATTTTTCACTCTGTCATTGTGGAGGCGAAACTTAGTTAGCTTTGCTTACTCGTGGTCAAGAATCCCTCGGGGACGCGGCGGGCGGCGGCGGGCGCCGGGCGGCAGGCGCGCGGGAAGTGCGCGCTCTTGAGGATCTCGGCGACGTCGGCGTTGCGCCGCAGCTCGTCGCCTTCCTTCTCGCCGGAGGCGAGGAGGTGCAGACGAAGGCAGAGGCTGTGTGGTGCAGCGTCATGCTCATGGCGATGCAGCCCTTGTTGCCGAGCCACCCATGATGCCGCGCCCGACGCAGTCCACCCGGAGGGGCCGACGTGCTCGGACGAGCTCCTTCCTCACCCACACCGACAAGAAGCCCCACCATCTGCTTGCTCGCGATCAGGCAGTAGCTCATGCCGCCGCCGCCGCCGCCGCCGCCGCATCCTGGCTCGCACTGCGCCTCCGTCGTCGGCGCGTCGTCGTCGTCGCAGCTGGCGCCGCCGCCTCGCCGGCTGGCGCGGGCGCGTCGGCGAGGTACACGACTCGCGCACCCCGCAGCGCGGCGGCGCACGGAGGAGTGCTCCGGCGAGCAGTTGCACGTCTTGACGAGGGCGCTGTCGACGCGGTAGCTGTGCTGAGCATCTTGAGCGACGGCGTGTGGAAAAGGTTGCCGCTGGCTGACCTCGACACGGCGTCGCGCCGCCGGTCCGGGCGCCGTTCGACGACTCCGACGTCGTCGTCGTCGAGCGACGACGGCGGCGGCGTCGAAGGCGATGGCTCGTCGCCGTCGGCCGGTCTTGGGGCATGTTCAGCGCCTGGTGGATCAGCGCCAGCCACCGCGCCGCCGGCTCGTTGTCCTCGAGGACGAGCACATTGCCGGCGGTCAGGGGACAATCTCCTAAACCTAGTACTCATGTATCGTCAGAAATTCAGAATTTGGCACACCTCACATGCCTGAGGATGTCGACAATCAAAATCATTTTTCAAATGGATTCTAAAATTCTAATTCCTCGAGCGGATTGGATTGTCCCTCATATAACATCTTCAATCGAATTTAATGCAAATGGTCATAAAAAGTTACTAAAAAACGATAATGAAAAGTATAGCAATATCTACGACTACACAAAATCAAGTTCAAATTCATCTGCAAGTTGAGAAAAAAAAAGATAATCTAGGTATAGGTACTGTTCATACGCTAGATTTGTCTCTCTTTTTTAAAACTAGGAAGGTAGCCCGCGCATATGCGCGGACATCATATTAATTGTGTTAGAAATTTGATTAGGAATATTTATGATTACTCTATTGTAAATATCTTTAATTTTTCAATAATTTGTGTGGTGTTTCTCTGAATGCTAGTAACCATCGCCGACGTATAAATTGTAAACTAAAATTACTCAAAACAATGCAGTTTTGGTTTTATAGAAAAAATATATATGAAACTATATATCATTTGTACATAATGCGTTTATTTTTTTAATATTTAGCATAACTTAATTTTGTACTTTCTAAACTCTGAGGAACAATTTTCTTTTGTATAATATATATGTCCTTATGAATTTTAGGATATATTAATTGAAGATATTTTTCTATTAAAAATATGCCTAATATGACTACATATAATTATGAGCTGAATATGTTGAAATATTGATTTAGTTGTGTGTATATAGTATTGCAGTATGAAACTACAGTTTAGCGGTAAATGTTTTTCTCAATGAGAAAATATATTAGAAAATAAGACTTTTATCGCTCCCAAGTTTGTAGTTTAGGGTTGATACTTTGAACTGAAATTCAAATTTTTTATTATATTTTATTAAAATTTTATTTATTTTCATTATTTCAGTACTCCAAAAATATTATAACATTGCTATTTTTGGGTATCAATTTTTTTAAAAAAATGTAAAATTAGAAAAAAAAATCAGTATTCAATTATTCTTATCATGTATGTTTTTTATAGATTTCTATTCCATCAAGCATCTATTAATTGTTTTGATCTGCCATCTAGAACGGAATATAAGTGGGTTAAGGCTAAACAACTTGCATGAGATAAATGTATCCCTTAAATGTTTTCAATGTGTTGTGTATGACAAATAGATCCTAGATGGGGTACACGTTATGACATGAAAAAATGATATAATTAAAGTTTTTTTTCTCTAATCACTAATCTATTAGTGACATCAGATATCATATGTATAATTTCGATATTATGATCATCTTAGGAACGTTTATTTATCCCTAAAAAGATCATTTATTTATAAAAGTGCATCTACTTATGATCAAGTAAATAGCCCCCTATATGCATGTTAAGATAAATTAACTACTTCCACTGTTGAGGAAAAATATATCAATATTTACAACACCAAATTATTTTATTGAATTCAAAATTGAATATGTTTTTATATATGATTGTTTTGTGTTTGAAAATATTACTAGTTTTTTATAAACTATTCAAGTAATTTCACATTGACAAAATTTAAAATGACTTAAATCGAAATAGAAGGAGTTGGAAGAAGGTGATTAGATGTCTAGCATGGTATAAATAATGGGTTGACCGTTTATTAAAAACATAAGGTGATATATTTTAACTTTTTAATGAGAAATTTTAGTATTCTATTTTATTTATTGAGGCTTAAAGGTGGATAGATGTGGTCCAAATGTAAGTCAATACATATATAAATTATTGATTTAATTGAAAATTACAATAGTGTAGAAATATCATAAATGAATATACGATTTAAAATTTTATGAGTATTTAAAGTCTAGTTTACGTTGTTTCTATAAGTGCTAGCTTGAGGAGAAAGAAAGAAAAGCACATGACACAGGGAAACTGGCTAGACTTGTTAGGCGGAGTCCATTTGTGGGATTTGTTTTTACACAAAGATATGTTGGATTTAGGTACTATGGAGATAAAAAAAGAACGAGAGAAGGAATGGTAGGGAGAGAGGAAAGGAATGGAGAAAGGGGGTTTTGGGATTTTCTTTTTAAAGATAGATCTAACCATATAAAATAGTGGATCCATCGATTTAAGTGGAAAGCGATGGTTAGATGTTTTATTTTCATTTGTTATACTTATAGATTTTTCTAATTTATTAGAGTGTTACGTGGCGAGATCAACTTAGAAGTGTTTATGGGCGTACAATTAGGCCCTGACATTTGTAGTTAGAACGGCAGCACGATCTATTTTTTAATAACAAAATATGAGTAATATGGATTTTGAATTTTATATTTAATTATAAATAACACAACAATTGACAAAAACTGAGTATAAAATTATAACTTGAGAGTCGTGATCATTTAGATGTCCGAATTATTTTTTGATATATTGAGTGTTAATGAGAAAATAGATAAGTTAGCTAGAAAATATGAGAGGATGGGAGATTCGGAGGATGGAAGGAGTATGTACTACCTTTTTTTACCTTATGTACGTAAGGTGTTGGTGGTGGGGATACCAAATTTATTTTCTTTGCGTTGGAGATCTAATTGTTAAAATTAACGGGTCCACCATTTTAAAAGAAAATCGACGGTGTGATTATAGAATACCACGTGGTGATTTATGAGCGTTTGTAGAAGGCCATATGACGGCTTGAGAGTATTTATTGGAAGTTTAATTAACTTTTAGTATATAAGTCACTTAAACTTTTTAGAAACGCTATTAAGCTGTCACGTGACACTCATATAAAAGCTTGTAGGTCACCACATGTCATATCTCTCAATTAAAAGAATTATTAAAAATTATAAGACAAAGAAAAAAAATCTAACTGTGGATTTTCACTTAAATCGGTACGATGTGATTTTATATATCTATTAACACTACCTCCTAAACTCCCCTAGTGTACGTACGATGTGCGTAGTAGTAGTACTGTTTTCAGAAGGCGTAAAGGAAAAGTACTTTTGCAAAAAGAAAGGAAAAAAAAACTAACGTGGAGTATGTATGTATGCCGCCGGAAAAAAAAGGAAAAAAAATAATACTAACGTTTCCTGCCCGATCCAGACTTTTTCTATATATTAGTTAGAGCAAACATGGTAATTTTTTTTTAAAAAAAGTAGGGACACCAGATTTATTTTTTTAGATGGAGATCTAATGGTTAAAATTAATGAGTCCACCGATTTAAAAAAAAATCGACGGTGAGATTTTAGAATGCCACATGGCGACATAAGAGCGTTTGTAGAAGGCCACATGGCGGCTTGAGAGCGTTTGTAGGAAGTTTCATGGACTTTTAGTATATAATAGATTTCTCGATGGCTGAGTTAAATTTAGACTTAAGATTTTCTAAGTGAGTATATGTATGTTGTATAAATGTTGGTAATTTTTTCTAAGATTTTCTATAACTATTTGAATAGTATTTGAATAAGCGAGGGGACGTCCGTTTGAGAGATTAAAACAATTTTCTTTTTTTATTAGAAATTTACCGAAGTAATATGCTGCCAAGGAAAGATTTATGATATGAAAGTGACAAATATCAACGAGAAAATTTTAGAAAAAGGACAAGTTTTTCCGTACCCTAAGACGTAGATGTCAGGAGATTCTTCAACCTGCAGAAAGTCTTGAAGGTTAAGTCGTTTATTAGGAGTTCTTCCTCCCACATTCCATGTGGCAACAAACATCCTGCAAGAATTTCCAATTCAGTCATCGATCACCATGTTACCTTTTGCAATGAGGATTATTAGGCAAACATCAAGATTAAGATCAGAACAAAATGAGAAAGCATTTCACATTACCGGTACTGTGTAGCATTATTGTTCTTCCTTGGCGGCGAACCCACACAGTTTAGGCTCGCACTCTTCAATCTTGCCCGTTGATTAATGTAATTGTGATCTGAAAATCCAGATGGGTTAGTCAAAAGAGAAGAACAAACCGCTCAAATCGGTCTTCATTTTCTCATGGTTGTCATCTCAAAGATGGTCATATTCTCGGTCCATTGTGTCGTATCAAATTACCTGAAGAACTTCTGCAGACAGAACCAGATGTATCCATCCCTATCGCAAATGCGAATCCAAATTATAACTCAATGACAAATTCTCCTTGAAAAAATTAAGAATAATCACAAATGCTAAGCTATCCCTCACCATTCGAGTCCCACCCTTTCTTGCCGAACATGTTGGACGACATGATGCATGCTCACTGGATCAGGATCACAAAAAAAAAAAAACGCCAAGAAAAATTCAGAAGATCAGCATGCACATTTCTGCAATCTAATCGACACACAAAAAGCCAACGGTTTGCAGCAAGATTTCACCTGATTCTTGTCTCCTGCGATCTGGCGTTCGACAGCAAGAAGAAGCATGGAGATTGGGCGTTCCATTCCACCAACGCCGCGGCCGTTGCTGCGACAACGCTCCGAGAGGTTGCCGTGAATCGAGGGAGAGAAACGTCGAGGGTATGGTTAGCCTGATGTGGAGGATGCATGCAGAAGGACATGAAAATGTGGGAGAGGGAGTGGGTGGTAGGGAGGGAGTTGTGATTTGTGAGGGCAAAGCTAACTTCAAATGGTTTTGGGGCTTTTTTTAAAAAAAAAATTGATAATGGATGTTAAACCATTAAGGCTCACTTATCATAAAGTTTTTACCTCCAAGGCCAAGTACAACAGAATAAAACAAAGGTCGATGAAAAGACGACACAAAGACACCAACCAAACAAAAAAAGCAACTTATTCAAAATTCAAATATATTGCTAAATCTTCATCCAGAGATGATAAAAAATTACATAATGATTGACTCTATATTTTAGCATGCGGAGCATATGACCTCCGTGTCCTATTCACTACTTTGAAGTTGGCCCCAGAACTGAATCTGCAGTACGTTGCTATGAATAATACCCGCATATAAAATTTAATTGGAGTCTTGTCAAATACCATATCATCCTACTAAGTTATAGGGCCCAATATTAAACAGACGCTCCAATCAAAATATATTTTTTTGGTTTTTGAGTTCATCTTTACCAACCAATTCCCAAACACTTGAGAAAACTATGTGGTGTTTTCGACCCACACGAAACAAAGTTGGTTCTTCAAACAAATTTAGCGACACAATAGATATTGGACAACCTCTTCATGCAAACAAAAATGACACTTTGTACTATGATTTCAATTCCTTATTGCTAAATTATCTTTGGTCAATACTACCCTTTTAAACAAATACCACATAAAAAAATGCTTTTTTAATTTCCACGACACTTTATGCCTTTTCACATGCCCTTTAAAAATTTACGCCAAGTACATTGATAGAATGGACAATGCACCATTTTGATGAAGGTTCCATCTAAATGTGTCATTCTCATCATTAAGGTGGATATGCGCTGTTCTAACAACCAACAACCAAATTATTCTAGTTAACAAGATACCCAACAATGCCCTATGAAAAAACATTTAAAGGAAAAGGTTTTGGGGCTAGTTTGGAATTGTTAGCTATCCCAAAATTTGGTAATGACAAAATTCTAGTAAGCTAACAAACCAAATTTTCTATAATAACAAAATTCCGCTAATGTTTGTTTATGTATTTTACTTTCACATGATTTTGACATCAAACCAAACTTAAATCTTTTAACACTATCAAATTTCGTTACAACATCAAACCAAAACGGTCCTTTAGAAAGGGGAATATCTGGTGAAAACTATCACATATGTGAAAAACCATGAAAAACGGATCAGAAAGTGCTCTAAATTCATGAAAAATTGCTAGAGATAGGTTTAGGTATGAAATACATTACGATTTCTCGATGGCTGAGTTAAATTTAGACTTAAGATTTTCTAAGTGAGTATATGTATGTTGTATAAATGTTGGTAATTTTTTCTAAGATTTTCTATAACTATTTGAATAGTATTTGAATAAGCGAGGGGACGTCCGTTTGAGAGATTAAAACAATTTTCTTTTTTTATTAGAAATTTACCGAAGTAATATGCTGCCAAGGAAAGATTTATGATATGAAAGTGACAAATATCAACGAGAAAATTTTAGAAAAAGGACAAGTTTTTCCGTACCCTAAGACGTAGATGTCAGGAGATTCTTCAACCTGCAGAAAGTCTTGAAGGTTAAGTCGTTTATTAGGAGTTCTTCCTCCCACATTCCATGTGGCAACAAACATCCTGCAAGAATTTCCAATTCAGTCATCGATCACCATGTTACCTTTTGCAATGAGGATTATTAGGCAAACATCAAGATTAAGATCAGAACAAAATGAGAAAGCATTTCACATTACCGGTACTGTGTAGCATTATTGTTCTTCCTTGGCGGCGAACCCACACAGTTTAGGCTCGCACTCTTCAATCTTGCCCGTTGATTAATGTAATTGTGATCTGAAAATCCAGATGGGTTAGTCAAAAGAGAAGAACAAACCGCTCAAATCGGTCTTCATTTTCTCATGGTTGTCATCTCAAAGATGGTCATATTCTCGGTCCATTGTGTCGTATCAAATTACCTGAAGAACTTCTGCAGACAGAACCAGATGTATCCATCCCTATCGCAAATGCGAATCCAAATTATAACTCAATGACAAATTCTCCTTGAAAACATTAAGAATAATCACAAATGCTGAGCTATCCCTCACCATTCGAGTCCCACCCTTTCTTGCCGAACATGTTGGACGACATGATGCATGCTCACTGGATCAGGATCACAAAAAAAAAAAAACGCCAAGAAAAATTCAGAAGATCAGCATGCACATTTCTGCAATCTAATCGACACACAAAAAGCCAACGGTTTGCAGCAAGATTTCACCTGATTCTTGTCTCCTGCGATCTGGCGTTCGACAGCAAGAAGAAGCATGGAGATTGGGCGTTCCATTTCCACCAACGCCGCGGCCGTTGCTGCGACAACGCTCCGAGAGGTTGCCGTGAATCGAGGGAGAGAAACGTCGAGGGTATGGTTAGCCTGATGTGGAGGATGCATGCAGAAGGACATGAAAATGTGGGAGAGGGAGTGGGTGGTAGGGAGGGAGTTGTGATTTGTGAGGGCAAAGCTAACTTCAAATGGTTTTGGGGCTTTTTTTAAAAAAAAAAATTGATAATGGATGTTAAACCATTAAGGCTCACTTATCATAAAGTTTTTACCTCCAAGGCCAAGTACAACAGAATAAAACAAAGGTCGATGAAAAGACGACACAAAGACACCAACCAAACAAAAAAAGCAACTTATTCAAAATTCAAATATATTGCTAAATCTTCATCCAGAGATGATAAAAAATTACATAATGATTGACTCTATATTTTAGCATGCGGAGCATATGACCTCCGTGTCCTATTCACTACTTTGAAGTTGGCCCCAGCATGAGCAGCAATCATCACATGCTTTCCAGCTGTGAGTTGAGGAACAACCTATGTGGCAACAAACAACTACTTACAGGTCAGATGGAAACTACAAGGACAGTTGTAAATTCTATGACAAATTTTTGAAAAAAAAAAACATGGAAATTTTGATTTTTTGTCACATCTTCAAACATAAACATAGAAGAATAAAGGTTAATAATTGTTCATGTTAGTGTCGACATATCCTTACATGTTCCTTGAAATAAGCAACAGCTCTCTCTGCACACATCTCTAGACTTTCACCATTTGGGGGTGGAATATCATAACTACGACGCCATTTATGAACTTGTTCATTGCCAAACCTGTCTGCAGTTTCCTGCTTATTAAGGCCTTGCAGCTCACCATACCTAGAAAGTCCCACGGAATTACAATTTTATCTCTTTTTTTAGGTAAAAGAATTACAATATTATCTAGGTACTAGAAGAACATAAATCAAAAAAGGGGGAGAAATTCCTACATTCGTTCATTCAGTTGCCAAGCTGTTATGACAGGAATAGACTGTTTCCTTGTCTCTTCACTGTACACCTGACTCCACAGGTGTGCTTGCTCACTCTCATTGTGAACAATGATTGGAACCTGTAAGTACATAGTTTCATAATCCAACATAACTGCTTAGGACAGTAGATTTACAGAACAGAACATGATGATTACAGAAACATTTAGCACCAGCAAGATGCACAACCTTCTTCCTCCGATGCTGCATCATCGCAAGCGTTGCAGTCATCTGAGCACGAATTAGCGAAGAGGTAAATATCACATCGATCGGGATACTGCAAATCCGTTTTCCTGCCTCGATAGCCACCTCGACGCCCTTGGGTGTCAGGGGCACATCGACGCAGCCAGTGAATAGGTTTTTCTCATTCCACAATGATTCACCATGCCTTATCAATATGAGGGAACTTTCACCTGCAAGAAAACAATGAGACCAACTATATAAAACTACATATCTATGTAACAAAACAAAACTAGTGAATCACCATTGCGCATTTATGCTAGTTTATTCAAAAGAAAAGAGTGCAATTTACTTGATTTCTTGGGGGTGTGATCACTGTTGCCATTGGAGGGTAGCTGAACCGGCTCCACCACCGAAGACCCTTGTAAGCTCGATGCACAAACAAAACCAAATTGCTGCCTGATTGGGTACATATTTCCAACGGAAACCAAATTCAGATTGGACGTTTGTTTCTCAAATCTAGAATTTCTGGCGCTCCACCGGTGAGATTGGGTGTGCACAATGGCGCTGTGAGATGTCGCCGCAGCCATTACAATCTCAGAACACGATTTACTGACAAGGTTGAGCAATTCTTCAGTTAATTTTTATTGCAAACAAAGGAGAAATTCTAGAATTAGTCCACAAGCCAAGAACACCCTGCAAACTAAGAATCAATGGATCCGTAGCTAGCAAGGAAGAAAGGAGTTCTTCAGAGAAGCACACCTCAATAACTCGAAGACGCCGGCGAGGCGAAACCAAGTCGGAGAGACCTCGAGCACGGCGAGGTGGTGATCGCCGGGAGCAGCTAGGAAAATGAGGAGACAAAACAGGTAGCTAGCTAAGTTCCTTTCTTATCTCCATTATAAATAGCTGTTGCTTAGCTTGCAGCCAGACAGGTACACAATGGACACGTGATGCTTGCTACTACATGCTAAGGCCAAAACAGAGTGTAGAGTACTATTCATGGACGAACGAATATGGCATGGAGCTAATTAAACTCGATCACATGGGGTTAATTAAGCTCCGATAATTCTAACACTAGTGACAAATTAATGTGCAACACCAACACATGTGGCCCCAACACACATGACAGGTAGAACGCAGATGTTGTCATCGGCTAAAGCGCAAATGCCGTCACGCCACATAACCTCACATAGCCTATACTGACTCAGCAAGTTTGACCACGGTTCACTTATCAGTTATCACGCCATCTGAAACCAATTTCCAAGCCACGTAAGAAGTTGATTTACACTCGTATTTAGAGCAGGTACAATAGCGAGCTATTAGCCAACTATAAATATATTTTAATGAGATAAAAGATGAGAGAGAAGAGCAGCGGGCTACAGATCTGTAGCCAGCTACAGCACGAACTCCAAGACGCACTGTATGTATGACAGGTGGGATCATATGTTAATGGTATAGTAAGCAACTATTGTATGAATTGACTATTAGATCGGCTATAGATAAATTGGAGCTAGTAGTGGGCTATACTATTGAACTTGCTCTTAAAAAGTTGATAAGGAGGCGTTATACCCGGTTTTACGGTTTAGCGAAACGACCCAACGGAGGAGCAGCAGCCGCCTCCGCCCGCCGCGTCGTTGAGCTCTGTGCCCTTCTGTCCCTTCGTGCGGCGTCGCGTCGCGTCGCGTCGGTTACTCGGTTGGTTTGGCAGACTTGGCACGCGCGCGCCATGCAGAAAGCAAAGCCGATCGAGTGCATGGACGCACGTCGCAGTGGCCGTGAATTCGATCCGGCGCGGCGCCGCCATGGACGCGGTCCGTCCACTCCAGCCAGCCGATCGCGAGTGGCCTCCCCCCCAACCCGACAAAACCTCCTCGCCTATCACTCGCTACATCGATTTGCCAGCCACGCTACATAAACCGTACAAAACCATATCATCCTCCCCCCATCGCCTCGCCTCGCCTCGCCTCGCCGATCGATCGACGGACGGCGGCCGGAACACAGCTGTAGATCGAGCTGAATCGCCATGGGACGGGTGAAGCTGCAGATCAAGAGGATCGAGAACAGCACGAACAGGCAGGTGACGTTCTCCAAGCGGCGAAACGGGCTGATCAAGAAGGCCTACGAGCTGTCCGTCCTCTGCGACATCGACATCGCCCTCCTCATGTTCTCCCCCTCCGGCCGCCTCAGCCACTTCTCCGGCCGCCGCAGGTAAATTAATTAAGTTATATCAAATCAAATTAACTAACCACATGCATGCATTCGACTTCGAGCATGCAAATTTGATCATATATAGTCGTGTAATTTTTTGCGACTTTGTAGGATCGAGGACGTGCTCACAAGGTACATCAATCTCCCAGAAAGTGACAGAGGAGGGTACGTAAACTTCTTCGACGGAAAAGGTTCTTCTTTTTAATTTTTTTCATTTGATGTATTATTATATACCGTTTTACTCGTGAGGAAGTTGTTAATATTGATCAAGAAACCGTTTGCCAATTATTCCTATCCGCATGCAGAACTATCCAAAACAGAGAGGTGAGGGTTCTCTTGCCTTAATTTTTCTCTGTTTTTCTACATCGTTCTTGCTATATAATTTCTCTCATCATCAACGTGTTCATCGATGCAGTATTTGATCAACATGCTCACTCAGCTCAAGTGCGAGAGCGACGTGACCGAGGATCTCACTAACACGTATGTAGAGCTAGCTCGATCGCGATTCACTCTTAATCAAACGATCTGCATTATGCTTAAGTTTCGCAACGAGATTTTAACCTGAACCTGGCACTCTTCCTCGTGTTTTTTCTTAATCTCCGTGCTCTTGCTGATCCAGGAGCAGCAGTAAGGCGCCGGTTAACTCCAACATTGAGGTAATTAACATTTCTCGCACATGAACACCACTGTCAATTGAGCTCTGAAAAAAATCTCTGAACCCAACGCTCTGAAACTGAACCGATCACTGACTCTCACTCAGGAGCTTCAGCAAGAAATCAGGAGATGCCAGCAGCAGATGCAGCTCACAGAGGAGCAATTGAGGTGCAGTAATATCAATACAATATATGAATATCGTCTCATTCTCTCGATTAATTAACTTGCGATCCATGCTAGTTGCAATGGTTTTTTCTGGCGTTGGGTTTCAGGATGTTTGAGCCGGACCCGGCCAGGTCTGCATCCATGGAGGACGTCGAGGCCAGCGAGAAGTTCATCGCCGGCATCCTCAGCCGCGTCGAGGAGAGGAAGGTGAGCACAAGTGTTAATTTGATCACTCGATTAATGGCGCTGTAATTAGTGGCCGAGAGTGATATCTGAGGAATGATCACATCAGATAATAGGATTAATGACATGATCTTCAAATAATGACGATTTTTACAGTGATCGTCTAGCTTAATTTTCAGGTAACAGAAATGATCCAGATTTTGTTTCGTCTGCTAACTAACTGCGTTTCTGTTGTCACACATGTTTTGCAGAGGTATTTGCTGTGCAGCATGGGCTCGTTCGACGTGACGGCGTCAACATCTGCCATGCAGCATGTACGCAAATCTATCTTTCTAAAGTTGGCTCGTGTAAGCTATCTTATTGGCCACGTGGCGATGTTAAATTTCGAGATAAATCTAAAAAAAATATGCATAAGAAAAAATAGCAAAAAAAGAGAAAAAGACATAAATCTAATTTCTAGAGACTTTCCAATTATCTATTCTCTTTTCTTTGAGATAAATGTAGAGAATATCCATAAGAAAAGAAATACCAAGAAGCAACCAAAAACACATCATCCTGATTCTAGAGGTTTCCCAAAATGTTTTTCCCTATTGCAATCTATCTATGTATTGGTTTCATGCTAGCTGATTGGTTGCCCTCATAATCCTTTAGTTGAGCAACACGTGGCGACATACAAGCGGTAGAAAGAGCGCTAGTAAGAAACCCTCTCTATAAAACTGGCAAACATGTTACGACAGTGAATTGAAAAACAATATGTGCGTATCTAGGCCACGCTGCACCACAATCCAATGCATGATCGAACTAATGTAAACACGTAAAATAGAGGAAAAAGAAAAAAAAAGACGGGAAAAATAATTTTTTTTGTAAAATTCTTCGCAAATTATTTGGGACAAGTATTGTGACCACATGTATTACGAGAAACTAAAAACGATAAATAGAAAAAAATAAATGACAGAAACAATTTTGCTCTTTTTAAGATTGAGTCGAACACTATAATCCCGATAATCATTTTCTAAATATATATATTTTCTGCTTATACTATAAAATAAATAATATGTAAATCTTTTAACTTTTAGAAAACGTTACAATTATGATAAAAAAAATAATACCGGTCTTGGATCCATATATAGAGTCTTAAAAGGCCATACACATAGGCTAATTAGAACAAACGCCAACCGACACGTTGATTTTTTAGTATTTAACCTAACTAGCTCCATCACTATCTCTCGTTCTGTATTACGTCACAAACAGTGTATAAAATATTTATAGATAAATTAATTATGCTGATCACACTTTATTATAGTTTATCACATGTGCATGTGCAGCTGTATCTGCCGCAGCAGCATCAGCACGGGGATATCACTGGTAATGGGTTCGGAAGCGATGAGGTGGCCTCGTGGGTCTCTGAGGGAATGCCGCCGACGACCTCGTCGGTGGCGTCGATATTCGCCGGAACTTCAGATTCCATGATGTCTTTTAGGTAAAAAAGATAGTAGATAACAAGCTTTTAGAAATTAGAATAGAATGTACATGTACTCTATTTATGTGAGCTTGAATTTTTTTTTCTTCATGGTCATCTTCATGGTCAGAGATCAAGCTGTGTATGACACGATGAGACAAGATGCATGTGTGGATCAGACAGTGGTCCCGGAGATGGGAATGTGCCACGTGGACCAGCAGAACCAGAGTGACGACTGGCAGGCGTATACGTCGGCGGAGTTCCTCAATGCACTAATCCCGCCCACGCCGTTCCCTCTCGACGACGAGGTGATGTCATAAATAGAATAGCTGATGTCAGCATGATAACGTAGATATTGGATCTGGTACCTCCGGTAACATACATGATACACAGATATGATAATTATATATCATGTTGATATCAGTATAGTACCGTAGATATTATCTGGTACTTTCGGTACCATACATGATAACTCGTAGGTACCAAATATGATATTTATGTATCTTGCTGACGTTAATACGATATACATCGAACCTAGTACCTATCCTATTAAACATTATATTCTCAGTAGGTATCAGATCTGGTATTTAGGTATTATGTTGACATCATCTATTTCATTGGAATGGTATATCTTTCTGTATTATTTCTGTTAATCTGCACCAATAATCCACTCCAACACATTTTTGATGCGACGACTGACGACACTGAACTTTTTTTTAGTGAATCAGCATGAGATTGTTTCTTTTCTTTATTTTACACACACAACTCTAAACTGTTGTGCATGTGTGGAGTGCAGGATACGATGGGCCCGGTGTTGGCGTCATCACCGCCATTGATGCCCGGCATCCATGACCAGCAGCCACATGCATGCATTCGACTTCGAGCATGCAAATTTGATCATATATAGTCGTGTAATTTTTTGCGACTTTGTAGGATCGAGGACGTGCTCACAAGGTACATCAATCTCCCAGAAAGTGACAGAGGAGGGTACGTAAACTTCTTCGACGGAAAAGGTTCTTCTTTTTAATTTTTTTCATTTGATGTATTATTATATACCGTTTTACTCGTGAGGAAGTTGTTAATATTGATCAAGAAACCGTTTGCCAATTATTCCTATCCGCATGCAGAACTATCCAAAACAGAGAGGTGAGGGTTCTCTTGCCTTAATTTTTCTCTGTTTTTCTACATCGTTCTTGCTATATAATTTCTCTCATCATCAACGTGTTCATCGATGCAGTATTTGATCAACATGCTCACTCAGCTCAAGTGCGAGAGCGACGTGACCGAGGATCTCACTAACACGTATGTAGAGCTAGCTCGATCGCGATTCACTCTTAATCAAACGATCTGCATTATGCTTAAGTTTCGCAACGAGATTTTAACCTGAACCTGGCACTCTTCCTCGTGTTTTTTCTTAATCTCCGTGCTCTTGCTGATCCAGGAGCAGCAGTAAGGCGCCGGTTAACTCCAACATTGAGGTAATTAACATTTCTCGCACATGAACACCACTGTCAATTGAGCTCTGAAAAAAATCTCTGAACCCAACGCTCTGAAACTGAACCGATCACTGACTCTCACTCAGGAGCTTCAGCAAGAAATCAGGAGATGCCAGCAGCAGATGCAGCTCACAGAGGAGCAATTGAGGTGCAGTAATATCAATACAATATATGAATATCGTCTCATTCTCTCGATTAATTAACTTGCGATCCATGCTAGTTGCAATGGTTTTTTCTGGCGTTGGGTTTCAGGATGTTTGAGCCGGACCCGGCCAGGTCTGCATCCATGGAGGACGTCGAGGCCAGCGAGAAGTTCATCGCCGGCATCCTCAGCCGCGTCGAGGAGAGGAAGGTGAGCACAAGTGTTAATTTGATCACTCGATTAATGGCGCTGTAATTAGTGGCCGAGAGTGATATCTGAGGAATGATCACATCAGATAATAGGATTAATGACATGATCTTCAAATAATGACGATTTTTACAGTGATCGTCTAGCTTAATTTTCAGGTAACAGAAATGATCCAGATTTTGTTTCGTCTGCTAACTAACTGCGTTTCTGTTGTCACACATGTTTTGCAGAGGTATTTGCTGTGCAGCATGGGCTCGTTCGACGTGACGGCGTCAACATCTGCCATGCAGCATGTACGCAAATCTATCTTTCTAAAGTTGGCTCGTGTAAGCTATCTTATTGGCCACGTGGCGATGTTAAATTTCGAGATAAATCTAAAAAAAATATGCATAAGAAAAAATAGCCAAAAAAAAGAGAAAAAGACATAAATCTAATTTCTAGAGACTTTCCAATTATCTATTCTCTTTTCTTTGAGATAAATGTAGAGAATATCCATAAGAAAAGAAATACCAAGAAGCAACCAAAAACACATCATCCTGATTCTAGAGGTTTCCCAAAATGTTTTTCCCTATTGCAATCTATCTATGTATTGGTTTCATGCTAGCTGATTGGTTGCCCTCATAATCCTTTAGTTGAGCAACACGTGGCGACATACAAGCGGTAGAAAGAGCGCTAGTAAGAAACCCTCTCTATAAAACTGGCAAACATGTTACGACAGTGAATTGAAAAACAATATGTGCGTATCTAGGCCACGCTGCACCACAATCCAATAGTGCATGATCGAACTAATGCAAACAGGTAAAATAGAGGAAAAAGAAAAAAAAAGACGGGAAAAATATGTTTTTTTGTAGACATGTCTTCGGCAAATGTATTTGGACAAGTATTGTGACCACATGTATTACGAGAACTAAAAACGATAAATAGAAAAAAATAAATGACAGAAAGCAATTTTGCTCTTTTTAAGATTGAGTCGAACACTATAATCCGCATAATCATTTGTCTAAATATATATATATTTTCTGCTTATACTATAAAATAAATAATATGTAAATCTTTTAACTTTTTAGAAAACGTTACAATATTGATAAAAAAAAATATCCGGTCTTGGATCCATATATAGAGTCTTAAAAGGCCATACACATAGGCTAATTTAGAACAAACGCCAACCGACACGGTGATTTTTTAGTATTTAACCTAATAGCCTCCCATCACTATCTCTCGTTCTGTATTACGTCACAAACAGTGTATAAAATATTTATAGATAATTAATTATGCTGATCACACTTTATTATGTTTATCACATGTGCATGTGCAGCTGTATCTGCCGCAGCAGCATCAGCACGGGGAGTATCACTGGAATGGTGTTCGGAAGCGATGAGGTGGCCTCGTGGGTCTCTGAGGGAATGCCGCGACGACCTCGTCGTGGCGTCGATATTCGCCGGAACTTCAGATTCCATTGATGTCTTTTAGGTAAAAAAGATAGTAGATAACAAGCTTTTAGAAATTAGAATAGAATGTACATGTACTCTATTATGTGAGCTTGAATTTTTTTTCTTCATGGTCATCTTTCATGGTCAGAGATCAAGCTGTGTATGACACGATGAGACAAGATGCATGTGTGGTCAGGACAGTGGTTCCCGGAGATGGAATGTGCCACGTGGACCAGCAGAACCAGAGTGACGACTGGCAGGCGTATACGTCGGGCGGAGTTCCTCAATGCACTAAATCCCGCCACGCCGTTCCCTCTCCCCGACGACGAGGTGATGTCATAAATAGAATAGCTGATGTCAGCATGATAACGTAGATATTGGATCTGGTACCTCCGGTAACATACATGATACACAGATATGATAATTATATATCATGTTGATATCAGTTAGTACCGTAGATATTATCTGGTACTTTCGGTACCATACATGATAACTCGTAGGTACCAAATATGATATTTATGTATCTTGCTGACGTTAATACGATATACATCGAACCTAGTACCTATCCTATTAAACATTATATTCTCAGTAGGTATCAGATCTGCGGTATTTAGGTATTATGTTGACATCATCTATTTCATTGGAATGGTATATCTTTCTGTATTATTTCTGTTAATCTGCACCAATAATCCACTCCAACACATTTTTGATGCGACGACTGACGACACTGAACTTTTTTTTAGTGAATCAGCATGAGATTGTTTCTTTTCTTTATTTTACACACACAACTCTAAAATGTTGTGCATTGTGGAGTGCAGGATACGATGGGCCCGGTGTTGGCGTCATCACCGCCATTGATGCCCGGCATCCATGACCAGCAGCCGCCGGAGGAGGATATGGCGACGGCGCGGTGCTCGCAAGCGCCGGCTAACGATGGCAACGGGTTATACGCAGCTGAGGACATTGCTCCGGTTAACGTTGGTTAATTAGATGCTTTTGTACTAGAAATTTATGGGATATATAGTGTTGTCATGTTACTAGTGTGTCAGGAATTGAAGTAAGGATTTTTAGTTTGGAATTTTTTTTGTTTGATCATGATGGGCTGGGTGTGCCACAATTAATGTTATATGATCCATGTAATACCCATGCATAATGTAAGATAATGTACGTACTAGCATGTAATAAGATATTATCTAGTAAGATCGAGTTATTTATCATCTAGCTACTGTACTCATTTGTGTATGTAAATCTAAAGGAAAAGTACGAATTACCCCCCTACCTATAACAGACAGACTAACAGTCGATCGAATTACTCCACGGAACCACAAAACCAGACATTTTCAACTTCAAGTATTCATACCAGACAAATTACCCCCTGAGCACTATTTGAGTGTTTCGACTTAAGCTTGCACACGTGCGCCAATGTGCCAATCCAGTCAGCAAATAAAAATAAAAAAGTGTCCGGGCCCACCTGTCTCTCTTAGCCTCAACCAAATCTCTCCCCATCCCCTGCGCCCCCTCTCTCTCTCGGGCGACTGGCGGCGGAGGTGTACCTTGTTCCGGCGGCCTACGACGCAAGTGGACCTCACTCCAGCGGCCGACGGCGGAGGTGGACCTTGCTCTGGCGGGGAAGGGAGGCGGACGGCGGGGCGCGCGAGGACGGGCGGTGGACGACAGCACGCGGGAGACGGGCGCGGCTGGGTGGTGAGGGAGCGCGACGAGGACGGGCGAGGCAAGTGAGGCGGCGAGGAACATCAAAGTTGTTATTCTCTCCTCGGACTCTTCCGCACTGCATCGGTCGAAGACGATGAACTACAGTTCCTCCCCAATCTCTCTCTCTCTCTCGCAAGCGCTCAGGCGGCCGGCTGTGGCTGTGGAGGTGGAGATGCCCGGCGGCTGGTAGTGGCGGCGGAGGTGGACCGGGCGGTGGGTGACGGTGGAGGAGGCTGACAGGGCTGCAGGTTGCGGAGGTGCGGCTCGCCTATCACTGTCGCGCCCTCCACCTCCTCCGCCGCCCGAGCTCCGGCTCCACCCATCGCCGGCCAAAGCGACCCAGCCGTGCGCGCCGCCACTCGCCACCCAGCTCCGCCGTTTCGCACTACCGACCACCGTCCACCCACGCGGGCCGCCGAGAGAGAGAGAGAGAGAGAGAGAGAGAGGGGAAAAGGGGAAGAGGCGAGCGGTGGTGGGCTGGGAGGGCGAGGCGAGCGCGGCGGCGGCCGTGACTAGGTGCGCAAGGTGAGCGCGGCGAGCACACGGGAGGGTCTGTGCCGGCGCAGCAAACACAAGAACGGCCTCCTCCCCATGGCCGTCTCCTCTCGCGTCTGCCTCTCCTCCTCCTCTGCGTCCTGTTCTCGACGCCGCTCGAGCGGGCCAGGTCGGTGTCGGCATCAGCATCTGCAGCCCGCGCGAAGGCGATGGCGCGTGGGGAAGTCGGAGCAGGCGGCGAGGGAGAAGCCACCTTCGCTGGTGAAGCCCAAGCGGTCGTCCGCGCCGCCACCTCCACCCCACTTCACTCCCTCCGGCCTTCTCCGCCTCAGCCTTGGCCATGGCTATGGCAGCCGACGTCCCGCGCCACCGCCCACCGCCCGTCCCCTGCGCGCCGACCGCCCACGCCGTTCGACCTGCGGCCGCGCCTAATGATGCCAGAGAGAGAGGAAGAGGAGAAGAGGAAAAGGAGGAGGTGAGAGGGTATGACGGGTGGGTCCCATCATGTTTAAGAAAAAAGAAAATGCTGACTGGGTTGCCACGCGTACACCACGTAGGACAAAACCGCTTTGGATTGTGTTGAGGGGGGTAATTCGACCGGTATTGAAAATTCAGGGTGAGTGATATCTGGTCTTCAGGTTCAGGGGGTAATTCGTATTTTTTCCTAAATCTAAATTTCTATTCTATAGTACACTCGTTATAGGAGATGCTCGAGAGAGATTGGTGTGGCTGCACAGCCGCAGCAACAGCTGGTGCAAAAAAGCATAGGCGAACAAGCCCACAATTGATAGATATATAAGGATGACTAGATGCTTTCGTTTAGAGACGTTGGAGGGGGACTTTTAGCATACGTGAAAACGAAAAAGCTTATTAACACATGATCAATTAAATATTACTTCCTCTGTTTCATATTATAAAATTTTCTAGCATTACCCATATTCATATATATGTTAATGAATCTAGATATATATATATGTGTGCCTAGATTCATTAACATCTATATGAATATGGGCAACGCTAAAAAGTCTTATAATCTGAAACGGAGGTAGTAACTATTATAAACTTGAAATTTTGATTTATTTAATTTTTTAAATTACTTTTATATAGATTACTTAAAAACATCATTTTACCGTTTGAAAAACGTGCTAACAAACAGTGAGAAAGTTGAAGTTTAAAGTTGAAAACAGAACAGGGCACTTCAGGCTTGAGACTAAAAGCCCATGAGGATATAATACGAAATTTGACCTAAAAGTGAAATGCAGCCCAATAGAGCCATATAGGCACAAGCTAGCCCAATCCTAAGTTTGCTTCTAAGGCGTTAAAACTCTCCTCATTTTAATTTGAAGGTTCAAAGAAACTGATAGGTAGTAGTTGACCATAGAAACCGTAAGAGAGTACTCCCTCCGTACCATAATATATACAAGAGATTTTAACTTTTTCTTACACTGTTTAACCATTCATCTTATTCAAAAAATTTTAAAATTATTATTTACTTTATTTATGACTTACTTTATTATCGAAAGTACTTTAAGTACAATTTTTTTTCAAATTTTTGTTTTTGATATTTGCACAAATTTTTTTGAATAAGATGAGTGATCAAACAGTACAATCAAAAAGTCAAAATCCTGTATATTATGGAACGGAGAGAGTACTACTTCAACGCAATCAATCTTGCACAGCTAATAAGTCAACTCTTGATCTTTATCTCTGTTATTTAGAAAACCGAAGCTTCAAAATTACACTGCTACTAGCTAGTACTCCAGTAGTAGACTGCTGCCACCACGCACGCACGCACGTACTTTTGGTTTCCTCCCATGAGACACATATAACTACGCAAACAAGTTGACCAAACTGGCATGTTGCTTATTGTATTTTGTTCTCATCAACTAACCCAAGCCAGAGGCAAATTGTTGCAAACTGATCACAAGATATCGTATGATAACATCAACAGGCTGGGTTAACAAATTCATAGTCCATTTCACGCTCGCCAAAATATTCTCCAAGTTGGCGTAATTTGTTTACTTCATCACTCATCAGTAGCTAAATTTTGACCAGCCACCATAAACAAATATAATTGCCAGTTGTACTAGGCATATCGATGCACAAGTACATGAAAGGACTTTTTCCCCTCTTCCTCTTCGAGATGTGCATTTGCAAAGCTGGCCCCCTCGTGCCATCTCGGATCTTGAAAACGCTACTACAAATTTTGGGTATAATCTTGTTGATGAGGTTGTCAGGATCGAGGAGCTAGGGATCTGGACTTGTATCATTGTATGGTTGAGAAAAAAAATAACGGTTCTTATGGAGGTATTGAGAATTACTCTTTCTATATATCAAAATACAGTAATTTTAAAGTTTAAATTTTGTTTTAAATATAACAACATGGTACTTACAAAAGGATAGCTTTTACTCCTAAGCTATCTATACACCCACCCACCTTAAGAAGGTTTTTTTATCCTTCTCTTAATACACGCGCCATATTTTGGGACATATGAATTTGATCCTCAAAAGTGTAGCGCCGAACCTCTACAAGCACTTAAAGAGAAGAAATCGCACAGTACAGTACGCCCTGCAACATGGAAAGTGGATAAATGACATCCGTCACAACCTCACTATCACTTTTCTTTCAGAGTACATAAAGATCTGGGAGGTCTTAGGCCCTGTTTGGGGGAGCTTGTCCCAGCTGCAGCTTTTCCCAAAAGCTGCTTCTGCTAGAAGCTGCCCCCAAACAGTCCACAGCTTCTGAGAATCTGTAGTTACAGATTCTGAAAAATGAACTAAGAAGCCAGAAGCTGGAGAAGCTGGGTTTCAGAGCTTTTCCAGATTCTCAGAAGCTGGCTACCAAACAGCTGCTTTTCAGAATCTAAAGCTCCCCCAAACAGGCCCTTAGACTTGAATGCCCACAACTGACAGAAGGAGTGGAGGATTTGATCACTTGGAGATGGACGGCAAATGGGGAATACAGCACAAAATCTGCCTATCTTTTCCAATTTGAGGGAATGACAACCTTGTCGTCGACAACACTGTCTTGGGAGGCATGGGCCCCAGTGAAATGCAAGATCTTCAGTTGGCTTGCGATTCAAAATCAGGTGTGGACAACAAATAGGTTACAAATCAGGGGGTGCTCAAACAGCTATTTCTACTAGTTATGCCTTAGAAACCTTGAAACTATCAACCACCTGCTATTTGAATGCCCAGTCTCGAAGCAAATCTGGTTTGGCGTGCTCCATTGGCTACGAAGGGCACATCATCCCGAGGTGGAGCACCAACATGGATCTGCTGGATTGGTGGACACAAGGAACAAGCGATCTAAAAGCAACAAAATACAAAGGGCTCAAATATGCCTTCTTGCCAATTGCTTGGGAAATCTAGAGAGAAAGAAATGAGAGAATATTTAGAGGAAAAAAGGCGACAACCCATCAAATAATCAATCAAATTCAGAACGAGTTGGGTTGTTGGAGCTTGGCCAGCGTAAAGCACGTTGCGAGATTGTTGCCATGAGGTGGAAGGTGGACTGAGTTAGCAATGCACAATTTTTCATTTTCCTTCAGTTTTTACTGTGTACTTAAACTCCTATTAACATAACGCCAAGTAACCTATTTGGCCGTTTAAAAAAATTGATGTGACATCTCTTTGTACATCACATCTAATTAAGGAGATACCACAAATATTGTGAATTACCACTAAAGTTTTACTGATACTTATTGGTATATATTTCCTCAAAAATCGTAGAATCGTTCTAACCTGATTACAATTCCCCCCAAAACAAATGAAAAAGCTTTCAGGCCCTCCTACCTAAAAAAGGAATTGCAGTACCGTTTCATACTAATCCCTCCGTTTTTTAATAGATGACGCTGTTGACTTTTTCTCACATGTTTGACCATTCGTCTTATTCAAAAATTTTATACAAATGTATAAGATATAAATCACACTTAAAGTACTATGAGGGATAATCTAGCTTATTAGTAGTATGCTGAAACAAACAAGCAGATTATTATAGCAGATTATTATAATCTATAAGCCAGATTATTATAATCTAATAAGCTGCTCTAGAGGAGCTTTTTTCAGCTTATTGAGTGGCTAAAGACCCACTACCCCTACATACTTGAGAAAAATTACCCACCTATGCCATCAACCGAACAGATAGCTGAAGGCATTATAGACTTTAGCCTTTTAAACCCAATAATCCATACCTCCAATAATACAGACAAACAAACAACTCACAGCTTATTATATGTCAGCTTATTATAATCTAGCTTATAATAATCTGGCTTAATAATCTAGATTATAATAATCATAAGCTGAAACAAACAGGGTCTTACTCTTCAATGAATCAAAGGAAGTAACCATCCAACTCTGCAACCATGGGATTTTTCTCAAAAATACATTAGCAAAAATTTTGCAATGAGCATGGCATGTTTGAGAAACACATCTCGCTCTTGCATGGAATGACATGGCCTTGGTGCCTTTAGGGTTGTTTTGCACTTTTGCTGTACTAGCCGTATGTATTGGTGCGGCGAAAAGATCATTTAGAAAACAAGTTGCTAGTAGATTTTACCATTCTTAGAATACTTTTAGAAAATAAAAACAATCAATTTTTTTAGGGAAAAAACAATCAAATTTGCAAGGAAATGATCGGTTGGTACATACCAAATCGTACTTTAAAAAACCAGCAGATCGCTGGCTAAAATATAAGGGGTGTTTGAAACAAATGTATCAAAGAATTGAAACAAAAACACTCACCAATTTTTCATCACAAATGTATCAAAACCATACTTGATTTTATAGCAATAGTGTCTTGCAACACTTGTGCCAAAAGGTTCGGAATTAGAAATAAAGTTTGACAGGGTCTGTTTTTAAAATATTAAAATAAAAGGGTTCAAATAATTAAAAATTTTCGACAAGGTGTGGCTGCTACAAAATATGTGGCTAGCAAAATGCTAGCTAGCCAAAGTTAGACAAAAATACATATCTATGATATGTGGGACCATGTAGAGAAAATGTATGGCTAGTCATAATTGCGTCATCAATCAAATAAGTAACTAATTAAAAAGCTGTAGCGCGACTAATTTTAGATGCGACAAGTTGTGGCATGCAACCAAATACTCATTATTTTTAGAGAATACAACTTAGGATGCACACGAACACACACCACACTCACACCACAACACACGTACACACACACATGCGCGTACACACGCTAGAACCAAACACCCACAGTTGATCAGGTCCTCATATAGAAGTGTGACACATCAATTAAAAATGAGATAATCCATAAAATGCCATTGACAAGCGTCCAAGTCCCAGAAATGCCATTGACAAGTGTGAGTTCCAAGAAATGCCATCGTACAAGCGATTTTGTCCCAAAAATGCCATCGCCGTTAGGGTTCCGTCCATTCCACGCCGTTAAATTCTATAGGATGAACAGTGTATTTAACGGCGCGGAATGGACGGAACCCTAACGGCGATGGTATTTTTGGGACAAAATTGCTTGTACGATGGCATTTCTTGGAACTCACACTTGTCGATGGTATTTCTGGGACTTAGATGCTTATCAATGGCATTTCATGGATTATCTCTTTAATTGGGTACACAGTACACTTGTGAAGGAATACCCATAGAAGTGCTTCACATCATTTGTGGCATCACCAAAAGGCACAGGTACATTCTTTTTTTTCCCCAAGTTGCAATGACACTATGCAATACTGATATGCAGCCACTTGCAGGGATTTCATGTGCTAGAATGGAACCTCGAGCAGGCAACAACTATAACTCGGAATCTGAAACTGTGTCTATTCATCAGCATCGATCTTTCCCCATCACCCCTCAATTTCTTATTGCCATATGTTGGGCCTCTTTCTAAGTGATGTCACATATTAAAAAATATGAATATGTAAACTAGAAGCAACTTAACTTAAAAAATCGTATTTGTAATTGTTAATATGCACTGTTACAAGCACGCGATACGGAAGGAGCTTGCCTGTTCCCCACCCACCAACCACCGCAAACCCGACTCTAACCAATCGTAACCTACAAGTCATCTCCATCTACCCAGTACCCACACACTCTCATTTGTCTTCTTCTGGCTATGTACTCCCTCCGTTTCACAGTGTAAGTCATTCTATCATTTTCCACATTCATATTAATGTTAATAAATCTGGACATACATATTCATCTAGATTCATTAACATCCACATGAATATGAAAAATGCTAGAATGACTTATATTGTGAAACGGAGGAAGTAGTGAGCATACATGTGATCCTTTGACACGTGTTGAAATTCTATTCGTCAGGTCGCCTATTACATCAGAACTCGCATAATGACATGTACTCTCTCTGTCCTAAAAAGAATCCAATCTCCAAATCTATGATTGATTTTTTTTTTTAATAAAAGAAGACACAAGTAGACGGGTGAAAAAGGATGGGACGGCGGCGGCCTCCCCCAACCACGGCAAGGGGCCCGGCCACAGCGGGATCGATCGACCCGGCCACCAAGAGGACAGGCTCCTCTGGAGGCTCGAAAGCCATGGAGCACCAAACACTCCACGAGCTATATGCAGACTAAAGCTGATGGTGATTAAGTTAATTTAATCCAACAGTTTGTACCATCAGCACTTGTCACACAGTTGCACTGCTGCTAATTAGTAACTTGTAATCTGAGCTAGCTTATAGAGCTAACGAGTCGTTGTGAGATCTAGTGGTGGCTAGTAGCTCGAGCTGTTCATGCACGAGGCTACAGTTGGAAGAGCAGACAGAGTAAGATGCGATGGTGCCCTCTGGTCTGTGGTGTAATCAGGAGGCCGGTTTAAGCAAATGCAGGGCACGTTTCGAGCCCTGATTGGCCGGGCTCAAGCCAGGTAAGCAGGTTGCCATGCTGTGAGATGGAATATATTCGGGTAAAGAGGCTGAATCACACCCATTTTTTTTTATTACAACACATATACATGCGCACACATAATACTACACACGCAACACAACCAACACTGCATTTAAACACCAACAAATACATCCCATAATACACGCTCGTTTACCTTTCTTATTTTAGAGAGATGAAAACCAACGGTAAATCTTAACCTCACTAATTTTTTTATTGAAAATCGACATATGAAAAAAAAGATATTTAAAGAGAGACGTCCCACCAAACATTTTTGAAGAATAAAGTGTGAGGTTAGGGATTCAACATAGGACCTCAGAGTTGAAACACACACCCCTTGCCACTGCACTATCAAGTGCATCTCAAAAATTGATATATGTGTGCGTAATATTCGTGGACATCCAATTTTATACTCTGATTGGTAAAGTCGTACACCCTTAACTCCATCATCATGCTACTAATGTTTCCCGGAATCACACCAACTTGGCCGAATCAGCTTCATAAGAATGGAGTAATTAAAACCCGATTAACTGGCTCAAAAGGTGGAATTATCGATCGTGAACAGATGAAAAGATATGTCATGTAAGATCCACAAATCTAATGTGGACGGTTTAAAGGGGTCTTCTTTTTGTATTTAAGGTGACAATATATGGCATAACTAGCTAGGAGGACCAACGGTTTTATGCCCACTGAAAAAAATGGTTCACCGGCTTCTTGCAAGAGAGATTGCAAAGGAAAGGATCGATGTGAAAGGACATTTGGTCTGGTGCGTACCAGCTCTCATTAAGCAGTCTACCAACTTGAATTATTGGTTGTTACTTGTTAAAGTGAGCAATTCTTTTCTTTAGTCAGAACTTAATCACTTTGGCTATAACATCAAATATTTTCTTCTCCTCCGTGGTATGTTTTCGTAAACTCGACGTTGTTTTCCGTAATTCATATGGTTCAATACTAACCTATGATGTTACCATAGAAGGAGCATGGTGTTATACGCATTCATACTACACTCTTGAAATAAGTTATCAAGAACACATTTTATTTCATTATTGGTGGCTTAACATATATCGACTTAACTATTAGAATTTGTGGTTCTTTTAGTATGTCAACTGTTTTTATTTTTTAAGAGTAGCTGGGGATTTATCCTAGTACTCTTTTTATTTATTTCAATAAGAATTAATTGGTTGTGTGCTTCATGACAGAAACTGGAGATATAATGCATTTCCATTATCTTAAAAAACTGAATCATGTAAACCATCATTACTATCAACATATCTTTTGAGTTCCATGTCATGTTGAATTAGCTAAGAGACAAATTAACTAGGGTTGTGTTTGGTATGAAGGGTTAGCAACCAGGCCCTGCACACGTAAATGGAGCGACTCATTAGCACATGATTAATTAAGTATTGGCTAAAAAAATCCAAAAATGAATTAATATGGTTTTTAAAGTAACTTTCGTATAGATTTCTTTTAAAAAAACACATCATTTAGCAGTTCGGGAAATGTGATTGTGGACAATGGGAGAGTAAAAGTTGAGAAAAGAGAGTGGCGAACACACCCTAGTTCTAGTTGTCAACGAGTTGTACCAGCCTACGGTATTTGTAGAGTTTGGGGATCGTTGGTGTCTATGTATATGCGAGATTGAGATAAAAGAGATGGGAGACAGAGATTTTTTATATAGGTTCGGACCCCTTATCTGATAGACAATAGTCCTACTCCTGTTGGTTGAAGCCGATGTTTCCTTTATATATCAATATTTTACGAGTATAATATTTGGGGTGACCTAATATAGTCCATGTCGGCCCAACGGCATTGAGTTCTCACATGTGGTCAATGGCTAGCGTAGTCAGCTTCGCCAAATATGAATTCGGCAAGATTGGAGAAATCTCTAAATATCCCTCATGTCGACCTTTGTGGCTCCTACATAGGGTTTGTCTAGATTTGTATTGGCTTGTCTTTCGTGTTCGTCTGTCTAAATCTGTCTAGACATGTCCTCTCTCCTCTTAGCTAGGGGGTCTTATATTTATACCCTCGAGTCTCCCATTATCCATGTAGAACTAGAAAGACAAGTTTGGATACGATCCAAATAGTCTTTGTAGTGCCCGAGTAGGACTTTATTTCTCTTTCTTTATTCAGAACAACCCATAGAAGTGCTTCACATCATTTGTGGCATCACCAAAAGGCACAGGTACATTCTTTTTTTCCCCAAGTTGCAATGACACTATGCAATACTGATATGCAGCCACTTGCAGGGATTTCATGTGCTAGAATGGAACCTCGAGCAGGCAACAACTATAACTCGGAATCTGAAACTGTGTCTATTCATCAGCATCGATCTTTCCCCATCACCCCTCAATTTCTTATTGCCATATGTTGGGCCTCTTTCTAAGTGATGTCACATATTAAAAAATATGAATATGTAAACTAGAAGCAACTTAACTTAAAAAATCGTATTTGTAATTGTTAATATGCACTGTTACAAGCACGCGATACGGAAGGAGCTTGCCTGTTCCCCACCCACCAACCACCGCAAACCCGACTCTAACCAATCGTAACCTACAAGTCATCTCCATCTACCCAGTACCCACACACTCTCATTTGTCTTCTTCTGGCTATGTACTCCCTCCGTTTCACAGTGTAAGTCATTCTATCATTTTCCACATTCATATTAATGTTAATAAATCTGGACATACATATTCATCTAGATTCATTAACATCCACATGAATATGAAAAATGCTAGAATGACTTATATTGTGAAACGGAGGAAGTAGTGAGCATACATGTGATCCTTTGACACGTGTTGAAATTCTATTCGTCAGGTCGCCTATTACATCAGAACTCGCATAATGACATGTACTCTCTCTGTCCTAAAAAGAATCCAATCTCCAAATCTAGGATTAAATTTTTTTTCTGTCCCAAAAAGAATCCAATCTCCAAATCTAGGATTGAATTTTTTTTTTTAATAAAAGAAGACACAAGTAGACGGGTGAAAAAGGATGGGACGGCGGCGGCCTCCCCCAACCACGGCAAGGGGCCCGGCCACAGCGGGATCGATCGACCCGGCCACCAAGGGGACAGGCTCCTCTGGAGGCTCGAAAGCCATGGAGCACCAAACACTCCACGAGCTATATGCAGACTAAAGCTGATGGTGATTAAGTTAATTTAATCCAACAGTTTGTACCATCAGCACTTGTCACACAGTTGCACTGCTGCTAATTACTAACTTGCAATCTGAGCTATAGCTTAATTAGCTATAGAGCTGACGAGTTGTGAGATCTAGTGGTGGCTAGTAGCTCGAGCTGTTCATGCACGAGGCTACAGTTGGAAGAGCAGACAGAGTAAGATGCGATGGTGCCCTCTGGTCTGTGGTGTAATCAGGAGGCCGGTTTAAGCAAATGCAGGGCACGTTTCGAGCCCTGATTGGCCGGGCTCAAGCCAGGTAAGCAGGTTGCCATGCTGTGAGATGGAATATATTCGGGTAAAGAGGCTGAATCACACCCATTTTTTTTTATTACAACACATATACATGCGCACACATAATACTACACACGCAACACAACCAACACTGCATTTAAACACCAACAAATACATCCCATAATACACGCTCGTTTACCTTTCTTATTTTAGAGAGATGAAAACCAACGGTAAATCTTAACCTCACTAATTTTTTTATTGAAAATCGACATATGAAAAAAAAGATATTTAAAGAGAGACGTCCCACCAAACATTTTTGAAGAATAAAGTGTGAGGTTAGGGATTCAACATAGGACCTCAGAGTTGAAACACACACCCCTTGCCACTGCACTATCAAGTGCATCTCAAAAATTGATATATGTGTGCGTAATATTCGTGGACATCCAATTTTATACTTTGGTTGGTAAAGTCGTACACCCTTAACTCCATCATCATGCTACTAATGTTTCCCGGAATCACACCAACTTGGCCGAATCAGCTTCATAAGAATGGAGTAATTAAAACCCGATTAACTGGCTCAAAAGGTGGAATTATCGATCGTGAACAGATGAAAAGATATGTCATGTAAGATCCACAAATCTAATGTGGACGGTTTAAAGGGGTCTTCTTTTTGTATTTAAGGTGACAATATATGGCATAACTAGCTAGGAGGACCAACGGTTTTATGCCCACTGAAAAAAATGGTTCACCGGCTTCTTGCAAGAGAGATTGCAAAGGAAAGGATCGATGTGAAAGGACATTTGGTCTGGTGCGTACCAGCTCTCATTAAGCAGTCTACCAACTTGAATTATTGGTTGTTACTTGTTAAAGTGAGCAATTCTTTTCTTTAGTCAGAGCTTAATCACTTTGGCTATAACATCAAATATTTTCTTCTCCTCCGTGGTATGTTTTCGTAAACTCGACGTTGTTTTCCGTAATTCATATGGTTCAATACTAACCTATGATGTTACCATAGAAGGAGCATGGTGTTATACGCATTCATACTACACTCTTGAAATAAGTTATCAAGAACACATTTTATTTCATTATTGGTGGCTTAACATATATCGACTTAACTATTAGAATTTGTGGTTCTTTTAGTATGTCAACTGTTTTTATTTTTTAAGAGTAGCTGGGGATTTATCCTAGTACTCTTTTTATTTATTTCAATAAGAATTAATTGGTTGTGTGCTTCATGACAGAAACTGGAGATATAATGTATTTCCATTATCTTAAAAAACTGAATCATGTAAACCATCATTACTATCAACATATCTTTTGAGTTCCATGTCATGTTGAATTAGCTAAGAGACAAATTAACTAGGGTTGTGTTTGGTATGAAGGGTTAGCAACCAGGCCCTGCACACGTAAATGGAGCGACTCATTAGCACATGATTAATTAAGTATTGGCTAAAAAAATCCAAAAATGAATTAATATGGTTTTTAAAGCAACTTTCGTATAGATTTCTTTTAAAAAAACACATCATTTAGCAGTTCGGGAAATGTGATTATGGACAATGGGAGAGTAAAAGTTGAGAAAAGAGAGTGGCGAACACACCCTAGTTCTAGTTGTCAACGAGTTGTACCAGCCTACGGTATTTGTAGAGTTTGGGGATCGTTGGTGTCTATGTATATGCGAGATTGAGATAAAAGAGATGGGAGACAGAGATTTTTTATATAGGTTCGGACCCCTTATCTGATAGACAATAGTCCTACTCCTGTTGGTTGAAGCCGATGTTTCCTTTATATATCAATATTTTACGAGTATAATATTTGGGGTGACCTAATATAGTCCATGTCGGCCCAACGGCATTGAGTTCTCACATGTGGTCAATGGCTAGCGTAGTCAGCTTCGCCAAATATGAATTCGGCAAGATTGGAGAAATCTCTAAATATCCCTCATGTCGACCTTTGTGGCTCCTACATAGGGTTTGTCTAGATTTGTATTGGCTTGTCTTTCGTGTTCGTCTGTCTAAATCTGTCTAGACATGTCCTCTCTCCTCTTAGCTAGGGGGTCTTATATTTATACCCTCGAGTCTCCCATTATCCATGTAGAACTAGAAAGACAAGTTTGGATACGATCCAAATAGTCTTTGTAGTGCCCGAGTAGGACTTTATTTCTCTTTCTTTATTCAGAACACCTTCCATATATAAGGCTTGATTCTGTATAATACTTGGTTTATGATGGGTTCCACCACACTTAACACAAAAATATTAGGTATGCCTTATCATAATATTGACACTAATTGCATACATAGTTCCATATTTTGGAATAAAATTTTTAGATGGGTCTAATGTTCGTTGTCAGGTAAAGTATTATTTTGGCCGAAACTTTTTAATATATTACTTTAAGAGCTTTCCAATTTTTAAAAAAATGTTTCAAATTTTATTTTATTTCTTTCATCCAAGATTTTTGAAATTTCAGCCCTATGTTCCTCCTCCCTCTCAGTTTTATTTTTTATTTATTTTCACAAGATTAAAACTTTGGTTACAACTTGCACAAGATTAAACGGCAGTGTCCACTCTTGCACTACCTAAACCTACACCTACACACTACACCAGTGAAAGAGATAGCTCTCGGGTGTCGGGTGGCCACCCAGGCTCCACCGCTACAGTCTCCATTACCGATAGCTATCAACATCTATAAAAATTGTTGATCATTAAAAAAACGTTACTAGTCGCTTGGACTTAATAAAGTCGCTGGCCAGGGGCGGACCTAGGTGGGGTGCCGGGTGGGCACCGGCATACCCAAAAGTTACGAAAAATTTTTAGGATCTACTATGCTTCAGTTGGCCTAAAAAATGGATGTGTAACTTGTTTCATCGAGAAGTAGACAGATCAAGGCCCAATTCCATGATTATCGCATAGCTCACCAAAAGATCGTATGGTGGCGTGTGCATGTGTTCCTGCTGGTGGCTCGCACGGTAATCAGCAAGGCAACGAGGACTAGGAGGCTGCCCGTGGCGACCAAGGTCCAGCCGTGCATGTATGCTCTTTCTCCTTTGGCAGTGGAAGAGATTAATTGAAAAACTGAAAAAAAAATCTGAAGTTTCAAAATCTCTTGTCCTGCTTCTCTAGACGGCTATATTTTCGAATGAAAACTGAAATGCCAAATCAATGAAGGCATGTTCTGTGATTTGTAGGATTAGGTCAAATTGAATCAATCAACTATGAAGAGGAGCATAAGCATTTAACTCTTTCTAACTTTCTTTATCGTACTCGTTATACATCACCAATGCTATGTCAGGTTTCCCTTCTGTGATGGTGATGAGGAAATTCAGAACTGGGAAGAATAATATTGGAAGAAAATAGGAATAAATTGTAATTTGTGTTGTTCCAGTTTTATTTAGTTCCATCTAAGGATGCACTATTGGTTTAACGCCAAAATAATAACTATTTGTGCTAAACTTTTTTATAAACTAAAACCTTATTATTTATGTGTGAAGGCTTTAATTTTGCTCGTGACATGGGCACACCCAGGATGCACATGATAACCGCACGATAACCGTACGGTTTTATCAACCTTTGGATCTCATCCATCTCATATTCTCATGATCACCTTCGCCTCAGCCTCGCCCAACTCCGCTTTGTGGCTACCCGAACTGAAGTTGATTGATTCGTTCAAGGAGACGGATTTGGTGGCGACGATGCGAGCGAGCGAGCCCCGCGTACGGGCGGCGGCCCAGCAAATCGCGCGGATGTGGCGTGCGATTCGCGCCCATGTTGGCCCATTGGCAAATTGTGCGGTGGTAGAAAGGCCGCGGTCTTTCGTGCCCAAAGCCCACTGGTGGTGGTGGTGGGGAGGGCAGAGAAAGCAGCCCACAACGCCAAGCGCGTGTAATATTGCGATATGTCCCTGCACTATACCTCAATCTTAAACGTATCACTAAACAATTAAATCACAAATTAGATGTGAAGGCTTCTTAAACTATCAAATATTGTTTTTTTTTCCTTCTATCATTTCTTAGAACGGAATCACCATTGAAATCTCTAGAGACAACAAATCGAGGAAGCGTCCATACTTACTTCTATTTCTATATGGACTCTATACTCTACTTCTAATATTCCTTATTTTTAATTCCGAATTTCAATTATTTGTATTTCTATATGGACTCTATACTTTACTTCTAATATTCCTTATTTTTAATTCCGAATTTCAGTTATTTCCTAATTGTATTTCTATATGGACTCTAGTCTCCTCTTCTAATATTCCTTATTTTTTAATTCCGAATTTCAGTTATTTCCTAATTGTATTTCTATATAGACTCTGGTCTCCTCTTCTAATATTTCTTATTTTTTAATTCCGAATTTTAACTATTTCTAAATTGTATTTCTATATCGACTCTAGTCTCCTCTTCTAATATTCCTTATTTTTTAATTCCGAATTTCAGCTATTTCTAAATTGTATTTCTATATAGACTCTGATTTTTCTTTTTCTCCGATTAATGTGAGAATTTGGCCATGAGAACGAACGTGGGGGCTCATTTTTCTATTCCTTTAATAATATAATAGATAGATAATAGATAGATAGTTACAATAAAACGTGTGCGTATATGTAACTATGGGCACCGAAATTTTAAACCTCGACTTTATAGCACGTAAGCAGATTTTACGGACCTGCTTGTTGCTCATGAGTTATGAAGTCAAATATGGATGCGTGAAGGCACCAAGATTTGAATTTTACATACACCTTCAGATTTTCCCCTTCGATGCAAGGATTTGCGCATGTTAAAAACTAATGGACAAGATCTAATTACGTTGTATTGTACCTCTGCTTGTCTTCTCTCTTTTGAAAACGCAACCCTGAAGGGATAGGTTCTGATATTACTAGATCCCGATGAGATCTCCTCGCTGTCACAGGAATCAGATCTTAAAATTATGCACACCATTGACAATAACTCTGTCTCCAAGTGATAAATTAAATCAACCTGCCTGTCAGAATCAACCAAACACAGCCCAAGATTCCATCTTCAGAAACAGAGCTCTTGCCAGCTACAACCAGATTTAGTAAGCCATTGCTCACTTGTTCCTGCAGCAAACCTGAAGATTTTCATGTAAGATCAACCAAAGCTGTGGAGTTCTTTCTAATTTGTTGCCTCATGCACGTTCAGATGGGCAGATCTTGATATGAAGCGCCAGAACATTGGGTAACATGACGTGACCTGCTTGCTAACGTCAGCACAACATACCACGTCATCAAAATGGAAATGACCTATTTAGCCCTATATATGATTAGTGATAGTAATATGGTCTTTTATCTATAGCAATGCACAAGCATTGGATTGGTAAATGTTAAATTCTTCAAGTAGGCTAAGGCTCTATTTGAGAGCTGGATACTCTGAGAAGCAATTGGTTAGTCTAGATAAAGTAAATTATTTATTTCTGAATTTTGTAGCTACTAAGTCGAATTTAAACTGTTGGGTTAATAGGTGTAGTTGTAGCGGCTAGAAACTCCCCGAACATACCAACGATCATCTATCTCAAGATTCTACAAAAATATTAACTGCAAGAAGTAATTCAAAAATTCAAGAAGGGTGGTGCACATTTTCCAACAATCTGGAGAACTTAAGTTCATCCTTCATAAAGTTCTCAAAACAGCTCCAAATCCCACGGCCTAATCTTGCTCCAGATGCATTGCAATCCGAAATTTTTTAGCTAGCCCAATTCCAATCTCTACATAATTCCCTCCCCCTTTGGCTCATAATTATCCTGAGCCACCAATATACACAGTTACACCACATATATAGATATATTTGGTTTCCTGTAAGGATGCCAAAATTTCTCCATTTTTTTTTCATAATTTTTTCCCTACTCCGGCGATGCTAGGCGGCGGCTACGGCGCCGCTGTTGCCGGACTTGTCAGAGCCGCCGCCGCTTTCCCGCTGGAAGCATTTCTTCTCGTTGAGCTCATCCAGGTTCATCTGCTGTTGCCTGCACTCATGGCTGCAGAAGGCCACTTCACCCCTGAATGAATTCAAGAACAAAAACTCAATTATGATCCATTTACCCCAGAAAAAAAAGTAATATGGTTAGTTTGATTAATTAATGAACTATCTTCTTGTTAGTTAAAGAAGGGCAGATCGGCTACTGTGGTAGCCTTTTTCTCTTTTCAAAAAAACTGCCACTTGCATGCACACCAAGAAAGGGGAAATTTTGATTCTTTTTCCTTCAGAAGAAAAGGGGGAAAAATGCGTTCTTTGTTCATCCGACCGATGCAAAAGAGCGAGTGACACAAAAGGTATTTTTATGATTAGCCATGCCCATGACTGTATATCCAATCATGCAAACCAAACGGAGCAACTGATTCCTTTTTTTACATCCTATTTGTACTTGATTCTTGCAAACGGAGCGGCACCGCACAAGTGTCACATTCATGCATACATACAACACAGTATTTATTAATCGCAAAAAAAAAAGAGAAAACGATTATAAAGACATAGGGAGAATCAAACGCAATGAACAGACGGAATATTCTACCAAAACAGGAAGAATCTGATCAAACAAGAACTCATTTCAACTTAGGAAAAGGCACAGATCGAAATATGTTTTTTTTCCTCAACATAATATCAGATCATCCAAAACTACTACTAGTACATATCCAAGAACAAAATAATTAAGGGAGACCGGCATAAACCAGTCAATCCCTTAATCTCAAGATCAGCAAGAACTAGCTCAAACAAACCAAAACTGATCAAAATAACTGCAAATATTTTGTTTGAAAAACAGCAATCTCGAGGAAAGCGTGCAAGATTTAACCAAAAGAAGAGGCTAAAAAAAGAAAAAAAAACAGAGCAGCTTGCTTGCTTGCTTGCTTACATGTATATGAAGGTGTCGCGGCCGGGGCCGAGGCGGCGGTTGCAGATGCCGCACGCCTTGAGGAACGCCGCCGTCTCCGCCACGGCGAAGTCGCCGGAGTGCCTCCTCTGCATGGCGCCCCACCCGGGCGAGGGCGCTGCCGAGCCACCACCTCCGCCGCCCCTCGCCGCCCGCGCCGGCGGCTGCCTCCCCTGCTGCTCCTCCTCCTCCGCCACCGCGAACCCCGACATGCTCGTCGTCCGCCGCATCGAGCTGTTGTTCCTGTGCCTCTTCCCCAGCGTCGTCATGCTTCGTTCCAAGGATTTTTCTTCTCCTCCTCCCCTCCTCTCCTCTTCTTGGGGTGGAAGTGTTCGGAGCTCGAGCTCGAGAGAGAGAGAGTGGGGGGAGGAAGAAGAGGGAGAGAGGGGTTGGCTGTTAAAATAGGAGGGAGGGGAGGGGAGGGAATCTGGGTGATCTGGGCCGTCCATTGGAATCTAGGGGGGATACTTTCCCTCCTCTACACTGATGCGACTCTTGACTCTAGGGTTGTGTTTAGTTGATGGCAAAGTTTGGATTTTGGTTAAAATTGGAGATGATGTGACTGAAAAAGTTGTGTGTGTATGACAGGTTGATGTGATGGAAAATGACTGAAGTTTGGATACAAAGTTTGGATCTAAACACAGCCTAGGAAGGGTTCTGTGTTGGTCTATGGCTTCGATTTCTTTTTTATGAATTTTGTTTTTTAAAGCATAGTGCAAGCGCTCATAATGCACGCGTGCTCACTCCTATAAATACAAAACACACACCCTGTCCATAGGAGCACCTTCGGAAATACAAAACACACACCCTAACCCTATGAGAGCCTCTAGAAGAATAAGCCGGTATATCCAGAAATTGACAAATACAAAACACACACCCTACATTATGAGCATCTCCGGAAAAATAGGCCGGTATATCTTAAGATTGACGAATGCAAAACACATACACCCTAAAAATAGGTCGATACATCTTGAGAGTTAAGATTGACAAAGTCATCACGGACGTCTTGCTGTTGATGGGTCATCTACCACTAAAGGAATAATTAGTCGTAAATACGAGCACTCAACTCAGGAGAGTTGGTTCCATCACAAGGAACATAGCCAATTGAGCTAAGCTCACTTTGCTTGTTTATGAATTACTCCCTTCATCAAAAAAAAAAAAACGAATCTAGAATCTGATGTGACACATTCTAGTATAATGAATCTGGACATAGGTATGTCCCAACTCGTAATACTAGGATGTATCACATTCAGTACTAGGTTGGTTTTTATGGGACGGATGGAGTATAGTTTTATAATAATTGAATACTTTTGATAATAGGCATTTCAGCACTCATGGGATATTTTGTTCATATATGTACTGTCATGTAGTAAGAGTTCTTTTTATTCATCACTCATGATTAATCAACAAGAATAATGCTAGTGCTAGGAATTCCGTAAATCCAAATCATACCTTACAAAAATCAATAGAGAATGCTGTACATTCTGACTTTTTAGCAAACTACTGAAACCAGAGATGAGTGAGAGTTTGTGTACTTAGAGATCGTCCTAGTTTGTGCACAGCCGGAAAAACAACCAATTAGTGGCTTGTTTGAATAGTTTGTTAAAAGAATATCAAAATGTACAACCTTAATAAAGAGTATTGGTCAGCAATATACCCCCTCTGGTTATAATCATATAGTTCAATGTAATTACTGCCTTCGATCACATAGTACATAAGAGCCATATATCGCTATATATCGCTGACGTATCAACTAATTCTCTGCACATGACAAACACAAGTTCAGCTTTGCAACCTTTCCTCCTCCTCTTCACCTTTCTTTCAACACATCACATACACACACGTACCAATGTCCAACTTTTTTCTCATGTGTCAAATCTAAACAAACCTTGAAAGCACATATGTAGTACATATATACATCACACCCTACAATGGCTCAACTCAAAGATTATAAGATACAACTGATGAAAACTTTTTTAAAAACACTAGCTAGATTTTCTAGTTTCTTACTTCTAAATTTATCTTTTGAATTTTTTCAAACACAAACTCTCAAATATTGGATAAGTCTGAATAATTTAAGAGAATGGAAAATTAGTTGTTTTAGTTATCCGAAGCTCCTCAAATATAATCAATATACTTTCTCTCCGTCACATTTTAAGTGCAACCGTGAATTTTTGTGTCTAATGTTTGACCGTCCATCTTATTTAAAAAATTTTTATGACTAGAAAAGATGCCAGTGCGTTGCAACGGGTAGAGCCAATTTATTTTGTACATAGTGTCGGTGGATAAATAATCACATCTCATTGTTTTGTTTACTGTGCTTATCCGAATCACTTATTACCAAATAAAAGACTATTTGTGTGCAAATATTTTATATACATGTTCTTAGCGACTCAAAAGCAAATGATATAAAACAAAGTACGATAAAAAAAACCAAGAAGTCGAATTCAAATTAAGTTCTAAATTTTAATATCCAGGTTATAGGAATAAGCATAAGCCAAATAATGAGGCCTTCAAACACGAGCTCGATTTATCGTCCAGTTTTATCCCAAGTTGGGCAGGAATTGATGACAGACGGAATCAGCAACTTCGATCATCCTTTATTTCAATTGGCATGTTTTTTTCGAAAGTAAAATTGATTCTTATGGATTATGGTAACGGTATCCCTGTTAGTATGTACGGGCATGTGTGGAGACTGACTTAAAATCATGCTAACATATTTCAGGAATCGCGTTGCGTAATACGAATAGAATTGGATGATCTGGGCAATGTACGTAATATCCACACTGACACACGGACTCTGCAAGTTTCGTTCGCTTGGTATCCACATTGCACAGACTCTCTTTCGCAGTTCGCTTGTGATTCATTACTTCGCAACGAATATTCCGCGTGACAGGAATCGGATATGGATGACGTACCATAATTTTGACAAAAAAAAAAGCATCTTCAATTTTTAAATTGCAGGTGAGGCGACGCAGTCCCGATCAGACATGCGGCAAGGGAAAATCACGCACGTGAGGGCGTTGTAGGACCAATTAGTCACGCGGAAAATAGCGAGCGCGAGGGTGTTGCGGTCCCAATCACGACGGTGCACAAAGGCGCGTGTGAAAAACAGAATTAGGCGCTAAGATTCGTGTAGTAAGTACGTAATCGACTGTCCCTGGTCAAGCTACGTAAGGTGATTAGTTGTCGTAGGAACCACCTAATTAAATAGTAGAATCTGTTTTTCTTCTCGTCCTGAATGCATCCTTTTGCTTTTTTGTTTTCCCAGCGTAAAATTTGAATTTACAATGTAAATACATTAAAATTACATATATAATTTTAGAACTTATATTGTAAATATATTAAAATTATATATGTAATTTTTAGGACTTACAATGTAAATAGTTGACTATTTTTTCATGAAAAATGAAAAAAATGACGGCGTAGTTAGTAAAAAAAAAGTCGCCCGTGCGACGGGAAAAAACGTAATTAATCACGGAGAAATAAAGGGAGCGCTTTCCCTTGGAAAAAAAGAGCCATTTCCCTGAAAAAAAGAAGAAAAAGAAAGGAACTAGCGCATGTGTGGGCCCTTGGCTGCTAAATCGCGTTTCCGCACGTTCAAATGGGCCTGTTCAGTACGCCGAGGGAAAGGAAGGAGAAAGTAAAGCCCGATGGGGGATGGAGGCTCTTAGTAAACCCCAATCAGTATTAACGAAGGTATATGATTGGACAAGCGCCGTGGTTTCCTGAAAAATTGACTTCAGCTAGGGTTCAGTTCCAGCTTTAGTAAACACGTTTGTTTAGTTTGCAGGATCGTCGCATATGTGGTTAGTGATTTAGAACGCTGGTTAATTCTTCTTGTGATCTGAACTTCCTGGTGGCAATGGCTTTAGTTAATTAGTAAAGTTATCTAGTCCATTGATCAATTAAAATCTAACGGTCTACAAACAAAGGTACCTGAGGAAAGGTAGCAAAAAAGTGGGCCAGGTACTTAATTTGTAGATTAGGTGGAAGGTTAAATAGGTAATTGTGTGCCTCTTATCAAAATAGATAACTGAGAGAAGGCAAATCACGGTGTATGTATTTTTTCTTTTGATAGTATGCTATACGTATGCACCAGGTTATGGAAATTAACTATGTTGTGCCACTACATTCCCAAATTTCACGTCAGTTTGATTGTGGGGGAAAAGTGCACTTAAACGTGTGAATGCTTAAAACTTTCACAAGAAAAAAAAAAGGTGAACACATGTAGATTGTGTAACGGGCGATAAATACCAGTTGATTATCTAGCATAGTCAAACAATACTAAATTGTTGTTTTATAGGAAACACAAGTTGATTGATGTGTATTTTTTTATTGTAAAGAAAAGAACAACGTATTTAATACACTGATCATACATAATTAATGATAAACTAAGTAATTAATCAATAATTGTGTATTTCTCTTCAATCTATACGATCAGATTCTAGTATTGTTCCCAGATAAAGAAAATATTCTCATATCAATTTGTCATGCCTTATGCTCACTCGAAATGGGAACAAATTAACGATCAATTTCATGCATGAGCCGGAGATGCAGGTTAATTTAATTTAGGTGAGCAACTGATGTCTGAAAAGTAGATGGACAGTTATGGCTAAGAGCTATTACTAAACTACCCATGTTTTTATAATTTTATTTACAAAATATTCTCATTGAATCAACGGTGCGTATTTACTAGAAAGGGAGGTACCCATGGTACCTCTCAAGCACACTAAAAGACCTCTTTTTTAAAAAGGTTCCAATCGTTATACCGCTATTAGAGACTAATCCTGTACCGTCCACTCCCTTGAATTGTAAATATAGCATCAATGGTGACTAATTTAAATATAAAACTGTATGAATAATGTTTGCCTAGTCAGTGCTCACAATACCTGCCAAATAAAGCAACCACAGTACCACACATACCATATGCAATGATGCAAGCAGAGACGCGAAAACGCCATACTAGATTCGGCGTCGCAAAAAATCACACGTATGCACGCACAAAGACACAAATGGCCGGTTTACATGAATGTGATGAGCTCAAAAGTAAAGGTTGTGAAAAAGAGAAAGCTGAGTTCTCTGGGCCAGCATCTGAATTGTGCCTCCTTTTACATTTCTCAATAGATCTGTTGGTGTCACCCATTAACTCCACTACTCCAGGACAAACTTTGCATCATGGGGGGTATATCATATTATCATGTTTGGGAGATGATGCGAGCAAGAGAGAAAATGGATGAAGAATTGCAAGGGAAAGTGAGCCATGGAAAGATGCATGCATGCATCAGCCATTGAAGTTGTCATCTCTGCTAGGTGGTGAATGGTCTACACATTCTTGATTCTTCACATAATAATAATAAGCCCATTGTCATAGGCCAGCTGGGCCCCATTACACGTGGCCGCCACCAAATTGTGGGGCCAGACCTCTGGCTTCTTTTTTTCACTGTCGTCTGGGCCTTCTTCAGGCAATTTCAGGGGTTCACATTGCCAGTGGTTCCACCATGTGTCGCCCCCTGTCCAATGGCTCCGTTGAAAGTTTTGAACATGCTGCAAATTTATATGCAGTTTCAGGCCAACGAAAGGGGTCCCGTGCGTTATGGTTAATTGGTTATGGTCCCTTTATGGCGCAAAACAATGTAAATTTTGACTCTTGTTTGGCACTGTCAGGATTTCATATTAGTTTTGAGAGAAACGTCCAAGTGGACAATGTTAAAGTTGTGATACCTACCTTCCAGCCGTAAGAGCTGTTTTCTTGCTTGATGTCGGAAGCACAACTGGAGCCCATGTCCACCCTGATCTTGAAATCTTCATACCCAATATCTCTCAAGTTACAACTTCTTCGTGCCCATGATTCCAGTAATTAGTACTCCTAATAATCTAGAGAAGATTCCCCTTAACTTTAACGACATGATTCAGATAGCTGCTATATCTAATTATGTATAGAATGACTTACATTGTGAAACGGAGAAAATATACAGTATACCTTTCAGTACAAACATACACCTTTTTAATTGACTTTAAGATCCGTGCAGCTTATAGGAGTGCGGAAGCATTTACACCATTTACAAATAAAAATCCCGTGGAAAAAAATGAATCAATTCATTACAATCAGTACAAAATATGACTCATCTGTTCTCTTTTATCTCACAGAAAGGTACAACAAAACGACAAATTTCTCTGCAGGCTATTTACACTGATGCACAAATATGGTAACGTTTATAGCAGAGTATGGAAAACAAGAACACTCTCTCAACTTCTTATGGATTTTAACTTACACAGATAACCTAACTATGTAGATACTTGTCATTTGTTTGACCATTGGAATTCAATTTCCAGGTTCCTATTAGGACCGCTTTTACTCTCTGGTAGCAAGGTGTATTCGCCAGCAACGGAGCCCAGCATGACAACCCGATCGATCTGGATTGTCACCTTACCAAATGATTTCTGCAACAGCAGTTGGAGAGTGAGGATGCGAATACAACGGCTAAGTGCTTGGCTTACGTGCAAAATGGTGTGTATGCGTGCTGAATCTTCTATATGATCGTAAAAGAAACAGATAAATGATCTAAGATGGTAAAAATATTATATCCAGTATTTTCGTACCTTTCCGAATTTGCTATTGTTTTTGCAGGAGATATGAAGCTTCTGCCCCTTCGGAGGGCTGTCAAACGCCCACGCAAAGGCTTCATCCCATTCAGGTGTTGCACCAGTTGAGACAATCTGCGTTTCACAGCACGTCAGTGGAACGCAAAACAAAAGGACTAAAGCCACAGTGATAACAATGGTGAATTGACATATGAGCTATTATCATTATAATAAAAATGGCAAACATCTAATTCAAAGTGCAGATTGTCAGCATAAGAAAACAGACAGCCATAAACACAAAAAGGCACTTGAAAATAGAAGTTATTGTAATTTATAGTATTAACGATAATATTGGGGACAGTTTACATCAGCAAAAAACTTCTGTAGAGAAATATGTAGTATGATGACAACTACACCATCTGTGAACACTTCCTACAATCAATGACTCCCTTTTCCTGACAGGTAGCTCAACTTTTTTTTTCAGTGCATTTGCTGTTCACAGGTAAACGGAAAAATCTAGAGTTGTGCTATTTTTCTACTCCTAAAACAGTTAGGAATTTGATGGTTGATTTGAGTTACGATCCTTTACATTGGATATCAGTAATAGGATTAGTAACCCCTGATGGATTCTATCCTTAACCTTGTAAATAATAGAAGATCCAAGAATTAGAAGAGGTAGGAAAAACATTGAAACAGTAAACCTTCAACGAAATCCAATAGGGCTCAGCCCAAAAACCAATGTGTGAACTCGATAAGACTAAAATCAGACCAGGTGGTGGCGCAGAGTAAAAGTGGACAAATAAAAAAACCAATCCAAAGAAGATTTTTTTTTTTTTGCGATGAATCCAAAGAAGATATTAAAAATGTTAACTGTGGGTCGTAGCTAGTTATCTATTGTCAGCGTGAATGCCCAGAATCATACTGTGGATCAACAGCTCTGTAATGAAGAACACAAGCAAATCTGTCCGTACCTTTGTCAGCCTTGGCGGATTATTTCCAAGAGTAAGCTTGCAAAATGCACTAGGATTTCCAACTGATTGCCTTAGATTGTTGCCACGCTTTATAGTAACTGTCAAAGTACCAGGCAAGCACTGAAGAAGCAATTCTGCCTTTTCTTGGAACCGAGGTGGGCCAGACTGTATCAAGTACTGAAGTAACGGAATAGCCTCTGAGGCAGCAACTGACTGAGCTTTAAATATTTCTGCTGCGCAAGCTCCCCATGCTTGTCTAAGAAGATACAGTGAGTCCAGTGCAGCTTCCTGGGTTGCCTCAGAACCAGTCTTGAGAGATGTTACAAGATGAGGAATGCATAAGGTAGCAGGTTCAGTGACCCTTAAGCGAGGGAAGTTACTAAGTAGAGCGTTAAGAGCCTTAAGATACTCCTCATTAGCACTCCCAGATGCCCATATGTCCTTCTCAATTGAAGCTGCATGCAAAACATTGTAATCAGATGTGTATGTAAATTCTCAGTATGAGAAAAAAGTGCGTATTCAAAGGTTGCCAGAAGAAAATTGTTTTTTTACACTGAAACTTATACTTAAAAATGCCTCCGTATAAAAGCATTAAAATATATACTCAATGTAATGCAAAGCATAAATGGTCAAACAACTTGATTTTTGCTAGATATCGTTAAATTAACCTGTTCATACTAAAGGTAGTGGTCAAACAATTATCATGGAAAAATAACTAATACAAAATGGGTATGACAGAAATAAGGAAGTCTTAATTACCAGTAATAACTCTGACTGTTTCACTAGTGGCATACTCTTGGATAGTGTGGTTATTGAATAGAAGTTTAACAAACATAGCTGCCTGAACAGAGGTATCAGGATTGCTTGAACTGATAAGATCCAGCAGAACCTGGACGCCACCCGATTCTGCAACTGCCCTCTTATTTGCTCGGCTATACATCACTAGATTCTGCAAGGCACAAATGGCTACCACTTTCATCTCTTCAGTTGGCTGGTCTTCAAGAAGATTTACTAGAGCACGGCATGCGGCAACAGCATCAGTAGAACGAGCAAGACCCTCATTTTGGAAAAGATCTCCAAGAGCAAGAGCAGCAAGCAACCTTCCTTGTTGAGATTGTGTCTGAGGATCCAGAAGGTACATGGACAAAGGTGCAATAGCATTTTTAGCAGCCTTCGCCTCCCTTATTCTTACATTGTTCAGAAGTGCTTCAATGAGTCTGGCAGCAGCTTCCTCACACTGATGACTCCTCAAGAGATCCAGCAAAGCTTCCACAGCACCACTCTCAGCCATTGCCTCCGCACTTGTCGAATCATCACTCTCCAATACAAGCAATGCATTCAGTGCACCAACGACAGTACTTTCTGTTCCTGATCTGAGTAACTGCACTAGTACTGCAACAGGCACCTCAAGGAAAAACTCAGTACTGTACTGCAATATGCTAGACAAGACAGACGCAGCAGATTCCCATACAACATGAGGCAAAGGAGGGTCAGATTGCAACAACACCTTGGACAGCTCAAAAACACCACCCTCCTTTGCAATTGTATTTGGCCAAGCTAATGCAAGGTTAGCAAGAGCTTTTATAGCCCTTTGCTGCAAGTTTGGCAAGCCCGATGAAAGAACTTGAATTAGAGGAGGGATGGCCAACTCCGTTATTGTGTCCTTCTGGAGGTTCTCTTCTAGAATAAGATGTGATAGGAGTTCTGCAGCTAATTGTTGGACAGCAGGCGGAGAGGAATTCAGTAAAGAAATGACTGGCTCAATAGTTTGCCGGGGTGTCAAATTGTAATCAGCACGGCATTCAGGATGCTCTAAAATATTCACAAGAACCTGCAAAGTGCTGTACTGCCCCTCAGGACCAATATCTGCCTTGGATAGTAAAGAGAAAAGGGGCTGGACTACTTTGGCTGCCGATGGACCTTTAGCTATGCTAGCATTGTTTGTCAAAATCCGAAGCATTTCTGCCAAAGCAATGCAAAGGAAATCTGGAGCATCATGCAGAATATCTAGAATGCTCTCAATTACACCAGCCTTGACCATTTCCAATTTGCAACCTGGCCTATCCTTTCCAAGTTTTACCAAAGCTCTAGCAACTGCCTCATGGAGCGTGTAGTTTTTGCCAAACAAAAGGCCAACAAGAGGAATGACTGCCCCATGGGCCGCAACTAATTCTGCTAGTTGCTCATCATCTAGAAGCCTGTCCAGTGCACGGACTACAGAAAGCTGGGCTGGGTTAGCTTCACTAACGAGTAAAGCAACCAAAGGCTCCACACACCGGGCTGCAGCTGATGTAGAGCGGATCCTTGTATTTGCAAATAGCACACAGCATAGTTCAGCAGCATCTCCTTTCAACTCAGCTGAAGAATCCGAAGAAAGAATCCGGCACAGGACATCCACTGCATTCATCTCAACATCTGCAACCGTAAGTGCTCTTGATGGATTGTCAGAAAGCAGCCTAACAAGTGCTGATGTAGCTGCATGCTGCTCCCTCTCCATGCCAGTACTCAGAATTTCTACAAGTGGTTGAATAGCCTGGCGAGCTGACTCACTGTTCCTGACATGGTCTGCAATAAATAAGCTCTCTAATGCCTTCGCAGCACTGTAGCGTGAATTTCTTCCTCCTAGACGAAGGACTGCCACAAGTTGGTTAACAGTACCAAGTGCTGCTTCATTGTGCCTTATTTCTGTGCAACTAAAAAGAATGCCTAACAAATCAGTTGTAGCTTCTTCTGTTGCATCTTGTGGGCTAAGTGACAAGTATTTGGTAAGTGCCTCTAGGATTCCAGCTTCAGCCATTAGCATCATGTTTGGGGGGCAATCAATAGCTAATTGTGTCAGAAGACCCAACGCCAAGAAAGGAGCACCAGGTCTTTCTGGAATGGGTTTGAGTAGGTCAACAAGAAGAGGAATAGATTTTCTGGAAGTTGCGCCAACCCTGATATCATCAACTCTAAAAAGTCTCTCCAGTGTAATTTGATCAGGATTAGGAACCAACATGAACTCCTCTGATAATTCCAAAAGATCAGCTATATCAACCTCAGCACATCCAAGCAAAGAAATAAGTCCAGTGGCCGCCCCAGAATTAGCAACAGCAAGAAGAGTTCCTCTGCTACCGTTGCAAACCAGACTTGCCAAAGGTTGTGCAGCAAAGTACCTGTATGCTTGTTCATCTGACCTCAACAAGTTTGAGAGCACAGGAATTGAGTGCAATGCTGCATTAGATCGATTTATCTCCCTTTCTTGAAATAGCAAAGCAAGAAGTAAGGCACAGACCCATGCAGTGCTATCTTCTTCACCCTGAAAAGTATGATCATACATTTCAGCAATCGCAGCTATCAAAAGAATTTGGCAAGATATATAAATAGTATGTAAAAAGCAACAAAGTTAAAAAAAAATATTTGAGTAGATATCTACAGTCAAAATTAGATATTATCACATGAGAATGAAGAATTTACGGAATCACACAAAGTCCAATATTCTGAATACTGAACTAGAACAACAGGAATGCACAGCATTCCTGTTTCCTATATGTTGTTATTTGTTGCAATTTAAACTTGATGTGATTATAAGAATATTGTTATTGAATATTTGAGTTTGTGTTCAGGAAACCAACCCCAACACTGGGACAAATGTTTTGTTTCAGATACCCTACTTGTGGCATCAAAGAATGTGTAACAACTACAGCAGGGTTGCTAGTGCAAGATAGACGATGGGTCTCTAGCTCTCTGCTGACTAGAAGCAAAAAGCTTCAATACCAAAGTAACAGATAGAACTAGAGATAAATGGATCGAGAATAAAAACAAAAGAAGGATGATTGAACACACTTACTGTGTAAATGCATAGGTGATGATTGTGCACAAGGACTATATTAATCCTTGAGACTTCAATCAATTCACATCAACCCCAAGAATTCGAACAATACGCATTAACAAAAGACTATTCAATGGAAAAGTATAAATTTGTTATAGGGCTCTGATGGTGGCAAAGGGATGGAATCCTTTGAGGAGTTCAACTATTCACTCTAGCAATAAACTTTAACCTGGTCTCTTAGCTGGGTTCTCCAACAACCTGTTCAATCTAGCTCCCACTGCTTTCTATATGCGACTGTTGCCTAGACTTATTGCATAACTACCAAATTGACATAAAGTTTTCTTTTTCTTAAAACAAAGAAAACCCTGGTTCCAATTCTCATTACAAAAGAGAAATCAGATAAACCAAAAGAATAATTAACGGAACTACGCTGCCTACGTTTATTTTAGAACTAGCATGATGTTAAAATACTAAAGTGCACAAGAGATACTAGCATTCACATACCACATATAGGAATGCATTTTGAGAAATCTTCTCCATAAGCATTTCGACTGCTCCAGCTTCTAGAATTTCAGCCCTTGTTTTGCTGTCATGGAGTGCAAAAACAGCAAGCAGCCATAGCGGAATCATGTTACCTGAGATTACAGCAGTGCGGCACACAGTTTCATCGCTGTTGTTATTTTCTTTGGAGTGTCTAGAAATTTTAATGTCTGATATGTTTTCACCACTCCCATTTTCAGAAGGCAAGTTTGTCATATGAATCATACTGACTAGATAATGGATTAGTTGAATGTATAAGCTTGAGTCACTGAGAATCTCTATCTGCTTCTGACAATGCTCTTTCGCTGCACAAACAAGAAGAGCACATCCACCAACTTTAACTTTAAGCATGTTGGACCCAATGACTCGCCGTGCAACTGATGATATGCAGCCTGGGATTTCTGAAACCAAACCACCCACAATATCATGTTGATCAGAACAGAGCCTCGATAAAACTTCTATGGCCTTGCAATGAAGGTGCTGCATCCGCTACACATGACACAAGAGGAAGTATGGTGGGGGGATTTGTTAAGAGTTGTTGGCTGGCTACTAGATAAGCAGACTGTGTTATCCTCTCTGTTAGGCTTTCTAGCTATGGTTCTTTCTCCTGTTTGTTAATCTGTTAGATGATGATCTTAGTAGAGTTGTCATGGTCTTTTTGCGGGCCCCTGTTGGCTCCTGCTTCTATATGTCTTGGTGCTACAATGTTTGCTGGTGTCCCCAGCTGGAACACTGCCTATGTGGCTTTCTATAAAAAGCCGGGTCTATGACCTTTTCTCAAAAAAAAAAAAAAAATTCTGCAAGAACTGTCCATGGAGCTTTGGTATGCCCACTTGACACCTTTGGTAGTTTTGATAATAGCACCAGCGCATCAACAACTTCTGATGTTGCGGCAGCTTCACCATTTGCAGCTTCCAAAAGCCCAGCTAGAGCAAGGACAGCACCTGACCGGTTAATAGTATCTGAAAGAGGTTGGTTAATTGGCCGGCACTGTAAAAGGCGAGCTATTGCTGCTGCTGCATGAGTTCTTCCATCAATAGATCCCTCTCTAAGCACATGTGTTATGGGGAAGATAATTTCTTCAAAAGATACTTGCAGAGATAATTCATGATCAAGAAAAAGGTTTGCCAAAGCTCTGGTCGCTTGTTCTGCTACTTCTAGAACTGTAGAATTTGCAAGTGAGACAAGTGGAGCTAATGCATCCCGCCCAATTGCAGCAACATCCTTATTTTGCTTGATTGACAGAAAAATGGCAGCAAGGCAAGATGAGGCCGCCATTAGTATTTTTATCTGTCTGCCCATCAATCAGCTTCATGACTGACCAAAAGTGTCTTCACTGCAATATGAGTTTCTCGCAAGTCATTGCGACAATGAAAGTCCAGCAAGAGCAGATGCTGATTTAGCCTGAGTTTCTTCTTTAGGTGAGTTGAGAATTTTGATCATAGTCTCAACTGCATCATTTGCAGCACTTCCTTCATGCAGAATATCATTAAGGGGTGCCACAGAAAGCAAGCTTTTCAAAGCATCCAGAACATAAACTTTTGATTCAGGTTGTTCACTAGTTAAAAGAGCAGACAACTGACTAATAGTTCCTGTATCTGATTTGTGAATGAGAAGATTCAGTGTTATAGATGCTATCTCCTTTCCGTTGTCACTTCCATTTTTCAGAAGCCATAGTAAAGCAGGCACAGCATCAGCACTTTCAACACATGCCCGTATGTCTTCACTGTGGTTGCACAAATTGCCAAGGATGGTTGCTGAATCTTCTTTAGCTTTGGGAGACCCAGTTTCTAAAATCTGAACAAGAGGAGGTATGCCACCAGCAGCTGTGATAGCCCATTTGCTCTCATCATTCTCCTTTGACAGAAGCGCAAGCAAAGCAACAGCACATTCCTGCTGCTGTTCTGAGGAAAGACCAAGTAAAGAAATCAAGAGCTGAACACCTTCACGACCTTGCAGAGCTTGCCATAGATCACAATCCTTCTTGCAGAGAGCAAAAAGTGATTTGGTGAGGTCATCTTGAACCTCAGTACCTGCCATGGTTATCAAACCAACAAGCAAGCGTTTTGCATCAGAATCTGCAAGCGTCCTGCAGAGAACTGGGTTACTATACAAGCTGGCCAAAGCTTCAATCACACGTTCCTGTACAAGGAATGGTGCCTTAGGCTTAAATTGTTTCATCAGTGTTTTCTCAACGACTAGGGGGTCTGAAGCACTGATAGATTCTGAATTAGTGTCATATATCATCAAGGCTGAGGCTAATGCACCAAGAGTGTCAGCAATCTGTGCAGGTGAAGAGCATGATTCTAGACTTTCACCAAGGCTTGATATTACATAAGATAAACCACCAGATATATTTGCCAATGCACACATAGCATTTTCTTGCAATGCCTGAGCAGATTCACCTTGCATGAACTCTTTAGATGGAGCAATAGTAGCATTTATAAGAGCAGGAATTCCATTAGAATTAGCTATCTGGCGCCGGGCTTCTTTACTCTGTGCAGAAAGGGATTTGAGAGCACCAGCAGCTTCAGCTCTAATGTAAGTTTCATTACCAGGACCAAGTAACTTTAGGAGTTGTTTTGTTGTTTCTCCCGATAGAACTTTAGAACAAACAGATGAGTCTTCCATCATCAAAGCCCCAAGAAGATTGCATGCATTTGCTAGGGTATTTGCTTGTCCAGAAGCAACCAGCTTTATAAGTATATCAACTCCACCACATTGCACAGTAGCTGACCAAAACCCATCAGTGTTTTTTGATAAATTCTTCAATGCTCCAGTTAGCAGGCCATCCACTAAACTCTCATTCTTGAGGCTAACTTTGAGCTGCTCCCACAGTACAGGAACAACATTTTCTGTTGAGAAAATCTTTGATCCAACATGGTCTCTTATACCACCTTGAGAAACAGCATAAATAGTTTTGGCAGCTGCCGTTTGGCTTTCAGCTGACTTGGACCTGAGAAGAGCAAGCAAGGGAGGGATGCAACCACCAAGCAGAACCTTCACCCTTAGCTCCTCTTCCTTGCAAAGAGACCCCAGGACAGTCGCAGCCAGCATCTTAACACCAGATGAACCAGATCTAAGGAGAGAAACAAGTATAGGGACAGCCTGCGCATGTGATCCAACAGCTCCAAATGTGGTGTCTCTTGTTTCAAGAAGATCCAATAACTGCTTCAGGGAGTTCTCTTTCTCTTGGGTGGATGAAGAACCTTGCCTTAACTGCTCAATACATTGAGCAACACTTGAAAGTGTCTCCTCATCCTCCACATTGGCCCGGTTCCTGCAATTACAAAACAATTATGCTTGGTACCATGGCTATCTACATATCAGGATAAATTTTATAATTAACATACTGTAATTAGGTTCTAAAAGATAGCATTATCAAGGTACATAACATATTCTCAGTGATAACTTGTGTGTCACATAAACCCTTTTTTCATTATCTTCAATATGGTGAAAGTGAAGGTCCCGGAAATGCTACAGTCATGATTTACTCACAAATTAGAAAACCTATTAGTTATACAAAGTTTTTTTTTGGCTAATTTAACTGCTATGGCTGAGCTCATTTTCCCGACTTCTTCATGATATTGATGAGAATTTCACAGTGCAAACCAAGAAATGGAATCAAACTTACTTGACCATTCTCATCACTGAGACAGGAGTTGGTGGCTCTGACTCTTGAACTTTGTGTTCCTGTTAATATCCGAGCAAAGGCAGTTAATGTTGAGACTCAAGCATGCGACTCAAAACATAAATTTTGAACTTTACATAAGCTGATGCATGCCACAAGTTTCTATGCCATGAATCCTTAACTTTACTAAAAATGCTGTGTAGATCATAAAATCAAATTGCTGACAGACACTTGATTTTATAAGCAAAAAATAAAGTTGAACAAGATTGCAATGAGGGAAATAACAGATAAGAAATATAATATGTGCATTCTCAATCAAACATGGATCCCAGCACTAAGTGAACATTAGTTTTAGTAGATCAAGATCATGCACAGATGAAGTAAAAGATATGCAGCAGCTCTATATATACTTATGTATTGCTTCACCCAAATAACTGCACTACACAATAAAATTAACAGCTTCAACTTAGGGCATTTGTGTGGGCCCTGTGTTTGTAGAACAGCATTACAAAGCCATCCAATCCATTTTTGTTCCATTACCAGCATAAACACGAATGACCCAGAAGCATGATATTCTCATTTTGTTACTACAGAAAAAATGACAGCATAAGAGTAACAGATTCCTAGTTCATGACCTCATTGTTGCAACCTGATGGTATACCCAAGTTGATAGATAGGCCTAGCGCAAAAGCTTTAAAAAATGCAGCTGAAATGAAGATCCCCAACGCTTAAAAATTGACAAACATGCATGGACATCTTTTTCTCAAGTAGACCGAACACTGATCTCACTTTCAAAGCATATCCTACTGCTATACTATTCAACGTTTCACCCCCATGATGTCCACATCAGAAACAAACGCAATCCAAATAACTCCGTTAACGTAGACGACAGCACTCTTACAATTCAAGCGACGCTAAGAAAGTGACATATGCTGCAATTCTACTAGCTCAGAACTACAGCACCGAGGAGAGCACCAACCAGATCTGCGCCTCCATTGGTTCCATTGAACCGCCATGCTAATGCCGCCGCCATGTTTAGCTGCAACCCCCTTTAGCTGAGCAGATCAGAATATCCCCCACTTCTTCAGTGCAAAGCTCTCAACCTGAAACCGACACAAGAGCAAAAACAAAGGCGCATCAGATCCAACACAAAATCATCCGATCAAGCGAATTATACATCAACCAAGAGCAGATTCCGCCTCGGATTAAACCAATCACCGACGCGTAACCCCAGATCTAGCACGCACGAGCGCAACCGCTACTCCCAACCGCCGCCGCCAAGTGGATCGCACCCACCTCTCGAATCACCAGACTACCAAACCACTCAAAACGAAAAAAAAAAACACCACCGCTGCATCTGCATTCCCCGCGAATTCCCCCCACACTCACGACGCGCCCAGCCAGATCACACGCGCAGCCTGCGCTTCCAAACTCCGGCAACCCGCCCCAATCCCAACCCCGTAAACCAGCCGCACCGCACTAACGCCGCCATTACCCAAAAACCGCAAAAAAAAAAAAAAAAAAAAAAAAAAACAGCACAAAATTGCCGCGGAAGGAGGGAGAATCCCAACCAACCAACCTCTCATGGAATCGCCGCGACGGATGAGCGAGATTGTGCGAACAACCTCGCCGCCCGAGATCCGCGCCGCACTGCTTGCTTCGCCGCCGGCTCGCCGCCGCAGATCCACAGCGAGAGGAGGAGGCGCCGAGTCTGTTACTCTGCCGCCGCCTCCACCGCCTCCTCTCCTTTTTATTTTTTTTCCCCGGCGATTTTAATTCCGGCTAATTAAAAGGGCGTGGTTATATAAGCGTGCTAGTGAGCTCTCTCTCTCCCAACGACTGCCGACATGGCAGTGTGGCTGTCACTTTTGCAAGATACCCCTGCTATTTAGCATTTGCAATATAGTGGTCTTTGTTTTACTGAAAATGAAAATGAGGTTAGAACTCAAAAAATAAAAATCATTATCGCATGATTAATTAAGTTTTAATACTATAAATGTTAAAAATAGATTTATCTGATATTCTGAAGCAACTTTAATATATATATATAATATATATATATATATATAATATAATATATAATATATATATATATATACAAAGATGTTTACACAAATATACCGTTTAGCAATTTAAAAAACATGCTAATATAAACCAAGGTAAAATCCAAAAGTGATAAAAGTGTTGTACTTATTTTATATTTTGGTCACTCCAAATAAGTTAGTCATATTTGTAGTTTTCATGTATTAAAGACTTAAATAAAAAGATAAATTAAATGTTGTATATATACATACATACACTCCTTAATCTTAGTGATAAAAGTAATAGTATGTCTAACTTTCTTTAAAGGAAGGAGTAATATGAAAAATAACTAGGTCTGTAACCTTATTAGAGACCGTGAATGGGAAAAATTGTAAAATTCGGGTTTGGAAGGTGGTTGTGGGTGATGATTGTGTATTTAGATTTTGTGATTAAATTAATTAATCGGGGTGTGGAATTGTTAATTGGGGAGCACACTAGGCTGGTTGAGATGGTAGTTGATTAGTGCCAGTCTGCATGGGCTGGAATGGGTTTTGTCTTGTGGAAGACAAAAAATCAACAGGTGGGAGAGGTATCTGCCACCTTCCAAATAGCTGTAAAACCAGTGCCCACGAGGAAATCGAACACGAACAGTTTGTCACAACACGTTCTTAAAAAAATCAGATAAAATGTTGGTGCCCATGTGTAAATGTGTTTCTTTTTACAAGCAATATATATTTGTTGCACTTTTCTTTTGACGAAACATAAATATTATACGCAAACTTATCATGGACTATGAGTCATACGATGCACTTTTTACTTGGCCTTATATTGAAATCGTCCGGTCAAGACATTATATATACCTACCAATTTTCTTATGTCCTTAATAAATCATGAGAATTTTTCTTGGTTCTAACTACGATTCAATATTTTTGTTAGAAAATTCAGGTGATATTGTTGGTGTTGCAAATGGGTTATTTATCAAGGTATCAGCCAATGGCGGTGCGTATATGCAAATCTATCGTGGACTGTTGAGTCATAGAGCATATTGTTTACTTGGCCTTCTATTGAAATTGAAATCATCCAGTTGAAACATTGCCATGAATGGTTTTCTTGATGGCCCTAAAAAAATCTCATTCCAGAAGTGAGAAATTTTCTCAGTTCTAACTAGGATTGAATATTTGTTAGAAAATTCATGTAATATTGCTGTGTTGCACATGGGACATCAAGGCATCAACCAGCAGTAGATAAACTATATATGCTAATGATGCTCATAAAACAACATCTAGTTATCAGTGTTTCCTGTTTGATCGGTGATGATTACTTAAAAGGCATGCTAGTTCCTGTCCTACGTAAGCTTTAGAATTGCCTAATCAGAAGGATGCCCTACACTGCCGTATAGGTGTCTGGACCATATATACAACTCTGCAAGTGAAAATACAATATTGTCCTCGGGGACCTCGATTCCCATGTGCAATAGATGATCAAATAATGCTCATCAATTATTGACCAAGGCATGGTTCACATAATTAAATTAAACAGAGAAGCTTAGTGCTAGAGGATGTTTTCACTGTATGTATTCTACTGCTGTAGCTTGTAAAAATGCTAGTAGAAACGATATAAGATGTTGATCTACCATAAGTTTTATTTACCAGACAACTATTTTCTATAGGATGGTGATCTCCCATATAAAATGTCGGTGTGAGGTGGTGTTTTTTTTTCTTTTTCTTGATTATAGTCTTGAGTCTTCTAGGGCTATATTTTTGTTTTTTTTCTTGCTGTATCGATATGAAACATTGTACCGTCTAGTGTTGTTTGTTTCAAAAGAAAAATACTCTTCTAATATATAATTGGATCGAACTATTTGATGTTTATAATGATATTTGTTCTTTGTTTAGAATTTTGACTATCGATAATTTCTAAAATAATCCGTTTTAGAGGAATACTATATGTAAATTAATTTGTTTCGAGAAGCATTATCACAATATAATAAACTTGTGTTTATAAATTTATTTTAATATAAAACTTATTGTCAAAGCTCTAAAATTTCAGTCAAAATCTTATCACGTCCTGACCATCAAATAGTAATGACCGGACGATGGGTGTAATAATTCTTGAACAATTACACAGAAGTATTTAGCAATATTCTTTTTTTTTTCCATCTTTCCTCATCTCTCTTGTACGGTCGAGGCGGGTAAGTAATTAATTACCCGGGGGATTATTTTCTTCCACGGCGACGGCGACCGCGCAACGGCCGGGGCCCCGGGTTCTTTCTCTCGCGAGAGTTGCAACGTTCTTTGGGTGAAGGATCGAGACGGTGCAACCGCTTGGGCGACCAGGACATGCTTAGCTATACGTGCTTAACTAATCGATTCTGAAGATAACGAAATAATGGCGCATGTTTAATTGATTAGTGCGCGAGTTAATCTTGGCCGCATTTGGATGCATGGCTGAATATTTCTCAAACCTCCAGTTTAGATTTCTGATTTTCCTTTTTTTTTCAGATTTGAGTGTTGCTTTCTTTGAGCTAGAATTCCAACTGTTTTGGGGTTTGGCTTAATCAGTACTTCTAGAATTATTTGGGAACAGTCGGTGTACTCGCTCGCAGGTGTGCATATACTACACCAATTAACACAAGTCGTCTTTAAAATAAGATGACACATAGGCAAGTTCTTTTTCTTTCCTCTGTCCCAGCCTGAACAGCATGTGGATCTGACGATGATGGTTCAGCTTAGCTAATTAAGCCAGATCTACCCTTTCAGGCTCTCTTATTTTTCTTCTTTTCCCCTTTTACTTTCTCCTCCTTCTTTCCCTCTTCTTGGTTTATTGCCATGGACTCTCGGACAGTACATGCACACATCTCGCCTCCCCATCACACTACATGTCTCCATACTGAAATTGGATGATGATCAGACGGGAGGAAACGATATCATATATCTATTAAAATCGAGAATTCTATTAATCAATTTAACTATTTAGTACCAACTTCAATACGACGCTAACAGATATTAGAAAAATTAAATCTAATATATAACTGGTATCGGTAACTGTATCATTTTTACGAAAACAATCTTCGCATAGTCGGGAATTTTCGTCATAATTTTCACCCTGAATACACCCCAAGTGATACACTGACACTCAAAGAGCTCGATATCGCTGGGTATAGATTGAGTTGCCATCTCAGCTGAGCAACTCCACTGCTCGCTCTGATGCTATCTCGCCAACTAAAAAAACGCTCTGTTTTCCAATGAATCCAACTTTTTTCTTCTCGCCATCATCTCCATCTACCGGGATTGACCTGACGACCAGCAAATGGCAGGTAGGTAGGCAGGACGTTCTTGGCTCTCATTAGCTCGCTCGCATGCATGGACATCCTAATCCCTGAACAAATGGTGATGTGTCAAAATCCACTGATGCGATCAACAATTAATCAAATTAATTAATTCCTCAGGATCGATCATATATGCACCACCATCTTAATTAAACGTGGCTGAAGTGTTCTTCTGTTTTGTCCATAACAGGGTCACTGATTAAGCGCCACTACTGGTTGAATTAGCAGCACGCAGCAGCAGCAGCATCCAGTGGTTGGCGTGATGAGGAAATTTCGGATTTCAGATTTCGGAGACACTGCAGCTGTGATCTTCTTCTTTTCTCTGCATCTTTCTTTTTCTGCGTGCATGTGACGGTGGGGCCTCCCGGGAACGTGCAGGTACAGTTGGATGTAGCTGACGGCCAGGACGGTAGAGTACACTGCGAATAGAAGTAGAATCTTCCGCATGTTGCTCAGAAAAGCTTTTTAGAATTGAATGGTTGGTGAACAATGGCTGTGAACCGTGGGATGCTCACAGCTCAGGAGCTCATTGTGCTGTGCAAGTGTAACTGAAAACTGCTGGTAACTTGGAACCAGTACTACAGACTGTACAGGTGCAGTGCAGGAGGTATAGGGACTGTTCGTCTGCAATTCACAGCACAGCCACACAGCCGGCTGATGGCTACTACTCCTACTTACTTGCTGCAGGAATCAAGCTGACTAGAGGGTTTGAAACAATGCTGTAAATGGCAGCCGAACAACTCTATAGAGTGGACTCCTTTAGTACAATGGATTTTCCTATGAAATTTATAGGGTTAAATTTTTCCTATGGGGCCTGAGGTTTGAAATATTGAGCTATAAAATTTTAAGTAAATTTCAAATTGGACCATATATTTTGACCAAGATTTCATAATGGACTAGGGTTAAATCAATGTTTTCACTTAACACCATACATCTTTACATAAGTTTTCAGTTTGGACTAGGGGAGAGCAAAGCAAGGGGATGTGAAAAATTAAACTTTTTATGATTTATACAGGGATAATTATAAAAGGCAAAACATTTTATGTTATCTTCCTTCTTTTTAGTGTGAGTGGTAATTAACTATTTTCTATTTTATTTTTTATTCATTTGCCTCTATATATAGATCATTTTGTGCCACTTTTAAACACGTTCGCACCATTATTTTAGTGTGATTTGCTGAAAAAAGTTATTTTGTGATTTGCTATTTCTTTCTAAAGATATTTATCTTAATACTATAGAACTAAAAATGATGATTTGAACTAGCTTTTCTCTCACAACTTCCATTGATGTGCTCAACCCTAGTCCAAAGTGCCAATTAGTGCAAAGATATGTGGTGTTAAGTGAAAAGATTGGTTTGGCCCTTGCCCATTGTGAAACTTTGGTCAAAATATATGGTGCAATGTGAAATTTACTCTAAAATTTTCATAGGAATTATTCATTTCCTTCATTTTTTTTAGTTTCAAACATAAGTTTAAACCTTGTGGTTTTGATTTTCTTTGAGAAGTTCAATGCACCATCTCTCTTCATCTCTCCTCTCAGCTCTAGTCTAGTAATTAGTTTCCTGTAAAATTCCTATGGAATATCCAAATGGCCCATTCGACGAATTCATGTGTTTTTATTTTCTATACGATTTCATATGCCATGATATTCAATTCTTGTGTGTTTTTCTCCTTCTGTTTTTTCAATTCCTGCATTTTCAAAGGAAGTCTTTACCTTCTGTTCTAAAAAAAAATCTGTTGGAGAATATAGTACTACTATGATGCTATGGGCAAAATTTGATGTCCAGCATAGAATTCACCTTTTCTTTTTATAAAATGTAAGTAAAATATTTTGTAATAAATGGCAGTGCTGTTGTGTGCAAAAGAAGAGAGCTAGTAGCATTTCCACAAAGAGGTTCGAATGTGAAAGGGGGCTCAGCTAAGTTTGCGTGTCGGTGTAAAAAGTGAGAGTCCATATCTCAGAAGGAATAAGTTCATCTGAGGTCCCTTAACTTGTCAACGAATCCGATTTTCGTCCTCCAACCGAAAAACCAGATACAACAAGTCCCTCAACTATCAAAACCAGTGCAGATGAGGTCCCTCGGCGGTTTGGATGGCGGTTTTGGCTGACGTGACGCCTACGTGGCTAATTTGACTCGGTCTCCATCTGATGTGGCACTGACGTGGTATTTACGTGGCAATTTGATCTTAAAAAAACAATAAACCTCGTGGGACCCACATGTCAGCTTCACACACAAATTAACAAAAATGGTGGGGCCCACGTGGGCCCCAGGTGTCATTCTCACCCATCCTCTTCTTCCTCCTCTTTCCCTATCTCCTCTCTCTTCCAGTCTCTCCTCTCTCTCAGGCGTGACGGAGAGGGAGCGGCGCCGGCGGGAGAGGATGCCGTCGCCGCCCATGGCGAGGATGCCGTCGAGGTCGGAGGGCGGCGTGGAGGACGGTGGAAACGGGGGCGGGGGCCGCGATGGTGAGGGCACGATGGATTCGGGCCACCACGCCTGTCCCCTCCGGCCACCACGGCGGCGGCACGCCCTTCTCAAGCAGAAAGCGGCGCTGCGGCGGGTCGCAGTGCTGCATGAGCGCCGAGAGCAACGAACCCAGCGTGGTGTCCTGCAGCTCGTGCAGGAAGTGCGGCCCTGCCAGCGCGGCGCCGCCGACGTTGCCGTCGCACCCCGGCACGGCATTGTCGCCAACAAATTGTCAGCCTGGTACTTGGCGATGGCGGCCGGGCCGTTGCGGTCGAAGCGGACCTTCTCCTTCCACCAGGAGCGGAGGTTGTCGGAGGCGCTGCTCACCGGCTTGCCCTTCTCCGGGATGATGCCGTACACGAACCCCTGCGCGTTGCACACCTCCATCATCTTGAGCATGTACTTGAGGATCCCGTCTTGCTCCTACGACTGCTGCTGCTGCTCATGCAAGCTCCGCCGGCGGGAGGTGAAGAGAGGGGAGATGGGGAGAGGAGAGGGGAGAGAGATGAAGAGAGGGGAGAGGGGAGGAGGAAGAAGAGGAGGGATGAGCACCACGGCGATGTTGAGCACCATGAGTCCACGACGAGGACCCCCATGAAGAAGCCGAAGCTGAGCACGGCGGACCTCGACACGCGGAGTATCTGCTTGACTGCTTGCCGGAGGCATCCAGTAGCCCTGCAAATTAATTAAATCAACAGCAAATTAATTAATCAGCAGACGAAGATAATTAATACTCCTAGCTAGGTACGTACGTTGTCGATGAAGAACCGTTCCAAAGTTGCCGACGATGTTGATGATGCCGAAGACGAGTCCCCCCGAGCTGAGAATGGCGAGGTAGGAGCCCTTGAAGTTGCCGGCGACGGGGCCACACGTCTGGCCGTTGCGCGAGAGGTCGGCGGAGCAGTCGCGAGCGGCGCTAGCTGGCGACGGCCATGAGGCGGTCATACACCACACGCGGGCTGCCGAGTTTGGGGCTGGAGGTGTAGACGAGGAAGACGAAGACGACGAGCACCGCGTGCACGACGATGGAGTGGATGTAGCTGGCGAGGAAGGTGGCCTTGAGCCCGCCGGCGAGTGTGTAGACGACGACGCCGAGCGGGATGAGGAAACTGGCGGCTTAGATGTACGTCGACTCCGGTGAGGCCGTTGACGACGGCGGAGCCGCCGAGGAGGAGCATGGCGGCGTGGCGCAGAGGAGAGGGGAAAGAGGAGGGGTAAGAATGACATCCCGCGTGGGCCCCACATTTATTAAACTAATGTGTGTTAAACTGACAGGTGGGTCCCACGAGGTTTATTGCCACGTAAGCGCCACGTCAATCCCACATCAGATGGAGACCGAGTCAAATTAGCCACGTAGGCGCCACGTCAGCCAAAACCGCCGTCCAAACAGACGAGGGATGTCATCTGCACTGGTTTTGACAGTTGAGGGATGCGTTGTATCTGGTTTTACGGTTAAAGGACGAAAATCGGATTCATTGATAAGTTAAGGACCTCAGATGAACTTATTCCATCTCAGAATTTGTGATGCACGCGTTCGAAGGCTAGAAGTTCGGCCCCGTTTACATGGTGCCTTCAATTCTGGGCTTCCCGCTTTTCCGGCCCAATTGAGGAGGAGAAGAGAACTCCCAAAGGACAAAGAAAGTAAGGCCCAACTTTTTTTTCATCCTAAAGAGATATAAAGAGAAACTCAATTTTTCATCATTCATGCTCTTGTAATTAATTTCAACTTTATTGATTTTTAAAAACTGTGTCATGTAGAACGACTGGACAAGAAACTCGTGGAAAAAAAAAAACTGAATATCACACATTGCTGGAATTGGAGATGAAACTGATGGTTGAATGCTCCACATTCTGCAGATAATTTAGAGATAACTACCCTTAACAAGATAGAGGAGGAACAGCACAAAATGCAATTTCAGATAAGTATTCAGTACGTATGCATATACCCTTGTAAGTTAGACTCCCTCACTCCACAAACACAAGGGATATCGCCATATCGGAGGCTTCTTCCTTTATCCACAAATATAATTCATTTATCCGCAAATATAAGGAATTTCACAATACTAGTAGTATTAATTTCCCGAATCCATCTAGTAGTAGTTGTATCGTTAAGCTTCTTTTTCTAATCAAGTAAACTGACAGTTGTATATATCGTTAGACATCAAAATAACTTCCCTCAATCCTAAGATCTACTAAATAACCGAGAATTAATCCCTGTATTTGTGGATGGAATAAGTATATAACGCATACTTATCCAGAGATTTCAGGTACTAGGCCGGCTTATCTTGTGTAAATACGTACTTATAATTAGCTGAAGATATTTCAGGTGCTAGCTAGAGCTTATCGTGTACTTAGCTGAAGATAGCAGATTCACTCTAGAACCCTAAGCACAGCAATGCAAGTTTTCTTATCAAGGAAATCAATAATCTAACCCCAAGGCAACTTTTTTTTTTTTCGATTCAATTGAACCTTTCCATCAAGATGTATCAAATATCCGGCCAATATCAAGGCAAGTATACATATCAAATTATCTGAATTTCTTTTTTCCATGGATGAAACAATCATCCATTGACAAACAACAAACTCTCTCCAAGCATGCAGCAAAGTGCCACCTCTCTCTATCCGGTATGGATCTCAACTCTCACTAGGATGATGACTACAAAATTCTCTCTTTGATTTCTACTACAAAATTCTCACTCTACGATGGCAACTACAAATTCTTTTTCTTTGATGGCCACTACAAAATTATCCTACACGGCCACAAAAATTCCCCTCTAGGATCCCAAGAAAATGCAAGAAAACTTCATCTCAATGCACCATCCTGGGCAGGATCAATGGCATCTTGGGCAGGGAGGAGGACGCGCGGATCACGTCCTCGTAGCAACCCTCCGAGCACACCAGCGGCGGCAGCGGCGCCACGGCCGGGTGCAGCGACAGCGGCGGCGAGAAGGCATAGCCCACCGCGGACAGCATTGCCGGCGCCGGGGCGCCGGCTATTATTGGGATGACGCGGCGAGCGGCTGCTCGCTCGGCGGCGCTCGCCTCCTCGACGCCGTCGTCGTCGTCGCCTGTCCGCCGCCCGCCCGCGACAGGCAGACGGGTTCTTGATGCGCGATCGAGAAGCATGACCGCCGGCGAGGCGGCGGCGGCGGGGGCGGGCTGTCGCCGCGCTCGACGAGGTCGAGGACAAGCCGCCCTCGGCCTTCGTCGCCACGACGCGCCCCCGCGGCGGCGGCGCGGGCTCCGTCGAGATCACGAGCCGCCCGTCCGCGGTGCGCGCCCTCGCCAGCGCCACGGCGCGTTCCCGGGCGCCGGAGCGACGGGATCGTCGGCGGCAGCCGCCGGAGCCGCCGCCGCCACCCGTACATCACCCAGCACCGCCCTCCTCCTCCTCCACCTCCTCCTCCCTTTCCCCATCCCCTTCACCGCCGCCGGGGCACCCGACCGCGCGTGGCGAGGCCTTGAGCGTGCGCGTGGCGACGTAGCCGCTCGCCGGGCGGAGGCGGCGGCGGCGGCGCCGGAGGGGGCGATTAGGGTTTGGAGGCCGGAGGCCGTCGGCGGAGGCGGCGGCGGAGGAGAGCAGCATGCGGATTCGATTCGCCGCGTACGGGAGGGGGGGAGAGCGAGCGCGCGGGGGCGCGGTGATGAGCGCCGGCTATTCGAGGCGAGTAGCGCGTGGCCAATCCCGATATCCACATCGGGGCGCCTGCGTTGGAGGAGCGCTTCTTGGAAAGCGGCGATCTGATTCGGACGACTTGACGACCGGATGAGGGAGAGGACGCACCCTATATTATACCCCCGGGTGGTGTGTCACTTGCCAGTAGAGAGAGGGAGGGGGTGGGGCAACCTAAAGTGTGTGGGTCCACTTGCCAGTAGAGAGAGGAGAAGAGGGGCAACGGTTAAAGTGTGTGTGATGTGTCTTTACTGGTCCACTTGCCAGTACAGAGAGAGAGCACACGCGCAATTGGTAAGGGGTGCCGTGCGTTTTTTACTAGACTACTTGCTAGAGAGCAACGGGTAAATGATGTGCGGAGCGTCTCTACTGGACCACTTCCTAGTAGAGAAAGGGGCAACGGGCAAAAGGTGTGCGGTGCGGCTCTATTGGACCACTCACTAGTAGAGAGAGGCGCAACGGGCAAAAGGTGTGCGGTGCGCCTTTACTGGTCCACTTTCTAGTGGAGTTACCATAGGACCAGTGACAAAGCCGAAAATCAAGGACTAAAGGGGGATGCCACGAGGTTGGTGTGTGGATAAACCCATCCATGTCTGGACCGACATTAGAGTGGACACGTGGTTGAGGTGGTTGGCGTCATGTTAAGGTGGTCGGATGAAAGAACAAAGAATGAGAATTAAACATACCATGATTCTCATAGCGACAACTAACTAGCTTTGCACCTATTGAGTGGTAGCTTCGTCTTGATCAGTCATCTCTAGTATGGTATGATCGAAATCTTGGAGATTCGGTTAGATGGCAAGCGCCATAGTGATACACAATTGGCTTCGCGGTGTCGACCGTCGGAGGGACACACGTTGTGTGCCAAGCAATGAGGCATCTCGTGTACATGCGTTGTGTCTCTGCTGGTCCACTTGCCAGTACACACAGACAGAGCATGTGCAACGGGTAACGGGTGCGGTGCGTTTTTACTGGACCATTTGCTAGAGAGCAACGGGTAAAGGATGTGCGGTGTGTCTCTAATGGACCACTTGCCAATACACACACAGAGGAGAGAGCACACGCAATGGGTAAGGGTGCGGTGCGTTTTTACCGGAACACTTGCTAGAGAGCAACGGGTAAAGTGTGTGCGTTGTGTCTCTACTGGTCCACTTGCCAGTATAGAGAGAGAGAGAGCACGCGCAATGGATAAGGTGCGGTGCGTTTTTACTGGACCACTTGCTAGAGAGTAACGGGTAAAGGATGTGCGGTGCGTCTCTACTGGACCACTTGCCAATTCAACACCATAGAGAGAGAGAGAGCACACGCAATGGGTAAGAGATGTGGTGTGTTTTTACTGAACCACTTGCTAGAGAAACAACAAGCAAAGAATGTGTGGTGTCTCTACTAGACCACTTGCTAGTAGAGAAAAGGGGCAATGGGCAAAAAGGTGTGCGGTGCGGCTCTACTGGACCACTTACTAGTAGAGAGAGGGCGCAACGGGCAAAAGGTGTGTGGTGCACCTTTACTGGTCCACTTTCTAGTGGAGTTACCATAGGACCAGCGACAAAGCCGAAAATCAGGGACTAAAGGGGGATGCACACGAGGTTGTGTGTTGGATAACCCATCCACGTCTTGATGGACAATAGAGTGGACACGTGGTTGAGGTGGTTAGCGTCATGTTAAGGTGGTCGGATGCAAGAACAAAGGATGAGAATTAACATACCATGATTCTCATAGCGACAGCTAACTAGCTTTGCACCTATGGAGTGGTAGCTTCCTCTTAATCAATCATCTCCTAGCATGGTATGATCGGAATCTTGAGATTCGGTTAGATGGCAAGCGCCATAGTGATAACAAATCGGCTTCGGGGTGTCAGTTGTCGGAGGGACGCACGTTGTGTGCCAAGCAATGAGGCATCTTGTGTACACCAACCCATGAATATCGTGCATTTCAATACTCCTCCTAGTCTCCTATTCTCAACTCTGTATTATTAGTACTGAGCTGATATCCATAATGAATATGCCCAGCTAACCTACATGACTAGGCATATATTCCAACATATACATACTCACATCTAACCATCAATCAACAAAAGAAAATGCAAGAAGTCTTGTGGTACTAGTACTGTTGGACAGATAGCGATTAAACAAAAGCAAGCTAGTAATATTTGTAGGAGGAGATAAATGATTTGCAAATTGGAAATATTATGTACGGGGGTGGGCCAAGTCAAGATGCGATGGAGGGGGGGGGGGGATGACAGGAATTTCTCGCTGCACTGGCGGCTTCACCACTGCATGAGACGCTCTCCTAACACATGCTTAGGATAAATAGACTAGAGGTGTGATTTAAAAATTTATTTAGTGTGATCTAGATGTGTCTATGACAATGGACAAGGGGAGTGTGTCCACTGCTCTCTTTCCAATAGAGTTGTCTCCTCACGCTCTCCTAGACGTGTCTATGATAGATGGCTAGAATGTGATTTAGCGATTTAATTCGATCCAAGTGTGTCTATGATAGATAGACTATAGATTTGATTTATTGGCTACTGTAGTGAATTTTACAGCCATATAACATGTCACAACTATATATAATATTAAATAGCGGGGGTAACCATTGTACTATTTGTAGCATGATGCTATGGCCACCACAACAATAGAATGGTTGAAAACAGCTAGCATCTAGAATGTAGCAGCTGCAATAGTAGTGGTAGCGGCAGTGCTAGGAGGCACTATATAATTAAGTTCATAGGAGGCTATGAGATAAGCATTGAAAAAATGTATATATCATTTTTGCAAATTCTTTTAAATATATGCCTATTATATCATAAGCGAACATATATTGTTTATCTCGATTTTTGAGTCTGTATCACATAAATCAACATTTTTTTTTGAAATCCATGCCTAATGTGGTCATAACCAACGAGTCTATTGAAGATTGTCACATGTTACTAGATCACGTCATCCTGGATCATGGCGATGCTTCTATCAACACTTGCCATGTAGAGTTTGTCAATTACTTCAACCATGAAAAGTATAAAGCGAATGCATGGATCTTTCATGCCCTATTGGTATGCAATGTTAAGGAGCTCAAGATTTTTGTTCGGTTTGATGATGAGTTCCTCAAGGATGACCAATCCGGTTATCATCTCCAAGCAGTTAAGAAAGTTGGAACTTGATTCCCTAAACCTAAAGGATAATTTTGTTGATTTCACTACCTGTGTATTCTTGGAGGAACTATAAATGAGTTATCGTATCATCTCTGGAAGTAAGATCATACGAAATTCACCGTAGCATCTGAGAATGGAATATATGGTTTTCAGGGCACATAAGGTTGGTAATTTGACTGTCCACATTCACATTTGTGTCCCAAACCTTGTGTCACTATCACCGGTTCGATTTGAAGGCTGGACACCACTATTTGAAAGCATGCCATATTTGGTATATGTAGTTGTGGTATTTAACAATGCATGTTATGATGCGTGTATATACTCGAACTTTTGAGACCGTGGCGATGAAGCCTGTGAGGGTATGCCATTGTTGATCACAAAAATGGTTATCTGCTTTGCTAGCAAGCACTATTTAATTTAAGTTCATAAGAGGCTATGATATAAGTCTGGAAAAAATGTATCTAACATTTTTGCAACTTCCTTTAAATATATCCCTATTATACCATAAGCCAATATACATTGTTTATCTCGATTTTACATTGATCACATTAAAATGTGTATGTATCACATAAATAATGGGACTAGCTATACAACACATTAAAATGTGTGTTACTATTTATTTTGAGAGAAACACTTTTTTTTAGAGAAACACTTCCAAATGTAAATATACTATAATTGTAGTATTGTTTGTAATTACAACTTGTATGTTAACTTGCATAATGCAAGTGCACAAAAGTAGCGCTGCTCAATTTTTCTTACAGGATTGTCGCCGCTTAGTTAGCCACGAGCACACTTGTGCTTGCCATGTCATGGGATCGATCCCCACCATTGCACACACTTCTGAATTTTCCCGTCTCACCCACACGAATCTTGATGTCTCACTCGCATGAATCTTGATGTGAATAGGGCCGCCCCGTGAGGCGCGTGCGGCCGCCCGAGGCCCCCAAATTATAGGGGCCCCGTGGCTGATGGCCCATGGCCCATGGGGGCATCCATCCAACATCCATCGCCAGGCCTGGAGCGAAGGAGAAGTGATCCGACTCCTCCCGTCGCAGCGTCGCCTCGATCACGCCATTCGCGTCGCCCTGACGCCTTGATCTCTCGGCGTCTCGCGTGACTACGTGATCTGCCACTCTGCGTGATGTCGTGATCTGCTGCTCTGCGTGTCTGTGTCGTCTCATCGTCGAGGGCTCGAGGCCAACCGCCCGGCGGCCAGGAACCTGTTGCTGCTCCTCAACTCCTGCTCCTATTGCTCATCGGCCGATCGGCACCAGCGCGCCAGGCGCCTGTTGCTCCTGCTTGGCTCTCGCGGTCGCGGCTCACCACGCTCGTCGGCTCGTAGGTAAATTTCATCTGGTAAATGTCTCCATCTTTTTTTCCTCTTCATAAATAAAAAATTATTAGCTCATGATGATCATTTTTTTAGCACAACATTAATCATGTTATCAGGAAAATATGTATCTGGTAGCGAAAAAAGGAAACGGAAAAAACGCTCGGATGATTTCATTGAACCACAAAGAGGAGCTATTGACAGATTTTTCACAAGTAATGCTAATGCATCAATGAGCCAAACTCTAGAAGAAGAGGTTGCTGTAGAGGAAGAGGTTCCAACTCATGAGAATTTAGAAGAAGAAGAAGAAAATGTTGACATCTGTCATGGTTATGGATACCACATATCTAATAATAGTTGACTAAATCTCGGCAGGATCCACCACATACCATGTCCTATACGGAAACAACCTGCGGATATGGAGGGAGTTCCGGATAAGGAAAGACAACCAGAGTTCTACATGGAAACGACAAGGACTACTCGGATTGTATCCATATTGGTTTCCCTAGTTCTACTTGGACAAGGGGACAACTATGGGTATAAATACAAGCCCCCCTAGGAGGACAGGGAGAGAGACAGACAGACAGACAGAGAGACTCACCATGAGACGATCAACACGATCACCATGATCGGGACGACCACCTCATCGACGACCACCACGAGACCATGGAAGACACCCACCAGGGAGAACCATGACAATCAACATACGCCCACCAGAAGCCACAACATGCAAGCCTACATACGCCAAGACACGCCGCCGGATATCGACTTCAGGGATAGGCATGGCTATTCCCCTACGGTGCCTCCGGATACCGTCAGGAGATACGAAAGCGCTATCTCTGATCTCGCCGGACACGGATTCGAGGAAGAAGGCTACCCTGTTGTCGACTACAAGTCAGACCTTCAGACCGCCATGTCGACAACAGTTAGATAGGCTACCCCACATATTGTACTGGTGTGATTATGGTGAATAAAGAGCAACATCGGCTCCGGCCAACAGGATGTAGGGTTATTACCTGACCACTCAGGGGCCCGAACCTGTATAAAAATCCATGTCTCTATCTCTTTTACCTCAGTCTCGCGTATATCCTAGCACCAACGATCCCCATACTGTCCAAATACCGTAGTCGAGACATCAAACGTCGACAACATCAATAGGAAGGTTCTATTTAGAGGTTGTGATTCTTTTCTCACGTAATAATTAAATATTCCAAATACAACGGGAAATATAATGACGCTACGATGATCTATCTATAGGACAAACGAACAACGTAATGGTGCAGTATATTTATTGTTTTTAACCGCCGCTTCATCTGTCGAGCGTGTGTCAAGTACACTCGTTAGTCCATTACTAGTACTTCGTTCAGAAAGAAAAATAATTCTAGCTACCAACCTGAATCATAGTTAGGATTTTTTTTTTCTTTTTACAAAGAGGGAGTACGTACGGTGTATTCACATTTTGGTGTGTGTTGCACATTCACATATGCGCATGCGTGTCTCTGTGTAACGAAGGAAAAATGTGACGCGCACACGTGAATCCTACCACGCTACTCCCCTCCGTCCTATAATGGATTTTGAATTTTTGCTTGCACTGTCTGTCCACTCGTCTTATTAAAAAAAATTTAGAATTATTATTTTTTTACTTACTTTATTATCCAAAGTGCTTTAAGCACAACTTTTCGTTTTTTATATTTACATAATTTTTTTTAGTAAGACGAGTGGTCAAACAGTGCAAGCAAAAACTCAAAATCTATTACGGGACGGATGGAGTACAAAAATATGTTACAGCTGTCACCTGCTACCGGAATCCCACCTCCCCCAAAGAATAAATACCCAACAAATCGAGGGTGAATCTGCAAAAAGGCCATCGAATCCCACTCTTCCTCCTCGCCTCGCCTCGCCTCGCCGCTTTTGCTCGCCCGCTCGCCTCCTCGCGGAGGAGGAGGAAGAAGAAGAAGAAATTCCTCGAGAGGAAATCGATCCATCGCGTTCGCGGCGGGATCCGCATCCTCGCCGCGCGCGGATTCTCGGCGAGCTCATCCTCCTCCTCCTTCTGCGGCAGCGGCGGCGGCGGCTGCTGCTGAGGCTGCGGTTGGTGGGATCTTGGTCGAGCACGCCGGGGGGGAGAGGGAGACGGCCGGTGTCGGCGGCGGCGGGATGGAGGCGGTGGAGGTGAGGTTCCGGCTGGACGACGGCTCCGACATCGGGCCAAGCATGCACGACCAGGCCACCACCGTCACCGCGCTCAAGGAGTTCGTCCTCGCTCGGTGGCCGCAGGGTGAGACCCCCGATTCGATCCCACCCACCATTTCCTCTCTCTCTCTCTCTCTCTCTGCGACTGCGACTGCGACTGCGTGCGCGCGCGCGTGTATTTCGGGAGGTTGCTGCTCTTGTTTGGTCGCTCTCCTTGACTCCATCCGGTAGGAAGAAGAAGAAGAAGAAGAAGCGGTGTTTGGGTCGCGAGTTTCTCGGTGTCGTGTTGCGATTTGTGGGTTGTTCTTTGCTCTTGGCGTGGTGGTGATAGGATACCAATTTCTGATCGGCTCGGTCTGTGGATTGCGGCGTGGTTGTTTTTGTTCTTCCGCTGGGTTAGTAGCAGTAGCATTTCGCGCTGTGGATCCTGTGATAATCAGAAGCTTGAAAAAGCGCGGTGTACTGTCGCGATTTTCTTGGCGTAGGTTGATGTTGGGGTTAGGATTTTGGGAGTTTGTTTTTGCTCTTGGCGTGGTGGGTGATAGCTTTCCAATTTCTGATCGAGTTGTTCTGCGGATTGCGTGGGTATTCTATTCTTGCGCTGAGTAGTAGTAGCATTTCGTGCTGTGAATCCTGTGATAAGCAGAAGCTTGAAATTGCGGTGTATTCTCGCGATTTTCTTGGCCTAGGTTGATGTTGGGTTAGGATTTTGGGAGTTGTTCTTGCTTTTGGTGTTGCGATAAGCTACTAATTTCTGATCAGGTTGTTCCGTGGATTGCGTGGTTGTTCTGCTCTTGGCGCTGGGTAGGTGCAGTTTTCTTGCTTGCGAATGCGATTTCTTTTCTGAGATAATTGCTGTTGCAATTTTGGAATACCTGGACAAAGAAAGTAAGTATTGATTGATTCTTTTAGACACGTCCTTACCCGTATTAGCAAACATGGCAGCATTTACCTATGAAGTTCTTGTCAGATGTTATGCTCTTCTGCTTGGGATTTTCCCCTTGGTTTCACTGCTTAAAGAGGCAAGCAGAAGTTATTTTCTATGTACCCACTATAGCTATGTGATGGAATAGGATTGCAATTGTTAGTGCCATGAGATCATTTTGGATCCTGTATGAAACATGTGTTGGAATGACTTCTTCTGTAGATAATATGGATCTTGTGGCGTCCTTGGCATTTAGGCATACTGAGTTTAGTGGTCCAGATTGAGTTCTAAACAACTGAATATTAGGCCAGCCAGTGCTTTGGTGAATCTGCTTTAGGATGGCCATGTTGTTCATTTCATCAAGTATAACCGAGTTAAGCTTTTAGCTGTAAATGTGGAGTGCATTTAGGCATCTCATTGTACTCTGGACCACAGTAAGCATGTGGCCATGTGGGCACATAGAAAGTGTCATGTGTAGCTGCACTTTCGCCGATTGCGATTGTCTGGTAACTAGACAAGCACTGTATTGCTTTTATGCAAATTGACCTTTGGCTATGTTTGCTCGAAATATATTACACAAGAAATAAGTAATTGGTGGCAACAAGAGGCAGAGGTGTAAGTGGGTCGACCCGCGAACCCACTTACACCCTTAGCTCCAGTTCTCATCTGCTACAGTGATACATCATTTGACAGGATCAGTAGAATATACAAGTACTCTGTCCATCCCAAAATATAAGCATTTCTAGCTATGAATCTGGACAATTGTCTATCTAGATTCACCAAAAGTTATTATATTTTGGGATGGAGGTTTTGAGGTAGTAGATTTTTTTTTTTCCTGAGCATGCTTCCTGTTCCTGTTTAAGTCAGTAATAACACCTCCCAACAAAGGAGCATGCTTCAATGGTAGAGTTATCCTTGAATTAGATGCACCGAATTAGTTTTTGGAGTTTCTCCTCTTACTTTTCCATGGAATCTGCTATTATTGTTTCTGCAAGTGCTGCATCTGCATCATTTTCTCTGAATGTTGCCTTCAACTGTTTGTCTTTCAGAAGCGTTATGTGGTATATTTTGTTCATTGTCGTTAACATTTTTTTCTTGTTACATTTGTTGGCAGGTAAAGAAATAGCTCCAAGAACAGTTAATGATGTGACTATCATCAATGCTGGACAGGTACTAGAGAATAACAGGACCCTTGCTGAGTCTCGAAACCTAGCAGCAGAAGCTCCAGAAGGTCCGATCACAATGCATGTTGTTGTGCGCAGAAGTCGACCCGAGAGAAGGGGTACTATATTTTTCCTCTTATTTGTTATAGTTATTTTCCAGATGTTTGTTGATGATATCAGGGTGTCTCAAATAGAAATCATTACTGTGTGCCCTTCCTTTTCTTATCCTGACATTCGTAGTTCTTACTGTCGCACTCCTAAAGCAATAGGGGAGTTTATTTGTATGCTGTATGTGTACACTTTCTCTTATACGGCACACGTTGGTTGATTGTTGGGGGCTATTAGCAACTTTAGGATTTTACTAAACTTGCAGTGCTTTTTCCCCCCTCAAAATCAAGGAGACCACATGTGATTGGACACTATTAGCTTTTATCATTGCACTTAAATGATGTTACTTGATGTAGTGATGCATAGTTTTGTTAAAAAAAAAGACTTAAATGCCTTTGTTGATCATCACAAGCTGCTGGGTCAAACTCTCGAACAAAAGTGCAGTCAGTTCTGAGCGGGTATGTTCTAGGGGTAGGGAAGGCAGAGTCAAATTTGACTAAACTTGGAGTGTTCTCCGTAATCAAATTATGACGTCATGATGAGTTCCTGGTAGTTCATCACTCATCAGTGATACTCCCTCCGTTTCACAATGTAAGACTTTCTAGCATTGCCTATATACATATAGATGTTAATGAATCTAAATACATACATATGTCTAGATTCATTAACATCTAAATGAATGTGGGCAATGCTAGAAAGTCTTACATTGTGAAACAGAGGAAGTATGATTTAATCTGTCTAGTGTAGTAGGATGGAGTATTTGGAATATGCATAACTTATCTTTTGATAAGCCCTTTGAGAAATCCCTCTTCTTGTTAGAGATCAGTACTGTTACTGTGAGGCATTTCGTCTAGTGAACGGGTATTATTCTGAGAATTCAGAGTGCATGTTCATTGTTTTCAGAAAAACAACTTCGTGATATTCATATTGTACACTACAGACAATGGTCTTACATTAGTAGAATGCATTGTATCTTTACTTCTATTCCATATGTTCCGAATAAAACTACTCTATAATTAGATACTTACAATCCGCTATCTTCTTTCTTCAGTGAAGCAGCCGCCGAAAGCACGACCACCCGAGCGGATCGGATGTGGATGCGCAATATTGTGACGTCAATGCCAGCTGCAATGTGTACATTGGTGCCCAAGTTCACAGCGATTACAAGTTCATTTTAACAATAGTCGTCGATTCATGCACTTATTCTTCGAAACTTTGGGAGAATTTGGTTAGCGGTTTTTAGCACTGGGCCATGTCCGCCTTTTGTGATGGTGAAGTTTTCCTGTGACTTTTGTGAGTGTTCATAGGGGCCTCTCGGCCGTAAAACCTTTTGTGACGAGTACAAGTGTGCAGGAGGCAACGGAGACCTGGATGCTTGCTGTGTCGCTGTGATTTTAGACGTGAGTAGGATAAGGGAAACGAGTTCTGCTGCTACTGTGCTTCTATACATATGATATACTACTGGTAGTAAATGTCGAGATGCTATTCTCTCGGTTGCTGCTACTTATATATAGTTGTATACCACATGCATATCGCATGTAAATTCTGTAAAGTTACATTGATCTGGTTCAGAGGTGGATGAAAACGTCCAAGGGTTTGGTTTGGCAGTTGGCACATGTGTTCTTTTTTTTTTTTTTTTTCTCTTTGCCTTTTTTTTCTTGACTTTGCTACTTGCCTGCAGCGTTTGCCAAAACGGTTCGGGTTTGGGTGAGGTTACTGCCACCCTATGGTTTAGCGGTTATCATGGTAACAGTAACCGTATAGTTATCGCGAGATATACCGTGGCTTTAAAAACTAAGATTACCGCACATGATAATCTTGCGGTTCCGCACATGATAATTTTGCGGTTTTGTAAACCCTGCGAGATATACCGTTTTTTCAAAAACTTAGATTACCGCACCTGATAAGCTTATGGTTTTGTAATAAACCCTGTGAGCCTGGCAATGCGTACTTCTGCACAAGCACTCGCAGCATGCTCTTGCTCAATCAGCACGCGTGCATATTTAGGAGCATATGACTCTGACACATTCCTGGACATCAGAAGCATGGCTCTACTTTTCCTCTGAATGGAATGGCAACACGCTTCCTGAGCATTTTTTTGGAAAAAGAAAAAAAATAACTTTCTACTACTAGTATATTTTGAATTTCTTGGAAAACTATTTTAAATCCAATTTTAACTTTATAACACTAGCTAATTCATTCGTGTGTATCCTTGAAAGGCTATCACAAATCATTCAGCTATTCACCGCCAAAAAAATGAATGGCCGCAACAGAGAACGTCCAAAAGAAACAAGGAAGGCACACATTTTGTCCAGTGAATCGAACAGAGTTGGATTGGTACTCATTTCTTTGTGCCACAACAAAACAGCATCCAGAGCTGTGACCAACTCTTGGGAAAATTCTGGTGTAAAAGAAGTCGTGATCTTCCACGAGTATCTGTGACAGGTATTCAAGTATAACTAGACATCTGTGTGAATACCATGGCTGCAGCTAAATGTTTAAGCTCCAGTCGTAGGGTTGATACAAGACTTTCAGTTGAGTGTTCGCAAGTAGTTCCAAGAATTGCTCCGACTCTGCTGGTTCCAGATAATTTGCCGCATGCTTCAGCACTTCCGTCTCGTTCTTACCAAAGTCTGTGCTATACCTGAAAAATTATTTATTTACCAAATGAGCTTCAGATGAGAAACTTCTTACTAAAGCACTGGCCAAATAATAATAATGTCACCATTACAAATATGTAGCCATTTTATTTTCCTTTCAGTTATTCATTGCCACAAGTTCCCCAATTGCATATCGAATTATGATGTATATCATGTATAATGTAGTAAAATGGGTAAAATGTGCATATTATTATTTTCTTAAATTGATTAACCAGTGAATTCACATTCTTCCATTAGTCTTGCTCATGTAACCATGCAAGAGCTAAAAATTGGGTAACCATTTTGGGGGCATTGCTAACCATTTATCACATACAATTTATACCGAGAGCAGATTAGAGAAAATTGTTTTTTTCTTGAAATCCAGGCCCTATCGACATTATGTAAAGTATTTTGTTCAAAACTTTCACTCCAATTTGGACTTCTTATGGAAATAAGAAAATAAAATCAGTGTCCTGTAGGTGCTCGACATCAGAACCTAGCCTTCAATGGTCTTCATGCCTCCCACAAAGCCACACCTAACCTTGTACTCTTGTAGTAAGATGCGGTAACTATAAATTGTACAGAACTTTTCAGGTGGTTCTGATCTATGATAGGGGTTACTGCTAAGCCAGGTAATTAACAGATTTTTCTGGTTTTGCTGCTAGGTTAACCATAGAGTATATTCAAGTAGCCCAAAACTAGCAGGCACTAGTGGTACGTGTTATCTACTTTTTCTCTCCAACCAGAAGGCTCAAAAACAATTTAAATTACCTAGCATAAAATTCGTTGTTGTTTATGTCCCTGCATCATGAACTAAACTACCTAACATAAAATTCATTCTTGTATATGTTCATGCAGTTGTACATTCTGATGACAAGTTTTGATGGGGTACACTAATAAGAAAGCACTTATTAAACTCTCAAGGCCCTATTTGCGAAGCAAGAATAATAGTGTTCTTACCATCGCAAAATCTTGCTTACAGATGCAACCTTGGCTTCAGGATCAACAACAATTCCTCCATTTCTTAGGAAATCATGTGCAGCTTCCACCAGTTCTTTATCGATGTTTCCTGGCGAGTAACACCTGAGTGCAGGTCCAGATTTGGTCCCACATACCAAAGCAAAGTGAACAAGAGGTTCAGCATATGGAAGGGCCACCTGCAAATTACAGACAATGAAAAAAAGGAGAATTTATCATCATTGGAAAATCAGCATTGGTGCAAACTCATGTCTGACATGTAAGTTTGATGAATTAATTAATTGGGAGTAATAAAAAAATGATTCAAAGAAATGCTGCTAAAGCCAGTACTCATGCATGTAACCAGTGAATGGGGATTGATCAATGGGATGTAACCCGTATTATATTGCAGATATAGTAAGGGCTGTTGCCACTTCGTATGGCTATTTTTGGCAAATAGGTACTGAAAACAACCATTACAGCGTAGTAGTCAACTTCTATAAACAGACTTTTACCTTTTAAAAAATATCCTAAATCTGACTTCCAGAAAGAAAAAGAAAAAAAAAACACCTCGACTGGCAGGGGAATGACCACCCCTATGGCTTTTCATTAAGAATAGGAAGCCTCAACCAAATCAAGCCGAGAAAGACCACAAACCCTGGCCCCTCACACACGGACTTGCCCCGTATGGGTCGGTCCTTAACCCGTACACGAGGGCCCGCCCTCCATAGGTCAATTCTAAACATGTGTTTTAAAGGGGCCAGTGACAACGAGTGACCTTTTTTAACCAAACCTAAAATTCGATCCCATGGGGAGTCGAACCTAGGACCTAGAGGTGCTACTTGAGCACCATGACCGCTAGGCTATGGCTCCCAAAAACACATACAGATAATATACAACGGCCCTTCTATATTCCTTTCCTCTAACTAATAATTAGGCTCTAAATGCCCAAGGTCTTCACTTATATAATGTGGCCCGAAAATACTAGTAAAATTGTATGTTTCCGAAACAACAGATACATAACCAGTAATACATGTTTATGAGAAAAGTGTTCTCTTTTTACTCAGAAAATCGGGGGATAAATGATAGGAAAATTAGCCATGATGGTACGTGTCATTTTAGTGATTTTTTGACATCCACATAACGCATCAAGCATACCCCTTCAGCTGCCTACCTAATAAGAACTGCAGAATAGACCCTAGACAGGTAAAGCAATTTCCAAACATAATAGCTGATACACATTTTTTCCAAACATATATATCCTGGAGGCAATTGTAGAATTAAGTAGCATTGCTTGGTATAATGGAAATATATCAGACAAAAAATTTAAGAGGCTACAGGTATTATCATGAGATATGGGGGGAAACAAAGCAATCGTATCAGAGAACTTTGTTTCCCCTTTTTTTGGCTGAGATCTGCTCTGTTCACCTTGGATCTTTGGTCTTTCTGTCCAAAAGGCTTGGCAAGGTTGTATGGTGGCCTTTGGTTACCACGCAGTATGCCATTTTGAATAGCTGACAGTGAATAAGCACATCCACCAATGACATACTTAAAATCTCCAAAGAACTTTCTCCTGTCCAATGGTCCAGCAGGATGACCACATGTCACTAATGCATGGATAGCCATCATATTGTAGAGATTTATGAAGAAAGCAAGCTTTTCTTCCCGTGATAACTCATGGGTTTCCACCCTCTGGAGCTCCTCAGTTGTTCTAACATACCTATGCAAGAAATATGTTAGTACAGCATACCCGTCAACCATCACAATAGGATAACCGCAACAACTGAAATATATTATATTTGTATACCACATAACATTATAAAAATAAACTGATATACATATTCAAGGCCCGCTCACATTATGAACCTAAACATCTGTATCAATTAAAATTAGCCAACTAGAGCAATACAACATTGTTCACAGTAGTATCTGCTGGCAAGAAATACATTGATTATGCAGTATACTTTGACAAATGAGCATATAGTTCTAAGTGCTAACCTTTTAAATTCTTCACAACCCTGGATGCTTCTGTAGTCAACATGTTTACCATCTTCAGATACATAAGCTTCAAACATGGCTTGAGACAACTTTCTTAACCTTGATGCCACTTCAACAATTGGTTTCGGTTCAACATCAATGATACCCTTAGGGATGTTGTAGCACTGGCTCATAATTATGGGATCATTATCCAGGAAGCGATACAAGTGATTTCCATCTTCAAATACATCTTCGCTGCAAAGTCAGAATGCCAGATGTAAATATTGCAAATTGATATGTATGGAAAAAAATATAAAACGAAAAGAATATTATATAAGATAATTTCCAAAACTTACTCTAAAACATGGCGATAGAAATATTTGCTTGCAAGCTTTCTTCCAAATTCCACCGCCTACATGGAAAATATATATCGGTGAGTTTTTGGAAAGTGATAACTAAATTTAATTTCCTCTGTATCCCTTCAAAGATAAACTATATTCTTATAGGAACAAAATAAAATGGATATTTTTCTTTCCAAAGAATGAAATCATTTCAAAGATACAGTTATGAGTACTTTTTTCCACCAATAGCCAACTGAAAAAGGGACATAAGATTAATGTTGTTTCAGAGCTATATGGGGCTGAGTTCTGCATACAGCATTGCTAGAAGTTGTTTTATTAATAAGCAGCAGTTGATATCGTACCTCATCTCTCTCTAAATATTGATCTTCTGATAAGAAATCTACAGCTTCACTACCAAGAAAGCAGCTGCTAAATCTTCTCATTTTGTAAAATCTATCCTTCAGAGTGATTGACTCTCTCATTTTTCTGACAATGGTTGCCAACTCATCTATCTTCCCACTGCCAGATTCATCATCTTCTCCAGGTAAGGGAGGCAATGGAGCAGCAGATGAGGGTTCATCTTTGAAAAGAGCATCAGTTCTGTCATCAAGAATGCCAGACTCCTCCATTTTCTTCAATTCAGTTAACCCTCCAATCAGCAAGTCATTGAAATACACTTTTGGTACTGTGGATGACCCAGTATTATTTTCTAGTTCCATCTTTCTACTGGGGAATATGTCAATGTTGATCTCAACATACTTGAGCATTTTCTGACGCATGAATGAACGAACCATTTTGCAATCTTCGCAACCCAGTTTTGTGTATACAATAATTCTTCCCTTCCCTGTTGGTTGCTCTATCAAATCTGACACATTTTCATGCCCAGCTTCCCCAGTCATGAAGGTATCAAAATCTCGTCCGATTTTAATAAAGTTGAGTGGATTCCATGTAGTTCTCTCCTCAGATTTGGGCTGCACCTCTTTTGATTTAGGTTCAGCATCTGAGCCAATATTGCCACTACTGATGCTTTCTGATCCTTCATTCTTTTCATCTTCAACAGAAAATTCATTTTCGTCCTTTTTGCCAGAAAGGCGCCTTATAAATGTTGAAACTGCAATTGCACCCTTTTCCTTAACAAAATTCTTGATTGCAGTAGCTCTTTCATTGAATACAGACCCATGGGCATCTGAATCAAGTTCCGCAGATTGATTGGACGAACGCCTCAAATCTTCCATTTCAGCAACCTCAGTTCCATCAAAAACAGGTTCTTCAGATCTGTCTTCAGCAAGGATATCTTCCTCTGTCTGGCTTGAATCTGTAGGTTCCATTGGATCTGAGCTTCCTTCTTTATTCATCTTCTCATTGAATTCTTTTTGTGAATCATCTCTCACATGGATCTGTGCTTCTGAATCATTGCCTGAATTCTCATTTGAAGAATTTATTGCTTCTTTTGCATTCAGCATTTCTGTTTTCCTCAACAAATCCTCATCTTGATCCTTTTCTTCAGAATTGGTAGATCCTTCCGTGACAGCAACATTTTTCTCATCCTTGTCTCCATTCTCCATGATGCAGGATAAGCTTAACAGTCTACAAAAGAACGTTCAGTACTTCAGTGCACAGCCTGCATGGCCAACAAGACATATTAGAAATAACTGAAAGAAAACATCCAGGATAGTGGAAGGTGAAGTTTATTTTAGCAAGACAAATACACAGAATATAAATGGTAAGTAGAACAAAGACAATAACAGACTCAAGATCATCTACCTTATCCAATTTTTTTTAGAAAAATAGTGTGATTAAGCCATTAAGGCATGTTGGCAGTTATTCCCATATGCCTTATACAATCGAAAGAAATTATATGCATAATAAATTTGCAATTATGGTTTTCATTTTCCTTTTAGCACACAAGAATTTTCACAAAATCGCAAGGCACACCCAGTTTAGACAAATAACTTAGATGGGTATGAAAATGAAATCTCAACAATTTTGGTTATTTAGTGACGAACAGATAATACATGCTAGATCATTTTTATGAATATACAACTACACATATTAGCCAATTTGATCCTTGTGATCGATACACAACCCAGATTATGCACAGCTCAAGTAACTCAGAGGCTTCATACTGTGCTAGTAATAATAAATTCGTGAGTATTCATTAAGGTACTCCCCAGCGATCTGTCAGCCATACGGAGTACACCCTTCCCACAATTAAAAAGAAATAAAGTTGAGATGCTGCACCCTATAAAGACTCATCAACCACAGGAGCAATTAACACAAATCTGAAGACGCTCTGTCAGACTGTCAGATAAATAATGGGGGGCAGACACTGGTACAACACGATTGCAACCGTACCATTCTAATTGCATATACAGTATTAGTACTTAACAAATGCATCCAATCTTTCCACCGGATTTCCATTAGATGGTGAATCGTTCGCACGGAGCAAGTACTACTTGCCCAACCTCTAGCCATGTGAGCTCAAGCAGGAACGCCATGGCTGACCGAGACATCCGGATCAAAGTGGCAAAACACACAAGGCTTGCGGATTGGATGTCATATGCTATCAAATTTCTCTACCTTAAACCATACCCTCTAGAGTAAATCACACACGAAACCGATATTCAAATCCCCGGCAAACTCGGGATTACTTCAAAAGAGAGAGAAAAAAAAAAACTACAAGCCCCCAAACAGTTCATCAGCACGTACGAGCATCAAATCACCCGAACCGCTTAAGACGAACTAATCAACACGGAATCGCGAGATCCCGCCCACCCACCGGCGGGCCGACACGCACGAGACGAGACGATAAACCCTACCATAAATCCCCCCATCTCCATCCCAAAAAAAAATCCGGTGGAACCCAACAAACAAACCATCCACGAGAACAACACACAGGCACAAACGCAGCGAAACCAAAAAAACAAAATAAAAAAAATAAAAAATGGATCACTCGACCTGGAGCCGGGATCTCCGAGATCAGCACAAAACCAGAGAGAGAGAGGGGGGGAGGCCTAACCTAACCCAGGAGGGAGGAAGCGAGCGGGAGACGACGAAGGCGAAGGCGAAGACGACGCGGTGTTCGTCCCGGTTTCTAGAAGAAACTAGAAGAAGAGATGGGGGGATTTTGATTTTGATTTTTGATTTGGGGGGAGGCGACGACGAGCGGCGGCGGCGGCGGAGTGGAGAGGGTGGACTGGAGACGGACCAACACAAGGGGGAAGTGAAACTGTGTAGGAAGCGGGAACAGCGGGCGAGAGAAACTGGCGAGACGTGGGACCCACCCGGTTTCTGCTCACGTGGGTCTGTGGCGGTGGACCAGGCAGGTGTGTTTGACCGTGCCGGGGGCAGGGGCAGTGGATAAACTCATGACATCAGTTAGACCTTTTTTTCATAAAAACAAAAGGTTAAATGGCGTGCGAGCTTTGATTTTTTTTTTTGAAATAGTAACTTTTGCTCAGGTGTTAATTTCTATTTTTCTAACATATATCTTTATTTTCAAACATAACATAGTTATCCTTATAAATTACAAATATACACATCCTACTTTTATAAGCACTTTCAATATATTGGACCAACATAGCACACACTTTCTTCTGGTCACACAACTCAATTGAAAAAGGGAAGGTTCTAATGTTGCCTTTCTTTTTACTACATTTCGAAAAGGACCCTTACTTTCTATTCTTCGAAGCGCGGTCCTATTTTATGGTTTTTCGCTTCTTTGCATACAATATTTTATATTATAGAGGGCTTATTCGTAAGAAATCAGAACGTGTAAACCAAATAGTAGGCACGCAAAACAAATTATCAATAAATTTCAGGACTTTTTTGCAAAATGATCAGGACCGACGCAGACGCACGAGAGGTTGCGAAATCTACCCGTTTTCTAGCTCCTGCTAACGTGGCGCGACCCGGCAATGGCCACGCCAGCTCAAAACGCTGAGGAGCGAGCAGTTTGGGGTTGGTTTGAAGACTTTAGATATGTAACATCTATTGGAAAAAAATAGCTACAAAACCAAAATAACAATTAGTTTGTCTACGTAGTAAGAAATTTCAGAAAATGTTATCGACAAGTGCCCCAATCCAAGAAATGGCATCGATAAACCAAACTTTATAGAAATGACATCGTACATGCACATTTATCCCATAAATGATATCACCTTAGGCTTTTTTTGGCAAATGGATAGGAATATTATATCTCACCCTCCAAAGGGTAATAGTGTATCCTAGCCATTCATTTTTCACACCTCATTTAATCCTAGCTATTTATCCATTTCCCTTTCCCAATCCGACCTGTCATAACACATTTGCTAAACACATCCTTAGGTTTTCATTAGCATCCCTCCGTTAAAGTGCTAAAAAACCATTTTATCACCTATGATTTGTTGAAATTTTATTAATATTAAATTTCACAAAACTACATGTTTTATGGTCCAAGTTGTAGAAAACCACACATACTTTGACACTTGGCGCTTAAGTACATATATTTTGGTAGTGTAGTTTCACAAAACCACACTATCAATGAATGAATTCACCACACTATTAATGAATGAATTCACCCGTGATATGACGTGGTTGTTCCACCTAGGATGAGGACGAGACATCCTATTAATTTCGTGCGATGGCTGGTAATAGGATGCCACGTCCTTGTCCTAAGTGGAACAAGCATGTCATATCATGGGTGAATTTATTCATTGATAGTGTAGTTTTGTGAAACTACACTACCACAAAATATATGTACTTAAGCGCCAAGTGTCAAAGTATGTGTGGTTTTTTACAACTTGAACAACAAAACTACAACTACTAACATAAACCTAACGACAATGATATTTTTGGGACAAAGGCACTTATATGATGGCATTTTTCAAGAACTTGTATTTTTTTGGATTGGAGCGCTTGTCGATGAGGTTTCTTGAATTTTCTCATAGACACAGGACGAGAATTAAGGTGGCCGCATCCAAAGACTTCATCAAACTGTCCATTCACGAGACATGGCATTGTGGTGACCCATGCGAGTGGACATGTTCAATGTTCCAATACGGTAATGGCCCAAGCTAAAAACTACTTTGAGGTTTAGAGCCGATGTCCGAGAAAGGCCCGTTCGAGTTTGATGAAGATGAGGATTAAATAAAGGCACGTAAAATAAGAAAACTATTAATATATGATTAATTGAGTTTTAATTACCACTAACTTACAATTGACTTATTTGATATTTTAGAGCAACTTCTATATATTTTTTTCACGAAACTAGTTCGAAAAACATACTAACAAAGGTAGAAACTACCCTCTTCGTCAAAAAAAACAACATAGGATAAGATGTGAGCTTTATATTCATTGTCCTAGGATAAGTCATATCCTATTTGTATTTTTTTTTTATAAAGGGAGTATATCTTAACCAGAGAAATACAGGACCGCAGCGCTACAGCCTGACATCCCGAACAAGGCCATTATCTATTAGCTTCTGACTATTTTCACCGTGGTTTCGACAAACCAACCATGGATCACAGCGGCCACAAGACCACAATTCGACCATCGATCACCCGAACCGAATTATTCCTTCCTTATCAGAATATAAGAACTTAGTACCGAATGAGACACATCTTAATACTGCGAAGACCATTAAAATTTCACTCGAAATCTTAGCCATAATTAAGCTGGCCATATTTTACTTGCAATCTATTCATGTCCTTTTGGACCATGCAATGTACTCTCTCCGTCCCAAAAAAAGACAAACCCTGGTTTCCGTGCCCAACGTTTGACCGTCCGCAGCTTCGCTTTGCTCGTAAGATGTAAATGGGCCTTCCGGACACCTACTTGTGGGCCTAATTTGGACGAGGACGATGCCTTCCGGGCTTCCAGTGGAATCAATTCTCTGAGTTTCTTTCTTCTTTGAAAAACCAGTTACATATATCCTTTTTTTTTTTTTTGACGATCAACACCAGACCGTGCGATGATTTATTGAATAGAGCAAGAAAAGAATTATAGGGCTAGCACTCTAGAAGGTAGTAGCCAGGAAAGAAAAAAAACCACCACTACCACCCACCACGCACCGATAACACCTATACAGAACCCAGGAGAAGGTTAGCATCGGACCGGCCGTCGCTAAGCGTGACCGTCCACCGCTATGCCAACAGAGAAGCTACACTCAGGCCATCCAAAAGCCAAACCTTAACAACGAGCACCACACTCAACTCTATCCACGCCCTTGGGGTTGGGGGGGAGAGGGTGAGAGGAAAATGGAACTGCTCTCCCCCACAAGACCTGGCTGACCCGCCAACATGGCCAGGTTACATTAACTAGGGTGCCGTCGCAAGAGGACATCCATCTAGAGAGAGCACGCACAAGCTATGTGAGAGAGGTTTTGGTAGGGAGGCCTCCTAAACGACATCTCCAGGGAGAAAAGCGATGATGAACATCGACGATGTCGTCCATCGAGGTCTTGAGGAGAATCAAGACAAGGTTTTCACCCGGCAGCCCACCGAAGGAAGAGGGGCAGCTCGACAGGGCCCGCAAGAGAGAAAACGACTCCTAAAACACTGTCGCTGCTGGCCCGGCAAGACCGAGCGAGGTTTTACACCTGTTGCCCGCCCCCTATCGACCCGCAATTAATGCTCCAATGCTCCACCACCAGCCATCCTCTGTCGGTACAGCGGTGACCACGTATCAATGCCCCCCGCCAGTCAACCTCACTAGTATCCCTGCCATCAGCACGCTGCCCGCCTGCCGTTGGCCAGACTAGCCTCCCTGTCGTCGCTCGAACGAACCCTCCTGATGCCACCCTCATCGATCTTCGTCAACCGCGAGTGCCACAAGCGTCAGCCTACCGCTGCCGTCAGCGCCATCTACGCCTGCCTCTCGCAGCCACTTGTGCCACATGTGCCAGCCGCCGATGCTGCTCGCACTGGCCTTTCGCTGTCGCCGGCGCCACCCTTCCTCTACCACCAGCCACACAACGCGCCAGCCACGCTCCTCGTCACCTTCTACCCTGTCGCCAAAGGAAATTCCAGCCTCCCATGCTGAAGAGGCCTGCTCCGTGGAGATGCACCGGATCTGGCTCCAAATCCGGCGGCACCCACAACCTTTGCGCTGCTGTCTCATGCTCGACGCGCGGCCTCTACCCCACCACCTGCCACCTCTGCCTCGGCCTCATTATGGCTCTGGCTTCGGATCCGGTGGTGCCTGTCGTGGATCCGATGACTCCCACCACCTCTTGTCTACCCCATCGCCTGTCGTCTCCTCTACCCCGCCTCCACCTCCGCCCGCCGCCACCATCCGCGTGCCAGATCCATCCGGCGTCGCCTCCGTCCGAGCACTAGCCCCGACGCCAACACTGCTCCAGCTGTCCCTCACCTTCGGATCCACTCGTGCCGGATCTAGGGTGGACACCATCGCGAGCCCCGCTACCTTTTGTCCTAGCAAGTCGCCGGCTTTGCCGGCTACTCACTCAGGTGATGGCGAGGCAGAGGAGGAGGGGAAGGAGGATGGCGGTGGAGGCTAGGGTTTCTGCCGCCCGAGTTGCCCACGTAACACGGGATGCAACTCTGGTGTCTAGTTGTTGAATGTATCCATAGTAACAGGACATGAGATTTTTTTTAAGGGGTGATTTTTTTTTAAGAAGAGAGACTTTTTGGCGGAGAAATTTTTTTAAAAAGGAGATGGAGCAGGTTTTTTTAGGGAGATAAAAGAATGATTGTGCCTTTTCTAAGAAGCGGAGCGATTTTTTTAGGGAAGGTTTTTTTTTTTGGGAATGCCATTTGGCTAGCTTTATTGATCATTAAAAATAGTTACATCGTTTGCCAAAGTGCTTAGAATATAGCCAGGAGGTTCATCGACCCAAGTACAAGACTCTTTCCTACTAAAAGCTACCCTGGCCAATTCATGAGCAACTTTGTTTGCTTCTCTATTACAATGTTCAATAGATATGCTATCAAAACCTCTACATATTAGAGTACATTCTTCGTAAATAGCTGCCGAGGCTGAGAGCAGGTACAATAGCAGGCTATAAGCCAGCTGCAAACATATTTTAAAGAGATAAATCAGGAGAGAGAAGAGCAGCGGGCTACAGATTTATAGCCAGCTGTAGCACGGACTAAGGATTAGCCGGCGGCCGCTTGGAACCGCAGCTTCGCTTTGCTCGTAAGCTGTAAATGGGCCTTCCGGACACCTACTTGTGGGCCTAATTTGGGCCGTGTTTAGATCAAAGTTTTTCTTCAAACTTTCAACTTTTCCATTACATCGAAACTTTCCTACACACAAACTTCAAATTTTTCCGTCACATCGTTCCAATTTCAACCAAACTTCCAATTTTGACGTGAACTAAACACAACCCAATAGACAAGGACGAGGCCTTCCAGTTTCTTTCTTCTTTGAAAAACCAGTTACATAAATCCATATATTTTTTTAACCAACACTACACGGTACGATGATTCATTGAATAGAGCAGGAAAAAATTATAAGGTTTAGCACTCTGGAACACAATAGCTAGGAAAGGAAAAAAACCACCACCACCAAGCATCGACAGCACTTATACAAAACACAGGAGAAGGCTAACACCGGACTTGCGCTGCTAAGCATGACCGTCCACCGCTATGCCAACATAGAAGCTACACCCGGGCTGTCCAAAAGCCAAACCCTAACATAACAGCGAGCACCACACTCAGCTCTATCCACGCCCTAGGGGTTGGAGGGGAGAGGGTGAGAGAGAATATGGAACCGCTCTCCCCCACAAGGCCTGCCAACATGGCCAAGTTGCATTGACTAGGATGCCGTCGCAAGAGGACATCCATATAGAGAGAGCACGCATAAACTGTCTGAGAGAGGTTTTGGCAGGGAGGCCTCCTAGACGACATCTCCATAGAGAAAAGCGATGATGAACACTGACGCTGCTGTCCGTCGAGGTCTTGAGGAGAACCAAGACAAGGTTTTCACCCAACAGCCTACCTGAGGGAGAGGGGCGACTCGACAATGTCCCCAATAGAGAAAACAACACCTAAAAGACCGTCGCTGCCGGCCAGGCAAGGCCGAGCAAGGTTTTACACCTGCTGCCCACCCCCTATCGACACACAGTTAACACTCCAATGCTCCACCACCAGTCATCCTCTATCATTACAGCGGTGACCACATACCGACGCCCCCCACCAGTCAACCTCACTATCATCCCTACCATCACCATGCTGGCCTCCATGTCGTCGCTGACGTCGGCCTCCAGCGCCATCGGCTGGGCTGGCCTCCCTATCATTGCCCTAACGAACCCTCCTGGTGCTACCCACGTCGACCTTCGTCAACCGCGGGTGCCACAAGCGCTGGCCTATCGCTGCCGTCAGCATCACCTACGCTGCCTCTCGCAGCCCCTGGTGCCACCTACGCCAGCCTCCCTCCGCCGTCAGCCACGCACCGCGCCGACCATGCTCCTTGTCACCTTCTACCCCGTCGCCAAAGAAAACTCTGACCTCCCATGCCGAAGAGGCCGCACCGTGGAGATGTGCTAGATCTAGCTCTGGATCCGACGGCACCCACAGCCTCCGTGCCGCTGTCTCATGCTCGACATGGGGCCTCTACCCCTCCTCCTCACCTCCGCCTCCGTATCTGGATCCGGTGGCGCTTGCCGCAGATCCGGCGACGCCCACTGCCTTTGGTCTACCCCGCTGCCTACCGTCTCCTCCGCCTACTTCCGCCATCCACGCACCGGATCCATCCAGTGCCACTATGTCACAGGCGTCGCCTCCGTCCACCCGCTAGTCCCGACATTGACACTGCTCCAGCTACCCCTCACCTTCGGATCCACTTGTGTCGGATATAGGGTGGTCGTCATTGCGAGCCCTGCCGCCGCCATCCTAGCAAGTCGTCGGCTTTGCCGGCCACTCGCTCAGGTGACGGCGAGGCAGAGGAGAAAGGGAAGGAGGGTGGCAGCAACGGCTAAGGTTCCGGCCGCCTGAGTTGCCTGCGCGGGAGGCAACACAGGTGTCTAGTTGTTGAATGTGTCCATAGTAACGAAACATGAGATTTTTTAAGGGGTGATTTTTTTTTAAGAAGAGCAACTTTTTAGGCAAAGTTTTTTTTTTTTTAAAAGGAGAGGGAGCAGGGTTTTTTAGGGAGAAAAAAGAACGACTGTGCCTTTTCAAAGAAGCGGAGCGATTTTTTAGGGAAGGTTTGTTTCAGGAGGGAGGGGTTTTTTTAGTGGAGAAAGGAGAATGACTGGGGCTGTTCGGTGCAGCTACACTGCGGCTGTACAACGCAGCTGCTGCAACGAATTTTTTTTCTTTGCATGCTGTTATTGTTTTTTTTGAAACCAACATGCTGTTATTGTTGATGTAGCTGCTGTACAAGCTGCACCAAATAGGCCCTTGTGCTAGTGGGAGCAATATTTTTTTGGGAGGTATTTTTAAGGAGAGGGAGCTTTTTTTTTTTAAGGGAGAACGGAGAACGACTACGTTTTAGAATAGTTAAGATAGGAAGATAAAACACCTATTTTTTTCGTTAGGAGTTCTAAACTGGAGTTGATCCATTGATTTGAACATAATTGGGCCTAATCTTCTTGTGAGCTCAGCTGATTGCGGCAGGCAACTGAAGTACTAAACTAAACAAGCATTTTGGAGTGGTAATGCATGACAATAAGGAATTTTGCATGTGTGAATAATTACAGAGCTGTTTTGACCATAGATATTCTGCCAAAATGGAACAGATTGGCCTCCTAACTGTGCCTTTTTGTCTGTTTCGTGACCATCAGCAGGCCGTACAACATAAAAAAAAAATCTCAATGTGTGATGGCTCATTGTCAATAATGAATTTCTGTAATTAATACATGTGTATAAGTACAATCTCCTGATATTAAACCTCATGAAAATACATGTGTAAGTATCCATCATCATTGCTCAACGGATTTGAAGGAAACTCCATAATAAAAGCATGACCAAGTACTAAAAGTATATCAAAGCCGCGGGTCTAATCAAGAAGTCCTCTTGTTGCAAGAAATGCATCACAGCTATAGTTTACAAATTCACACAGTTTGGGATTGTTGCATCAAATAGATCCAAACATCCAATGCTTGCAGCCAATTGCTCCATGAATCTTGTTGGGGGCTATCACTCAGTCCGAACTTTTCAGTTTACAGTCTTCAAATTTCAGAAGTACCCGCCTATCGAATTTGCAAATATTACTAAGATTGTCTCAGATGTGAGAACGTCACTTGATCACTTGAACATGAAAATCTTTCTTGAAATAGATGTGATAGGTAGCAGTACCACACAAAACCAGAAGTTGCGGTACAATGCTCTCTCCGTCTCATTTTAAGTGCAGTTGTAGGTTTCCGTGTCCGACGTTTGACCATCCATCCTATTTGAAAATTTTATGAAAAAAATAAGTCATACATAAAGTACTATTTATGTTTTATCATCTACTAACAATAAAAATACTAATTATAAAAGAATTTCAAATAAGACGAACGGTCAAACGTTGGAAAAAAAACTCACAACTGCATTTAAAATGAGATGGAGGGAGTATATAATGGAGTATGATAGATAGTAGTATGCAGTATGTATCAGTGTAGCTTTTCTTTACACTAGTAATATACCAGTTCTTTGCAATGGGTCATGCCCATATTATGTATGTATAAGATTCTAAAAGAACACCCAATTATGTCATGAATAGGTGAACTATTTTTCAAGGTAACACACCAACCATCCTGATATCGGACCGAGGCACGCACATATACAGATTTGGTGATTTATAAATAAAGTTACTACAAACTCGAAACAGTAAATCACGTAGAAATGGAAACCAGCTGTTAACTTTCAAGTTTCAACTTTGATGTCTGAACAAAATAAAGCAAAATCTTTGACCGCAAAGCAGGCAGCTAGGGTCATAACAGTAACAGGAACCAAATAGGGAATTCTGTTAGGCAATACGAACACCAGAAGCATCCCTCAAGGCCTCAACCAACTATTTTAACTGTCAATAAAATAGATACTGACCAAAAATGCATGAACCATCTAGAACCTTTGAATTGGTGCTGCTCTCAACTTCGGTTGTGTTTAGTTGGATCCAAAGTTTGGATTTTGGTTGAAATTGGAGATGATGTGACTGAAAAGTTGTGTGTGTATGATAGGTTGATGTGATGGAAAAGGACTGAAATTTGGATCCAAACTTTGGATCTAAACACAGCCGAAGTGTTATCAATAATTTCACAAAAGTCACAAATTTGGGTTTACTTAGATGACTCACTACCAACAGTATTGAATTTGGACCATATCTCAGCAATGCTTAAAATCAATTTCCTTTTTATTATTATTTCTGAATTTGTTAACTGCCCCTTGTTGATAGCATTTTCTGCCAGCTATTAGTAACAATAAAAATCAATGCGACAGCACCATTCATTTGTTAGATATCCAAGACGAAATCATTAACATGTCTTCTTCAAGGATAAATTTGTAGTAACAAGTGAAAGAAACTAGAATTTGCTCCAATGCACAAAATTGCAGGACGCTATCAAAAAGATGGAACATACTTAGATCACGAAAGTTCAAACAGCATAGCAGATGGTGTTACTGGCTGGCATCCTAGAAACTGTAGACTGTAGTAAATGAACTGTTGTTCAACACCCAATTGTCTTGTCCAGACCTCCAGTTGTGGTGTTGTTGTCCAAGTTGTGTATTGTGGAGTACACATCAATCTTTTCCCAGATCATTTTGAGTAGTAACACAAAAGCAACTTTTTAGGATCAGAACTCTACATCAAGAGGACAAGTTTCAAGCATTTGCAACAGTGAGTTTCCCAGAACATATAAACTAAATCAAATTTACCTCACATAACTAAGGAACAAGGCAACAGAAAAAACAAGAGAGTTTGATCCCTAAATATTAAACACTGTTGCTGAGCCATATAAATCAGAGCAACAGTGACAGAACTATAACAATTCAATCGACTTAGTGCTAGAAAATACGTCAGCTCACTTCATAAAGATTTATAGATAAATCCATTTAATAGAAAGTTCAGTCTTTGATTGGCATAGTGACATCCTTAATCGAGACCTGAATCTCAGTTTGGCTTGTGGAGAGCAAAGCTCAATTTCGTTTGGCTCTAGAAGTAAAAAAACCAAACTGATAACTAACCTAAAAATTGTCCCAGCTTGTGGGTGTTAATAGAAGAAGCTTCAGCACATTATCTTACTCTTCGATAACAGCTTCAACTGGTCCACTCCACATCCAGCACAGCTAGAAGCATAGGCATCACCAATGCCTGGAACACTCTCCAAATAAGGATGCACGAATTTATCCAGAAATTTCTCATTGCTAATCAAGGCAGTAGAATAGAAGTCATAATTGATCTTAAGCAATCCGTTCCTCTTGAGAACATTGATCAAGCAATGCCGTGGCAATAAGCGGCGCTCAATGCTATAAAACATGAGTGCAGGCCTTTGTGCAATGTATGGTATCTCTAGACCAACATCCTCCGTCAAGAACTTCATTCTTTGCCTCAACCTTTTCTCACCCATGGCAAGGATACTTGGCATGTTCTTCGCTGCTAATGACAAATCTTCCTGTGACCATCCAAGCTTCTTAAACAGCCCTGATTTCTTGGTGATCTTCTCCTGGCTGAGGATTGCAAACTTCACAACTGCGAGAGCAAATAGACGTGTTCCCGGCTTAATTGCCCACAGTTCATCCTGACAACCTCCAGGCACCTGTCGAATGAGCCAACTACTGTGACCAAGAAGGCGAGCTTTGAACCAAGAGACTTGCTGCGGAATCCGCCGCGAGCGAGCGGGATGAGGCGCGCGATCTGGGAGCGGGAGAGGCCGATGCCGCCGAGCTCGGCGACGCGGGCATCCAGCGTCCTGTTCACACGGGCGCACAGCAGCCTTGGGTCGGAGGCGACGGCGGCGGCGATGTCGGGGCGCGTGAGGCCGAGGCCGGAGAGGAAGGCGAGGACGGCGTCGGGCTTGCAGGGGGACCTGAGGTGGGAGAGCTTGAGCTTCCCGGAGACCTTCTCCGCGCGGGCTCTCGTCAGGCCGCAGGACTCCACGAGGTAGTCCTCGACGGCGAAGGGTTCGGCGGCGCCGGAGAGGAGGCGGCGGAGGTGGAGGGAGAGGAGGGAATTGGCGTGCGTGGCGGCGGTGAGGCACGGTGGCCGGAGGAGGCGAGAAAGGACGCACCTCCGGAGGTGAATCATGGCGTCACGGCGGTTGCCGGCGGCGGCGCTCCGCCGCTTGAAACCGGAGCTTCGCTTGCTTCCGACTTCCGAGAGAGACGGTGTGTATACTGTAGATGGGCCTTTTCGACATTTCCGACATCTACTCCTGGGCTTAATTTGGAAAAAGGCCTAGGCCTTCCAGTTCTCACGTTTGTTTCTCCTTTAAGGCCATGTTTAGATCCCACCCTAAAATTCGTTTGAACACCTCTATAAAGTATTAAATATATGTTAAAAAATAACTAACCGCACAAATTGTGACTAATTTGCGAGACGAATCTTTTAAGTCTAATTGCTCCATGGTTTGATAATGTGTTGCTACAGTAAACATTTGCTAATGACTGATTAATTAGGCTTAATAAATTCGTTTCACGGTTTACTTACAGATATTATAATTTGTTTTGTTATTAGTCTATGTTTAATACTTTAAATGTGTGTACGTATATCCGATGTGACACGGTAAAAATTTTCACCGCTGGATCTAAACACAGCCTAAAACAAAACTACTCCTGTAAAAGAAAAAAAAGAAACCCTACTCCCTCTTCATACTCGTTTTGGCTTTTTCTCTAGTCAATTTTTTAAAAAATTGAACCAGATTTATAGAAAAATATAATGATATTTTCAACGCAAAATATACATATTATCAAAATATATTCAATGTTACATCTAATGGAACTAATTTGGTGTTGTAGATGTTGCTACTTTTTCTATAAACTTGATCAAAACCAAATTGGATTTAATTAATTCTTCTGAACTAAGTTGGAGCTCATCCAGTTTCTTGTGTTCTGACAGAGGTAAAGCAATGCGTTGGCCTGCGCTCATCGTGTACAAAATACAAGCGTTTTGGAGCGATCAATGCAGAACAGTCAGAAATTTTACATGGATGATTAATTGCAATGCAGTTCTCACCAAAGATTCTGCCAAAATGAAACAGATTGATCTCCTAAGTGTGCCCTTTGTCCGTCTTGTGATTATCAGTAGGCTATACAACATTTTTTTTTTTCCTGAACGTGTGGTGGCTCATTGTCAGTAATGCATTCCTGGTTCATGCTTTGGGATAAATAATATCCCGCTGCATACACTTCATAGTTCATAGGTTTGCTTTACGCTTGGGCCAAATGGAAATTCAAATTGAGGAAATGGGGTATGTTTTGAGCAAACAATCACAAATGCAACTTCTTTGGTGTGTGTTTCTCTTCAAAATTGGGCACATCATCAAAGAGTGAATGCACAGGGAGACATCATGGCAGGAACCCCATAGCCCCATATGATTGTCAACCTGTAACTCATGTTAGCCTACAATTCAATCACATTTGATAATTGTCATCCCAAAGAGAAAAAAAAAAACAAGAACAGCCCCAGCATGGCTCCACTCATGTTTGGCCACCTGGTTTATCAGAAAATATTTGAATTAAAGCCCCAACACGACTGTATTTTGAGCACATTCCTGCGATAGTTGCTGCCAAATCTAATGTGGATGGTCAGAAAGTACTATAGAAATATCCTTGGAATGTGTTAAGTTGTGGTAATCTTCTATATTTTCTGTCAAGAGTACATGTGCTACCATTTATTTTTCAAAGCAAATTCCCAATTTGAATATTTCAGCCCAACAGCTTGGATCAGCCAGTGTTGGTTTAGTCCGTGAAATAAAATCTTAATGCTTTTTTGTTCCAAATCCATTGCCATTAACCATTGTCATCCTTAACCATCAGAGCTACAAGATAAAAGTAACAAACCTACTCCTACATACTTCTTCAGCACAAGCTTTAACATAGTACAAGATGATCCAAGGGGCCACAAACCTTAATATTTTGCACTCCTGTGCGACGATCTAGCCAAAATCCCCAGCAGAAACTTTAACATCCGTCAATTTCAGTCTACAAACCAAGCAATGGAGCAACTCCATTTGCTACTTTCCCGGAACAAATAGCGCCATAAGCATCAGCAAGGCCTGCAATGTGGTCCTCATAAGGAAGCACAAACCTTTCTATAAACTTCTTCTCGCCCAGTGCGGCTGTTGAGTAGTAACACAGCTTGCAATCCAGCAATCCCTTTGTCCTGAGGACCTTGAGCAAGTAATACCGAGGCAATAGCCGCCGTTCAAGGCTATACAAGAGCAATACCGGCCTTCGCGCAATGTACCGTTCCTCCAGACCAACATCCCCCTTCAAGAACCCCACGGCTCGCCGTATCCTTTTCTCGGATGCGGTCAGGAAGGATGGCATCTTCCTGAAGATCACCGAAACATCATCCTGCGAAAACCCAAGCTCCACCAGCAGCCGTGTTTTCGTCGCGACAGCCTCCTTGCTTAGGAAAGCCACCGCAATGAGCCCACGGTGGAACATCCTCGAGCTGCGGACCATGCCTAGCTCCTCCACTCGCGCCACGGCGTCCCGGAGTTTCATGGGATTCGAGGTGAACAGCCGGCTGGAGTACAGGTTTGGATTGCTGGCAACATCACGGGCATCTATCCCGCATTGCTTGAGGAATGCCAGGTTCGGCTTCACCACCTTGTCGAGGTTGGCGCTGAGGAGGGAGGAGTTCTTCCTGAGGGCCCTGAGGATGCTGTCCAACGAGCCGAACACCGGGAGCCAGAAGGCGAGGTTGGTGGCGAGGGAGCTGCTGCGGAAGGGGATCTTGGCGAGGGGGACGAGGCGCGCGATCTGGGAGCGCGGGATGCCCAGGTCGCCGAGCTCGGCGACGCGCTTGGCGAGGTTTCCCTCCACGCCGGCGCACAGCAGCCTCGGGTCGGCGGCGACGGCGGTGGCGATGTCGGGGCGCGGGATGCCGAGGCCGGAGAGGAAGGCGAGGACGGCGTCGGGCTTGGAGGGGGACCTGAGGTGGGAGATCCTCTCCGAAGCCCTGGCTGCTTGGGCTCGGGTGAGGCCGCAGGCGGCGACGAGGTAGTCCTCGGCGGCGAAGGGTTTGGAGGAAACGGGCGCGGTGGTGGAGAGGAGGCGGCCGAGAGAGATGGCGGCGAGTCCGGCGACGGGGTGAGGCGATGCTGGGTGGAGGAGGAGGAGCGAAACGAGGTGGGGGATCATGGCGGCGGCGGCGGTGGCGGTGGATGAGGAGGAGGAAGCGGCGCCGCCGCCGCCGTGAAATCGCAAGCTACGACTAGTAGAGACTAGGGTGCAATACTGCAGTTTCGATATGGCCTTAAAAGTTGTTGGGCCGCAATTGTAGCCCGTTGGGCGAAGGCCTGCATTTTCGGACGGGCAGCGGCTGATGTTTTTTTTGTAAAAAAAAAAAAGAAAAAGAAAAGAGAGAGAGAGAGAGAGAGAGAGAGAGAGAGAGAGCACGGTTTGAATGTTTGATCGAAAGAATTCCAAATGGCTGAATAAATCGAGTCCAGTAACATTGAATAAGCAGATTGACTTTTGTAGGTATAACATGATTCTCTTTGTTTTTGGAAAATGATTATAGTATGAATGTATGATGGTGTTTGAATCTCCTGAAGATGAAGTTGAAGATAAAGTAAAACGAGGTGGTAATAACGTGTGATTAATTGAGTTTAATTATTACAAACTTAAAAATGGATTAATTTGATATTTTAGAGCAACTTTCATATATAAAATTTTCGTACGAAACATATTGTTTAGCAGTTTGAAGAGCGTGACACGAAAATCTTCACTTGTTGAAGAAACGAACATGATCATGAGGGCCATCAAGATGCAAGCAGTTCCTCATAAAATAAAAATGGGAAAAGAATGTTGTAAGAGTAAGAGTGTTGACTGTTGAGGCACATGGTGAGTAAATACCTTATTTGGTATGGTATTTTTACCATGTTTCTTTTATTTAAGTATGCTCACAAAATCTATTAAGTTTATGATATTGTGAAAGTATCATTGAAGACAATCCTATGCGTACTATTTGTATGTTTTTATGCATGCCATTTTTCAAGTTTTTAAACAAGGTTTTAGAAATTACTGAAAGTCGAACATTCAAAAGTTTGATTAAAAAAATGTAAAACATCATATACTTTAAACCGGAGACAGTAACTTGTTGCCGATTATTTTCAATGACAATGATTTTTCATGCTAAACAAGCAAATGACAAAAGAACCAGCTGGGTAGAGTGGTAGACGCTTCGCCGTAGACTTTTTTTTTTCCCTGAAACCCCAGCTGGGTAGACCATACTCACCGAATCACCATACAATTTTAACAACCAGTATAAAAAAAGGGTGAAATTGCACAGTGGAAACGACGGTCAATATCATGTTTTAAATGATAAAATCATCAATTTGAGCAAACTCACATCGAAATATAATAATTCGGGATACTGAGTTGCCAAGAGATGCTAAACATGCTGCACAATAACCATCCATGCTTCCCCCTTGAACTGTCAGTACAGAATCCATGTCTATCAGTAGCGAGTTAGGAGCCACACTATACCTCTGCCACTCATCAACTTCTTCTAAAAAAATATCGTTCTGGTCATCAAGACAGTAGTGGCCTTCTTTTTAGGGAATCAATTAGTACAAGTAAAATCTTAGAACAATGTACAAGGGAGATGGCTAACCTGAATATCTTACTTCCAGCAAAGCAATTGGAAGCATAAGCACATTCTCCAGTTCTCCTTCATCCGCTAATATAGTTCATTAGGTATTTTGCCGGCACAGCTAGAAGAACATGGGTCAGCTAGTCGTCGAAAAGTATTCTTGCAATGGTGAGCAGCCAGAAAGCACAGGGAGACATCATGGCAGAAGCAGCTGAGCAGCACAGCTGCACAGGGTAGGAAATGATCCATGAGCGCATTGAGAAGGTAGAGCAGCATCAGGCAGGGATCAACCATGAAGGGGCATTTCTGGCTCCACCGGAAGGAGCAACATGTGTCATGTGTGATTTGTGGCAGCTCAGCTCATTCACTCCTCTCCAGCATTGTTAGCCCCAGCATAATCAATTAATATCATTTGACAATAGTCCTGTCAAAGAGAACCCAAAAGAAAAAAAAGCGCCCCAACACAGCTGTAGCTCATATTACCTTTCCAAATTATTTGCAATGTTTGGATTATATCCCCCAACAAGATTATATTCTGAGCACGTTCCTGTCATAGTTGCAGCCAAATCTCAGGTGGATTGTTGATAGGTACTCCTAACCTGCCCATTTCCTATCCATTTTGAAACACTTGATCTATAGAAATATTCTAGTCATGTGCTAAATTCCACATCTGTGTTCTTCTATATTTTCAGTCAAATGGTATGTGAGCTATTCATTTTTTTCCAAGGAAATTTCCTGATCTGAATATTTCAGCCCAATACCACAATGCCTTCTTTATTCCTAACAAGAAAATCTTCACCATTCTCAATCTCCCAAGCTGCAAGAAACAACAAGTAACAAACAACCTACAGACTTTTTCAGCACAAGCTTCAACATAGATAGTATGAGACAAACTAACGGTAGCAAGCCTTAATATTTTGCATACCAGTGCAACAATCTAGCCAGATTTCCCAGCATAAACTTGAACACCATCCATTTCAGTCTGCAGGCTAAGCAATGAAGCAACTCCATTTCCTTCCTCAGAACAACCGGAGGCATAAGCATCAGCAAGGCCTGCAATGTGGTCCTCATAAGGATGCACAAACTTGTTGACAAACTTCTTCTCGCTCAATGCAGCTGTGGAGTAGTAATCCAACTCACTATTCAGCAATCCCTTTGTCCTGAGGACCTTGAGCAAGCAATGCCGAGGCAACAGCCGCCGTTCGAGGCTATACGACAACAACACTGGCCTTTGCACAATGTACCGTCCCTCCAAACCAACATCCCTCTTCAAGAACTCCACAGCTCGCCGTATCTTTTTCTCGGATAAAGCCACAAAGTTTGGCAACTTCCTCATGATCACCAACAGATCATCCTGCGAAAACCCAAGCTCCTCCATCAATCGTATCTTCCTCGCAGCAGTCTCCTTGCTTACCAAAGCCACCGCAACGAGCCCACGGTGGAACCTCCTCGAACTGCGGTCCAGGCCCAACTCCTCCACCCGTGCCACGGCGTCTCGGAGGTACTCGGGATTCGCGGTGAGCAGCCGGCTGGAGTACATGGTTGAACTACGGGCAACATCAGAGGCATTGATCCCGCATTGCTCGAGGAAGGCCAGGATCGGCTTCGCCGACTTCTGGACGCCGGGGCTGAGGAGGTTTTTGTTCATCCTGAGAGCCTTGAGGATCTTGTCGAACGAGCCGAAGACCGAGAGCCAGAAGGCGAGGTTGGTGGCGAGGGAGCTGCTGCGGAAGCACCAGCCGGCGAGCGGGAGGAGGCGCGCGATCTGGGAGCGGGAGAGGCCCAGGTCGCCGAGCTCGCCGACGCGTTTGGTGAGATTTTTCTCCACGTCCGCGCACAGCAACCTCGGGTCGGCGGCGATGGCGGCGGCGATTTGGGGGCGGGGGAGGCCGAGGTCGGAGAGGAAGGCGATGACGGCGTCGGGATTGGAGGGGGAGCTGAGGTGGGAGATCTTCGCCGAAGCCTTGGCTGCTTCGGCTCGGGTGAGGCCGCAGCCGGCGACGAGGTAGTCCTCGACGGCGAAGGGTTTGGGGGAGACGGGCGCGGTGGTGGAGAGGAGGCGGCGGAGGGAGCAAGGAGGTACAAAAATGCCGGCGATGGGCCGAGGGGATGCTGGCTGGAGGAGCAGAGTGAGGATGCGCCGCCGGAAGTGAATCATGGCGGCGACGGCGGCGCAAGGATTGCCAGCGGCGGCGGCGGCGTGAAATCGCAGGGCTACGCCTACTCTTGCTCAGATCGAAGCCGGCGGAGAGAAACTCCTGTAATATTGGGCCCATTTGGAGTTGGAGTGATGGGCCCAGTGGACATTATGATTGGGCCCATTAAGCATCGTCAATGACCACAATTAGGCCCATTAACAAATTTTGTTGGTAGGCCGAACTCGTTGAGAGGAATTAACTGGCCGAATTCAAATCCGGGCCGAAGTACTCCATGGCCGAAGGTGGGCTGAATTCTTTGGTGGGCCTCTTTTGTTAACGAGAATAAAACTGATGGTCCGAATTCATCCATCTTGCACGACAAATCAGATCAAACGGGACAGAAATTGCGTGAGAACAATGATATTCACAAAAATCACAACCTACGACGATGATCTTGGCCACAAAATCAATAGGGAACTGAATGGAACAAATAATAGGGAACTGAATGGAACAAATACAGGGTGAAATGGAAATGCAATGTGTCGACGAATGCCGCCTGGTGTTAGTGCCGCTGTCGTTGGTAGCTGCAAGAAAGCCCTTAGCCCACTTCCTGTTCCTGATGTGCACCTGCTGACAAGAGGAAAAAAAAAATCTAAGTTTGTCAGGAACTCCATATATGAAGATGCAATCTCAGGAAAGAAGTGTGGTTAGAGAAATACTCCTACAAGATTTGGTGTCAACAAATTCTTGCAAGAAATAGCATCAGTCTATCCAGAAGATTATATCGCATTGGAAACAGCGTATCCTTCTTTTTTATCTACTCCTATTTAAGTTTAAAACAGAGCGAAGTTAGGGCCACAATGTTATCCTAATGTTTTACGGCTAAGACTTACGACAATAGACGACAACAGCATGAGAATGCACAGGGAGACAAAATGGCAGGTGCAGGGTAGCAGCACAGGGTAGGAAATGATCCTTCACCTCATCAAAATGTTCAAGCAGAAGCAGGGAGTAAGGTGTCAGGAAAGGGCAATTCAAGCTCCACCTAGAGCACCATGAGATCCACTTTAGGAAGGCACATGATGTGTGAGCTGTGGCAACTAATCACAGATCCCCTGCATACCTACCCTCAGCGTGGTGCCAAGGTTGTAGCTCCGTTTAGCCACAAATCAATTACATTTAACGACAATCCTGCCATAGAGAACAAAACAAGTCCCAACACAGTTGTAGCCCATATTACCCTTTTAAGTCATTTAGAACGTCATGGTTGCCGCCAAATCACAGATGGAATGTTGAACAAGAAGTACTCCTAACCTGGTCGTTACTATCCATTTTGCAACACTTGATCTATAGAAATATTCTTCACAGGTGCTAAATAAATTGTGGAAGCCTAAAGATTTCAGTCCAGCAGGACAATACATTTTTGTTCCTAACCCATTGCCATTAAATCTTTGCAATTGAATCTCCAGAGCTACAAGATACAACATGTAGCATACAACTATAACCTACATACTTTTTCAGCATAAGTTTTAACAAAGGTAGTACAAGATGAATTAAGGGGTCACAAACCTTAATATTTTGCATTCTTGTGCAACAATCTAGCCAAATTTCCCAGCATAAACTTTAACATCATCCCATTGCAGTCTACAGGCAAACCAATGAACGAACTCCATTTGCTTCCCCAGAACAACTGGAGGTATAAGCATCAGCAAGGCCTTGAATTTTGTCCTTAAAAGGATCCACAAACCTTTGCACAAACTTCTCCTCGCTCATCGCGGCTATGCAGTAGTAAGACAAGTCACAGTTCAGCAATCCCTTTGCCTTGAGGACCTTGAGCAAGCAATGCCGAGGGAACAACCGCCGCTCAAGGCTATACGCCAACAACGTTGGCCTTTGTGCGATGTAGCTTTGCTCCAGACCGACATCCCTTATCAAGAACTCAACAGATCGCCGTATCCTTCCATCGGATAAACGCAGCACTTGTGGCGCCCTCCTTACGATTACCAGGAAATCATCATGCGAAAACCCGAGATCATCCAGCAGCTGCATTTTACTGGCAATAGTCTCCCTGCTTAAGAAAGCCACTGTACTGAGCACGCGGTGGAACGTCCTCCAACCACGGGCCACGCCTAACTCCTCCACTCTTGCCACAGCGTCCTGGAGGAACCTAGGGTTCACGGTGAAGAGCCGGCAGGAGTACAGGGACAAGGTTGTGCGAGTAACATCGGAGGCGTTTATCCCGCATTGCGCGAGGAAGGCCAGGTTCGGCTTCGCCACCTTGTCGAGGTCGGAGCCGAGGAGGGCGGCGTTCATCTTGAGCGCCTTGAGGATATTCTCGAACGAGCCGAACACCGGGTGCCAGAAGGCGAGCCTTGTGGCGAGGGAGCTGCTCCGGAAGCCCCTGCCGGCGAGCGGGAGGAGGCGCGCGATCTGGGAGCGGGAGAGGCCCAGGCCGCCGAGCTCGTCGACGCGCCTGGCGAGGCTGCTCCCCACGTCGGCGCACAGCAGCCTTGGGTCGGCGGCGATGGCGGCGGCGATGCCGTCGGGGCGCGAGAGGCCGAGGTCGGAGAGGAAGGCGAGGACGGCGTCGGGATTGGAGGGGGACCTGAGGTTGGAGAGCTTCTCCGAAGCCTTGGCTGCCTGGGCTCGGGTGAGGCCGCAGGTGGCGACGAGGTACTCGTCGACGGCGAAGGGTTTGGGGGAAACTGGCGCGGTGGTGGAGAGGAGGCGGCGGAGGGGGCAAGGCGGCGGGAAAATTCCGGCGATTGGGCGAGGGGATGCTGGCTGGAGGAGCAGAGATAGGATGCGCTCCCGGAGGCGGATCATGGCGTCGTCGTCGTCGGCGGCGGCGGCGCAAGGGTTGCCGACGGCGGCCGCGTGAAATCACAGGGCTATGATTTCTCAGCTCGGTGAGCTCACAAACAAGGAAATTTTAGGCCCAATTCAAGGTATTACATTTGCAAACTAAATGGGCCGAATAAATTTTGTAACGGGCTTAAATTTCTGTAGCCTTAATTGAGTCCACAGTTTAGGGCTGTTTTGTAGTGTGGACCTAATTACGGACCATTTTCCATTTAGTAATTTGGTCCCATCTTAGATTAACATTGTGTGTCTACCAACCAGGGTTTAGTTTTTCTTTTTTACGAAAAATGCGAATTTTGAGGTTTTTGAAAGTAGATTCTGAATGAAAATCTGAATGGTTTTTGAGAATTCGAATTGGAAATAGTAAAATTTGATCGAAATTTGACTGAAAAAGTTATACTATTGGGGCTCGTGATCCAGCACTCAATTGAAAAGGTGAACCCCTGGTATCTACTTTGGCCTATAAATTGTCTTTAGCTGTTATAATTTTGGCCTACATAACTAAAGTTGAGGCTGACCAAAGTAAGATTAATTAAAGGCCCATTGGTTTTGGTCTTGGAATTTCGAGGGGTTGATCATATGGAGTGAAGTAGTGAACAACAGTCTGTTCAAGGATCCCCTATCCTGATACGGATGGTTGGATCTTGGATGTCAACATATTTTCAAGGTAATTTTGTGGGGTTGATGAAGGGCTACCCCAGCCCTGGAATTTTGGATGATATGAAGGATTGAACGGCTGAAACCATGAATAATATAAAGATTCAAATTACCAAACCTGTCTTTGAGCAAGCTCATATCGAAATGTAACAATTCAATCCTAGAGAGAGAGAGGATAGAGAGATGTCAAGTCCATGCATAAATAATTACTCAATCCATCAAAAAATAACCTAACGTAGTATGGGATGCAACACATTATAGTACTACGAATCTGGACAGACAAACTAAGATAGTGTCATGCAGGCATTTGAAAAACAAACAGTTAAAACCTGGGAAATAACATGCTTGCACAACAAATCATTCATGTTTCTCATGGAAATGACAGTACCTAGCAAGAAGGGAGCCATACTGTAGCTCTGCTGCTCATCAACTTTTTAAAGAAAATTCCTTCAGCTAATCAATTAATGCATTTTTATAGGGAATCAATTGTAGTGCATGTGGTACTACAATGGATCACCTACAGTAAAATGGCCAAAAGGGTAATAGCAATGTACAAGGGGGATGGCAAACCCTTCCAACAAAGCAATCGGGAGCGTGAGCGCATTCTCTAGTTCTCAATTTCTCATTCATCTGCTAGAATAGAACTTCAGTCAGGTATTTTTCCCAGAACAAGCATATCTGCTCACTAGGCCTGGATCTTGTAGGGGTGCATGAACTTGTCAATTAACTTCTTTTCACCTGCAACGCAATGCTGTAGTAGCTAAGTTTCACATTCAGCAATCCCTTTGCCTTTAGAAGCTTGAACAAGCAGTGCCAGGGTAACAACCATATCGCTCAAGGGCTAAGGCTATCGGAAAACAGTGATAAGTAACTTATAAGCACTTGAGTTGAAATTTCCTGGAGAAACAACAGTGACGGCAGTCACCAATTGTAAACAGCACTATTGCTCGGATGAAAATGTCAGACCTATGAATAGAGATTATTGACTTTGAAGCACACTAGAAGATATGAATACATTGTTCTTGGGGGGAAGACACGACTTCATGCTTGCAACTCATATATTGGATAAATTCAAGGATCATTTCTACCACTTCTTTTAATATTATGACTTCTAAAATTTTAAGGGACTTGGGTACATGCCACTAATTTCCTAAAAAGATTCTGGGGAAGTTGGTACACTCTCCAGTACCCCACTACACAAGTTTGAGGCCTCTTTGAATTAAAATTTGGGAATGTTCTTGATAATTAAATTGATTGGATGTTCCTCCTTGGTGACCCCATTTTCTTTGAGGAAAAGAGAAATACGTAAATACTTATTCCTAATCTCTAGCATCGTTTTGGACAGACTAATCCCCTCCCAAGGAAACATGGTAGAGCTAAGGCAGTCATTACAGTTTTTTGTTAGAAAAGGAAAAGATCGAAAATAACAACAGCCCTGATATCTACCCCAGGAAAAGCAGTGAGCATCTCTCATTATCCAAACTTTACCCAAGTTATGGAACTAACTAAACCCACCACATATGATAACCATAGTGTTTAATTTTTGTCTTCTTTCTTCTGCATATGCACTGGGATTCTGGCAACAGGCCATAGACATGGATAAACCCGTTTAGGGAAGGAAAACATCAGATCCTGAATACAAACAACAGAGCTACACATGCTGCATTATAAAACAAAAGCATGTTAACTCCTGGAAATGTTATTCAACATTCCATCAACCTAGAGGATGACTACAGGCTGTAGTGTTCCTGTTCATCAATCAGTGAATAGTGATACTAGCCTACACAGGATAACCTAGAGCAAAGTTATAAGAAATTGCAACAATGGACGAAGGAGATAGCAAACCTTAATGAGCACGAAGGAGATAGCAAAAGTATAAGTCTAAACCCTTGATCTTTCCAACACAACAATCCTGTCAGTACCCTCCCAGCACAAGAATGAGCCCATTTTCCTGTTGTCCTCTCAAACAATAAATTCACAGAACATCCCCAACAAAGCTAGAAGCATAAGCATTAGCAGGATCTGCAATGCTACACTTGCAAGAATGCACAAACTTGTCAAGAAACTTCTTCTCAGTCAATGCAACCGCTGAATAGAAGTCCAATTCACCATCAAGCAATCCCTTTGCACTGAGAAACCTGAGCAAGCGATGCCGGGGTAACAACCGGCGCTCAAGGCTATAACTGATCATGATTGGCCTTCGAGCAATGTAACACGTCTCGAGCTTAACATCCCTTGTCAAGAACTCCACATTTTTCCTCAGCCTTTCCACAGACATGTTCATGACGACAGGACCCTTCCTCATAGTCATCGAGAGATCGTCCTCTGACCACCCAAACATTTCAAGGACTCCAATTTTGGCGGCGAGCTTCTCCTTGTTTTGGTAAGCGAATGGCACAAGCGCATTGCGGAACACCGGTGAGTACGGTGGCACGCCAAACTCGCCGATGCGCACCACAGCTTCTTGAACATGGTTGGGTGGCCTGCAGAGCACAGTGGGCAGGCGTGTATGGGCGAAATCGCAGACATGTATCCCACATTGCTGGAGGAGGGCCAGGTTGGGCTTGACCACCTTCTCGATGTCGGAGCCAAGAATTGCTCCGTTCGCCTTGAGCGCCATGAGCACGTTCTCGAAAGAGCCCAAGACCGGGAGCCAGAAGCCAAGGTTCGTGGCGAGCGAGCTGCTGCGGAAGGACTGACGAGCGAGCGGGATGAGGCGCGCGACCTGGGAGCGCGAGATGCCCAGCTCACCGAGCTCGGCGACGCGCTTGGCAAGGTTCTTCTCCACGTCGGCGCACAGCAACCTCGGGTCGGCGGCCACGGCGGCGGCGATGCCGGAGCGCGAGAGGCCGAGGCCGGAGAGGAAGGCGACGGCGGCGTCGGGCTTGGAGGGGGACCTGAGGCGGGAGAGAGTCTTGGCCGCCTTCCGCGCTTGGTCCCCGGTGAGGCCGCAGGTGGTGACCAGGTAGTCCTCGACGGCGAAGGGTTCTGCGGCGATGGATGCGGCGGCGGTGGAGGAGGAGAAGAGGCGGTAGAGAGGGGAGAGGGGAGAGAGCGAGGTGCTGGAGGAGCGGACGCGGAGAAGAAGGATTTGGTTTCGAAGGTGGTTCATGGCGGCGGCGGCGGCGGCGCTAGGGTTTGACGCCGCCGGCGAACTAGGGGGGAGAGGAAACCTGCGGCTTCGCTGTTTTTTTCTACTTTGCAACTGACAAATTGGTAAAATCGTGAAAATGTGAAATACTCCCTCCATCCCTAAATGTTTGACACCGTTGACTTTTTTAAACATGTTTGACCGTTCGTTTTATTCAAAAACTTTTGTGATATGTGTAAAACTACTCCCTCCGTTTTTTAATAGATGACGCCGTTGACTTTTTCTCACATGTTTGACCATTCGTCTTATTCAAAAATTTTATGCAAATGTATAAGATATAAATCACACTTAAAGTACTATAAGTGATAAAACAACTCATAACAAAATAAATTATAATTACGTAAATTTTTTGAATAAGACGAATGGTCAAACATGTGAGAAAAAGTCAACGGCGTCATCTATTAAAAAACAGAGGTAGTATATGTATACATAAAAGTATATTTAACAATAAGTCAAATGATAGAAAAAGAATTAACAATTACTTAAATTATTTGAATAAGACGAACTGTCGAACATTTTTAAAAAAGCCAACGGCGTCAAACATTTTGGGACGGAGGTAGTACTACTTTTGAAGGGATTTTTGACCATTTGCCATCTTCCCCAATGCTACACTCCCAAATGCCATCTTCCCAAAAATAGTAGAAGAATTGCCATTGGTCCCCCCACATTAGTTGATTTCCTGCCACTTTGGTCCATTCTTGATGCCACATCAGCAGCCACCTCATGACCCCTTCAAGAAAATGACAATGATACCCATGCCCATCCAGTGCAAATTTAACACATTTCACAGCAAATAAAACAAAACCAACTTAACTGATCATTGCACAACAATTTCACAAGCAAACACAGGTTGGAACATACAACAGAACATGCAATTGGGTGGAGCCATGGCTCCCTCAAAACTTCCTGAAAACCAAACCCTAGACAGATCAATCTAAAAAAGAAGAAGCAAAGATCAGGAAAAATTCGATGCCAAACCAAAGAGGGAAATACGAAGGATATGTTCTTTTACCTGGGATTGTATCGTTGTTTGGCCACCGCCGGCGGAGTTGCTTGGAGTAGGGAGCGAGGCGAAGTCAGACGAGGAGGAGCGAGGCGAAGCCTGGATGCAAATATCAAAATTTTTCTCCCATTCCCTGTGCGCAAGGGCAAAACAGGGAGTTCGCCCCATCCAATGCTGATTTGGCATAAAAAAAAGAAATAAATGGCTGGGAATCAACTAATGTATGGACCTAGTGGCAATTTATCTAGAAATTTTGGGAAGATGGCATTTGGGAGTGTGGCATTGGGGAAGAGGGTAAATAGTCAAAAATCCCACTTTTGAAGGGCCTTCGATTCAAAGGAGGTATTCTAAATGCTATGAAGTTTCTATACATTTGGCTGGGTTTAGTTCCACGCAAAAATTGGAAGTTTAAATAAATTGAAACGATATGACGGAAAAGTTGAAAGTTTGTGTGGGTAGAAAAGTTCGATGTGATGGAAAAATTGGAAGTTTGAAGAAAAGAGTTGAAATCTAAACAGGGCCAAAGGTTCATTATAGGTAGATTTTGCAGAGAACATAAGAGTTTCGACCTTTTGAAAATTTTGATTTGAGCATATCTATTTTATTCGATCCTTTGTCTATACGATCCAATTTAACAATCATTTATATGTTCTGTAATCATCTATTTTATATTTATATTTCTATCAGAATCATGTGTTTTTTATATTAATTTTTTTCTATTCCTGCGATTTAAAGGATCCTAAATTATTCCCAATGCGATTTCTAGGTGAGGAATAATTTAAGAGCCAGTCAAGCTCTACCAACATTTTGTTTTTTTGGTAATACCATGATGTATTTGCATCACTAATCCAAATAATACCCTCCCATCTCTGCACTATAAATATGTTGGTTATACCTAAGTATGTAAACATTTAAGTACAATCCCCTTCGTTCCATTTATATGTTTTAACATTTTGTAAGTTAAATTTCTTGACCAAGTTTATAAACAAATATAGCAACATTTCTAATACAAAATAAATATTAAAATATGTTAGATTTAATAAATTGAAATACGTTCAATGATAGATTTAATAAAACTAATTTAGTTTTATAGATGTTGCTTAATTTTGCTTAATTTTTCTGTAAACTTGATCAACTTTAAAAAAAGTTTAACTAGGATCTTATAATAACAACAAACAAAGGGAGCACTAATTTTGTTTTAAAGTACCAATATAAACCACATTTCAAATTGTTGAGCCTTGCCAATCAGTATCAGAAAAGGTATGGAAAATTTTCTTTTTAATTTTGCAAGTTTTTTAACTATCGGTACTTCGTTTCTATTTAATTTCACATATTTTAAAATATATTTTTATTTGGACCCTAATTAATTTTTCCTTTTCTAAATTATACTAACATGAGCCCTTTTCTCGGTAATGTTTATTTCCTATTTTAACCTGAATTTAAGATATTTTGAATATAAGATATTGTATGATACTATATGGATAACAGCCTCTGTATGTGTTTGTTCATATGTGCACAGGTCGGTGATCCTTTAGGGTCCCTTTGAATCGTAGGAAAGCAGATGAATATGAAAAACACATGATTCTAACAGGAATACAATTGTAAAATAGAGGATTGCAAAACACATGAATGACTGTTTGATAGGACCACAGGAAAAGTGTAGAAATCAGATGAGAGAGATAGACTCAGAAGAAATTTTCCAAGAGGTCAGACCTCTTGCTAACTTTCCTCTAAAATATACATAGGATTACCTATTCCATTGGAATTTCAAAGGATTGGATATGATTCAATCATTTGTTTCAAAGGCTTCCATAGAAATTTTTTTTCCATATAATTAAAATCTTTTAAATTTTCTACACTTTTCCTACAAATCAAAGGAGCCCCTATAACAAAGGAAGCCTATATGCTCGAGAAAAAAAAGGTTATCTAAAAAAGGAGTAAAAAAAAAGCACACCAATTAAGATGACAATTCGATTGACTAGCATGATTTCGTGTAGGTTTGCTTAATTTCCACGGTCTACAGAGACCGACGCAGTAACGACCCACCGTAGGCTGGCGGCACCACGAAAGCAATCGAAGGACTCCCGTCGGATGGGAAACCAACGCACCAGATTCGCCAGGTGACGCGTACGTTGCGGCCGTGGACTCCTCACAGCGTGGCCTTGGCGCCCGGTTGCCATCTCGTGAATCCGGGTAACTACAAATACAAAGAACACGCTCAAGGAAAGATCGAAAGATAGGTTTAGCTAGCTAAAAAGCTGGTGAAATCAAATCAACAACAGGAAGAAGAGAAGAAGAACATAACATACCTGGAGATGTCGTTTCTGCTGGATTGGTTCTACGACGTGCTGGCGTCGATCGGGCTGTGGCAGAAGGAGGCCAAGATCCTCTTCCTCGGCCTCGACAACGCCGGCAAGACCACCCTCTTCTACATGCTCTCGCAAGAGGTATATAGATCGATCGATCGATCGCTGCACATATGTTTGATTTGCAAAGGCTGATGGTGATGATATCAAAAGCTACTCCTAGATTCATATATGCCTGTGCTCATGAGTGTTCATTGTGTGGTGGTGGCTGGTTGGGTTGTGTTTGTGTGCAGAATCTGGCTGTTCACCAGCCGACGCAGCACCCGACGTCGGAGGAGCTGAGCATCGGGCGGATCAGGTTCAAGGCATTCGACCTCGGCGGCCACCGGATTGCGCGCCGCGTCTGGAGGGACTACTACGCCCAGGTTGGTTTTTTTTTTTTTTTTTTTTTTTTTTTTTTTTTTTTTTTTTTTTTTTTTTTTTTTTTTTTTTTTTTTTTTTTTTTTTTTTTTTTTTTTTTTTTTTTTTTTTTTTTTTTTTTTTTTTTTTTTTTTTTTTTTTTTTTTTTTTTTTTTTTTTTTTTTTTTTTTTTTTTTTTTTTTTTTTTTTTTTTTTTTTTTTTTTTTTTTTTTTTTTTTTTTTTTTTTTTTTTTTTTTTTTTTTTTTTTTTTTTTTTTTTTTTGGTAATACCATGATGTATTTGCATCACTAATCCAAATAATACCCTCCAATCTCTGCGCTATAAATATGTTGGTTATACCTAAGTATGTAAACATTTAAGTACAATCCCCTTCGTTCCATTTTATATGTTTTAACATTTTGTAAGTTAAATTTCTTGACCAAGTTTATAAACAAATATAGCAACATTTCTAATACAAAATAAATATTAAAATATGTTAGATTTAATAAATTGAAATATGTTCAATGATAGATTTAATAAAACTAATTTAGTTTTATAGATGTTGCTTAATTTTGCTTAATTTTTCTGTAAACTTGATCAACTTTAAAAAAAGTTTAACTAGGATCTTATAATAACAACAAACAAAGGGAGCACTAATTTTGTTTTAAAGTACCAATATAAACCACCTTTCAAATCGTTGAGCCTTGCCAATCGGTATCAGAAAAGGTATGGAAAATTTTCTTTTTAATTTTGCAAGTTTTTTAACTATCGGTACTTCGTTTCTATTTAATTTCACATATTTTAAAATATATTTTTATTTGGACCCTAATTAATTTTTCCTTTTCTAAATTATACTAACATGAGCCCTTTTCTCGGTAATGTTTATTTCCTATTTTAACCTGAATTTAAGATATTTTGAATATAAGATATTGTATGATACTATATGGATAAACAGCCTATGTATGTGTTTGTTCATATGTGCACAGGTCGGTGATCCTTTAGGGTCCCTTTGAATCGTAGGAAAGCATATGAATATGAAAAGCACATGATTCTGACAGGAATACAATTGTAAAATAGAGGATTGCAAAACACATGATTGACTGTTTGATTGGACCATAGGAAAAGTGTAGAAATCAGATGAGAGAGATAGACTCAGAAGAAATTTTCCAAGAGGTCAGACTTAATTTTTATAATACTAGAGAAAAATACCCGTACGTTGCAACGAGTGAACATTATTTTAATATTATTATTGTTATACGGTTTAGTTAGAGTGAAATATATTGTGGGAATTCGCTTGGATATATATTTTCTTTTTAGAAAATCATGAGTTACAATTAGGAATCCGATCGTCTCAAGTTAACATGCGAGTTTTTTTAAGAGATTTCTTATACGACTCCTATATTTCCAAAAACGAACTGACTTAAAAACTGACTCAAATACGGATATGTATTTTCAAAAGCAAACAAACTTAAAAACCGACTCATACACGGATGACGTACCAAAGTACCGGTAAAAACATCTTTATTTTTTATCTCTACTATTATAAAAATTAAAGATGTTTTTGCCAGTATTTTGGTACATTATATGTGTATAAGTCGGTTTTTAAGTTTATTCGCTTTTAGAAATACATATCTGTATTTGAGTCGGATTTTAAATTCGTTCGCTTTTAGAAATACATATCTATATTTGAATCGAATTTTAAATTCATTCGCTTTTAGAAATACATATCTGTATTTGATTCGGATTTTATGTTTGTTCATTTTTGGAAATACCAAAGGTGTCGTATAAGAAATCTCTTTATAAAAAACTCGTATGCTAATTTCATATGATTGGGCTCATAATTGCAACTCATGATTTTCTAGAAAAATATATATCCAAGCGAATTCCCACGGTAAATTTCATCTTAACTAAACGGTATAATAATAATAAAATTAAAATAACTTTCACCCGTTGCAAAACGCACGGGCATTTTTTCTAGTAATAGTAAAGAGAAAGATAGAGACATAAATTTTCTATATACTAGCATAATGCCCGAACTTTGTAACGAGATTTCAAAGAGAATCCTATGGTATTACATATTCACGTGGGGAAACTTAACATGGTTATATCATTATGTATTATGCAATGTACTTTGATTTTTAATAATAATTGTACGATGCTTTTACTTAACAATCACGAAAAAAGATTGGAAAAAACCCCCTCAAATTTATCCTCAAATCAAATCCTACATTTCAAATTTCTCTCTAGTTGAAACAAAAGCTGCTGCTCTTAGTACTCTCTTCTTCTTTTAAAGAGTACAAATAGGGACTTACATGTAATTGATAGGGGTGGTGATGGCAGAGAATCTACCACTACCATTGCTTTCTTTTAAAGTGGTATAGATACATCTACAAAGTTTATACATATGTATAACATATCCGGGACCGGAAAAGGGGGTGGGGGTGGGCTGGGACCGCAACCGCGTGTCGTCAACCGCCCATCAGCCACATGACCAAAGATTCAACGTATATCTAAATAAATTAATTTGTGTATATATAAATATTATTTTTTAAATTTAAACTTATTCTTAATGGTATTTGTACCAAAAATTATTTTATAAGTTTTCTTTATATAGCTAAATTTTTATACATAATACCATGGTACTTGATAAATAATAATCTTTATCTAACCCAAATTTATCTATATTTAATAAATTAAGCGCCTCTATCATAATTTATTATTTGGTAAATTAATACCAAAGAAAATACTTATACTGGACTTAAGGTATACATAGAGTAGAATCACTCATTTTTTCTTAAGCGGGGCCTCACCGTGACCTTTGGACATCGCCTTCTTCGGGCATCGACTTGACGGGGATTCGTCGTCAAGAGATGGGTGCGCCACATGAGTGACCAGCAAAGTATCCCCTCCCGGTGGCAGCGATTGTGTGAGCCCCCTGGCAACTGGAGGAAGCGAACTTTTAATATTTAGCGCCGATAATAACCTTGGTAGAATCTGAAAAAAAAAAGAATGTAGGTTAGTACTAGTACCTTATTAAGGGATGACAGATTGACAGTCATATATATTAGTGCATAACCCCTCTGTATATTGTTACAACAAAAAAAACTGATAGTGGTATCAATTGCGGGAGGAACTGCACCATGTTTCTTTAGTCGTACAGCCAGCATGATATTCATGACTGACCAACAAGTTTTTCTTCTTTTTTTCTAAGACGGGCAAAAGCTTTGCCTTTTATATTGATAGAGTAGGAGAAAATGGACAGTACAAGCTATTTACAGGGACTGACCAACAAGTTTATTTCCTTTGAAACTCATAATGAACAGGGATTGAGTTGGGCGCTTGCCTGAAAATTCATGCTAGTATGAACACCTTCCCAATCAGCCAGTACACAGTAATCACAGTGGTGGCGCCAGCTCATGCATACTTTGTCAATTGTCACATGCTGTTGCATATCTTGTCAATAGCCAAATTCCACCTGTTTTTCCAGCATTTGTAGCTGTTTTTCCACCTCTTCAAAATCTGAAGTGAGCCACTTTTGCCGCTTCTTCATAAGCTTCATGTCTGCTTGACAGGTTGATGCAGTAGTTTACGTGGTGGACGCTGCCGACAGGTGCCGGTTCACCGAGTCGAAGATGGAGCTGGACGCCCTCCTGTCTGACAACGCGCTCGCTGGCGTGCCGTTCCTCGTCCTCGGGAACAAGATAGACATCCCGTACGCGGTGCCCGAGCAGGAGCTGTGCTACTACCTCGGGCTCACCGGCCTCACCACCGGCAAGGGCAATGTCAACCTTGCAGGAACCGGAGTGCGGCCGGTCGAGGTCTTCATGTGCAGCGTCGTCCGCCGGATGGGCTACGGCGACGGCTTCAGGTGGATGTCACAGTACATCAAGTAGAACATGGTAGAGACTGAGAGCATGTATCTATATGCCTCTTGTATCAATTAATCAAGACATTTCATATGAATAATATGAGCATGATTTCACAAAGAGATTCTATGATTGCCTACACTGTTTGCATCAGAATGGAAATTTTTGAAGTGTCATGGACTCATAGTGTATGCTAGATTGCTAGTAGAAGAAGAAAAAAACAAGAGCAAATGAAACATGCATAGATGAGAATGTGTAAACACATACTCCTAAATATGCTCAAAGCTAGTTGTTCAAGACTAACTTCATTGGTAAATTCATACAACCACAGATGAATGAGCTGTTGGCATGAACAATATGCAAAACATGTGACAAAACGATGAACCGGTTCATAACAGTGCCATGGTTACATATCTACCAGATGGCATATCTTAATTCAAGAATCTAATTATCAGTTCAGTTCTGTTGGTGGCTAGCAACAGCAAAACCAGCGCACTCAACAACCAGTCAGGCAAAGAACACTGCAAGAGGATTTACCAGCTCACTACTCGTGGCAAGAATTAGGCAGTTTGCGCACTTGCATGGCCTGTTTTTGGTCCTTTCAATCTGAATCTGGTGGGTATCTTTCCGCTGGATACAGCAGCATAGTCTTCAGCAAGGTGCGGCGCAGTCTCCTCGTATGGACTTATGTATTTCTCCACAAAGACCTCCTCGGTCACCTGGACCGCGCTATAGTAGCTCTTGTCGGATTCTATCAATCCATTGTCCTTAAGATACTTCAGAACACAGTGCCGGGGCATGAGCCGGCGTTCCAGGCTATAAGTGAGCATTGCCGGCCTGTAAGCAATGTATGCCGGCTCCAACCCGACCTCAGAGATCAAGAATTCCGACACACGGCTCAGCTTGTCCTCCGAGCTCCTCAGCACCACAGGAAGCTTGGACACCGCAATCCTCGCCTCTGTTTTTTTTTTCCGATTACACGGATGATGCATATGTACACACCACACTCATGCATATATTTGCACACCCAAGTTGAACCGCTGAATTTAAGGTTTTTTTTTATTACATGGATGACATGCTCAAAGCCTCAAAGAGACGGAGATCAGTGGCACGTATCTACCACTAAAATTTTATTGAAAGCCTATTAGCGCGTGCATAGTATTTGTGAGTACTATGATTTAAAATCTTAGTGCTTAGAATAATGCATAATATTGTTTTATATTTTTCTAACAAGACTCTTAGTGACTTAATTTCCACGGGTGTTTTTATTTTATTTACTTATTATTTTGCCTCTACATCGTGTAGGAGCCATATGGATATAGGATGAAGAATAAGGCAACAAGTCACGTAGGCGATATACAAGTCAAAACCAACTTTAACACTCCCTCCGCCCTACAAATTTTGGAGGGATACCTCCAAAATCTCTTATATTTTAAAACACATAGTACTAAAATATATTATATCTCTTTAAAAATTCTTTTTATTTAAGACAGAGTGAGAACTACCGAGAAACTTAATTTTATCCTAGTTATACGAGTTAGATGACGCTCTAAAACCTTCGGGAACGTAAAGCGGACTTTCCCCACGCGAACATACACAGCCGAAAATAAGGCCTTCGTCCATTTGAAATGGGCCGTTAAACATGGCCCACCAACGTTACTGCACGTAAACATTGCGATTTCACGCGGCCGCGGGCAAACCCTTGCGCCGCCGCCGCCGCCGCCGGCAAACCATTGCGCCGCCGCCGCCATGGTCCACCACCTCCGGAGGCATATGATTTCTCTCCTCCTCCAGCCAGCGTATCCTCATCCCACCGCCGCAATCTCTCCCCTCTCCTCCCTCCGCCGCCTCCTCCTCTTCTCCACCACCGCCGCGCCCGTCTCCCCCGAACCCTTCGCCGTCGAGGACTACCTCGTCGCCACCTGGGGCCTCACCGGAGCCCAAGCGCGCAAGGCCTCGAAGAAGCTCTCCCACCTCAGGTCCCCCTCCAAGCCCGACGCCGTCCTCGCCTTCCTCTCCGACCTCGGCCTCCCGCCCCGCAAGATCGATGGCGCAACAAAATGCATACGAGTATTTCTTCCTTTTTTTTTTCTTGGACCAAAGGCAATTTTTTCTGACGAGTTTTGTTTCCAAGAACGCAATATTTTAGAACAAAATATTTCAGAAAAACCTCGTATTTATATGAAATACTCCTATTTCATTGTTACATATGATTATTTTTCATAAATTCACATTAGTCGACTCAAAGCACACATTTCTCTCGTCTAGCTTAATTTTTTTCTTACTTTTTAGTGCACTAGAAACTCAATATAATCCTAACTCAATAATTGATTAAATGTAAAAAAAAGATCATACTATAATCATCAACTACTGTTGAAAGCACGGAATTAGGGTCTCAAATTTTTTCAGAGCTATAGTTTTGATATCTGTTGGATCCATTTTTTATCTTAGAAAAAACCCAAAAGTTTGAAATTGGGAGTAGCTGTAGGGATTTCTTGGTAATGCTCTCACGTTTACATGAACTTAAAAAAAATATCTCATACCATTTTTACAATTGTTATAGATAAATATGTTAGTTGGATAGACAATATAAGCTTTTAGATGGGGTTTTATGAAACACTTTACCCAAAACTTAGGATTTCATGAAACAATTTGTAAAACCTGGGGTTTTGCATTATAGATACCCCAAAACCTGAGTTTTTGTAAAATTTTCTCTTTTCTAATTAACGCGTACGCAAAAACACGCAATTTTATATTGCTCTAGTTTCTTTCTCATCTCTTGCCTTTTTTTTTTTCCGATTACACGGATGATGCATATGTACACACCACACTCATGCATATATTTGCACACCCAAGTTGAACCGCTGAATTTAAGGTTTTTTTTTATTACATGGATGACATGCTCAAAGCCTCAAAGAGACGGAGATCAGTGGCACGTATCTACCACTAAAATTTTATTGAAAGCCTATTAGCGCGTGCATAGTATTTGTGAGTACTATGATTTAAAATCTTAGTGCTTAGAATAATGCATAATATTGTTTTATATTTTTCTAACAAGACTCTTAGTGACTTAATTTCCACGGGTGTTTTTATTTTATTTACTTATTATTTTGCCTCTACATCGTGTAGGAGCCATATGGATATAGGATGAAGAATAAGGCAACAAGTCACGTAGGCGATATACAAGTCAAAACCAACTTTAACACTCCCTCCGCCCTACAAATTTTGGAGGTCGCGGCGCCGGCGGCGGTGGCCAAAGTTCCAAACAAGTTTTGCAAAAATGCTTGGGGGCTAATCGCAAAAATCCATTAGTGTCTTTTTTGTAAAAATATGTGTCGCTGCCAATGTAATTAATAATTTTACTCATGATAACTGTCCGGAAAGGGGTGTTTTTACAAAACTTTAGACCGCGAGCAAGTGGTAACGGTCATGTACAGGGTGTTTTTAGAAAATATCCGGACTACAGGGATCCTTCCGAAAATTACCATCGAGCAGTGGGCCTATTTGGGCCTTAGTGGGTAGGCCTAGTTTCTACGCTCCGGCCAATCCGTGGGAGTATGTTATGCGAAGTAAATCAAGTTTAGTACCGTATCGGGGACTCAGGCATCGTTACGAAGTGGTTATCCCTATTTAAGCATCCCACAGGGCTGCGTTGGAACATACTTACCTGGACGGGGTCAATGGGCGATCAAGAAGGCTCATGGCCTAGATCAATGCCTCACATTGCACTTTGTGGGTGGGTTGGTTTACCATCTCCCCAAGCGGGAGAGTGGACGTCATAATTTGTGGCAGAGGGGGTACGCGTCCGCGCGGCCCCTACCAATTTGAAATCAAAAATAATTTTAATTGTCTTTCATTACTATGGATTGTTCATAATTTTCTTGAATTTGTTTCATTAGTATGGATTGGATTGCGAAGCAACACAGTCCAACTCTACCTTTTTAAGCCAATCTAAATAATCCATGCAGTAATTCATGTACTAAGTTAAATGATTCACGATCATAACTTCAAGCAAAATGATTCATCCCAATTTTCACAATTTCCTTAATTGTCTGTCTTTCATTAGTATGGATTCATTTTTCACAATTTCCTTAATTGTCTGTCTTTCATTAGTATGGATTGGATTGCAAAGCAACACAGTCCAGCTCTCTTCAAATAAACCATTTTCATTTGAAAGCCAATCTTCATAATCCATGAACTCATCATAATTCATGAACCCAGGATAAATGATCATGATCTAACTTCAAGCAAAATGATTCAGTATCACTTACACCGGCCAGAAGCCCTCATGACCTCTATCTACTTTCTGTGTCTCGCTATGAGCGATTCTTAGGACGCTTAGAAACAAAATTTGATGCCCACGTTAAAAGGCCCGCGATGCTGACGGCTACTCCAAATCCTGAGTGTAATTCTGCAATTAACTCGCGGAGTTCTCTCACGGTACTAGCGAGCAAAGGCTCTCCTGCTGCTCTCTTTCGATTACTAGTCACCCTCTGATTTCCTATTCAAGTGAAAGAAACAATCAGGGCAAAAGAAGGGAAAAAAAAAGGAGATATGATTCCGTACATCACGTTGGAAGTTAATTCCAACAATGGATAAATCAATCACCTTGTGGGGCAGAGGTCGTCAGTTGGTGCAGTTGAGCATCGGCTGTATGAACAACGCTCATGGAACTTTGGACGCCCTTCCTCAATTCTTGACTGATCTACAGAATGGTGTCATTAGTAGTTGTCTTCCCGATGCCTTATGTGATCAAACATATACATGGCATTGCTAAATTTGTGCACAAGCAAGCAGGCAAATTGTCAGAATGCAAGTTGAGATACTGCCATATATGGCTGTGTAGGTTTGTTTGTGTAACTTGTGAAGAGTTAATCATCCAAATCTACTCGTCAAGATGCACGAATGTGTATTATGGACGATTATAAGATTCCCCAAGAACACATAAATGAAAGTAATACAAGTGATGGCTGATACATATCAACTACTCACCTTAGATTACTGAGATCCACAGCCAAGTCACAGATCTCCCTTCCAACTAGTCTCACTGAAGCCATGGTTTCAGGAAGCTTCTCTCTTGCTGAACCGAAGGACTTCTCAAGAGATTCTGCTGCCTTCTTGCATTCCTAAAAATGTCGGCATATCTATAATTGTTACCGGTCCCATAAGAGAGGTTGTAGCAAATTAGATGAACGTACCAACATGGAGCGCATTGCTGAAAGGAATACAAAGCATGCAGAAAGAACAACCTATATAAGACAGCAACTGTCAGCAAGAGTAAGGTTCCAAAGTTATGCATTATCAAATTAAGAGTATACATTGGCATGCACAAGTGAAAATGGAATCAAAATTGTTAATGAGTAAACTTTTTTTTTTTTGGGCGGAGATTTTCATGAATAAACTTGTCAACCATTTTTCTGTATAAGAATATTCTTTAATAAAGCAAATATATTTGATTCGACACAAAACCGAATTTAAAATGTAGATCATGGTGAAACAAAAAGCTTGTATATATTCAAATTTAACACAACCACATAACCAGTTTAAGTACTGCTCTACTCTTCATCTGAAATGTTTCCTAGAATATCGTATAGCAGAAAGCTTTGCATGCAGGAATCAAGTCAGAATCAATTTGGCAAGGGGTTGACGACCAAGAGAATTGCAAAAATTAAACAACAAAAAGGGGGTCTCTATTTCAGTTTGAGTATCTTTTTTTTTTTCAAGAATGTAAACGGAGAACTTTTTTGTTTTTGGTAGACATGTCATACTAGTAGTAAATAATACTCCAAATAGAGTGCAAAAACAAATAATACTCCAAATAGAGTGCAAAAACCAACCCTAAACCCTTATCACATTACGCTGTTTCATTGGCATTTCAGTTTCTACTAATTCATATTCAAAACCGACAGCTTAAAAGCGTATGACGAGTTTCGATTCAGATAAGTTTTCAGTTCCACCCGCTGTTTACTCTTCACAGGGGGGAGAGAGTATCCATTCATCCACAGATGCAAAAGCTGGCCAAGAATCCGCTTTCAAAGCCACGTTACGCATAGCAATCTTGCGCCTTCAAAGCAGCAACGCCGTCATGCTGCCATCGCTACCGGAGGCTACCCAGTGTCATGCCGCTGGATTGAGAAGGCGAGATGAGATCTGAGGGTTCGGAGCAAGGGGGGCCGTACCGCGGACGCAGCGACGGTGATTACCAGGAGGCCGCCGCCGCCGCCGTCTCCCGGCCCCCGATATGCGTGGCGTGGGGAGGAGGGGACGGCAACGGAGGAGCGGAGGAGCGACGGAGCGCTCGGGGAGGCTGACACGGAGGCGGCCGCGCCGGCGGCGGAGGAGGCAGGCGGAGGCGGAGGCGGTGGCCGGCGGCGCGGGAGCTTGGGTGTGGCGAGGAGGAAGAGCAGACGGCATTTTCCGTTGGGGGTGGGGAGAGGGGGCGAAACGGAAATCTACCCGCTTGGGTTGGATGGATATGGGCTGGGCTGCCTTCTCAAGTCATGCGCACCTTAGCCCATACTACACTGGGCCAACCCACTAAACATTCTATAGGCTCTGTTTCGCGCACATGAACATTCACAATCTTACTAAACTAAAATACTCCGAACTAGTAATATGCACGGACTATACACACTTAGATTATCATGTATTCGATCTTCACTGGTCCTCAAAGGAAAAAGAATGCATTGATTCAATAATTTATGCTGCTACAAGAACAAACTTATCATTCGCCCATTGCACTTAACTGAGCAACTTTAATCAATACTCCATAATTTAGATAGTCTGTGATAAAAATATTAATACTTATGACGCAATCACTTTGATTTTTTTGAAAAAAACTAGTGGTCAAAATTAAAATGTGAACAGCATTTGGGAACATGGAGAGTCGTTTTGGTCTAAAATATGAATAAAGATGTATTCCATCAATCCCAAAGTATAAATAGTTAGTTTTGTACGGATATCAAGGAAGTGGGTTAAATTAAATGAAATAAGATGAAAACGTTATTGCATTCTTAATTAAATTTTGAACGCTACAAGTTGTATTTTATAACAGATGGAGTAGCAACAAATTAATAATAATCCTTCCTTTCTCCCTCTCAAAAAGTCGAAATAGAGAGGTAACGATATGTTTGTAACTAGTGATCTACAGAAATTGAGCAAAAAACACGGCAGTGACAGTGCATGAAGTTAGGCAAACGATATTGCAACGATTCTTATTTCCAGAACGAAAATTTGTGGAACATCTCGCGTCAGCTCCATTCGTTATTCTATTTTTACAAGGGGAACAAGCTTTGCCTTATCTCTCTTTTGGATATATAAAGAATAAATCAATATAATGTTAAACAGCACATGCTACAAATACAGGATACACCAAAAGAAGAAAAAAAGAGGGCAAAATTCTACAAGGCCTTTGTCCTTCGATTCTGGGAATCAACTATTAAGTCCCCAACTGGGCCACTTGATGTGGAATGCTCGGTGACGAAATTCTCAATCTTGAGTAAGGCCTGAAATGCAACAGGATGTTATGTTAGGAAAAAAATTCAATCGGGCAGAGTATGAGACGTCCTTACAAAGAGAGATGAAATGACAAGTTTACATGAATAATTGTCCTGAAATTTGCAATACCTCAATAGCAATATCGGTCGGTGTTAGTTTGGAGACATCGTCATGGCCTTGTTTAGCTGCAATTTCTGCAGAGGTAAAATAATGCAGACTGTATTATTCTCTGTTGGATACATGAAAAGCTTCGCTGAAGCGACACTAGATATCCATCTGCTATCAGCAAACTAGGAGCATATTAAGATGAAGGACATGTCAGAAAAGAAACATACCTTCAAGAGAAACTCGAGCGTCAGCATTTGCATAAGCATCGCCTCTTTGCTCTGCAAGCATGCTGAGTTTTGAGAAGGCCTGGGGAACAAACAATTCCATGAGCCATCCATTTTAATGAGCACAACCATGCAGAAAGACAAAATGAAGATGGTAAATGAAATACATGCAAGTTCAAAAGCTACAAGGTCTATAAGCACTAACGCTGATTGGTGTTTTCACATGAAGACTGTTATCTTCTAGTTAAGAAAGCATCTGTCTTGTGAATGTACAAACGATTAGTTTCAAGGATAGAGAGTAACTACCGCTGTGTATGGATCACTTGATGGCTGATCCAGAAGAGGACGAGAGGCAGTACCCACTTGAGCAATACGCCTTGCAAGTGCATCCAAAGGCACATCCAGCCAGACAGATAGACCTTTCTTCATATATTTCCTGAAAAAACACAAGAGCTTTCACTTATTATCCATAAACAGAAAAAGCCAAATTTACAAGAGGATGGGCGTGAGATCAGATTAATCCCAATACCAGTTAACTGGCCGAATAACGGCACCACCTCCAGTTGCAACAACTAATCGTCGCATTGAGGACAAGTCCCTCAAGACACTACTCTGTTAGACAAAGCAGGGAACCATGGAATTGTTAGTCTATCATGTCTGAGAAAATGTTACTCCACAAATCTTTCCATTCAAATCACTACAAAAAAGAAATCACAACAAGAACTGATGTAAGGTGCATAGACAATCCAACGTTGGTGTGATCATCAGAGGTTATTTGTAGTAGTGTATTTGTTACAAAAAGTTGACCATTTTTCAAGTAAATAGCAGGTTGATACCAAGAAAAACATGTAACAACACACTTCTACAAACTGAAATTTAACCCCTTCCAACCCACCTAACAAAGAGAGAGAGGCTTCATTGAAATTCCCCCATCCAACTTTCCTATTTGACCAAGCAAAGCCATCACCTACCCTGAACAACTCCATTTCCAACACACAAGTTGCCACATTTACTCCAGATCACCACGAAAGTGACCACTTCCCCAATCCAATTAAAAAACTGCAAAAATCTGGCTACCACGACGAACCCACATATCCACACTGAATACCATACCAGAGGGATCGGCATCCGCTCGAAGAGAAAAAATCCCGGACAAAATCGCGACAAAGTTAACCCTAACGAGACCGTGCTCGCGCGAGCGCAACCCGGAATCGCCCGCTGCAAGGGAGCAAAAAAAAGAAGAAGAAGAAAAAAAAAACAGATGAATCACCTCTGGTGCCTTGAGGCAGCACAGCGGGGCGAGGGGCTTGGCCGCCGCCGCCGCCGCTCCGGCGGGGCCTCCGACCCGCAGGCTCGCGGCGGTTGGCCGCTTTCCGCCA
>CM020183.1:21900167-21911777 GCA_009805545.1 Oryza longistaminata
ATAGAAACTATCTGAAAAATAACAGTGACATGTTGTCAACAGGGAAACATAATTCAGAAAAGAAACATTACCTCATTATCTCTGAAAAACGCTTCACTGTGCTCCTGAGATATTTGGGCAACAGAAGGCATTCCAACTGCTTGTTCAACCAACTTATCACTGTCAAAAGAATGAATAACCCAAAACTTCGGCTAATATCTTTGCAACTGTACTCTTCCCTGAGCCCATCATTCCTACAGTACATACTCAATATTTTAATTTCATTTTCAAATAAGATCAAGTTATATTAACTTGGTATTTAGTCTCCAGTTACAGGTTAACAATTAAATGATACAGGTTCGAACTAACCAAATAAATAAATACACCGTCCGTTCAAGTAGAATAAAACTTCTTCTGATTTCCTCTGCAATTACAATTAGAAAACATTATACCAATGGCCGAAAGCAAAGAGAGAGAACAAAGTTCTAGCCATATTTTTACTCTTGATTTAACTAATAGTAGGAATTTTTGTAAAGCGTTATTTACCTTTAACAGGAGGGCTTCATCAACTGAGTTATGCAAGCTGTCGTGGCCTGTACGATACAAGATTACAAAGAAAGTTATTTCAGCTGAATACATGCAAAATTTAGCATATACATCTCGTCAGGCAACTACCTAAAATAGAAGACTACATCGGGCAAGAAATCACAAACAGAACTGATGTAAGGTGCATAGACAATCCAACGTTGGTGTGATCATCAGAGGTTATTTGTAGTAGTGTATTTGTTACAAAAAGTTGACCATTTTTCAAGTAAATAGCAGGTTGATACCAAGAAAAACATGTACAATACACACTTCTACAAACTGAAATTTAACCCCTTCCAACCCACCTAACAAAGAGAGAGAGAGCTTCATTGAAATTCCCCCATCCAACTTTCCTATTTGACAAAGCAAAGCCATCACCTACCCTGAAAACTCCATTTCCAACACACAAGTTGCCACATTTACTCCAGATCACCACGAAAGTGACCACTTCCCCAATCCAATTAAAAAACTGCAAAAATCTGGCTACCACGACGAACCCACATATCCACACTGAATACCATACCAGAGGGATCGGCATCCGCTCGAAGAGAAAAAATCCCGGACAAAATCGCGACAAAGTTAACCCTAACGAGACCGTGCTCGCGCGAGCGCAACCCCGAAATCGCCCGCTGCAAGGGAGCAAAAAAAAGAAGAAGAAGAAGAAAAAAAAAACAGATGAATCACCTCTGGATGCCTTGAGGCAGCACAGCGGGGCGAGGGGCTTGGCCGCCGCCGCCGCCGCTCCGGCGGGGCCTCCGACCCGCAGGCTCGCGGCGGTTGGCCGCTTCCCCACGCGGATAACGGCGCGGCCACGCCGCACCCCGCCGGGGCCGGCTCCGACCCCGACAGCCGCCCGCGACTGCATCGCCAGCCCCGCGCTAGCCTCCATTGCCCCTGAGGCGTGTAGTAGCGGTAGGTAGGGTAACCAACCACGGCCGCGCGCCGGCGTTGGGTTGCGCCGCTTCCCCACGCGGATCACGGCGCGGCCACGCCGCACCACGCCGGGGCCGGCTCCGACGCCCACACCGACAGCCGCCCGCGACTGCATCGCTAGCCCCGCGCTAGCCTCCATTGCCCCTGAGGCGTGTAGTAGCGGTAGGTAGGGTAACCACGGCCGCCGCGCCGGCGTTGGGTTGCGGGTGGGAGGAAGCCGGCGGCGAAGAAGCGGGCGGAGCAGAGCAGAGAGTAGACGCGCGGCGGCCGGGCGCTAATAAATACGGGGCGAGACGGCCGCGGGGGTCGGGGGATGCTGACGTGTCGCGAAGGTGGTTGGTTCGCGGCTCGAGAGTGTATAAGATAATGAATTTACGGATCTGCCCTTCTTAGGAGTAGTATGCTTTAGGCCAATCCATCCACAGAAGGGGCAGTTTGGATTGTAAAATTTTGGTAGGGTAACAACCTAAACACATATGTTGAAACACTATTAATGCTATAAATTTGGTTTTGCCCATGAACTTGTCTCTTATAAGTATATTTTGGCTTCAATCCAAATGAATATTTTTAACTCTACCATACCTAAGTTTTGGCAACCAAAACTTGCCTAAAATTTAACACTACTAAAATTTTAAGTAGGGCATCAATCCAAACATGCCCTAAATATGTTATCACGTAAGCAAAAATCTAATGTGACAAAGGTGACAAAAGAGTTAAAAGAGAAGAGAGGTAAAGAGATGAAAACATTATTTCTCACACAAGAAACCATCTCTATAGAATAAAAACGATAGATAAAAAGAGAGAACACAGGAACCAATAATGAAAACGGTGGATAAAAGGAGACATAAGAAATGAGAGAACACAATAACAAGAATAAAAACTGTGGATAAAAGAAAAGAGAAGAGAGGTGATTAGATGAGAATTTAATTTAAAGACGCCATTCACTGGGTATATAATTTTTATAAATAATGTCTATATGATATGCAAAGTATAATATGAAAACTATTTTGATAGTTTTAGGTTGAGATGACCTTATTAGTAATCTATTATCCACATTTTCCAAGCTGCGTCGTGCAATCGGTCTCGTCAAACGGCTCACACGGCTTCCACGTTTCTCTTGTGTTAGTAGCCAGTAGGAGTAACTTTATACTACCACTGAAATAGCTGAGCTATTTACGCGTAAATTACAGGTCTTAGAAAAACGATCTGGGTTGGTCAACAACCTTTGGTCGTAGGCCATGTTTGCGGCTTGCGATTAATGGAGACCGAGAACTTGAGGGCACGTAAAAAAAGAGAGTTATTAACATATACTTCCTCCGTTTCACAATGTAAGTTATTTTAGTATTTCATACATTTATATTAATATTAATGTATCTAGATAGATATATATGTCTAGATTCATTAACATCAATATGAATGTGAGAAATACTAGAATGACTTACATTATAAAACGGAGGAAATAATAATTAATTAAGTTTAAAGTGTTTCTTTGAGCCCGTTCAGATAAGTGCCATTTTGTACCATATCATTTTTTAAAAAAATTAACAAACATTGGTAATGCCTAAAAATTTTTGATACCAATGCGTTTAGCTTGTCACCAAATACTGGTAATGCCTAAAAAATTTTGATACCAATACATTTAGCCTATCCTACTAAAATTTAGCAATGTTGCCACCTTATAAAATTTTTGGTGTCGCCAAATTTTTAAAATGTTCACTTTTGCAGTAATTTAAAACAAACATGGGTCAAGGAATATCCACGAGTTGATCCAGCCTACCTCCGTATGGTTCCCACCATCCAAAAGTCTTAATCATATTTTATTTTCTATCCAAAAGTCTTAATCAAATATTAGTCCTTTTATTTTGCGGTGCTAGATAAAATTGTTAGTTAGAATCCGAGTAGCTATCTAAATACTTGTCATTATATGCATGTATGTGTACAATTCATTGATATTTGTTACATGCGGGATTAGTTAATTGTTCTTTGGTTTTAGTAACAACAGCGTTGAGACTTCTGGATAGAGAGTATTATCAGTGTCTCCTATGGTCATGTCAACTTGTTCTCCTCTACATAAATCGGCTTCAATATAATCGAAAGTTGTACCTAAGGGATTATTATTTATAACACAGATTAAGTTTACACTTGGTTTTCAATAATTCCATGTGTTTTTTCTCTAGACCATGTAATAATTAATTGTAAGATTATGTAAATATTCCCTCCATTTCAAACTCATTGTTGTTTTAGATTTGTTCTAAGTCAAACATGACTGACTTTGATCATTAAATTTTAAAATTTTGTATTGTTTAAAACCATAAGATTTATGCTTTTATTCACCATGAGTAATATTTTCATGATATACTCCCTCCGTTCTTTAATAGATAACGCCGTTGACTTTTAGATACATGTTTAATTATTCATCTTATTAAAAAATTTTATGCAAATGCATGAGATATAAATCATGCTTAAAATACTTTTAGTGATAAAATAACTCACAGCAAAATAAATGATAATTACACAATTTTTTAACAAGAAGAATAGTTGAATGTATATCAAAAGTTAATAGTGTCATCTATTAAAAAACATAGGTATTGTATAGTGCTATATAGAGAGTTCACTTGCTGTTAGACTACATAAATTATTTATAGGACCTGTTCAGGTTGATGACATTTTCAACAATATCATTATTTAATAAAATTAATAATTATGTGGCTACATTTAGTTTATTACCAAATATTGGCAATGTGCCAATTTGCTAGAATTTTGGCATTGCCAAATTTTGGTAATATTTATCTTGGCACCAATCTAAACATACCCATAATATTTTGGAAATTGTAATCAAAGTTAGAAATAAAAAACAAAAACAACAAGTAATCTGACGGTAAGAGCACCAACTTTCCAAGGTTCCATAGTTCTTATAGACAATCAATGCGTGAGAGCTACTCCCTCTGTCCCAAAATATAAGCATTTTTGACCTCGGCATAGTCTTTGAGGTGCTACTTTGACCAATAATATCTACAAAAGTAAGATGTTTTAAATAAAGAGAGTTGCATATTATGATAGCTCGTTTAATGATAAATATAGTAACATCAAATTTTCATGATTAATCTTTTTAATTTATTTGCTATTAATAGTTAAAATTTAAAAAGTTTGACTTCGCACTGTTCTAAAAATACTTATATTTTGGGACGGAGGGAGTAGAATGGAAAGTAGCCTACACAAAGTGAAAAATTGGTTCTCGATAATTTTCTCCTATCCTCAATGCCAAACAAAACAAAAAAAAAGTCATCGGATACAAGGTGAAAAGGTTAACAAAAATTGTTTCTTTGGTTACTTACATACATATAAAAGCTCTTATTCGAAATTTGGGGATACTTAACTCTGGTCAATGAATGAAATTTGGAGTTTGTTAAGCCTGTACCATGCACTCCCTACCTTTTGCATACAGGACTGGTTTTTGAACGAGACGACTCCACGATGCCACGTCGGATTGTCACTTGTGAGTTTTTGGGTTGGTGGCATGCATGGAGACCAAAGAAGGGAGTAGGTGGCGCTGCCAATTTTGAGACTTTGACTGTTATGTTAGCGCTAGCCGGCACCAGATGTTGTTTGTGCTGCTCTGGTTCGTTTTCAAGCCCCTCTCAGAAATCTGTAACAATTACAGGCTTATACTATGAGTTTTGACTAGTTTAGTTTATTATCTTATTAAATTAGCAACGCTAAATTTTAATAAAATATGGGCAAACACCAAAGGTATATATGATTGTGATAGGAGTTATAAAATATAGTTTAAATTGTGGTGCCCATTGATACTTTTTATTGGAAAATGCTACACATACGATGTTTTTTTACGATTTTTGTACGATCAAACGATCAAACGAGGACGGCGCCTGGTACGTAACGTTGGTGCACGCGTATGCTGGAGCCCAAGAGTTCGTGGACCCGAAGCCCATACGCACATACATACTCATAATTTTTCTATGCCTTTTTTCTCTGTATCCAAGCAAATATTACAAACCTTGTCAAACATTGGTTCATACATGAACGTTGCTGCATCTTGTCCTGATTTGTACCATTGGAAATGCTTACTTTCAACTAGGGGTGATGTTATACCATGGCTTATATTTTGGGACAGAGGGAGTAGCTCTCACACATTGATTGTCTATAAGAACTATGGAACCTTGGAAAGTTAGTGCTCTTACAGTCTTACCGTCAGATTACTTGTTGTTTTTGTTTTTTATTTCTAACTTGGATTACAATTTCCAAAATATTATGGGTCTGTTTAGATTGGTGCCAAGATAAATATTACCAAAATTTAGCAATGCCAAAATTCTGGCAAATTGGCACATTGCCAATATTTAGTAACAAACTAAATATAGCCACATAATTGTTAATTTTATTAAATAATGGTATTGTTGAAAATGTCATCAACCTGAACAGGTCCTATCCATTTAGAGATAATCCCTTATCTGCCACTGAAAATTGGTCTGATCCCTTATGTGCCATTGAAAATTGGCTATTCCCTTATATGCCATTGATCCAAATTTGCACACCCTCTCATGCCACTCCCGTCAGTTGACCGTGTGTTGACCGTTAATTCTCAGAGAAAAAAGACGTATTTACCCTTCTGAGTATAGGGCATGCCTAACAACTCAGAGAGGGCAAATATATCTTTTTTACTTGAAAGTTAACGGTCAACTGACGGTAGTGGCATGAGAGGGTGCACAAATTTAGATCAATGGCATATAAGGGAATAGCCAATTTTCAATGGCACATAAGGGATCAGACCAATTTTCAGTGGCAGATAAGGGATTATCTCTAAATGGATAGGACCTGTTCAGGTTGATGACATTTTCAACAATACCATTATTTAATAAAATTAACAATTATGTGGCTATATTTAGTTTGTTACTAAATATTGGCAATGTGCCAATTTGCCAGAATTTTGGCATTGCTAAATTTTGGTAATATTTATCTTGGCACCAATCTAAACAGACCCATAATATTTTGGAAATTGTAATCCAAGTTAGAAATAAAAAACAAAAACAACAAGTAATCTGACGGTAAGACTGTAAGAGCACTAACTTTCCAAGGTTCCATAGTTCTTATAGACAATCAATGTGTGAGAGCTACTCCCTCTGTCCCAAAATATAAGTATTTTTTTTTACCTCGGTTCAGTCTTCGAGGTGCTACTTTGACCAACAATATCTACAAAAGTAAGATGTTTTAAATAAAGAGAGTTGCATATTATGATAGCTCGTTTAATGATAAATATAGTAACATCAAATTTACATGGTTAATCTTTTTAATTTATTTGCTATTAATAGTTAAAATTTAAAAAGTTTGACTTCACACTGTTCTAAAAATACTTATATTTTGGGACGGAGGGAGTAGAATGGAAAGTAGCCTACACAAAGTGAAAAATTGGTTCCCGATAATTTTCTCCTATCCTCAATGCAAAACAAAACAAAAAAAAAATCATCGGATACAAGGTGAAAAGGTTAACAAAAATTGTTTCTTTGGTTACTTACATACATATAAAAGCTCTTATTCGAAATTTGGGGATACTTAACTCTGGTCAATGAATGAAATTTGGAGTTTGTTAAGCCTGTACCATGCACTCCCTACCTTTTGCATACAGGACTGGTTTTTGAACGAGACGACTCCACGGTGCCACGTCGGATTGTCACTTGCGAGTTTTTGGGTTGGTGGCATGCATGGAGACCAAAGAAGGGAGTAGGTGGCGCTGCCAATTTTGAGACTTTGACTGTTATGTTAGCGCTAGCCGGCACCAGATGTTGTTTGTGCTGCTCTGGTTCGTTTTCAAGCCCCTCTCAGAAATCTGTAACAATTACAGGCTTATACTATGAGTTTTGACTAGTTTAGTTTATTATCTTATTAAATTAGCAACGCTAAATTTTAATAAAATATGGGCAAACACCAAAGGTATATATGATTGTGATAGGAGTTATAAAATATAGTTTAAATTGTGGTGCCCATTGATACTTTTTATTGGAAAATGCTACACATACGATGTTTTTTTACGATTTTTGTACGATCAAACGATCAAACGAGGACGGCGCCTGGTACGTAACGTTGGTGCACGCGTATGCTGGAGCCCAAGAGTTCGTGGACCCGAAGCCCATACGCACATACATACTCATAATTTTTCTATGCCTTTTTTCTCTGTATCCAAGCAAATATTACAAACCTTGTCAAACATTGGTTCATACATGAACGTTGCTGCATCTTGTCCTGATTTGTACCATTGGAAATGCTTACTTTCAACTAGGGGTGATGTTATACCATGGTCCAAGGTGCAAATAACATATTTATATGGGTAATTTACTTAAACTAGGTTCACGTCATCATAATTTACTTAACCAAAACAGGGTAACACGATAAGTGTTGTGCGAAACAACTAGTATATATAAGATTGATTAGGAAAACTAGATTAATAAATACTATGAGCCTAGAAAAGGTTCCGTGTGGGACCAGGACTTGTGACGTTAATAAACGCTGAGTTTAGAAGAGACCGTTTTATCGTACAATTATCGTAACACATTATCGTATGTATAGGTTGGAGTTGTTAGGTGGTGTTATTCCCTCCTTCCCAAACACCAGCTTAATCTGTTACCTGTAGCTACCAGCAGTTATTGTTGAGAAAAGCACTTCCATTCCATGAGGTGTGATGTCTACCGAGAGCTCACGTAAACATTATGTGCAACACCGATTTAAAATATATCTCCACTACTCTCACCGTATGTATGTAGGGGTGGACAAAAAAATACCGAACCAAAAAGACCGAGACCGAAAAATTCGGTCCTAGGCAGTGAATGATAGAATTTTATTCGATTAATTCGGTTAGTCTCCTCGGTTAACTGAATAGACCGAAATGACCGAATTAACAAAAAAAATGTATAAATACAACCTATAATCCACTAAGTTCATTTCAAGAGGGTAGGTTTATTTCTAAAATTAAAAAAGTTCTAAACAAAACAATAAAATTTCGCTTATCTCGCAGTCGAGTTCCATTCGCCGCATAGTCGCGCTCTCCAAAACGTGCCAAATTGCCACGTACTAGTGCTTTGGTCCAACTCGCTCGCTGCACGCACGTAATCAGAAGACAAAAAGGCAATGAAGGCGTGCAGCACCACTACAGTCTACAGGCGGAAACACTTGCCGGTCACAGAACGGCAAGACAAGACGACGGCTCACCGAGTCCCAGCTCTCGCCGGCGTCGAATGGCAGGTAGAACTACATTACAGGCCGGCAAAGCCGGAAACATGGACAAGCAAGAGCGAAACGGCCAACGCAAGACATGGAAAATCAGCAGCCACATTGCAAAGGCAGAGAAAAATACAATCATGAAATGATAATGCACGAGCTGCCTTGGAGAGCAGTTGCTGCAGTTTCAGCATTTGACGAAATGGAAAGAATATGGGATTTATTTTGTTGTAACAGCATATTATCTGTTGTCTCGGGACAAAATTTCTTCTTCGGCTATTTACAGTTTGGTCAGGTTTCAACGGAGGGATTCATCAAAATTACAACAGGAGGACGGAGCACTTGTTCAAAAAGGCTCAGGAAAATTTGGTGTGATTAGGTGTTTCTCTATTGATACAGGGATCACATAACTCTGAAATAGGATATAGGTGAAAAGGAAAGGAGGCGGGCACATCAGAGAAAGAAGCGCCTATTGCTGGCTTCCTATGGCTAAAGTTGGAGCTCGCTAATGTTGCAGATGATACAATGTGAGAACTAAAAATACTGACAGAACAATGTTAGCTGCCGAACCCAAATGGTGATTTACTCCTGCTTCCACCTTCCCCGTACTGCTCGTTCCATTTTCGTAACTCGTTCATGCTCGTGGCGTCAAAAGCGACGGATGGACTTACCTGTATAGGGGGCAAAAGAACCAGATAAGTATCACAAAAGCACAGCACAGTGAAACACTGGAGATGCAGTGGCCAGTGGTTAGGTTATACCTTTGCTTTTGCTTGCACAAAATCCTCCAACTTTAAGGGCCTCAAAGATGTTTTTGTGCCACTAACGCCTCCCTAAAAAAATGGAGATCGTATGAACAAACGTGGGGACACCACATCCAAGATGATGAACAAAGCTTAAGAACGGAAGTACAAATATTTACAAGCATGGACAAATCACCTAGCTTGAAGTATAAATATTTACAAGCAAGGACAAATCACCTTTTCTTCTTCTAGAAGCTCATGAACTGGTCTGTACGCAGCTGCGATGCATAGGTTCTGCAGAAAGTGCCACGTTAGTCTCCATACACAAAACAAACATGGCTAGTAGATGTTTTCTTGGAAAGCAGGAGGTTAAGAGTTGAACCGCTATGGAGGGCTTAGCAATACCTTCAAGTCACTACCAGAGTAACCCTCAGTTGCATTGGCTAGTTCGTCAAATCTGAAATCAGATTCCAGGTTTTCTTTTGCAAGTAAAATCTTCAGAATTTTCATTCGATTCTGTGAGTCCGGAAGGTCAACGTATATCCTACATATCACATTGACAGACCGTCATTTTGATATACTGACCAAGCTTAGATAATTTTGGTAAAATCACACGATTGCAGATCTTACCGCCTAGGTAAACGCCGAATTACTGCATCATCTAGATCAAATGGACGGTTTGTTGCACCAAGAATAAGGATCCTTTGGTTCTCTTTGGATCTTAAACCATCCCAAGCTGCCATGAATTCATTCCGCATTCTTCTTGTTGCTTCGTGTTCAAATGCACCACCTCTTGCACCAAGTAAGCTATCAACCTGTCATTATCAAATACAAATTGCATTAGAATAAAGAGATTTCGTATGCGAACTCTATAAGTACAATGGGAACCACAAGATAATCTCCTGAATATAAATAACTATGCCAGTTTCATTAACGGAAGCAAAATTTACCTCGTCCACAAATATGATAACAGGTGCTAGCCGACTAGCAAAGGAGAAAAGGGCCTTAGTGAGCTTCTCAGCGTCTCCAAACCACTGTAAACAGAGAAATATATGGACAAGGGCTCCATGAGAAAAGTTTTATGCAAGGGATGGACTGCTAAGTTCTGTGTTGCCTCCTAATTTCTTTCAAGTGGCAGGCACACACTCGCAAAAGATGGGGAAAAACGTTAAATAAAAGCTGTACTGAAATTGGTGTGGGAGCTAGTAGAGATTTTGATTCAGTGCAGACTGCAGCACCAGCACAGTTCATATAGTCAGTAATTTGTCCAGTCACCATTTATAAAAGAATGTTTGGCATTATCATGTCTTTCATTCACTTAAAAACTTTGATGAAGGGGAGAAAACTAAATACAGAAGGGCATAGAAATCTACCTATGGTGAAATAAATAAAAGATTTAACATGAGTACATGACTCCAAGTCCAAACAGTTAAAAAGAATCAAAAGAGTCAGACAGAACCTTTGATGTAAGATTAGAACCAGTTATGCTGATAAAATTTGCTCCAGCTTCTGTTGCAAGTGCCTTTGCCAAAAGTGTTTTCCCTGTCCCTGGAGGTCCAAAAAGCAATATACCTTTGCAAGGCTAAACAAAGGTCCATACAAACATGTCATGTTAAAATTACAACAATGAAAATTTTATGCATATGCAAAACAATTAACAGAACATAACAATAAGGAAGTACACCCAACAAAGCAAAGCTAAATATCCAGATTTTGTTTCATACTCCAATTTTTGCAAGGCATGGATCGACTTGTCGCAGCCATTTATTTAGCAGTTTGACCATAAGTTTTTCTTGGAATATGTTGTTACTAAGAATATCATGTACAATGTACAAATCTACTAATACCACTTCTGTATGATTAAACCTATATATAGTTAGCCTGGTAAAAATTTGCGAAGTTTGAATTTTGAAATGAATGCCTATCATACAAATTTTGACACACAGAGCACAGTTGAACTAAGAAAGATGGTCATGAGACCTTGAACTTCAGGTTTGCCAACTTGGTAAATACAGTGGAATCAAGCAGTATGGCATAAAACAATAATCTCATTAACATCTCTAATGATTTTCGCATTTTCATATGTGATAGCAACACTTGCGCCTTGACGTGCAACAGCCATAGCAGGTAGGTTCAAACTCGACCT
>CM020183.1:21911797-21959372 GCA_009805545.1 Oryza longistaminata
CAACCCCGGGGTATTTTGCTAAGAAGACCTTCTCATGCAGGTCAAGAAAACCCCCGAACCCCTGCCCCAACCTTACACAGCAGCACCATAGCCCATGTGAGAACGACCAATGACCTGGCCAGGCCTTAGACCTGTGCTTTGGTGTGGGACAGACGAGGGGAATTTTTTTAACCCCAAGCTGAAATTCACTCCCACGGGGAGTCGAACCCAGTACCTAAGGAGTGCTACTAGAGCCACCTAACCAACTCACCTAGAGGAAATCAGGAACAAAGTTTATGCTATAAAGGGACAAAACTATTTAGAGACCTGATTTAAGGATTTATTTTCCATCCAATTAACATTTTGTTGTTTTTGCGTCTAGTGCAAACATGTAATAGTACTGTAGACTCAACTATGACCCATTATATCATATGTTCAAGACATAACTTGTAACAGGTAAAGCAGATAATACAGAAAAGACCTCCCCATTAAAATTGGCATCAGATAATCGCTGATTATAAAACAACATCAAGCAATAGTGACATAGCTGCAAACAAACTTGTAGAGTCACGAGTCAGAACACCAAAGGCCCCAACAAGTTACAAGCTTATTTATATAGAAAGGGATAGCACTAAATTTTTTGTACATTAGAACATAACATTCCATGATTTTAAGCTATGGATTGGTAACATACTCCAAGGTAGTTTATACACCCAAGTGGTAACAATGAAGCAAAAACACTATATACAAGATCAAAAAAAGGTGCAGGTAGACACGATAACAAAAACAGGAAGGCATACCTTTAACAAGTTCCCATGAGAAAAAAGCTCTGGTCTCCTCATTGGAAGAGTAACAAGTTCATCCAGTGTCTTCTTAACATCCTCAAGAGCACCAATATCATCAAATTTTACTCCAATTTCATTGGGAGGTACAACTGCTGAAATGAAATTGCGCTCGAATTCATCTTTTGCCAAAATCTGCAGTGAAGATCCCCCTTGAGCTTGGAAGTAACGTAGTACAATGACTTGCCAGCAGGACAAATAAGACTAGCAACTAATAGAAAAGTGAAACAACTAAAGCTAAATTACCTTCATTTTTTCAGAAGACTTCCTCGATGAAGCCTCCTGTGCCTTTAACCTTCCAATTGCTAGGTCCAGACTTCAAAAAAAACAAGAAAGCATTGTCAGTGCAGAGCCAACAGAGATGACCGAATCCCAAAATCAATGATGAAATACCTCTCACGGGGAATGATCAGCCTGTCACCCTTTATAGAGGGACACGTCACTGATGATAAATAGTGACTTCTAGCCCATCCAATGACCTTCTCTGCTCCTGCAATTGGAATTCCAAATTTTCAATGTATATGAAATTACGTATGCATAAAGTAAGAACCTGTCCTACTTATCACTCCAATAAATTAGTTGAGCGAGTTGCATTCATTATGCAGTATTAGAAAAGAAGTATTTATTAGTGTGTTAAGGTTCATCACAAGAAGGTGCAAAACAAATTGATAGGGCCATGTAGTTGGCAGATAGTGGTTGCATACTATATTATGTGTTTCTGCTGGGGTAATTGTGCAGTAACATTTCACATGTGATTGCATAAATCAAATAAAAATGCATACAACCAGAACATTAAAACGTCAACTCCAACAAACTTCAACTTGAAGACACCATGCTTCAAATTTTCATATGATCAACAAAGCATATATAACACTGGCAACCCAGGTAAAAGTATAGCATATACGCATCATAATATGGATCGAGCTAGCACACTCACTTTGTTTTGTCAAAATAATGCCCTCCGATTTCACATGCAAAAGATCCTCACATGATAGCTCATGCTCTTCAAGCACCTACATTAATCAGTCATTACTTAAAGGCAAGCACTTTGAGGAAGTGATGTTTTAACCATATGGTTTTGTAGGTCAGTAAATGAAATTCAAAAGCAATTGCAAAATTACTGATTAAAGCACATGTAATCAGCATGTCCAATACCTTGTGCATTTCTACAAGGTTATGCCTTGAGATAATTATTTTTCTGTCCTCCTCAATCTGGTTATTGAAAACTCTCAGCTGTTCATCATCCTGCACATAAAAAGAAATAACATGAGTATTAAAGTCCCAGCTGTAAAGTCTAAAGGCAACAGCTGTCTAATCACAGAGGGATTGCATTTAGTTATTGGCATAATGTAACACACAGACGCATGATCATTACATGTCAATGAACAACCGCAGTCAAAACCTTTGAAAGGATTCACATATGAAAACTTCAGAGAATCAGTACTAAAAAGATGTCAACTTACCTTTGGAAGAGGAATAAAGAATTTATTTCTGAAGAGCTTTGATATGTCATTTGACTTTGAAGGCTTCCGCGCTTTTAGCCCACCTACCAGCCGCTTCAAGGATGATGTCTGAAAATATGGTATTACAGATTAATAGACTTTTTGTGACTATAGGTTGCGGGAAACCCACCATGCATGGTGTTAGAAAGAAAAGCAGCTCCTTAGAACATTCAAGTTCTCCAAGCAGCAAAACACAGAATGATGTACAGCAAAACCAATAAGCTCCTCCTATCAAAACACCTTTCTTTGTTTTCTAACTATTCCTGTGGCAAAACTACAGTTGAGTATTTCCTGGTAGCGTTGTTTGTTTTAAAGGTTGCATATGGAAAACCTAAGTTGTCTTTTTAAAAAGCATTTCCATTTTGCCTTTTTCTTATTAGCTAACAGGTAAGTGGTAACCATTGTTTTGAGCAAAGGCCGGGATGTTATATTCCATTATCTAAAAAATAATAATTGTAACAGCAACAATTTGCCAATTACTAGTACTTGAAACTAATCACAGCTCAATACATCATTGTAGCAGCAGCAAACAGGTACACATCAACCTTGCTATATTTGGCTGTTCCCAACGTACCTAGTAGTGAAAGTCACTACATTTTCAGACTAGGCTGAGCCAGATCTTGCTTTCTAACAGCACTATAAACACAGCTTGATATGGCACAGGATCACATATATCAGCATCCCTTTGCGTTTTCTTCCAAAAACCAGCATGATGTCAAGCCAATCTTATTAACCTACTGGAGTTTATGGGACTATTCAGCACATATATATATGTTATATGTTAGATGAGCAACTGTTTTTTTCATTTATTCCCAAGCAGCGGTGGGGCCAGGATTCAGACATGGTAGAAATTCACTCCCACGGGGAGTCGAACCCAGTACCTAAGGAGTGCTACTAGAGCCACCTAACCAACTCACCTAGAGGAAATCAGGAACAAAGTTTATGCTATAAAGGGACAAAACTATTTAGAGACCTGATTTAAGGATTTATTTTCCATCCAATTAACATTTTGTTGTTTTTGCGTCTAGTGCAAACATGTAATAGTACTGTAGACTCAACTATGACCCATTATATCATATGTTCAAGACATAACTTGTAACAGGTAAAGCAGATAATACAGAAAAGACGTCCCCATTAAAATTGTCATCAGATAATCGCTGATTATAAAACAACATCAAGCAATAGTGACATAGCTGCAAACAAACTTGTAGAGTCACGAGTCAGAACACCAAAGGCCCCAACAAGTTACAAGCTTATTTATATAGAAAGGGATAGCACTAAATTTTTTGTACATTAGAACATAACATTCCATGATTTTAAGCTATGGATTGGTAACATACTCCAAGGTAGTTTATACACCCAAGTGGTAACAATGAAGCAAAAACACTATATACAAGATCAAAAAAAGGTGCAGGTAGACACGATAACAAGAACAGGAAGGCATACCCTTAACAAGTTCCCATGAGAAAAAAGCTCTGGTCTCCTCATTGGAAGAGTAACAAGTTCATCCAGTGTCTTCTTAACATCCTCAAGAGCACCAATATCATCAAATTTTACTCCAATTTCATTGGGAGGTACAACTGCTGAAATGAAATTGCGCTCGAATTCATCTTTTGCCAAAATCTGCAGTGAAGATCCCCCTTGAGCTTGGAAGTAACGCAGTACAATGACTTGCCAGCAGGACAAATAAGACTAGCAACTAATAGAAAAGTGAAACAACTAAAGCTAAATTACCTTCATTTTTTCAGAAGACTTCCTCGATGAAGCCTCCTGTGCCTTTAACCTTCCAATTGCTAGGTCCAGACTTCAAAAAAAACAAGAAAGCATTGTCAGTGCAGAGCCAACAGAGATGACCGAATCCCAAAATCAATGATGAAATACCTCTCACGGGGAATGATCAGCCTGTCACCCTTTATAGAGGGACACGTCACTGATGATAAATAGTGACTTCTAGCCCATCCAATGACCTTCTCTGCTCCTGCAATTGGAATTCCAAATTTTCAATGTATATGAAATTACGTATGCATAAAGTAAGAACCTGTCCTACTTATCACTCCAATAAATTAGTTGAGCGAGTTGCATTCATTATGCAGTATTAGAAAAGAAGTATTTATTAGTGTGTTAAGGTTCATCACAAGAAGGTGCAAAACAAATTGATAGGGCCATGTAGTTGGCAGATAGTGGTTGCATACTATATTATGTGTTTCTGCTGGGGTAATTGTGCAGTAACATTTCACATGTGATTGCATAAATCAAATAAAAATGCATACAACCAGAACATTAAAACGTCAACTCCAACAAACTTCAACTTGAAGACACCATGCTTCAAATTTTCATATGATCAACAAAGCATATATAACACTGGCAACCCAGGTAAAAGTATAGCATATACGCATCATAATATGGATCGAGCTAGCACACTCACTTTGTTTTGTCAAAATAATGCCCTCCGATTTCACATGCAAAAGATCCTCACATGATAGCTCATGCTCTTCAAGCACCTACATTAATCAGTCATTACTTAAAGGCAAGCACTTTGAGGAAGTGATGTTTTAACCATATGGTTTTGTAGGTCAGTAAATGAAATTCAAAAGCAATTGCAAAATTACTGATTAAAGCACATGTAATCAGCATGTCCAATACCTTGTGCATTTCTACAAGGTTATGCCTTGAGATAATTATTTTTCTGTCCTCCTCAATCTGGTTATTGAAAACTCTCAGCTGTTCATCATCCTGAACATAAAAAGAAATAACATGAGTATTAAAGTCCCAGCTGTAAAGTCTAAAGGCAACAGCTGTCTAATCACAGAGGGATTGCATTTAGTTATTGGCATAATGTAACACACAGACGCATGATCATTACATGTCAATGAACAACCGCAGTCAAAACCTTTGGAAGGATTCACATATGAAAACTTCAGAGAATCAGTATTAAAAAGATGTCAACTTACCTTTGGAAGAGGAATAAAGAATTTATTTCTGAAGAGCTTTGATATGTCATTTGACTTTGAAGGCTTCCGCGCTTTTAGCCCACCTACCAGCCGCTTCAAGGATGATGTCTGAAAATATGGTATTACAGATTAATAGACTTTTTGTGACTATAGGTTGCGGGAAACCCACCATGCATGGTGTTAGAAAGAAAAGCAGCTCCTTAGAACATTCAAGTTCTCCAAGCAGCAAAACACAGAATGATGTACAGCAAAACCAATAAGCTCCTCCTATCAAAACACCTTTCTTTGTTTTCTAACTATTCCTGTGGCAAAACTACAGTTGAGTATTTCCTGGTAGCGTTGTTTGTTTTAAAGGTTGCATATGGAAAACCTAAGTTGTCTTTTTAAAAAGCATTTCCATTTTGCCTTTTTCTTATTAGCTAACAGGTAAGTGGTAACCATTGTTTTGAGCAAAGGCCGGGATGTTATATTCCATTATCTAAAAAATAATAATTGTAACAGCAACAATTTGCCAATTACTAGTACTTGAAACTAATCACAGCTCAATACATCATTGTAGCAGCAGCAAACAGGTACACATCAACCTTGCTATATTTGGCTGTTCCCAACGTACCTAGTAGTGAAAGTCAATACATTTTCAGACTAGGCTGAGCCAGATCTTGCTTTCTAACAGCACTATAAACACAGCTTGATATGGCACAGGATCACATATATCAGCATCCCTTTGTGTTTTCTTCCAACAACCAGCATGATGTCAAGCCAATCTTATTAACCTACTGGAGTTTATGGGACTATTCAGCACATATATATATGTTATATGTTAGATGAGCAACTGTTTTTTTCATTTATTCCCAAGCAGCGGTGGGGCCAGGATTCAGACATGGGAGGGGCCAAATACACTGTTACTTAGGTTAATTATCTAATTAATAAGGTGGTTATGTGTGGAAAAAAATGTTAGAGGGGGCCAGATCACTGCCCCTCCCCCCGCCCTCTAGCTGGATATAGTCTGAAGGCCTAGGAACCTCACGTGGTTTTCCATGCATAAAATCAAGATGAGCAGCAGAGCAAATGTAGGGGAATGCAAGTGTTTTCTGAACAGTTGAACAAAGAACTTGAAGAGTACCATAAACTAAACATAACTTCTTTGATAGATTAACAAGACATTACCAGTGGAGATAGGCGAGGAAGATTGTGGAACACTAGCGTCTTCTGCATTATGAAAAAAACAAATAAGATCCAAAAGAAGTGCCTAACTGCCTATAATATAAATGCAAGCAGCTGGAACAATAAGTGTATCTAAAGTTTACCGGCTCTTTTTCCTTGGGCGCTGCCTCAGTTATATTTTGTCCACATATCAAAACTAAAGACCCAGTAAGCTGGTCAAACACTTCTTCTACCTTTTCAACAAACTCCCTGCGATTTGATCTTGGAACTGCCCTAGACAGCCACTGGGAACTATCGGGAAAGTAAACAATGGCTGGCTGTAGAGATGGCAGTACCTATTTATATAAGAGACCCAGTACAGTTAAGTTCATTAGCAGATCATACAAGACACAAGTATAGTAGTTACAGCATCTGCATATCTCACCAAGTGTACAACATAGAACAAGACGTCAAAACTATGCAATGCAAACAACAAGAAAATTCAACAAAATATAGGTTTTAGACAAAAAATAATTTCTGTCAAATTACCTCACGAAGTGCTTCGATTGCGATGTGCCAATCTTCTGCCTGCATATCATGGTCAAGCTCAATATCCTGAGCTAAAAGTACAAATGAGATCAGTGTTAAAATTGCAGAATTTTCAGGTCAGTTACAAAACTATGGATGACTGGGAATAGAAGCATACTGTCGACCCAACAAACTGCTGGTTTAGCAAGATGCTCTTTGCTAGCTTCATCTTTTTTATCATCAGACAGCTTGTCTTCAGAAGGATCAAATATAACAGCCGCTTGATCGCCATTGATCTCATACACCTCTCCACGCTGTCCATTTGATAATGTCCTGCAATTATGATATAATATGGTGTTAAAAAATAAACTTCTCACACAAATTGTGCCTTTTAACAATGCTAAAAGATTAGTTTTCGATATAAGGAATATCAAATGTAAAATGAACTCATTCATCAGAAACAATGGTGATACAAAGGACTATTGAGATGGAAACAAACATAAATATGACTAGTGGCTATGAGTAGAGACCACACTAACAAGTATTAAGATATTTTGCACCTACGTCACACCTGAAACTGCAAGAACTTTATGCACAAAGATTTAAAGCAAAACTTGTAGAATATTAAGATAACATGCCAGCAAATGATATACATTTCAGGAGTAACTCTTCCACCATAAATAACAACTGAATCTAGGCATATATTGCTCAAAATGTAACAGCAGTAACATGGAGTAAAGTTCCAACTAAACCTTCTAGTCCTAACCTACACAAAACTCACCTGCCATTAATAGAAGTATAGGCATTTGTTCCTCCCTCTTGAGTAGGAATTTGCCCCAAATTGATCCTGTGATATGAAAGATATATGTTATGAATCATGAATAGCATCAAGAAGTACGAAGATCTAAAACCATGTAAGAAGAAAGGGTTCGATGGATAATATGCAGTACAAACAAGTTCAACATGCCTTTTTGACGCAACAAGAAGTTGAATCACCAATTTCACCAGCATTATGAACATGAATACTCAACTGTCAATGCAAGAGCGTGCATCCAACTAGACTAACACATGTCGTCTAAACCAACCCATGGTTTCATGTGCTTGCTGCTTGTAATGTCTACATATGCATATGCATAGCCCACCCATCCAAATTACCAAATGGATTGGAAAAATTTGAGTTTATAAAAGTTATTTATGTTCCATTAGATTTCATTATTATCTTTCAGATCCGTTAACCGATGTGAATGGCTGTCAACAACTTTCAGAAACATAGTCACTTTTTTAAGACTAGATAACCAAACAACCTGAAAGGCAAACTCCTCACATCATATAACATCTAATAGTCTATGTCAACTTGTTGCACACGGCACAGATGCATCATTATTGCAAGGTCAGCTTTGCAAACAACACAAAAAAAAAGGTACCGGATCAAGTGAGGCACCATAATATTGGATCTAATTAGACCAATAGAACTTCAATACAAAAGCATGAATGCCATGACACAAGTAGCCAATAAACCAAACATGGGTAAGCTTAACTCCCAGTAAGTACCTGTGATCTGCTTCAACAAGCACTGATGCTCCAACATACTTGACCCTATCTCCTGAAATAGTTAAACAAACAATTAGAAAAGTTGTTTTGACCTTTGGCAACTTTTCGACCTTTGTTCAAGTTCAGTAAGTACTAAGGCCCCGTTCTTTTTAGCTAATGGAGGTATGGATTATTCGTGCCATGCCACGCTTTCAAAAGTACGATTTCTCCAAAAACATTCTGCATCACCGTTGCTTCAATAACTTTTTCTAAGCTATTGTTACCTTTATAATCTATAGTATTTAATTAATCCATGTATTAATTAATGAGCGGATAAGCTCATTTGGACAGGCCCTAAGAAGGTCTAGCTTGAATATCATATTTCACCAGTAGATACAATGCTATGAACAATTAAGCCAATACTTAGCATATTTGCCAGTGCGTTGCAACAGCTCTCAAATAAACATTCCATAAGTCTAGCCATACTAAATAAGAGATAATAATAAACCCCATATTCAAAGAATTGCATGCCTAATTCACATTAGATCAACTGGCAGCTGCTAAGTATAGAGAATTGAATGTACTACCAAATGTTTTTACAAATAACACATTTATGTTTACATAGATCTGTCCGCAAAAGATCTGGTGAAGTGGGGGCGTAGAGCACACCAACTCCTTTTGATAAGTAGTTAAAAAACAAGATGAAAAAGAAAGGTAGCTCATGTACCCTTTTGGAGCGGCCTTTTCCCATCTTCAGGAGACTCAGCAGTGTCAGAGGATTCTGATGTTGATGAACTTCCCTGGGCACTAGCAACTCTCTAGAAGCATAAGTGATCAAGGCATAAGTCACGTGCCAGAAATAGAAGCAAACAAATACAGGGGGAAACAAGGATGATTATAATTTGCACTAAAAGATGTTTGCAATAAAAAGATGGGAACAATTCGGCTTGAATAAAGTTATTAACAATAATGCCACTTATGTATTTGCAGGGATTTTTTTCTCTCTGTCTAAAAGGTCTTTCTCTCATTCATTAAACAAATGTATTGATACAAAGTAGTGGTATAAACATATATCAGAACAAAGCTTTGCTAAGAATTTTAAAAGGTCAAACTTCAATATGGTTCTGCAGCTTAACAGAAACAAACACCTTTGCAAATTCCTCAAGAGTGCATGGAACAAGCTTCTTGAGGTCTTCCATGGATTTAATAGCATCATCATCATCGCTTTCACCTGATTTTTCTTCATAATCATCGCCTTCATCTTCCACCTCTGACACAGACCCTTCATCTTCAGATTCTGCATGATCATCTTCTTCCTCACTCTCTGAACAATCTTCACCAAAATCCTATAAAATGATGCATTAGGTTTGCTCATAAAAAGGATTATCTAAAACTTAGTACAACATAATGAGGGGAAATCTTACATATGGAGCTAGAACACTGCTGTCCAAAACCAACAGTGGCACGCGTAGCTCATGGGCAAGTGCTTTTACCAATCTCTCCCGGTAGAGCTCAGTTCCTGCATTATAGCAACAAAAATAACAGCATTCCAACATCCGATTAATAAGACACACATATTAACGAAAAATTCAACCTCATTTGCACACAGCACCTGACAAGCTCTGGAGCAATATCCTCCCACCAGAGGACTGCAGCCGAGAACCATACTCCAGAGCGACATCTTTGTGGCGCAGCCGCTCACTTCGCGGGTGAAAGGGAGAAACCATATAAGGGTAGAATGGATATTTAATTGTTAACTTTGCATGTGAAGATGATGTGGCATGTTCACGCTGTATTTTTTTTCTCAAGAACTATTTTAATCAAACGATAATTATTTTGAACAATTTAAAAATATCAGAGACTAAATTGACCCTAGAACGTTTTGACTCTTCGCCCAAACTAAAATAATAGTATTGAAATCAAGGTGGCATATACACGAAGTAGTGAATGGAAAGAGAGAGGGGATGAGGTAATTAAGTATTTGGTTCCACCTATATAGATTATGCTTGGGGTAAAGAGTAGTTTCTTAATTAGGTTGTACAGTATACTCCATATGCCTTGTAAATAAATGTTACGTGCGCCAGCTAGATGTCAAGAACATGCGGTAAATTAAAGCAACGTAACGTGGCAAGTTGAGCAGCCTATTGTCATAAGCTTAACTAAGTCGATCATACTCCACATTAAAAGCCATCAGCCAGAGCTTGAAAATTAATGTCAGCTCAACACACTATATTGCCATGAGCTTAATCAAGTCATAGGCATTAACGCAAGTTAGGCACTGTTTCTTTCAGCTTAGGATTATTATAATCCAGATTATTGAGAGTAAACTAAAAGAAACAGACAATTTATTGAAGTAGCTTATTATAATCTGTACCCAGCTTATTATAATCTGGACCCAGCTTATTATAATCTGATAAGCTTATTTAGGTAAGCTTTTTCCAGATTATTGGGTGAAAAAATACCCACTATGCCACCCCACCCCCTCTTTAGACTTGCAAACCCAATAATCTAGGCTCTAATAATCTAGGAAAGAAACAACTAACCGCTTATTCTACTACAGATTATAACAATCTAACTTATAGTAATCTGACACAATAATCTAGATTATAATAATCCCAAGCTAAAACAAACAGGGCGTTAGCCAGCTTAACGCAAGTTACTGACAATTAATACGTATACTTGCATGCATGTCCTGTTCACGTTACTACTTGTAACAAAGCTTTCCTGCTCACGTTACTACTTGTTACATAAGTGAAAAAAACGTTTGAGGGCACATGGAAACTGTACATGTACTTGTACTGCGCTAAGTTCAATTAATATAGACGTACATAAAAGAGTATATATCAAAAAGAGCCAGGGGAAACTGAATTTGCACGCATGCATGCACATTCATATGATCGAGATCAGTAGTCTACCAAACAAGCACTATAAATAGGGGCCTCTTATGCACAATACAATCACAAAATTAACAAGCTAGCTATCATTCCTCCAAGTGTCAAGTACTTACGAAACGGTACTATGAATATATGTATAGTTACATTTTGCACTTCAATATATATGTGTAGCTTCTGCCTCTCTGCTTGTTTTGCATTACATGTATTTGCTTGTTGGAGAAGTAGATAGCTATATCGTAAACATTTAGATCTTATTCGGTTAATCCCATATGCGTGAAACTGGAGGGGATTAATTCCACACATTATTCCTCTTCTTCCCTAATTAAATAACCTTATAGGTGGAATTAGCCGAATAAGTCAATGATTAATTTTTCTAGTCCTCTCTTGTGAGTGGATTGATTAATTACTACTTAGAATTGGCTCATATACGCAGAATATGCCGGCATTGGTGAAGATCGGGCGTTGTCACTATTAGTCCTGAATTGAACTGCTGATTCAGTGTTGTATTAGAAGAAATTCTTCTCCTCTCCTCTTAAGGCCTTTATAATGTGGCGAGCTGTCATTTAGCTCGATCTCTCCACGTCACAGATTCGGTACGAATCTTTGCCACGTTCATGGACGGGCTCACCAAATTGAAGCCCGCGTGATAATTCGTTGGTCACCCGTTCTTGGCGTGAGGAGAGAAGACTACAAACGCGCTGGGAAAGACGTGGCTCCGTTCTGTTTTTCCTACATGGACTATAGACCTTGTGGTCTTCCTGGGTCTTACTCCCTCCGTCCAAAAAAAAATCAACATAGGCATGGATCGAACGCTCATGTCCAGATTCATTGTCCTAGGATCCATGTCTAATCGAACGCTCATGTCCAGATTCATTGTCCTAGGATCCATGTCTAGGTTGGTCTTTTTTAGGACGGAGGGAGTAAGCCTTAGTGGCGTCTTGGGCCAAGCCTATGCATGACCTACATTGTAAAGGCTCTTAGTATGATGGAAGCAACATGGGGAATCACAATTTGACCATGTGTACTATTCCCTTTATCCTATAAAAAACAAATCTAGTAAAGGATACGATATATTCTAGTACTATGAATCTTAATAGGACACATACTAGTATTACAAATCTAAACACAATACTATGACGTGTCGTATCACGTATTAGATTTGTTTTTTCATGAGACGAAGTATGATGGAAGCAATTCCAGTCACACAAGAACTACTAACGACAGTATCATATATGCATTTTCATTTGGGCATTCAGGGGGAACTGACCAAACCCCAATGGTTAAATTCCTTTGTCTACCGAAATTTCATTTGTGCTGCCAAGATTGAATATTCAGAAAGATTGCGAGGAAAAGAATCAAACCATAACGGTTGGTTTCCCTTTTGCATAGTGAAATTTCATAGGTTCTACCAACTGCCAACTGCCAATGGCTAACCCGTTCGATTAAGTGTGAGTATGCAAAACGAGAAAGATAATAGTGTATGACTGATTGCGTTATTACGAATTTAAAAAATGAATATATTTGATATTATAAAGCAATTTATATATAGAAAGCCTTTTCACGAAATACGCCGTTTAACATTTTAAAAAACATGCAATTAAAAATCGAGGTAAAATCTATATCTTAATAAAAAAAGAATGAGACAATTCGTTTAGAAGTAAAAAAAAAATCCAGATCGAAGTTTTGGTTTCTTTTTTTTTTCCGTTGGAGAAGACAATTCGCCCAGCATAACTGCGTCAGGTCTTAACTGCTATAGATACCAGCTTAAGATTGATGCTTTCAAAACCAAAAACAGGCCCCAAACAGGGCAACAGAGCTTAGGAAACAAAAACTATACATGGATCCGCTTACCAACAATTGGTAGAGGATTCGGATGCTTCCCATGGTACTAACTAATAACATGCCATGTAATACTAGATCTGACGCGCGAGGTAAGGAAGTTTTTCTTCTTACAAATACGGTACAAGCGCACACGCTCACAACACGCGCATACCGACCCCTACAAACGCATATGTGCACACCCTACCCTATAAGCCACCTCCAGAAAACTGAGCCGGTATATCTTGAAGCTGTCGAAGTCACCACTAGTGCCTCGTTGTCGACGTCGACGAGTATGGCGCCTACCGCTGAAAGAATAATTAGTCGTAAATACGATCACCCTTATTAAGTCCAGGATTTGAACCTGGGTGTATTGGTTTCACCATAAGGATACTAATCTATCGAGTTACGCTCACTTCGCGGGTGAAAGGGAGAAACCATATAAGGGTAGAATGGATATTTAATTGTTAACTTTGCATGTGAAGATGATGTGGCATGTTCACGCTGTACTATTTTAATCAAACGATAATTATTTTGAACAATTTAAAAATATCAGTGACTAAATTGACCCTAGAACGTTTTGACTCTTCGCCCAAACTAAAATAATAGTATTGAAATCAAGGTGGCATATACACGAAGTAGTGAATGGAAAGAGAGAGGGGATGAGGTAATTAAGTATTTGGTTCCACCTATATAGATTATGCTTGGGGTAAAGAGTAGTTTCTTAATTAGGTTGTACAGTATACTCCATATGCCTTGTAAATAAATGTTACGTGCGCCAGCTAGATGTCAAGAACATGCGGTAAATTAAAGCAACGTAACGTGGCAAGTTGAGCAGCCTATTGTCATAAGCTTAACTAAGTCGATCATACTCCACATTAAAAGCCATCAGCCAGAGCTTGAAAATTAATGTCAGCTCAACACACTATATTGCCATGAGCTTAATCAAGTCATAGGCATTAACGCAAGTTAGGCACTGTTTCTTTCAGCTTAGGATTATTATAATCCAGATTATTGGGAGTAAACTAAAAGAAACAGACAATTTATTGAAGTAGCTTATTATAATCTGTACCCAGCTTATTATAATCTGGACCCAGCTTATTATAATCTGATAAGCTTATTTAGGTAAGCTTTTTCCAGATTATTGGGTGAAAAAATACCCACTATGCCACCCCACCCCCTCTTTAGACTTGCAAACCCAATAATCTAGGCTCTAATAATCTAGGAAAGAAACAACTAACCGCTTATTCTACTACAGATTATAACAATCTAACTTATAGTAATCTGACACAATAATCTAGATTATAATAATCCCAAGCTAAAACAAACAGGGCGTTAGCCAGCTTAACGCAAGTTACTGACAATTAATACGTATACTTGCATGCATGTCCTGTTCACGTTACTACTTGTAACAAAGCTTTCCTGCTCACGTTACTACTTGTTACATAAGTGAAAAAAACGTTTGAGGGCACATGGAAACTGTACATGTACTTGTACTGCGCTAAGTTCAATTAATATAGACGTACATAAAAGAGTATATATCAAAAAGAGCCAGGGGAAACTGAATTTGCACGCATGCATGCACATTCATATGATCGAGATCAGTAGTCTACCAAACAAGCACTATAAATAGGGGCCTCTTATGCACAATACAATCACAAAATTAACAAGCTAGCTATCATTCCTCCAAGTGTCAAGTACTTACGAAACGGTACTATGAATATATGTATAGTTACATTTTGCACTTCAATATATATGTGTAGCTTCTGCCTCTCTGCTTGTTTTGCATTACATGTATTTGCTTGTTGGAGAAGTAGATAGCTATATCGTAAACATTTAGATCTTATTCGGTTAATCCCATATGCGTGAAACTGGAGGGGATTAATTCCACACATTATTCCTCTTCTTCCCTAATTAAATAACCTTATAGGTGGAATTAGCCGAATAAGTCAATGATTAATTTTTCTAGTCCTCTCTTGTGAGTGGATTGATTAATTACTACTTAGAATTGGCTCATATACGCAGAATATGCCGGCATTGGTGAAGATCGGGCAGTGGGGTGGATATGGAGGGTCAGCTCAGGACATCACTGTGACACCCATCAAACTCACCGGCATGACAATTCGTAGCGGAAATGCGATCGATTCCATAAGCTTCTCCTACAGTGGCATTGACGGACAGGAGCATGTCGTGGGCCCATGGGGTGGTAACGGTGGACACGCTACCACGGTACAGTGCAAAATTCTCAATGCTTGAATAATTAAGCTTCTCATATTCCAAATTAACTGGTCTAATAACTACTACTACCTTTATCCCAAGACAAGTACAGCCGTGGGTATCCGTATCCAACGTTTAACCGTCTGGACGGCGGGGGTGGCATGGCATCGGAGTTGGTTGCCCAAGGGCCGAGGCCTTGACGAATGGCGGCAATGATTTGCTCTGTTTGATTGGATCTCCTTTTTGGGTTTGGAAAAAGAACACTATGGCTCGCTTAAAAGTAGGCCAAATCTAATTCATACCTCTCAACCAGAAAATCGGATAGGATGACTCCCCGATCTGGCGGCCACTGTGGCGGTGGGGACATGTCGGGGAAGCGGAGACGGCAGCGAGCGGCACAAGCGACACCCGCCACCCCTCCTCCAGGCCCATCTCCGTCTCCGCCGCCCCGTTCGACCTCCTCGCCAGCGTCGAGTCCATCGCCTCTGCCGCCATCGTCCTCGTCATGAGTCGGGCCACTTCCTCGCCGCCATCTCTCCAATGATGACCCGGACTCCGGCTCCGCGCCCGACGACCCGGACCTCCTCCGCAACCGCCCCGTCCCCAACCACCTCCTCGTCGTCTCGCGGGTGTCGCTGCCAACCTCCTCTTCGCTTCCTCATCGTCTACGCCCTCGCCCGCCCGCCACCGTCACCACTCTCGTCTCCAGCCTCCTCGGATGCAGACGGGGAAGGGGGAGAGAAAGAGAGGGAGGGAGGAGGAAGAAGGGTTGGAGAGAGAGGATGACATGTGGGTCCCATCATATATTTTGTGTGTGAATGACAGATGGGTCCCATAGATATTATTTTTAATTCTAATGCCACGTAAGCGCCACATGGGACGAAGACCAGGTCAGCACCGCCACGTCATCAAAACCGTCCTCCAAAATCGCTGAGAGAGTCAAATTGCACTGGTTTCAATAGTTTGGGGAGTCGTCCTATCCGGTTTTGATTGAGAGGTACGAATTAAATTTGGCCTACTTTAAGAAAGTCAAAGTGGACTTTTTCCTTTGGGTTTTGGTTTGATGAGTTAAGTGGACTTCTTCTTTGTTGGGCTTGGGCCTTAGGAAGCATTCATTGGGCCGCTTGTGGTTCTGATCTGCACACGAGGTCTAGACCTCAGTTCTAAAACTACTATTCCAAACTACTACCTCCGTTTTTTAATAGATGACGCCGTTGACTTTTTCTCACATGTTTGACCATTCGTCTTATTCAAAAAAATTACGTAATTATAATTTATTTTGTTATAAGTTGTTTTATCACTCATAGTACCTTAAGTGTGATTTATATCTTATACATTTGTATAAATTTTTTGAATAAGATAAATGGTCAAACATGTGAGAAAAAGTCAACGGTGTCATCTATTAAAAAACAGAGGGAGTACTAAATTGTCTACTTTTTACCAAAAATATCTATAGAAAAGTTGCTTAAAAAACCATATTAATTTATTTTTAGTTTTATTTTAATTAATGCTCAATTAATCATGTGATAATAGATCGTTTTTCATTTTGCGTGCGGGGAGGTGAAGTTCACAACATCCACCTCCAAACGCAGCTTTCTTAGATGGGTATGATCTTTGAAGGGTCAGTTTGAATTAAATCCTCGCTCTGATAGTATTCCTAAATGCAGTATAAGCATCTTTTTTGTTGTTTAAGTAAAGATTAGAGATATGTGGGAAGATTCCTTTTAAGTATCTTACTGGTCAGATTTTAAATTACGTGGATTTCACTCCTAAACACATGATTAGCTGAAAATCCCTATATTCCAGTGTGAAGCGGTGTCCCGAAAATTTTTATATTACGTACAAATTCTTAGATATGCTTATATTTGAAAATAGAAGAAGTATTTGGTAGTATTGAACTTTTAATAGTAGTTGCCAGTTATTTGCACTGAAGTCAATTAATACCAATTCATCAGAGTTGAGAAAATTTAGTAATGCTAAAACCTGCTCGAGAGGTGACACTGTCAGTGCAACAATTTGATAGGATGAGAATCAAAACCATCGTGAGTTACCAGATTTTCTAGACATAATCAATGTTTCCCTTAAAAAAAAGTACTCATGATGATTGTACACGCACTGACGCACACACCACCACCGTGTATGCTCTCACATATAGTACTTGTTAGGATTAAAAATACTTCCCCACCAAAAAACTAATACTCCAGATAACAATGTTTCCGACATCCTTGCAATCTAATCCAACGATCAAGATTCCCATTTGCACGCAGCTACTCCTATCATTCAACGTCACACATGCCCATACATGTCAACAGGGCAGAGCTAGAGTATACGAAGAGGTGCCTGGAATTTTTTTTATATTTCATTTATTTTCGTCATGGGTACACCCCTCTCAATAAACACTTAGAGCAAGTTTAATATTATAACCAACTACTAGCTCCAAAATACCTATAGCCAACTTAATAGTCAATTCATATAATAGTTACCTATAAACATACACTTACATGGTCCTACCTATCATACACGTATTCTGTCTTGGAGTCCGTACTGCAACTGACTATAAATCTGTAGCCCACTGCTCTTCTCTCTCCTCTTTTATCTTCTCGATATGTGGTTATAACTGGCTTATAGTCTGCTATTGTACATGCTCTTATATCGATGAGTGACATCCTCTCTATTTTATTCTAGCTTCACCTCTGCATGTCAACCGAGATGACCAAGGAAACGGAACAAGAACGGCGAGAACGTGCCGACCAACACGTTCGCCGGGTGATCCATCGAACCTCCGTAATTCAGCCGGCCTAACCGCCCGGACTCATGCCGTCCGTCATGCGTGCCAGCCACCACACCACCCAGTCGAATCCGGCCAACGACTTTCGGGTCGCTTGCTGCCGTCGTCTCTCGTGCTCTGCTTCCTTGCCTACTCCTGTTCTTTCCCCACTCCCTACGACTTTTGAGCAGCTGACGTAGCTGTGTTCTTTGCTACTTTATCGGGTTATTATCATGTTTGTTCAACCGTGTTATTTAGATATTTATTTTTCAAACGTTACAGTCAAAAACTCAAAATCCCTTATACTGTGGGGCGGAGAGAGTAGTAAGTACGCATCTCTTGCTCCCTTTACGTTCTTTCGAAAATACGCGTCTATCTCTCGTCTCTCTCGTCTCTCTGTTTCTTTATTTATGCGATTAATTACTCATCCCTCTTTCTGATAAACAAGCAACAGCGATGTAATTTAAGAGCGAAGCCAATCACATTTTTAATGTTTTAGATGCATTGAGCAGAGAAAGATTTTGCACTGGATGATTATCGATCCAAGCAAGAAGTAGACTAGCCAGCCACCGGCTGCTGAGAAGCCCGGTAGCCACTTGTACGTGTATTGCACTCACAATCTGACGCCTGCCTACTCTCTTCGAGTCGACAATGACGGTCTCGTAAGATATTTTTTTAGTGCGAACTGATGTAACAAAAAATAATTTTAAGAAGAGACTTCTACAATTATACTCCTAGCGGTCCAAAACCCAACAGTAGAATTAAAACATCAACTGTGGTTCATACAAACTTAGAATCAGCCTACCTCTCTGTTTCACAATGTAAATCATTCTAGCATTTCTCATATTTATATTGATGTTAGTGAATCTAGACATATATATCTATATATATTCATTAACATCAATATGAATGTGAGAAATGCTAGAATGACTTATATTGTGAAACGGAGGGAGTAACATTTTAACCTCGTACCAATGAAGAAATCACAGTGTCTCATCGTTATCATTTGCCTTTAGGCTTATTAACCATAGCCAAAATTTAAATTTTTAAACTTGATTTGAGAGTTGATCTTGAGATTGTTTTTATTGTAATTTATTTTTTACGTTGCCTTAAAAACTTGATTTGCCTTTATCGAACTGTTAAATTTGTGTTGTCAGCTACCGACCGTGAAAGGTGATTCGAATTGGTCCAGCCCTGACGATGCATTCGAAGTAAAACAGGGGCAAAGTTCTGAATGGCATCTGGCTCTGGACAAAAGAACTGTCGCGATATGTTGAACAAAGGTCGGACTAGCTAAGATTGCTTTCTTTTTTTTAATTAAAGTTTGGCCGTGTCTTTGCCGGTGCCAGTTGAATTTTGATTCTAGATGTTGGAACGTATCAGAGAAGCATTGGAGAAAGTCTGCTGCCACGTCTATTTTTTTCACATGCATAACCGTTAAAAATTCAAAATGGTCAGGTAGTTTTCACACCCTGTCGAGCTTCCTGATGTGATCTGTAAATAATTAAGATCGTGAAATTAACCGTTAAACATTTCAAAGACACACCTTGCCGTTAAGGTGTGCACATCGGCACATCGCCGTGGATCAAACCCCAGGGCACAAAGCCTAATTATGCCACCAAGCTATCACCAATAACGACATTACTAATTTTTGACATTAAATCAAAACATTCCAAGTTCCAACCAACCGAGAATAGTTTTTCTTTATATTTTAAAGAGTTTTTTTTTAAAAAAAACGTATTTTAAAAAATGGGCATGTTGCCACGCCATGAACATACCAAAGTACTGTAGTAGCATGACTGTTCATGCATGAGAAAAAGTATCAAAGTATTGCCACCGTTTGTTGCCTGGCATCAATATTCTAATATTTCTTAATCTCAAGATAAATAATCCTATGTGACTAAATCAATCTCAAGATATACTATTCTAAATTTTAAACATGCGTGTGTGTATACGAGCGTTCGCGTTTGTACTGTGTGTAAATGGTGTTTGGCCACGACACGGCCGTATATAGGGCTTGTTTGGATTGGAGTCAAATTTTTGCCCCACCAAAATCTCTTGGTAGTACTAAAATATTGGTAAGTTTTGGAACTACCAAATTGGGTAGTGCTGAATTTGAACTATTATGAGCAAAATTTGATAGCAAACCACGTATACACCTGCTGCTATTGAACTTACCAAAAAATTTAGAAGGGCAATAAATTGATATCAAACCAAACGAGCCCATACTATCTATTAGCATGATCTAAGTGGCCGGAGACCGCACGGGCGGGGCCAACCCAATCCAACCCGTCGCCATTTGCTGCCGCGACATTTCTGAATCCCAGGAGGGTCACTCACTCGTGCTGTACAGCCCTGTACTACTGCGAGGATTAATTCCACACTCCCACGGCAACATACGTGATCGGTGATCCCCCCACCCCTCCTCCCAATTTTTAGTCGCGCACGGCCCCCGTACCCGCGACCACCACCACCCGCCGCCGCCTCCCTCTCTTTTATGCGTTTTCCACCACCCATCTCGCCGCTGTCCAACGATTGTTTTTTTTTCCTCCCGTTTGGTGGTGGTGCCGGTTTCGCTCGCGCGCCTCGTCCCGAGTCGTCTGCTGCAGAAACACAGTTTTTTGAGCCGTTTTTTTGCACTCTCTTGTTACGTTTTTTTTTGTTGTTGTTGTGGCGGATGGGGTGCAAGGGGTCGAAGCACGCGCTGCACGGAGGGGTGGCGGCGGCGGCGGAGAGGCGGATGTGCTCCTCGCGGCGATCCGTCGCGGTGAGGTCGGCGGCGGTCTCCTTCGCCGCCGGCGTTGGGGATGGGGTGATGCTGGTGAAGGGGGGTGGTGGTGGTGGTGGTGGTGTGGGGTATACGTCGGCGACGGTGGGGCAGGAGAAGAGGTGCAGGAGGGCGCCGCCGCGGACGCCGACCAAGACGCCGCTGCGTGCGCCCGAGGAGATTAATGTGTGGGAGCTCATGGCTGGGCTCGATTACGAGGAGGAGGAGGAGAGGGACAGGAGGGAGGATTGTGTAAATTCTGACGGATATATTACTTCTTATTAATTATAGGATTTGAGGAGATGTGGCGTAAGGTTGTAGGTTAGATATAGTGGGTAAGATAGTTATGGGGGTGGTGAGATTCAATAAGTTAAGGCCATAGTGCGAGGGGAGCGGCAAGTGAAGTCGGCGCCCGGATCGCCGGCGTTCGATCCCGCACGTCCTGGCGGCCTTCAGTCAGAAGGGTCGGAGTCGAGAGTGAGCTGCGCCGAGTCACTCCTGGGATGCGCCCGCGCAGCACGCCAGCCGACCGCGACGTACGACGACACAAGAAGGGTGAAATCCAGAAGTTCCCCGGCGTGGTGCGCGCGCGGATCATCTTGTTCCAGAAAGAGATCGACGCGAGAAGCTGGCCAAGAAGGCGCCGCCGCCCGCCTCCGCCTCCGCCGCCGGAGAGCGCGCGGCGGGTCGTGGTGTACCTCACCAGCCTCCGCGGCATCCGCCAGACGTACGAGGACTGCTGCGCCACGGCCTCCATCCTCCGCAGCTACGGCGTGCGGCGTCGACGAGCGCGACCTGTCGCTGCACGCCGGCTACAAGGACGAGCTCCGCGCGCGCTCGGCGACGGCGTGCCCGGGCCAGGGCAGGCCGCTCCGCATTATAAAATAGTTATCATCGTCCGCGGACTGCCAATGCCATGTTAATAGAGGCAGTGGTGTTTTCAGATTGTGAACGCCGTGTAAAGTGGACGTCCTGACTCAGTCTTTATTATGATATAATTCAAACGTTAGTAGCCTGGTTTGAAGATACAGACGTGAAACTGGGGATTGCAACAGCACTCCTCACTAGATGATGCCTGTCGTGTTCTACATTCGGCTCTGTACGCGCTTGCGCGAGCACAGTAAACTGCTTACCGGAAGTGTGCTTAGTGTCTTATTTAAGGATGGGAATATGCAAGCCGAGCTGCGGCGGAGTCATCCGTTGCTGATAATCCATCGTAAGAACATGTGGAGAAGTAAGCACCGATGTATGAGACGGGCGGCTGCGGCGGGGTGCGGTTCGTGCCGTGCTACGCGTGCTCCGGCAGCTGCAAGGTGTTCGTCGCCGACGACGAGGACGGCGGCGGCGGCGCGTTCAGGAGGTGCCCCGAGTGCAACGAGAACGGGCTAGTTAGATGCCCCGTCTGCTAGTGAAACGTTCTCAAAATGGTTCATTTCTTCCGACTTTTTTTTGCCTTTTTTTGGTGTATGCCTTTTCTCGAGGTTTTTGATTTTCGACTTGAGGTATTTGTTCCAGTTTGTGCCGTAATTTGTACAGATAAACACGAAATTTAGACATCCCTGTAGACAAAACTGCAAAATTGCAATGGCAAGTGTAACTTAGAGTCCCTCTAGCTTGTGAATTTGAGCATTGCATAGCAAATCAATCGCCATAAAAAAAAACCAAAGTTCTAACCATTCCGCCGGTGTGTTCTTCTGTGCTGAATGATTCAACATATGAATGAATTTGTGATATTATTCAAGGGTATAAACAAGTTAATTAACTACAAAGTTAAAAAGCAGATTTAACTATTTTGAAAAATTTACATGTATAAAGTTTTCCCAAAGATGGTGGAGTACTGTTTAGCAGTTCAGGATCCATTCAACCTACAACGCATTCAACGAGAAGGTATACTTTCATTAGAGTAAAAAAAAATCACTACGAAATTTTAACAATGTGAATCATGTGGGCTAAACTCATAGCTATCTGATGATAAACTTAAAATCCGAGCGGATTGATTCTACCACGAGTAGCTTAGCGTGTGTTTAGTTCACGACAAAGTTAAAGGTTTGGTTGAAATTGGAACAATATAATCGAAAAGTTAAAAATTTGTGTGTAGTAAAGTTTTAATGTGATGAAAAAGTTTAAAGTTTAAAGAAAAAGTTCAGAACTAAACTCGGCCCTAATCAGTTACACTCACTTGGCTACCTAACGCTTGTGAAAAGCTCACACATGACGTTGCGATGGACAAATCAGATAGTCTCACCACCTGGCAGTGACATGGTGTACTCTACCCGCGCTCTCACCGCATTTACGAGCCGATGACTTCACGGCGGCGAGACGAGGAGTCGACGTACGAGTTACGACGGCTGCCGCCATTGATGTGTGCAATCGTTCGGGAGAAAGAACACCGGACACAAACTTGAAGGATCTCCGGGACTCCGGCCGTGTACTGGCATCTGTACGCCTGTACTTGTACGAATTGTGGGAATCAATGCTATTGGATGGGACATGAGAGATTTTGCCTGGCAACTCCAGCCTTTCTGCTTGTCGTGCAGTCCTGGGAATGGTTAGGGCCCAGGACATATAGTACGGTTACAAACTGGTAGGCTCTCAGGACTTAGCCAGACATGAGGCCCGTGAACAGGGTTACGATAGTTTGGGCTAATAATCCAGCCTTTTATGGAGTTAGCCGGCCCATGGTTAAGTCACCATCATTTTAGCGATGAATGCGAGTTTTATGTTGTCGAAAGAGTCACTCAGTGCGGCCGGCGGTGGAGGCCGGTATGGCGCGTGGAGGCGCGACCAGAGGTGACGGAGGCGGGCACGGTTCGAGGAGGAGGAGGAGCTGCTGGTGGGTGCGGTGCGGTCTGCGGCGCACGAAGGCTGGCCGGCGGGGGGCGCCGGTGTAGTGGTCCGACATGTCGGCAGAGGTTGGACGGTGGTGGAGCTTTGCGGTGTCAGTTGTGGATTCGCAGGTAGTGAGCGGCGCGTGAAAACCCAGCCCGGCCTCGACCGGGTCGACAACGATGATGCTCGAAGCGTCATGCCCCTCCTGAGGACATTGTCGTGCCGTCTCATCCCTCATGCGTGGATGCCGGGCGAAAGCCCACTCTCGGCTCTTTCGAGGCCTTGACGGATGGCGGCGGCGGTGTTCTCCGTCGCTTCTCTCCTTGGAGACGTCATTTAGACATCCCCTAGCCGAAACCACACAACCAATTGGTGCAAGCTTACTCTAGATTTCATCCTCATGTGGCGGCGTCCTAGTCTCTACAAGTTGGCCACGTCGGAGGGCCTACAGGGGGAGAGGAGTTCCATTCTTCTCTCTCACCCTCTCTCTCCCTAACTCCTGATGGATTGGATAGAGCGAGGCTTGTGTTGATTGTAAGGGTTGGGTTTTGGGCGATCTCAGTCGTGTTCTTTTGTTGGCCTAGCGGCGGTCGGTCATGCTTAGTGGTGGCCGTGCTAGCCTTCTCCTGGTACAGTGTGCTGGCGCTGTCGGTGTGTGGGTGGTGGTATACTTTTTTTTTCCTGGTTGCTAACCTTTTAGGATTGTAATCTTGTAATTTTTCTTCTGCTATATCAATAGAACTTCGCACCATCTTGTGCGAGTCGTTAAAAAAAATCCAAATGGTGCAAAACATATCCATGCAAATGGTGCTCAACTGCCCACGAGAAGAGACTAACCACAAAACCGCACACAGCTTATCATATACACGGACTCTGGAGTTTATCACCGTCTCCAAAAATTTGGGGCTCAAAACAAATAAAAAGAGATTTGAAGGGAAAGATATCCATCCGAATATATTTTAAGAAAAAAACTATAAGCGTGTTGATGATCGAACATGGAACCTTGAGGTTGAAACCACGCACTTACCGCTACACTATCAAGAGTGTGTTGGGATTGGCCGGAACAAAATGCAAATTAGACCGTTAAATTTTACAAATCCATTATTACCGCTATCATCTCCATCAATATATGGGAAATAGATCCTCTAACTTATTGCTTGAGCGGTTGACATATAGGTCCCATAGCTCGTGGGCTCACATGTCAGCAACCCTTGTCAGAGGGCAGTGAGAGTCAGAGGAGACTCATCCTAGTATTTGTCTCTACTGCATCATCACCTTGGGCAACATTAGCATCAACCTCTCCTGCATCATCATCATAACCATTAGTTTCTCTCACAACAAATCTATCAAGAGCAATACTCTTTTGAGATTGACCTTTGCGTGGCGTCTGGTCTTTGTTTCTTATTACGTTTTTTTAGTCTTTTATCTCTTCTTATACTTTTCAGTACCCGAATCATATTTCTACTACGACGACGCTGGTGGTGCAGAAGTAGCTCCGCGACGGTGGCCTCTGATATGGCATAAAGCTGCGTTGCTCCAGCTAGTGAAGACCACAAGCTCGTTGAGGGGACGAAGAGGCGTCCCACCTCGCTTCCCTCACCCCATCCGGCGACCTTTGCCCGTGCTGTTGCCAACACCGACTGTTTCCCATTCAACCCTGTCATCGTGCTTCGTCGTTCCACGCTCGTCCTCCCCGCCGACCACCTCCACGTTGTTGCCACCACCTTCAAGCTCTTCGAGACTTCGACCATCATCCCCGGCAAGCCTCAACAAGCACGCTATCGATAAGCTTCCATGCTGTGGGAGCCAAGGTGAACCGCCGCCATGGGAACCATCGCCATCTCTCTTTTTATCCTATCTCTTCCTCGAGCTCGGAGAGGCTCATTGTCCAACCTCGCGTTGGTCAGCTTGGTTGGGAAAAAAAAGAGAAGAATGGGACGGAAGAAGAAGAGTGGAGCTGAGTAGCTGACAATGTGGGTCCTACAATTTTTTTTTCTTTGTCACTTACATGTGATCCTATGTTTACACATCAGTGAATTTGACCATCGTCAACCTGCCATGTCAGAAGAAATCACCTTCCAAACCACCAAAGGAGTGAATTTGCACCGGTTTTCGAAGTTAGAGGATGCGCTATACCCAGTTTTGCGGTTGAGGGATGTGATTGGACCACGGGTTATAGTTAAGGGAGGTAAATTAGACTTAATCAAAATAATTCCATATTTACATGGGAGTAGTGACCATGTCGGAGAAATGAACGCTGGCTGATTGGGCCGTAGCCACGATTGAGCCTCTGGCACTGTGCCACGCGCAGTCGACTGCAAAACCACGCTAGTCCACCCAGGTCTACGCTGGCTACTCCTCTGTCCACAATAGATCTATTACTAGAGTTTAAATTTTGTCTCAAAACAAATTAATTATTCTTTTTTTTTTACCTGCCATCGATTGGTAAATAGCGAAATTTTATCCGTTTAATACTTCCAACGAACCACCACCAATACTATTTTTCTATATTGAGGGATATTTTGGCCTTTTCTCTTCCTACTTACTAATGTACTAATTATTTTCTAGATGCTATGAATTGTCTTATTTTTAGATAAAGAGAGTTTGTAATTGTAGATTTGTAAGTAGTTAATTATTGAAGTGATCGATCGATACCATGCATGCACATACTATAGCTTTTGAAGTCGCGATTGATTAATCGCAAGATCACCATTATCATCATCGGTTTTGATATGATCACATTCATGGGCCCAATTTAAGGCGCATGAATGCTGCATTGTACATGTACACACCAGCATGACAATGTGTGTCCTACATGACACAATGCATGTGTAGACATGCCAGCCTATGCCAGTACATGGAACGGATAGGGTCGTCAATTCTCGATCGCTGGCGATCGATCAAAGCTGTGTACTTTTGTGCGCTTAACTAGAGATTTTGCAGAGGCATAATTTCAGTCTCCTGAACATTGCACAACCCAATCAATTTTTCTGGTTGTGTGTACGTACTTGATTTGACGTGTGCAAATTAATTAATTAAAAACGCGGGACACTCGATTATTAGTTACACCGCCAAAAGTTGGTTAATTAAGAGACGTTCTGCTAGGGACGCAGTACGGTGAATGCTAGCTGGGAATGATGTGAGATTTCGGTATCTCCGGGACCAACCAAAAATTAGATGGATATATATAGGTTCAGGACCAAGATCTGGCGGCGTATTGCATTGGCCCAGTTGCAAAAGTTCATATATATTTATTAGAGTTACGGTTGCTGTGGTCACAGTTCAATCATGATCTCATCATCCCTCTAGATCTTGCATATGATGGTATGACCGTCGTCTCTAGATCATTTGAAAGAGATTTGTTTTGCCATAATTCATTTTTGGACCATTATATTTTTATCTACAGTCATACTACTTCTGTTTGCAAATACATGTCTCTAGGTACTACTTATCTACAAACTTCAACCACTTGTCGATCTTTTCTTGATGTCGATCCAGATCAAGTTTTCGATTTAATTTTTATTAGCATAGCATAAGTATAAGATATCGGCTTGTCAATCCTGTTTGAGACGTATAGCTAAAATTGATAGGATTGATGCAAACATAATAATCTGATTTACAAATAAATGATTCAAAAACTTGGCCGGTGGGAGGAAAGACAACCCCACGGTTTTGCACTAAGAAGCAGCTCTTCCTAGCTCGATCGAGAAAACGCCTCGAAGGCCAACTTGCCCAGGACACGTGGGACACATGTATTTCACTAAAGGCAATTGCATTGGTTACATCTGTTACGGCATGTTTAGTTTTAAAATATTTCTTCAAACTTTCAACTTTTTCATCGCATCAAAACTTTCCTATATACATAAACCTTCAACTTTTCCATCACATCGTTTCAATTTCAACCAAAATTTCAATATTAACGTGAACTAAACATACCCTTACACAGAATAACTAGCAAGTGCAATTTTTCTTCTTCACAAATCCTGCGTGTGCCAACCCAGGACTGACGACTTCTCAACTGGAAGCACTACCGTCGAGCTAACAGCTCATGTGCATAATAAGTGAATGAGTTAACTACTATAAAGTAGGAAAGTTGCCTTTGAAAAGTATTCCAAAAGAAATTTTACATATAAATTTTCTACACAAAACACATCGTTTCGAAGATTGAAAAGTGTATAAACGAGAATAAAAAATTCAGAATAAGAAAAAAGAAAAACATGGCAGATATATATTTGTCCTTAAGGTTTTAATGCTTGCATGCCTCCTACTTTTAGCGTGCCAAACTTATTGTCGTTCTCCTGAGATGCAAATTGTAAGTACAGTACTAGCTACAGTACCAGCTTTGCATGTTCATTGGAGGAGAAATTGAGGCGATGCCAGATATAGCTAAGTCCGGAAGTGACTGTTATTTGGACATGTCAACAAGCAAGGAAGTGGAGTACATACTGAATCGACAAACTTGAGAGCCAGCTCTGTCGGCTCTTTCTGCATTGTCGTAGTCCATCTCCATAGCTAGCATTGGGCTTTTCTGAAGCTTCTTGAGTCTAGCTAGCCAGACAAATTTCCATCAACAAAATCTGACAACAAACTCTTTATTTTAGACCTATATCTAGACATTTGCCGAATTTCTTTGGCAGTAGTCCATGCCGGATTAATTGGGCTTTAATTTGCTAGCTGCAAATATACGGCGCTATGTCGAGAGAGACATGCATCTTGTTGACAATTCCAACAGTCAAAGCTCATCAGAGAGACAAGAAACCGATCAAATTATACAGTCTGCAGAGAGAAAAAACGATCCAAGGAGGACGCAGCAGAGACTGCAGCAGCTATAGCTCCTGCTGCTGTCCGGTCGGCTAGCTCTGCAGCAAGATGAGGAGCCGAGGAGATGCATATGCATCTGGGCAGTGCATTGCATGTTGTCACATAAGGCCCAGATCATCAGATCGATCAGAGGTAGCCTGAGACGTCGACGAGAGAGAGTGTGTTGTGTGGGTCAGCCTTGTGTTTTGATCTGGTCGGATTCACACACTTTGCACCGGATGACGATGATCAGTAGTCACCGTTTATTACCACTCCCAATAATAACACTCGGAGAGCCAACACCACACACGAAATAATGCCGGTATTATTGAGAAGATATCAGGATTGTATAATGCTCAGAGCCGCAACGATGATTTATTAACATATTGGATTATTGATTGGCGATGATATTGCAAAAGCTGCAAACATTGGCATGCAGCCGGTTGGCCATGGCGGGGAGATGTGGGCTAAGCGGGAGCTGTGGGCAGAGGATGGGGACGACCACAAAGCTGGCCTACATGTACAAGGGGCTTGTCGATCAATTTGGCATGTGCATCTTGACCTTGTGGCAAAGGTTTGAAGTTTGAGAGCAGACTTTGTCATGCGTATGACTAATTACAAAGCTTATTTTAATGTACATTCTGTCCATTTTGAGGGTGTCGTGCAAACCATTTGACTTGAGTTTTTCTTCAATAAAGAAGAATTTAATGATTTTTAAATAATTACATCAAGATAATATAATTACTATAAAGCCTTTTTTACCTCCACATAACTAAGATGCACATAGTCTTGGGAAAAAAAAAGAGAGGAAAGAATGACATGATAACAAATATCATGTCATAGCAAGCCACAACTACAAATGAATCTTTATCCTCATACTTCACTTAAGCAACACTTCGCGTATGATAAAGCCCTCCAAAAAGGGAACGTCACATGCATGTGTCGTTGTTGCCACCATGATCTAATCAGCATACTAGACCATTGCTTTTCACTATAGAGAGTAAATTTCTTGGACTCTAGACAATAGCTTCAACAAGGAAACAAATAGCGCCATTGCCATGTACAACTAACTAAAGCTAGATCCAAGGGTTTAAATCTAGAGTTGAGAAACTGGTACTCAATGAGCACCACCTTATCGTAGTGCCGCGGTACTACTCCTCCCACATTTTGAGCCAGTTAAGCTATTCCTCTCACCCTTAACCCAACTCCTTTAATTGGTCAAGAACACCACAACATGCAGTGGCGGAGACAGCGTGGGGGCGGGGGTCTTTAGACCCCACTACCCCTAATGAACCATTAGAGCTCTCATAATACCCCCTAAAATTCTAATCCTCATGTGAGTCTAAGATAGACTTTATCTGAGATTTTTAGAAGGACCAAAAGGCTGAGAAGACCCAAAAAATCCCCACAACCCCACCCAATTCCCGTATGGATAATGTTTATTTTTCGTTAATTCTATATATTTATTATACTTTGTATTAGACATATAGCCAATCTACATGAGACATGTCTCGACTATTATTGGCCACTTTTGGTTTAGCTCCCATTATAATTTTATTCTGGCTCCGTCACTGACAACATGCAATCTTCTTTAGACGTGTCACCCTATAATAAGACTGTCACAAGCGATCGAGCCATAGATACGGATTTGTTGCCTAAGTTTGTAAAAAAAAAAAATTAGTGGTCATCGCATCAATAGAAGCTACTTTGTACTAGCGATAGAAGTCTAAATTGTTGCTAGCTCTGGCACTAAGGAGTTATTTAGTTTCGTAGCCACATATCGTACACGATTTGTTAACAAAAGTTAACCGTCAAGGATCAACCAAACAATATAATCCTCGAGTAGATAGTCGATACTAACAGCCAGAAAAAAAAAAGTGACGCCAGAAAAAAAATCATTTAAAAAATATAGTGTGGGGCCGTGGGGAGCGGGGTCGTCCGGCAGCGGCATGCACGCAATAAACGCCCACGACGGCGACCTCACCCGGCAACGCAGCAGCTTAGAGCAAGTATAATAGTACTTATCTGTTTCACAATGTAAGTCATTCTAGCATTTCTCATATTTATATTGATGCTAATTAATCTAGACATATATATCTATCTAGATTCATTAACATCTATATGAATATGGAAAATGCTAGAATGACTGCTGAGGTGGAGGAGAGAAGAGAGAGGAGAAGCGGACTGTAACTTACAGCCGGTTTAGACAAAAGAACCAAGAAACTCTATGAGAGAGACAAATAGACCATGTATTAATTGTAAAGAGCAAACTAATATATGGGTACGTTAAGAGAAAGCTACAAAGAACACCTTATAGCCAAACAGGTCGGCTCTTACGACGGGTGCCGCGTCCGGCCGTGCAATAGCCAATTCATACAATAGTTGCTTACTATACTATTAATAGTGGTCCCACCTATCATACACACATTGTGTCTTGGAGATCGTGTTACAGCCGGCTACAGATCTGTAGTCCGCTGTTTTTCTCTCTCATCTTTTATCAATAGCCTGCTATTGTACCTGCTCTTAGAGAGTAGCCAACAATTAATCCAGCATATTCATGCATGCATTGCATGTTTCACACTCGACAATTTGACATGCCGTGCATGATGCAGCTAGCAAGATGTGCATCAACAACAAAGGAAGAGAATTATTACCTCCGTTTCAAAATATAATAATTTTAAGTTATATATCTGTACATGTTTAGCTAAAAATTATTATATTTTATATTTTAGGACATATGCATTAATACATTTTAGATATGACCAGTTTGGAGGTTTTATTTTTTTTCCCGCTCGGGTCAATGACGCAAAAAATGTAAATTAATTATATATTGATCACAGTGAGTAGAGAATATATGGGATGTATAATTAGATTGGTATGGGACAAGGAAAAGATCTGCATTATCAGATACATGCACGAGGCTGGTAGTACTCACAATATGTGATCATACTCCTGAATATATAACAAACGTACAACAACTAAATTTCTTTTAATATGTACTAGTACATTGTAGTCTAGTTGGACACTTGGACTAAGGTTGATTCTCTAAACAGATAGAACAAATCGATAAGGCAGGGCACGTGGCAAGTGGAGGGAAGGTTGGTTGTGTGAAGTTTATGGGTTTGTTTAATTGGAGGGTATTTTAGCCTCCGGTTGTATTCTGTGCTAAAGAGCGTATGTCATCAACATACTCTCGAAATCAAACCCAACCCTAAAAATTTGGATTTCTTTAAATAATCTAATCCAAAAGTGTCAGAAAACAAAAAAAAACTGTAATCCCCACTATATCGAAAATCTCGCTCTTCACAAATACGGCACGGCGCTCGTTCCTAATCGATGGAGGCCGCACATGATCGTGTGGAGCGGCGGGTAACTGATCGCACGGAGGGGAAGGAACGATTTTTTACAGGTGGCCAATTTTTTTTTTTGTTTTAGGGGCTCAGATTTGATAACTCATAGAGAGAAGCATATTTTCATGTCTTAAATCCTAATTATAGAATCCTAAGAAGAAATTTAGGGGATTAAATTTTGGGTAACTCTTGACGATGCTCTAAGAATACATCCACGATATAACTAAAAATAATTTCAGGGCAAAACATTATACCTTTAGTTAAAAAAAAAATCTAAAATGATTCTTAACAATGGAAGCCGAAAAAAAAGTTATACTTCAATGTTGGCTATGTTTTCTTACCTTCGTTCTCATATAGATATTGTCCTAAAATACATATAGGCACATATCGAAACCTTAAATAATTAATTAAAATAAAAATATTAAGATTTGACATGAGAAAATGATATACATAACAAAAATTTTAATATGGTTATATTTTTAATAGATTTTATAAACATATAGTAAGAAAACATAGAACTTAAATATTTGCATTGGAGGCTACATTGATGTCCAAAATGACTAGTAAAATGAAGAGAGGTAGATTAGGCTTTGTTCTATACAACACTTTCCAACTTCTCCTTCCTCATTTTCCACACGTACACTTCCCGAATTACTAAAAGATATGTTTTTTTAAAAATAAATTCTATAGGAAAGTTGATTTCAAAATTCATATCATCTTTTTTTAAAAGTTTTTTTACTAATACTTAATTAATCATACGTTAATCTACTGTTTCGTTTTAAGTGTCGGGAGGGAAGGTTACCAACCTCCCCAAACTGAAATAGACTCAAGAAAAAAAGAAAAAAAAAGCATATCCTATTTGGCCATAGGCCATAGCGGCTAAACCAGGTGGGCCAAGAGGGGGCATCCAGTGTGATTGTGTGAAGAGCCAGAGAGGGACATGTGGGCCCGGCCCCCCATCTCTCCTTTCTTCGCAACCGGCAGGCAGCAAGCTGCAAGCTTTGATCTCGCCAACTCCCTTAATTACTCCTACCTTTACTGGCGCTGTGTCTTTGCTCATCACATCGTCGATCGTCTTAGTTAATCATATCTTTTCTTAGCTCGATCTCGCCTCCTCCGGGCCTCTAGCAAAAGTAATCAATCAGATTCAGATCGATCAGCAGCAGCATCCGCTCCCATACATGATACATGTCGATCTCTTACTATAAATAACCTGCCCCCTCTCCCTTTCTGCTTCAATTCCTACCTCACACTTCTGCAACAAGCTTTAGCTTAAGCTCAAGCTCAAGCTCAAGCTCCAGCCACCGGAACGAGAGATACCCAGCTCGATCAGCACAGCTAGCCGCATTCGCCTTCGCCGCCGCCGCCGCCGACGATGTCGAGCCGGAGGTCGTCGCGCTCCTCCGTGTCGGAGGAGGAGATCAACGAGCTCATCTCCAAGCTCCAGTCCCTCCTCCCCAGCTCCCGCCGCCGCGGCGCCAACCAGGTACTACACCTTCACCGTTCTCATCACCACAAGCTCACAACCACCATACACACTAGCGGCATGAACAACCTAGCTAGCTACATGAGTGATCGATGTGTAGATTTGTCGGGGTTCTAAATCTTCGGCTATAGCTGTTTGAGAAAGGGTCTAGCTATTTAACCGCTATAGCCTTATTTGTTTGAGAAGGGTCTGCCGCTAAATGCGTTAGCCCGCTATTTAAAACTCTGTGATTAATTATTGTTGTTAATGGCGGATGCAAAACAAAATGCAGGCGTCGACGACGAAGCTGCTGAAGGAGACGTGCAGCTACATCAAGAGCCTGCACCGGGAGGTGGACGACCTCAGCGACAGGCTCTCCGACCTCATGGCCGGCATGGATCACAACAGCCCAGGCGCCGAGATCATCCGCAGCCTCCTCCGCTAGCTCATCTCTTCTCATCTGTTCTTCCTCCTCGATGATCGATCGATCTCGTGTTATTCTACGTACATGAAGGATGATATGAATGCAGCTCGTGCCCTGTAGCTACGGATAAATATACACATATGTATACATGCATACAGTACATGATATGCATATGCCTAGATCTGATCTTGCTCAGTAGAAAATCTACTCATCTCGGTGTACTACTGATGATGATGATGATTAAGGCATGCAGCTGGCTTGATGATCGGTACTACTACTACTTCACTTCAGTTCAGTAGGGGCATTAGCTAGCTAGCTAGGGCCGGCTGCCTAATTAAGTAATTAAGTAATTTATTATTTGTAGTAGCCAGCTTGATCTCATCTCTCCTCATGAGCCATATGACATGTGGTTAAGTTAATTAATCCTTGATGCAGTAGAGTCCCAGCTGTTTCATCGATGATCGTCTCGTCATATGTGTGTATCTCTTGATCTAGCTTTGCTGATCTCCTCGTGTTTCATTTCCTCTTTGTTCTTTTCATGTGTTTTTCTGTGAGCTTAATTATTGTTGTTTTGGCGGTTTTGGATCGAGTTGTTTTCCTCCAGACAACCGACCGACCGCTAGCTACCCATCGATACACCGCCATCAGCGCATGTACTACTGTGTCTGAAACTCTGAATCAATCTAATCGAATTTTTGTGCTGCGTACATGACACATTCTGAGTATCATTATACCATGTGATTAGTCATTACTACTGCTCGATCTCTTGAACACACACATTGAAAGCCAATCGAGATCAGACGAATTATATATGGTGCTCAAACCGTTACGTTTGTCCTCACGCGAGTATGACCTCCAGTCCAGAAGATGTGGTTGGGAGCTATGAAATTCTTTTCGTGCCAAATAACAACATGCTGATTGATCGGACACTTTAATTTCTACTCCTAGATTGGTTAATTTGCAACCGTACGGAAGGTGAGATCAAGTGGCTGCCTGTGTGGAAAAGGGAAGAGGAATTGCCGGCATTGTGCAGGACTGCGGCTGCCAGTGCACTAGTTGGCTACTGCTCATCCGCTCTAAATTATAAATTTTTGGCTATACGACAGAGTTAGTACTGCCCGCTATATGTTACACTGCGTTATCGTTATTTGCCGTGTCTGTTTGTCTGCGAAAGAAATGAACCGTTTAAAAATAAGAAAGCCTCGCAACAAAGTGGCCTTTTCGCGCTGGTTGTTATGTTGTTATTATTCGTTGTTGTTGTTGTCGTCGTAGTCGTTATTATGTTTAGCAATGTGCGTTGTGTGGTGACGAGACTATGCGCCTTCTTCTGTACGTGATGGGGAGCAGGACGCAATGTTATGATTTACCATCTTCTTTTGCTCTCATCTGTACTGTATACGTGATGGAGAGCAAAGCATTTGCATGTTAGGATGTTCCATCAACGGCCACACAAAACGCCAGACGTTAATTGACAGGGATGGCCCAATGCCGCCGTGTTTCAACTGTCGACTTTCATTTTTTTGGGCTTTACACAATTTTTAAGGGTGTTTTCCGCGATGAGCAGGTTAGAGCAGGTATAATAGCAGTATAGCCTGCGTATAACTATATATCGAGAAAAAAAGAAAAAGGAAAAGAGAGAAGAAAACATGCTGCAAATTTATAGGTACCTATGTATGAATGACTATTAAATTAGCTATAGATAATTGGAGCTAACATTTGGCTATACTATTAAACTTGCTCTTAGGATATGCTCGTATGCACACAAAACAAAATGGCTCATTAGTATATATGATAACTAAGTATTAGCTAATAAAGCTTTAAAAATAAATTAATTTGTTTTTAAAAATAACTTTTCTATAGACTTTGTTATAGAAAACACCCATTTAAACATTTGGAAAAATAAGAGCAGAAGTCGGAAATGGCAGTGCAAAGGAAGCGAAAGTTCAGCTTAGGCACAGTAAGAGATGAAGTGAGATGAGCTAATGGGGAGGTAGCTGACTAGTGTCACCCTGCTGAATACAGAGATGAAAGAAGAAAGGGAGAAAGTTCAGGTGCTTGGTGACCAGACTGATCGCTGGACAGGTGCAGAAATGCAGATATTTGTTCTTAGCCCAACCCAACTGGAATGGCAGAGGTGGAATACTTGATGAACGCTTATCAGCTGTTAGTGTGACAATGTGCACATTGAGGCTCTGTTTGGAAACTCATAAGAAGTCTTAAATAAATTCTAACCAAATTGAGAACTGTAAATCGGGCTGAGTTGAATGCAACTGATCTCTATTGAGCTTAACAACCAAACAAAATATGTCAGCATCCACCTATGTGTACAGAGATGGAAAGCTGTGATTAACAGCCAACTACCGTGTCACCGTCAGGCAAGAGTTGATCTAGCTGATACTCAGGTGAACAATGATATGTAATACAGAGAGACTGATCATGCAGGAGTCTATGTAAATGACAGAGTTAGACCTGATCATGCAGGGATGTCAACACTGCCTCTGCCTTGCAAGCTGCAGAATATAGATATCAGCAGGACTATTTGAATTGGGCCCTTCTCCAAGAAGGATGAAAAATAAACTGCCAACCAAGTCCAGAATGTGTGCACTACCACGCAAGGCAGATTGACAGAATTACATGACAGCATCTAAGAACTAAGGATATTGCAACCACTAGCACCTATTACAATAGTTCAGCCAATGCACAATTGGTTCTGGGAACTGTGGACTGTGACATTCAGTGGATGCATGATGCATCAAAATACAAATCCTGAAGTCAGATAACATGGAAAGCTTTTTCCTCGACCCAGATAAGCCGGCTGCCTGGAAAGAGGCACTCTGTAAGACCGTTGTTATCCTAGATTTTGGTCGGTACCACAAGTGGAATATATAATTGGTGGTAAAACATATGCTAACCTGATGAGTACTGTCATAACAGGTTGTTCTGACGAATAATTTATCATGAATGGATTTTCGCCCCCATGATCTCTTTCACGCCTGGCCATGTGTTCAGATTCTACCTCCTCCAAGAATAATCGCTTTGTGCTTCTATTGGAGGTGAAGCGCTCTAGACTGCAACTAAGAGGAATAAGCATTAGGTTGTAAAAGAGGAGCACGTAAAGATGAGATAAACTTCAACATCCTAACGAATGTCAAAAGTATGATATCTGTAGCAATTATACAGTGGACGGAACACCTAAAATAGCATTCCTCCGGAAATACTAAGGAAAGCACTCAGAAGGAAAAGGAAAATGAACAGCCCTATTGTACACGCCAAATAATAATTGCTTGAGTTACCACATGATCATTAGAATGTTACAAGCAGCAAGCCTAGAAATGAGACGCATTACATTAGAGTACAGCTGCCTTGCCATTGATTAGAGGTACCGTTTAGAAATATATTGTTCTGCATAAAAGATAATATATGCACCATCCCTGACATGTTTTCCATTGAGGTTGATGCAAACTTCAAATTCAAATCAACATCTCATGTTATATTATTTTAAAGTCCTCGCATGACCTCAACACGTTGGAGGATTGGAATAACAACAGAACACCATATAAAGAGTTTGCATTTCCCTAATAGTTGTCGGATGATTTTAGGTTTTGAACAAGAATACTTGCTGATGATTATCCAAATGCTCTCGTCATTCGTCAATATATCTCTCCGCACTGATAGGCACCATCATCAGGTTACTCAGGTTTTCTTTTTTGAACATTACACAGACATTTATTGACGATTCACAAACTTGGCGCACAAAGTGATCATAAACATAAGCAGCACATGGAACGCAAGTAAACCAACCAGCAGTTGAAGAACAACTGTGCAAGGACCAAAAAGAAAGCCCCCTGCAATGCAACCGTCAGAAGTAAGCATATCTAGTCCTTTGTTATCTCTTGAGTGTGAACATGGTATTCCTTTAGGCCATCGTATTAAGTAAAAAACAATCACAAATATTACATCAAAAAACGAAGTGAAACACAGACCAGGCCAATCCTGTTTATTGTCTTCTAATTATGAACCCTCTCAAGGACTCACGAGCTATGTTTAAAAGTTCTGAACTGGGGAGGGAAATCAAATGCTAAAAAAAAGAAATGAGTAAGACAAAAATAAAAATCTCCGTGACCCAGGAAAATGTCATTACCATTCAATTACTGGAGCAAAGGTAAGCTCAACAAATGAATAAACGAGTAACAGCACCCAGTAAGTGAGCAGCTGATCATCAACAGAGATTTTGTTTCTATTGGCCTCACAGAGGCATATCTGCAGAAGTTGCGAAAAGTAAATATATATAATATAATAACGAAATAATCAAACAATCAAAAATGACAAAATATGATTACGAACAAAATAATACTTACATGGATAAAGCAAGTGAACTAATGGCCTCAAAGTAAACAACAGAACGCCCTCAGAACCAATAGCTCAAATATAATTTAACAGAAAAACAAATGTTTAATTTTTTCACTAATAAAGACACCTGCTCTCAGCAGTTTTTTCATAATCTCTAGATAATGCATTCCATGTCACTTGATCACATATGCCCCGTTAATAGGTTAACAAGAAGGCATTTTTTCTATTACTTCTCTCAAAACAACAAATTACAATCCACAAAAGACCCCACTTACATGCATAATAAAAAAACTAAACAGGACAATATTGTAGTTCACATGACAGCAGAGCAGATAGTTCAAGAAGCTGGCTTTTGCAGAAAAATGAGAGATGTCGAATTTCAGTCTGCTCGCTACCCAACATCAACTAGATATCACGGTTCGAGAATTTCCTGCCATGGGCAAGCTTAATTTATTGGATTTATGAGACACCAGCATTGACAAAACAATGTAAGAAAATGTTTATTACTTTTTCCTCATAGACACCATTTCTATTATCCCCAACTGCATGAGCACAGCATGTAAGCCCATTATGACAACTAACCAAGTTGTGCATAACAAACTACTGACTCGCAGTCATGATATACTACTACACAAAAAGTATATTTCATGCTTCCAGAGGAAGCATCACTACAAGGATTACCAGTCCATGTATATTAGACATTGACGTGTAATGATCTATGCTGAACTCTGCTCGCTTAGTCACCCATAAAAAATAGGCCTTTGATTGACCTTCATATAAACAATGGAGCAATATATACACACAAAAATTTCTATAAAACCTTTACAACAGTGAATTTCATTCAGCACGTTAAATAGGACCAATGAGAGTAGCTGTTGGTTAAAAATTTTGTAACAAAAATAAGCCTACCATTTCTCCAAATAATCATATCTAACTGCTAAAGTTCCACCAAATCAACGACAAAGTTCTCAAGATTGGTCGCTTATCAGTGAAGTTCATTTCATTCCACGACCACCGATCAGCACTCATAATCATACGCAGATACGAGAGACTTTCCCTCGCAACTCTGCATCACAGCTGAATACCAATTTCACATGACCATACACCTCGGCATAGGCTGTTCTACAACACAAATCAAATGGAGGATCCCAACATGAATAACAGCCCCATATCCATTAAACTCCGAAATATATTTAGCCTATTTCTAGCGCCAGAAAGAATCCCTAAATGAGCAAAGCGTCCCCGATCCTCCTACCGACGAGCTCCCAAACAAAACACGCCTACAAAGGCTCCCACCAAACTTCCCCACATCCCCCATCCACTCGTTTCAAACCCAACTATCAACCATGAGAAGGGACCGACCAGCCAAATCGACACGACGAGCCACACCAACGAATCGGCGCGCGAAGAAATCAAGAAAGAGAAGAAGAAGAAACCCCGCCGTACCCGGCGAGGACGTCGAAGTTGTGGCCAGCAGGCTGAGGGAAAGATCCAGACCCCATCCTCTTTCCACTTCCGCCGGCCTCCTCGACCTCTCTCCTCCCCATGATCAGCTCAAAAATGGCAAGATCTTGGAGCTTGGGCTAGTAGTGAGAAGCCGTTGCTCGGGAGACTCCCCCCTCTTCACGCGCTCGCTCTTTACTACTTTCTCCCTCCTTTCCTTCGCTGTTCATGCCATGGCTGGTCGTCAGGTCAGCTACTCCCCGCTGGTGGTGTCTAGTGAACAGTGAATCGCTGGGCCAACCATGGAAGTCCAGCGCTTCTTCTTCATTCGGCGACCAGAGTCCTCGGTCCATCTAAAAGTGGCTAGTTGGCCTTAGGCGACGCGAAAGCGGCGGTGGGCCTGTGCCCAATGTGATGTGCTGGAACCGTGCGAATAAGATGCTAGCACAACGCTCCTCGCTTCCCCGTGTTGGCGCGCGCGGCGCGCGGGCGGTGTGGCGGCGAAGCACCGGAAGCCGGCGACTACCGGAGACGGCGGGCCGGACGATCAAGCGGCGGCGCCGGAGAAACCATGGCGCAGGTAGATGAGCGCGCCTTGAATTTTGATCTATATATGCTTGAGTTTTTTCTTTTTTTCCCCTTTTTCGTGTTAACATCTTGGGTCGCCTGTTGAATGTTCTTTGAATATTGATTTCTACGAGCTAGATCAGAATGTCGTCATCTCATCAGATTTGTCATTTGGTGATGGCTGCGGCGCTGCCTCCAGCAGAGGTTATCTGTATCTGATAATCTGCTACAAGTTGAATATTGACGAGTTTTCAGACCGTGAACAGTGACACCCCTTTTTGAATTTTCAGAAGAAACTAACCTACACGTCTCAAACAATCAGGAAAACTACTATCAATGCAATTGGCTTGGCTGGTTGCCGTCCAAAAAGTTGATGACGACCAAAAATAGGCAAGGAATAAGTTCATAATTCAGAAGCCTCTAGGGCCAATTCAAGTAGTAAATCTCAATAAACCAACTAGAAATTAAACCAAACAATTAAGAGCGAGAAGATTAACAAAAGCCGAAAGTATATATGTCATAAGTTGAATTAATTTGGAGTCTTATTAGTGCTATTCAACACGTAAAGATTTCGAGAGACGACGATCATTTACTGAAACTTGATGCGACCTCAGTTAAACTAACAAGACAGCTCCTTCTCACTAGTCACAAGCGCCGATTGATTAGCATAGCACCAGTCCAGCTGTGCTTAGGATTTATAAGATTATCTCCCCCTATCCCGTACCAGAAGAAAAGCACAAGTCATCATGCAACCATCATTAGGGCATCAGTATTTACCTATTAACAATCCCTGCACAAACTAAGTACTTTTTTCCCATCAGAACAGCTGATGCATCATTAAGTGTTGTGCTAGGGCCAGTTTTCAATCATTTGAATGCCAGTATCTTCGTTGCTTTAACTTACAATATTCTTGCTTTGGCATTTATTGGGGAATATGAATTATATTCCCCTGCTGTTAGTTAATCAGATTAATTTACTTTTCAACTGGTGAATCATGCCATGCACCCAAAATATTATTTTAGATATATATTAACATCACTAGGAACCTTAATGCTAGATCATTAAAAAATGGTATGCTCTAATCGCCTAATTCATTAAGCTTGTCATCGGTTCTGATAATTAAGCAACTGCTGAGCGATTAAGGAACTTTTTCCCGTACATAATGTGTTGTTAGGAGCTAGCTGCAGACTGTTGCAGCAATCATGCGTTCAATACTTGATAGTAATATTGTTCGCACCAGCAATATTATGTGGCAAGTGGCCTTTCGGGACCTAATTTAAGAGAGATTCCTCTGAATTCTGATAATTTGTACAGGTCAAAGATGTGCGGTAACACTTCTTACAAGTCAAGATGTCCACCCCAACTCACCCACAATTTCAGGACATGTCCAAACCTTGAAAATATTGTGGCACCATGCTTACAATATTGCTACCATTTGCTTGTTAGACTATGTTTTTTCCTTTTGGAGCTTGGGCAACTTGTCTCCTAATTAAGTTTTTAAGCAAGTAATGGATATCTCAACATGCTGCTGCTGCTGCCTGCTGCTTAACTTTTTATTAACAACTGATGGAGTATCAAAAGACTGAGAAACTGACAATGTGTAGATTGCTTCCCTGCATCTTTCCTCTACCACCCTTTTCACAAAAGATAGAATTCAACCCTTTAAAGCTTTAAAAATTGGTGCCATGATAAAATCTTCACCCCAAAAAAAGTGGAAACCATGCAGCTGCTATAAGGTACACCAAGGCTTGCACATGTTAGTACTATAATTGTTACCCCAATGCTGAAGAAGCTCTTTAATTGTGTCTTAATTTGGACTTTCTGTTTCTATGATTATATTACTGTGATAGTTCCTATATATGTATCTACACTCAAGCTGTTTGGTTGCATTTAAACATGTGAAGACGATAGCGTCTCATGTATGATGAATGAGCACTAGTAGTGGGAAAAACTTGCCTACCTGTTGAGGCTGACAACAACAGCTTTTTGCTTTTATCTTCCTCTCCATGTTAGTCCGTAACATTCACATTAACTAATCGATTCAGTATTCATGGCAATTCAGGCATGGCTACCTGTGTTTGTCTATTATTACTCTCCCTGGCATGTGGGCCGGCCATTGATTAGACAAGTGAACTCCCCCGGTAATTGATAAGGAAATGTCCTCTCATGCATCAATTAGTCATTGCTAACAACTTAATAATATATTATTATACGTAGCGTAGTTGAGCAAAAAAACAATTGATGTCCAGACAAGGTGAAAGACAAATGCAATATATATTATGATGCTTGTTCCAAGAAGGAACATGGTCTATCTATGAATCATCCATATATGAAATACATATGCCTCAACCAATATCTCATCACAAACAAAATGCCAGACATCAAGTTAATTAAAATCCATCACCAAACAAAATTCAGAGCATCAAGTGGTTAACCTTCTTATGATACTGAAATTTCTAAGTAAATACCACAAAGATGAAGAACTGATGTTTTTTATAAATATTCACATTGGCATCTGCGATCCAATTAGAATTGGTATGATTATCACCATAAGCATTATATGAATGTGAAACAATCACAATATAGTACTCTGGAACATATTGTATTACTGTGTTGTAGATCAGATGCGAAATTGTTTCAATTATCCAAAAGGAGTGCTAGCTCCATTAAAGGCTAGAATTGTAGGGGCTTCCTAAAATTTACCTAATAAGTAAGAAAGGAAACATGTAGGAGGTTTATTATCAAACGATGGAGACTCATGAACCACACAGCAATTCCTGTGTTCACAGGAAAACACCAGAATCACATGCAACCCCTGTTTAAAAGACAGAAGTGGATTTCATATGTCTTTCATCGTGGCCTTTTTCTCCTATCGATCAATCTTGTCTCTCCAATTTACCAAACCCCCTCTCCTGGGTCGCTGACTCACCACGGTCACACCTTCCCTTAATTTAATTAATTATTGTTAGCGCAATACTTTCAATCCAAATTTGAAGAGTAATATTTTCTTAACTAACTGGATTTACGGCTTCAGAGGGGTACCAAGGAAATACGCACTATCTTAATCAACAATATATATCTAAATCCAGTATGTCAAAGATTAACACTTAATTAGCGCTACTAGTTACAAAGTGATTGTGAAAATCTATGTTTGAAAAGTATGTTTATGGCATGAGTACACATATATAGCATATCTTTATTGCCCACTCCTCTTGGGCGCCTAGTAGAGTGCATTGGCCCTGTTTTTGCTTTTGTGTACATGTAGTTAAGTTGTTGGCCTTTTCCCCTCCATATAATATAGCTACTCCTAGATGTGTACAAGGCCAAGAAAACATGAGGATTCACATAGCTACTACTCCATTAAATCAGCAAAGACATCATGGATCGATTTGATGGCCGTAAACACGAGACAGGCAAAGAGGATAGTACTGACGCTACACACATGAAAAAGCTACCAGTGGGCTCACGCATCGACCGACCAGCTTTCTTAAGGTAAAGGCAAATCTACAATTAGCTACTATACGAGGAAAATATATCGGAAAACCAAAAACTTGAGTGCAACTGAAAATCATCCATACAAGTTTTAATTTTTTTTTAGAGTCTCAGCATAGCTAAGTTGTATTAGACAACCAAAAAAATGTGCCTTTGATTAATGGGGATTTTGAACCACCTCATGACTTTGCCTAGTATGTAGTCTTATAACATTTTAATCTATTTCTATTTTACTAGCAATTCCATATCCTTGTAAGAGAGAGAAAACTAGAAAAAATAACTGTATCTATAGTAAAACAAAGGGATCTTTTGTAGGAGAATACTCTTTTTTTTAAAAATGGGATAAACCCGGCCTCTACATCCGATCGGATGTACACAGCAAGAATACTCGTTATTGCGCCAACATACCACCACGACTTCATAGAAACTGACTTATGAAGGAAATCCTTCTAGTCTCCCTAACCATTTCAAACCAATCTGAGGTTGGGAGATCCCGCCACATGGCACACCTACAGGTAGGTATCATCTGCTGCATACGTTAGATGCGGGAAGTCGATTAGCATGATTCTCGGTCGCCCGTAACTCCAGCATCCATCCCTCGCCTTGGTGCCTATGAGAGAGCCGAGCTAACTATAAGTCTAGCCATTGATCCACACTGGCTTATGTAAGTACGATAATTTTCACAAGAGTTCTCGAATTGGGTAGTGCGATAGTATCTCAAGGCCATTCCCTATGAGTCTTAGGTACCGGCCTTGCCTCCCCCTCAATGGATGCCAAAATCCCTTTAAGCACAATAAATTTGATTTAGGGTTTTTTTATAGTAAAAAAATAGGAATATTCTAAAAATCATGACTAAATTCCATATGAACTCCAGTTAATTCTAAAAATGCCAAAAGTCCAACTAATTATAAATTGGTTCAGTGGTTTCATTAGATTCTAACGTTTCCGAAGCGGCCATTGTACTCGAGATCATCGCAGAGTCCATCCAAGGTAGAGCAAGCCAAGTTTATACTATGTTTCTGACTCTATTCTACGTGAATTAAGCAAATGTATTGCCTTACTTGAAAGTAAGCATCATTGTCACAATTTCACAGGGATGTCAATGACCTATATGGTATGTATGTAAGCTATAAGTTCGAATACATCATTTCCTCGATGACTTGGGTAACATGTGAACCAGAGTTTGCCTAGGGAATGTTAGATCAACTAGTCACTTATGTGGGATTAATACCTCTCGATTTATACCTAGGAATAAATTAATGGTACACTTTGCACAGGTTCATGAGGATGACTAATCCAACTAAAAGATGACTAAATGTGAGTTGCGGTGCATGGTTTTGTTGACGCATCTTATAGCAATTAAGAAATTCGCAAAAACCCTTGTAAAATATTATTGTACTTAGCACGCCAGCATAAATCGAATGGTTGGGCTTATAGATACACTCGCTCCTCTCCCAGCCGACCAAGTGAGGGTGGGCATGATGATTGCGTTGGACCAGGACAACAAATCCTGTCGATTCTATGTTCGGCAAATAATTTATAGGCACAAGATCCAAAGAGAATGACACATATTTTACTGGTTCAGCCCTTTCGAGTGAGGAATACCCTAGTGCAGTTGGTGTAGATGGAATCTATTTCGAAGGTGCGGAGATCGCAATGGAGTTGTGCTGATGGCGCGCGTAATGGAGGTGTGAGAAACTCTTCAAGGTTCTTGCCGAAAGCCCTTTATCATATACGTTAGGCTTCCGCGGCATGCCATGTCGCAATATCCCTGATAATCTGTACGGCAATCTATTTACATGGGATTGGACTAATATTTCTATCTCTTACCCTTCCTAACATAAGGAAGCCGCATGGACCTGCCTATCGGGCGCTGCCTCTATTGACACGCACAAAAGCCTTCCGTGAGTACCCGGTATCGGCCTCCACAGGTGTGATTGACTTTTAATCACAGTGGTTGCAAAGGATATTTCATTTTACTTTGAGTCGTTATAATCATGGGAACGCTTATACCTACTAGTTAAAAGCAGTTTTTATCCATATCATCTCGAACCTCCGAAAATGACTGGAAACCTAAGTTCCGAAAACAATTGACCGGAGACTTGAGAAAGAATTTATCCGCTTTAACCAAAAAAGTTTGTTTTTTAAATTTCAGTTTTCGCCTATTCACTCCTCTTAGGCTTACAAGGGAACTTTCAGCATCCACACAATAAAATGTAGAGCTGAGGCATAATCGTTATATGGAATAAAACATTTAAAAAAATTGAGGATGATGTAGAAATATAAACAAAAGACAATGTAAAAACTAACTGCAAGTTTTATATGCAAATAGCAGTCTAATTCCCTCCTCATATGTGCGACCACATATTATATCAACATCCAACTGGTATGATCATCAATCTTGTCCAAACACCAGAAGAATTGATGCATACCATGAGCGTTTTTATAAGTTTTACACTAAATTACATCCAACTAACAAATTCGTATGCCATCAATGCAATTTGCTACAATGAGTTTAATATAAAATGCCTATACTTTCTATGGTTAAATGACACTCAATTTTATTGTTTGTCCGATTGACCAATACGGGAAACTATTCTAAAACTCTCGAAAGAATATCCCCTTCATTGTTTGCATGCATCCAAGATTATAATTTTCTTTTTAAAAAATAAGCGCAAGATAAATTAATATTGATAAAAGTCACTCCACAAGCATGCAAGTGTTAAAATTTAACGTCAACATTGTTGCATGAGGAAAAAAAAACAAATTTGACTATGAATATACGTTAAACTAGCTATTTTTTTTTGCAGATTGTGAGTTAAAATTAACTTACATTTTTATGCATGATATATATATATTAATCAATTTTTCTTAATTTTTCAATAACTATTTGTATGACATGCAAACAATAATGGGATATCCTTTGGAGAGTTAAAATCCACTCCATACGATCATATAATAACTAGCATAACGCTCATGCTTTGCTCCGTGTAAAGGAATATAATTGATGACAGTATTAAGATTTAAAACATATTTTTTATCGAAAATATATCAGTATCACTTGTTGCTATATTTACATATAGGATTCGCTTATTTTAAAACGAGAACCTAGGCCCTAGCAAAACCGGGCTGCCGCTGGGGCCGGGCCGGGCCGGCCTCACTACTTTACAAGAGCCAAGCTTAGAGCATCTCCAACAACCTCTCAATCCCAACCTCCAAGCCAAATTTAGCCAATCTAGCCAAAATCGTGCCCTCCACAGCCTCTCCAACCGGATGGCTAGCCACCGGCGGCCCCAAACCCCTCCCTCACTAGCCTAATAGCCACTCTATTGGCTGCCCAATGGTGGCCCCACACAGCCCACTCCTCCATCACCCCACACGACCAACTAGCACGGAAGGAGCACGACTGCACGAGAGGAGGCGCTCGCCGGCGACCGCCGTCCTCCGCTCGCCCGGCCGCCGGCCGCGCTCGGCGGTAGCCCGCCGCCTCCTCTCGCCGCGGCTGCAGGCCTCCGCTCGCCGTCGCCGCGGCCCCGCCGCTCGGCGTAGGGCGCGCCGCCCCAGCTCGGCTGCGGCGGCCGTCCCCGCGCGGCGCGACCCGCCGTCGTCCGCTCGCCGGCCACCGGCCCTTGAGTGCAGCAGCCGCCGCCGCCGCTGGCCCGCCGCCTCCGCTCGCCGCAGCTGCAGGCTCCGCTCGCGCCGTCCCCACGCGGCGCGCCCGCCACCTCCGCTCGCCGCAGCGCACTCCGCTCCCGCCTCCCCTGCGCGCGCGCCCGCTGCCTCCGCTCCCGCATCCCGTCCCCCGCCGCCGGCGCGCCGCGTTCTCGCTCGCCGCTGCCGCCGCCCCCACGCTTGGCGTAGCCCGCCGCCTTGCCAGCCCCGCCGCCGTCCCCACGCGAGGCGCGAGTCCTTCTTTT
>CM020183.1:21959397-21972249 GCA_009805545.1 Oryza longistaminata
AACAGGGAAAAAAAGTTTTTTATTACACAACGCAATCAGTCAAACCGGCTTACGCCAAGGGAAGATAGAAAAAGCAAAACAAAAGCTGAACTAACGCAACTCCGAACAACGGGAAGGGGCAGAGTCACACTACACTCCAAGAAATCCCAAAAGCGATAATATCAGCTAAGATATATCACAGATGACCCTCCGAGAGAATGGATTCTAGAACCACTAAGACCGAAGAGAGCAAGAATTAGTTTTGTCACCTTATGGGCAGAAATTAACTTTGTTGCTAGCTAGCTGGTGAGTGGTGATAGTTACTTTTCTTCCAAAGACGACGGACGGTTGATATTTACACGGTCAACACAGCTAGATCGCGGATATTTATGTGTAGCGAGATCGAAGTGATCTTGTGATCGACACATGTCGATCGATCGGGCGCATTTATCGGCAACATTATGCCCCAACCGATCGGAATAACGCTCGCGATATCGCTATAGGCCGTTAGCATGTACACCGCGCCGGCCCCGTGTGGATGCATGATGCATCGATCTCAATCACTGCACGAATGAATAATCCGGAGAATGAGAAATCGAGTAGGAGAGAGGATCGATGAGATGAGAGGTAGCAAGCGAGGCGAGGCTGCAGGCCGGCGACGGCGACGCGACGAATTGAAACGTGCAGGGGAGTAGTTATGGGCGATATGCGCGTGTCCGAGATATGTGTGCCGCGCGCGCGCCCGCGACGCGAGCGCGGGCGCGCATGTCAACCGGGGCGCCGTGACCGCGACCGCTGCGTGCGCCGCGCGTCGCCGTCCCGCGGCGCGGAGGCGCCGCGCGCGCGGACTGGAGCCCACGCACAACCGGCCGGGGTACGTACCCCACGCCGCCCCCCCCCCCCCCCCCCCCCCCCTCGCGCGGGCACGCCTAGCTTGCGGCCTCCGCCTCCGATCGATCCTCCCACATGGGGGTCTCCCCGATCCCGCCCGCCGCACGCGACACCACGCGTGGTACGAGTACGTCGCGCGCGTGCATGAGGGCGCGCGCGAGACGGCGACGGCGCGGCTGCCGCAGCCACGGGATGGAACCTGCGGCCACCGGCTGCCGCCCGCCCGCGTCGCGCCGCGACGACGGAAGGGATCATATCAGGGGGACGGCGCGCGCGCGTCCGCCGATCGATCGGGAAGTAGTACGTCCGACGAACGGACACCCCACGTAAATGCGTCGATGGCGTCGCCGCGCTAGCTTGAGCGAGCGAGCCCACGCGCGCCGTCACGTGGACGCGAGTGTGCGCGGCGCTTTCCAACCCCAGATACCGATCCAACACCTGACGACGTGTATGTTGGTACTATATGCCACGCGGTACGGCGTACGTTCAACCTAATACTCCCTCCATCCCATGATATAGCAACGTAGGACTGGATGTGACATTTCATAGTACAACGAATCTAGACGGTCTGGACGCTCCTGTTCAGATTCGTTGTACTATGAAATGCCCTATCCAGTTTTAGGATGCTATATTTATTATGGGACGGAGGGAGTAGTACAGAAAACCACATCGGGTATAGTAGTACTGTATTATCACATCGGGTACAGTAGTACTGTATTATCACTGTCGGTTTGTGGAACCAACAGTGATATTACACATTAGTTCAAAAGATCCCATATAGCGAGAACAACATCTAGCTCGGCTTTCGAATTCCTTAGAACACAGTTTTTCTCATCATATTTTTTCTCTATATCAATATCTAATGCTAAGTTCTTTCTTAGTATTCCGAATATTTTCTAAAAAAAATCTCCTTCTTAGTACTCGAAACACTATTTTTTTTCTCTATATCAATATCGGATGCTGAGTTCCTTCTTAGTATTCCGAACATTTTCTAAAAAAACTCCTCCTTAGTACTTGAAACATTTTCTAAAAAATTCCTGCAATATATGAGTTCGAATCCCTTTGAATGTGGGTTTTCTCACTATTTTTTTTTCTTTATCAATATCGGGTGCTAAGTTTTCCTTAGTAGTCCAAACATTTTCTTAAAAAAAACTCCGTAATATATATGAACCGACAGTGATCATAGACCGATTTCTAATGTAGTTTGATCGATGGCCGCTGCTGTTAAGATATTGTAGATGTAGGTAGTATATACAGGATGGGGACAAGGGGATCAAAGGGAGGCGATGGATCATATCGCGGCGAGGTTGTGATGGAGGTGAGGTGTTGTCCGGGCACCGGGCATAGAGGGGACAAGGGCATCTTGTGGGTTCTTGAACTTGGCTTGTTTCCCCTGATGGAGACGTGCGTGTAGTTGTTCAAACCTGCAAGAGAATTTCTGAATTTTTTTTCTTTTGCGCTGGTTAATTAGAGCAAGTTTAATAGTATAGCCCACTACAAGCTCCAATTCACCTATAGCCGATCTAATAGCCAATTCATACAATAGTTGCTTACTATACTATTAATAGTGGTCCCACCTATCATACACACATTGTGTCTTGGAGATCGTGTTACAGCCGGCTACAGATCTGTAGTCCGCTGTTTTTCTCTCTCATCTTTTATCAATAGCCTGCTATTGTACCTGCTCTTAGAGAGTAGCCAACAATTAATCCAGCATATTCATGCATGCATTGCATGTTTCACACTCGACAATTTGACATGCCGTGCATGATGCAGCTAGCAAGATGTGCATCAACAACAAAGGAAGAGAATTATTACCTCCGTTTCAAAATATAATAATTTTTAAGTTATATATCTGTACATGTTTAGCTAAAAATTATTATATTTTATATTTTAGGACATATGCATTAATACATTTTAGATATGACCAGTTTGGAGGTTTTATTTTTTTTCCCGCTCGGGTCAATGACGCAAAAAATGTAAATTAATTATATATTGATCACAGTGAGTAGAGAATATATGGGATGTATAATTAGATTGGTATGGGACAAGGAAAAGATCTGCATTATCAGATACATGCACGAGGCTGGTAGTACTCACAATATGTGATCATACTCCTGAATATATAACAAACGTACAACAACTAAATTTCTTTTAATATGTACTAGTACATTGTAGTCTAGTTGGACACTTGGACTAAGGTTGATTCTCTAAACAGATAGAACAAATCGATAAGGCAGGGCACGTGGCAAGTGGAGGGAAGGTTGGTTGTGTGAAGTTTATGGGTTTGTTTAATTGGAGGGTATTTTAGCCTCCGGTTGTATTCTGTGCTAAAGAGCGTATGTCATCAACATACTCTCGAAATCAAACCCAACCCTAAAAATTTGGATTTCTTTAAATAATCTAATCCAAAAGTGTCAGAAAACAAAAAAAAACTGTAATCCCCACTATATCGAAAATCTCGCTCTTCACAAATACGGCACGGCGCTCGTTCCTAATCGATGGAGGCCGCACATGATCGTGTGGAGCGGCGGGTAACTGATCGCACGGAGGGGAAGGAACGATTTTTTACAGGTGGCCAATTTTTTTTTTGTTTTAGGGGCTCAGATTTGATAACTCATAGAGAGAAGCATATTTTCATGTCTTAAATCCTAATTATAGAATCCTAAGAAGAAATTTAGGGGATTAAATTTTGGGTAACTCTTGACGATGCTCTAAGAATACATCCACGATATAACTAAAAATAATTTCAGGGCAAAACATTATACCTTTAGTTAAAAAAAAAATCTAAAATGATTCTTAACAATGGAAGCCGAAAAAAAAGTTATACTTCAATGTTGGCTATGTTTTCTTACCTTCGTTCTCATATAGATATTGTCCTAAAATACATATAGGCACATATCGAAACCTTAAATAATTAATTAAAATAAAAATATTAAGATTTGACATGAGAAAATGATATACATAACAAAAATTTTAATATGGTTATATTTTTAATAGATTTTATAAACATATAGTAAGAAAACATAGAACTTAAATATTTGCATTGGAGGCTACATTGATGTCCAAAATGACTAGTAAAATGATAGGGAGGTAGATAGTCTTTGTTCTATACAGAACACTTTCCCAACTTTCTCCTTTCCTCATTTTCCACACGTACACTTCCCGAATTACTAAAAGATATGTTTTAAAAAATAAATCTATAGAAAGGTTGATTAAAATTCATATCATCTTTTTTTAAAAGTTTTTTTACTAGATACTTAATTAATCATACATTAAATCACTGTTTCGTTTTTAAGTGTCGGAGGGAAGGGTTACCAACCTCCCCAAAACTGAAAATAGACTCAAGAAAAAAAGAAGAAAAAAAGCATATCATTTGGCCATAGCCATAGCGGCTAAACCAGGTGGGCCAAGAGGGCAATCCAGTTTGATTGTGTGAAGAGCCAGAGGAGGGACTGCTGGGCCCGCCCCCAATCTTCTCCTTCTCGCAAACCGGCAGGCAGGCAAGCCTGCAGCTTGATCTCGCCAACTCCCTTAATTACTCCTACCTTTACTGGCGCTGGTTCTTTGCTCATCACATCTCGATTCGTCTTTAGTTAATCTATATCTTTTCTGTAGCTCGATCTCGCCTTCCTCCGGGGCCTCTAGCAAAAGTAATCAATCAGATTCAGATCCATCAAGCAGCAGCATCGCTCCGCATTAACATGATACATGTCGATCGTCTCACTATTAAATAACCGCCCCCTCTCCCTTTCGCTTAATCCTTACCTCACAACTTCTGCAACAAACTTTAGCTCAAGCTCAAGCTCCAGCCACCGGAACGAGAGATACACAGCTCGATCAGCACAGCTAGCCGCATTCGCCTTCGCCGCCGCCGCCGCCGACGATGTCGAGCCGGAGGTCGTCGCGCTCCTCCGTGTCGGAGGAGGAGATCAACGAGCTCATCTCCAAGCTCCAGTCCCTCCTCCCCAGCTCCCGCCGCCGCGGCGCCAACCAGGTACTACACCTTCACCGTTCTCATCACCACAAGCTCACAACCACCATACACACTAGCGGCATGAACAACCTAGCTAGCTACATGAGTGATCGATGTGTAGATTTGTCGGGGTTCTAAATCTTCGGCTACAGCTGTTTGAGAAGGGTCTAGCTATTTAACCGCTATAGCCTTATTTGTTTGAGAAGGGTCTGCCGCTAAATGCGTTAGCCCGCTATTTAAAACTCTCTGATTAATTATTGTTGCTAATGGCGGATGCAAAACAAAATGCAGGCGTCGACGACGAAGCTGCTGAAGGAGACGTGCAGCTACATCAAGAGCCTGCACCGGGAGGTGGACGACCTCAGCGACAGGCTCTCCGACCTCATGGCCGGCATGGATCACAACAGCCCAGGCGCCGAGATCATCCGCAGCCTCCTCCGCTAGCTCATCTCTTCTCATCTGTTCTTTCTCCTCGATGATCGATCGATCTCAGCTCGTATTATTCTACGTACATGGCAGGATGATATGAATTAATGCAGCTCGTGCCCTGTAGCTACGTATAAATATACACATATGTATACATGCATACAGTACATGATATGCATATGCCTAGATCTGATCTAGCTCAGTAGAAAATCTACTCATCTCGGTGTACTACTGATGATGATGATGATTAAGGCATGCAGCTGGCTTGATGATCGGTACTACTACTACTACTTCACTTCAGTTCAGTAGGGGCATTAGCTAGCTAGCTAGGGCCGGCTGCCTAATTAAGTAAGTAATTTATTTGTAGTAGCCAGCTTGATCTCATCTCCTCATGAGCCATATGACATGTGGTTAAGTTAATTAATCCTTGATGCAGTAGAGTCCCAGCTGTTTCATCGATGATCGTCTCGTCATATGTGTGTATCTCTTGATCTAGCTTTGCTGATCTCCTCGTGTTTCATTTCCTCTTTGTTCTTTTCATGTGTTTTTCTGTGAGCTTAATTATTGTTGTTTTGGCGGTTTTGGATCGAGTTGTTTTCCTCCAGACAACCGACCGACCGCTAGCTACCCATCGATACACCGCCATCAGCGCATGTACTACTGTGTCTGAAACTCTGAATCAATCTAATCGAATTTTTGTGCTGCGTACATGACACATTCTGAGTATCATTATACCATGTGATTAGTCATTACTACTGCTCGATCTCTTGAACACACACATTGAAAGCCAATCGAGATCAGACGAATTATGGTGCTCAAACCGTTACGTTTGTCCTCACGCGAGTATGACCTCCAGTCCAGAAGATGTGGAAGCTATGATAATTCTTTTCGTGCCAAATAACAACGATGCTGATTGATCGGACACTTTAATTTCTACTCCTAGATTGGGTTAATTTGCAACCGTACGGAAGGTGAGATCAAGTGGCTGCCTGTGTGGAAAAGGGAAGAGGAATTGACCGGCCCTTGGTGCAGGACTGCAGGCTGCCAGTGCACTAGTTGGCTACTGCTACATCCGTCTCTAAATATAAAGAATTTTTGGCTATACGACAGAGTTAGTACTTGCCCACTATATGTTACACTGCGGTTACGGTTATTTGCGCGTGTCGTTTTGTTCTGGCGAAAGAAATGAACCGTTTAAAAATAAGAAAGCTCGCACCAAACGGTGGCCTTTTCGCGCTGGTTGTTATTGTTGTTATTATTGTTGTTGTTGCTGCTGCTGTAGTCGTTATTATTGTTTAGCAATGTGCGTTGTGTGGGTGGACTAGACTATGCCGCCTTCTTCTGTACGTGATGGGGAGCAGGCGCGCATGTTATGATGTTACCATCTTCTTTTGCTCTCATCTGTACTGTATACGTGATGGAGAGCAAAGCATTTGCATGTTAGGATGTTACCATCAACGGCCACACAAAACGCCAGTACGTTAATTGACAGGATGGCCGCCAATGCCGCCGTGTTTTCAACTGTCGACGTTTTCATTTTTTGGGCCTTTTACACAATTTTTAAGGGTGTTTTCCGATGAGCAGGTTAGAGCAGGTATAATAGCAAGTATAGCCTGCTATAACTATATATCGAGAAAAAAAAGAGAAAAGAGAGAAGAAAACATGCTGCAAATTTATAGGTACCTATTATATGAATGGACTATTAAATTAGCTATAGATAATTTGGAGCTAACATTTGGCTATACTATTAAACTTGCTCTTAGGATATGCTCGTACTGCACACAAAACAAAATGGCTCATTAGTATATGATAACTAAGTATTAGCTTAATAAACTTTAAAAATAAATTAAGTTGTTTTTTAAAAATAACTTTTCTATAGACTTTGTTATAGAAAACACTCCATTAAACAGTTTGGAAAATAAGGGGGCAGAAGTCGGAAATGGCAGTGTCAAAGGAAGCGAAAGTTCAGCTTAGGCACAGTAAGAGATGAGTGAAGATGAGCTAATGGGAGGATGCTGACTAGTGTCACCTGCTGAAACAGAGATGAAAAGAAGAAAGGGAGAAAGTTCAGGTGCTTGGTGACCGATCTGATCGCTGACAGGTTGCAGAAATGCAGATATTTGTTCTTAGCCCAGACCCACTGGAATCAGATTGGAATACTTGATGAACAGCTTATCAGCTGTTTATGTTGTACAATGTGCACATTGAGGCTCTGTTTGGAAACTTCATAAGGAAGTCTTAAATAAATTCAACGCAAATTGAGAACTGTAAATCGGGCTGAGTTGAATGCAACTGTCTCTAGTGAGCTTAACAACCAAACAAAATATGTCAGCATCCACCTGTTGTACAGAGATGGAAAGCTGTGATTAACAGCCAACTCCGTGTCACCGTCAGGCAAGAGTTGATCTAGCTGTACTCAGGTGAACAATGTGCTATGTAATGACAGAGTAGACTGATCATGCAGGGGATGTCTATGTAATGACAGAGTAGACTGATCATGCAGGGGATGTCAACAGCTCCTCTGCCTTGCAAGCAGTAGAATATAGATATCAGGACTATTTTTGAATTCTGGCCCTTCTCCAAGAAGGGAAAAATATAACTGCCAACCAAGTTCAGAGGTTGTCACTACCACGCAAGGCAGATTAACAGAATTACATACCATGCGAAAACCAATCATCTAAAGAAACTTAAGGATATTGTCAACCACTAGCACCTATTACAATAGTTCAGCCAATGCACAATTGGTTCTGGGAACTAGGACTGTGACATTCAGTGGATGGCATGCATGCAAAAATACAAAATTCCTGAAGTCAGATAACATGGAAAAGCTTGTATTCCCTCGGACCCAGATAAGCCGGCTGCCTGGAAGAGAGGTGCACTCTGCTAAGACCACGGGCTTGATCCATAAGCATCTTCTGTCAGTACCACAAGTGCAGCAATACTTAAATTTGTAAAACATTTCTAACCGCTGAATGAGTGGTTTGGTGTAAACCATTACGCCTAACTAACCGAAGAGTTGTTCCTTTTACCCAGAACATATGCGATCAACATCCCACGGTCTTATAATATAGAAGAGAAATCTTGCTCGGTATCCTATCAACCTACCCTTTGCCCCCTCATTCTTTGAGGAATCAGCAACGGATCCTTTCGAGGTCCATTTCTTCATCTTAGGAACTCTTAGGGCCTTCTATCTGTCGACTATTAATTTCTTTTTTTTGCTTTAGTGTCGTTTACAAATTTTATTTATACAAAATTGTCCGTAGTTTCTTCCCTCTTCCTCCGTCCTAATCCCCCTAATCCTCTAAAGTACGAGTATCGACGATTTTAGATCACAAGAGGTATGGAATTTTCGCCCCATGCATTCTCTTCAGCCGGCCATTGCGTGTTCAGATCTCTCGTACCTTCCTCCAATGCGATTAGCATCTACAGTACACATTCTGTGTGCAATCCTTTATTTCCAGCTCCGTAACTAGGGTATGAAATCTGACCCTCACATCGTATCCCATTGCAACAAGAGTCCAATACATCTATAGCTGTCAACCGAAAGAGGCTTACCTGGCACCGCTTAAGAAAGGATAAAGATCTAACACCCCCAGGCCATGACCCCCTTGTAAAAAACCGAAAGTGTACAAAAAAAAAGCTCAAATCCGCAACAAAAAATCGAACGGTGGTAGGCAATTATACAGTGACGGTAGGCAACACCGAAAAAGCATTCTGGTGAAAATAAAATGTACTGAAATGCTGGAACAGCATCTCTAGGCATAGAATATCCATGCAGCGCTGTGAGGCACAACTCTAATTCACAAACTATTGAACGGAGAAATCCTAAGTTATTACACATATCTAATCATGTGGCGTTGGCACTCGTGGGTTACTTTCTAGGTGAGATTCGTCGATGCAGATATACGTTAATGTTCTGGACGGACCAATGAAGCGCTAATGTAAGCTGACTTAGAAAGATATTGAGGACCCATAGCATCTCAGAGAGTATTACCAGGTATGCTACTCAGTACAGTCCAGATTCGTAATCTGACAATAAGACCCAGGTCCTAAGACTCAATTGTTATCACGGTTATAGACAATCTCCAATTTGCCCTGCATAAAAAAGATAATTAGCCGGTTTGCACCATGCCAACTAGACTACGGTGACATTGTGGGTATTGTACCTACAGGAAGTTGGACAGTGTATGCCCAAACATTCTCAATTTCAAATCTCAATAATATACTATAGTCACTACGTTTCTCAGTATTTCTAAGATAAATATTCTACATTTCTATACATCATAGTAGTCATCTTACTCGCAGTACCATAGTTGACCCTCAAACACATCTGGTAGCGTGATATTCAGTTTAGCGATGGCCCAAGGCACTTGTCTGAGTTCGTTACTTGCCGTGATGAACGTCCGGCAACCAGTCCTCCCCATTTTTCTCCTAATGAACATCATTCATAATAGAGTTGCATTTTCCTGTGGACCCCGTAATAGTAAGGAGAAAAGGGGGTTGCGTGATGACCTCCTGTTTAGAGGTTGAAAGGAGGTGATTGTTCACCTTATGACGCATTGAACAAGAATACCTTAAAGCAACGTGAGGCAACCCTCTTACACAATGATGAGTTATCTCTACTAAGAATACTGCTTGGTCAACATTGTCCAACACGTTTCTGTTCAAAAAGTTAGATCGTCTGCGCGCCGCAGCCTCTCTGTATCGGCAACACACTCCGAATCAGGATGAATTTACTCAGGGTTTTCTTTTCTTTCTTTTGGACATACCTCTTACCAGAGCAGTGTTCTAATCTATTTGTTTGCCCTATTACCGGGAACCTTCACAAAAGAGACATGGCCGCCACCAAAGTGATCATAACATGGATAGCAAGTAATTCGAAATTTAGTCTCACCATGGAAGCAAGGGTAAGACCGAGACCAGCCGTGTTTTGAAGATACCAACCTCTTTGCATAGGCACCAATAAAAGGGAAGCCTGCCAAGCACCGTCAGAAGTAAGCATATCTAATCCTTTGTATCCTCTTTAGCGATGCTAGTTGGAGATTACTACTGTTGATTATTTATTGAGAGAGTGTCCTATTAACAATGACAAATGAATCAATAGTAGAATAAATAGACAAGAGCAAAGTCACAAAGATTAGCTCACACTATATACCAAATCCTATAATCTGTAGTACACTTTGTTGGTCCTAGTAGTTAGACGCGCGAATTTGTGGCCCATCCATCCAGTGTTTTTATTTGGTTTTCCCATGGTCCTCTTAATATTAATTAGAGGCGGTGCGAAACCAGATAAGAAACTGCCCTTCTGATACCTCCGCAACTGGGGAACAATTCACAGGCCACCATTTGTTGCAGCCTCACCCAGTATTACCCTCCCTCTGAACCCGTTATTTTGGTAAAGATCTTTTGGCGCGAAGAAGAATCAAATGCAAACAAAAAGGGAAATGTAAGTAAAAAGACAGGGATGCCCACAATCAATCTTGACTTCAGACTATAACAATAAAATTCTCTGTGACCTTCCCTCTTTTTTTTAAAGAGAATCGAAACCGGAAAGTACAGGACTCTGTCTCACCTACCATTCAGCTCAATTACATGCGAGAACACTAAAAGTTAAGCTCACATAGACCAAGATCTTCTTCAGTGATTGAACCCCTGCACGAGTTATGAGATCTACAGGCAGCCGAAGTAATCAGAGTGAGCCATTGTCACAGATTTTAATGCCAGTACACCACATGTGGCCGATATGAGTCTCTTCCCTGTTTTCTAATTGCTCTAACAAACAAGATCCTAGCGGACAATCACCCGCGTTCATCTTATCAGGAAATAACCCCGGATTGCCCCAAAGTGAAATCCACGAACGCCTGCCGAAAAAGTTATTTCACATATATTATTATGACTATAATTTTATATCACCATATATCTAGAAACAATCAAAAATGACAAATAAGATATTGAATTATCTACGACAAGCAACTGAGAAAAGTGGGTGTGGCATCACTCTACTAGTGGAGGTTCATACAAGGCAGCACTCCGATAATGACCATAAGCCTATTGAATGAGTCCGCCGAACAGTAGTGCCCTTACATACTTCCTATCAGCAATCGACCCCTCAGAAGCCCGACTAGCCTTCAAGAAGGAGCGTAAAATATAAATTATACAATTCAAAACAGAAGAATAAGGGCTTTTAAAGTTTTGTCATAATCATAAAGACCGGAGCTCTTTGCTCAGTCGGAATGAGTCAGCCCTTTATTCTGCACTTTGAGTGATGCACTCTCTTCAATCGAGATTTACTTGCCGCTGTCATTCGGTATGACTACCCCTAAATCACAGTTGCGATCTTTATATTGTATTCATTTGACCAAGGCTTACTTCCCCCGCCGACGATCCGAACCTGGGAATGGATATAAGAGGCTTGGGGATTTGACCGGATGATCAGGCCGTGATTAGGGTAGTGTTGGCTATACATTGCTGGGTGGCGAAACTCCAGGCTATAAATCGAAGCGCATGGATACAAGTTATCCTTGGAGGAAAGACAATTCCGAATCCGCTTTGTCTACGAATTTAAGGAAGCTATAAGTAATGCAACTATGTTGGGAATCAATATTCTATAAGCTTAATGCAACTATGAATCTCATTGAGAGTTTCCCCCGATCCCCTGGCTTCAGGCCATGAACCCCGCCCTGGGCCCGGCAATGCCTTAACACATGCAAGTCGAACCCCCGGAAGGGTTTGTTTTCAGTGAGCCAACGGGTGAGTAACGCGTAAGAAACCTGCCCTTGGGAGGGGCAACAACAAACTGGAAACGGTTGCTAATACCCCGTAGGCTGAGAGCAAAAGGAGAAATCCGCCCAAGGGAGGGCTCGCGGTCTGATTAGCTACGTTGGTGAGCCAATAAGCTTACAAGGGCTGAATGAATCCAAGTAGCTTGGTCCGGATAGAGGTTGACTCAGCCACACTGGGACTGAGACACGGCCCAGAACTCCTACGGAAGGGCAGGCGAGTGGTTGGAATTTTCCCGCATAAAGGGCGGAAGCCTGACGAGCAATGCCGCCGTGGAGTGGAAGGCCCACGGGTGTCGTCAAACTTCTTTTCGGCGGAGAAGAAACAATGACGCGATACTCTGAAGGAAATTAAGCATCGCGCTAACTCTGGTGCCAGCAGCCGCGGTTATTTATAAGACAGGAGGATGCAAGCAGACGTTAAATCCCCGGAAATGATTGGGCCCGTAAAAGCCGCGTCCTGTGTCTGTTAGGTGGCTTTTTCAAAAGTCCCCGCGTTCAAAATCCCCAGGCGCCTCAAACCTGGAACAGGCGGTGGAAACAACTACCAAGCATGGGAGGGAGGAAGAGAACGCAGTTAGTAACGTAGGGGGCAGCAGAGAATTTCGGTCCTGGAGCCGGTTTTGGAAATGCATTGAGATTCAGGAAGGAAAAAAGACACCAACGGCGAAAGCCACTACTGCGCTTGCTCGAGCCCGACAACTTGCACACCTGAGAGACGAAAGCTAGGGGAGCGACAATGGGCATTAGAGACCCCAGTAGTCCTAAGCCGGGTAACACGATGGATACCTAGCCGTGCTG
>CM020183.1:21972274-21987959 GCA_009805545.1 Oryza longistaminata
CCTTCTTCTGTACGTGATGGGGAGCAGGCGCGCATGTTATGATGTTACCATCTTCTTATGCTCTCATCTGTACTGTATACGTGATGGAGAGCAAAGCATTTGCATGTTAGGATGTTACCATCAACGGCCACACAAAACGCCAGTACGTTAATTGACAGGATGGCCGCCAATGCCGCCGTGTTTTCAACTGTCGACGTTTTCATTTTTTGGGCCTTTTACACAATTTTTAAGGGTGTTTTCCGATGAGCAGGTTAGAGCAGGTATAATAACAAGTATAGCCTGCTATAACTATATATCGAGAAAAAAAGAGAAAAGAGAGAAGAAAACATGCTGCAAATTTATAGGTACCTATTATATGAATGGACTATTAAATTAGCTATAGATAATTTGGAGCTAACATTTGGCTATACTATTAAACTTGCTCTTAGGATATGCTCGTACTGCACACAAAACAAAATGGCTCATTAGTATATGATAACTAAGTATTAGCTTAATAAACTTTAAAAATAAATTAAGTTGTTTTTTAAAAATAACTTTTCTATAGACTTTGTTATAGAAAACACTCCATTAAACAGTTTGGAAAATAAGGGGGCAGAAGTCGGAAATGGCAGTGTCAAAGGAAGCGAAAGTTCAGCTTAGGCACAGTAAGAGATGAGTGAAGATGAGCTAATGGGAGGATGCTGACTAGTGTCACCTGCTGAAACAGAGATGAAAAGAAGAAAGGGAGAAAGTTCAGGTGCTTGGTGACCGATCTGATCGCTGACAGGTTGCAGAAATGCAGATATTTGTTCTTAGCCCAGACCCACTGGAATCAGATTGGAATACTTGATGAACAGCTTATCAGCTGTTTATGTTGTACAATGTGCACATTGAGGCTCTGTTTGGAAACTTCATAAGGAAGTCTTAAATAAATTCAACGCAAATTGAGAACTGTAAATCGGGCTGAGTTGAATGCAACTGTCTCTAGTGAGCTTAACAACCAAACAAAATATGTCAGCATCCACCTGTTGTACAGAGATGGAAAGCTGTGATTAACAGCCAACTCCGTGTCACCGTCAGGCAAGAGTTGATCTAGCTGTACTCAGGTGAACAATGTGCTATGTAATGACAGAGTAGACTGATCATGCAGGGGATGTCTATGTAATGACAGAGTAGACTGATCATGCAGGGGATGTCAACAGCTCCTCTGCCTTGCAAGCAGTAGAATATAGATATCAGGACTATTTTTGAATTCTGGCCCTTCTCCAAGAAGGGAAAAATATAACTGCCAACCAAGTTCAGAGGTTGTCACTACCACGCAAGGCAGATTAACAGAATTACATAACATCATCTAAGAACTAAGGGATATTGTCAACACTAGCACCTATTTACAATAGTTCAGCCAATGCACAATTGATTCTGGGAACTGGGACTGAATGACATTCAGTGGATGCATAAAGTACAAATCCTGAAGTCAGATACATGGAAAGCTTTTTCCTCGACCCAGATAAGCCGGCTGCCTGGGAAGTAGAGGTGCAACTCTGTAAGACCACATGTGATCCTAGATTTTCAGGTACCACAAGTGCAAATACTATAATTGGTGGTAAACGTTATGCTAACCTGATGAGTACGTGGTCATGAACAGGTTGTTCTAGTATCGATAATTTTTATCATAGAATGGATTTTCGCCCCATGATTCTCTTTCAGCCCTGGCCATGTGTTCAGATTCTACCTCCTCCAAGATAGATCGCTTTGTGCTTCTTTTGGAGGTTGAAGGCCTCGTAGACTGCAACAAGAGTGAATAAGCATAGGTTAAGAAAGAGGAGCAACGTAAAGATGAGATAAACCAACATGCCTAACGAATGTAAAAAGTATGATATCTGTAGCAATTATACAGTGATGGAGGAACACCTAAAAAGCATTCCTGGAAGATACTAATGAAAGCACTCAGAAGAAAGGAAAATTGACAGCCTATGTTACACCAAATAATAGTTGCTTGATGTTACCAATGATCAGATTAGAATGTTGACAAGCAGCAAGCACTAGAAAATGAGACCATACATAGAAGTACAGCTGCCTTGCATTGATTAGAGGTACCGTTTAGAAATATATTGCTGCATAAAAGATAATATATGCACCATCCCTGTACATTTGTTTTTCTTGAGGTTGATGCAAACTTTCAAATTCAAATCAACATCTCATGTTATATTTATTTTAAAGTCCTCGCATAGACCTCAAACACTTTGGAGGGATGGAATAAAGCATGAACATCCATATACTAGAGTTGCATTTCCCTAATAGTTGTGATGATTTTAGTTTTGAACAAGAATACCTTGCTGATGAGTTTCTCAAATGCTTCTGGTCCATTCTGTTCAATATATCTCTCCGCAGCTGATAGCACATCATCAGGTTTACTCAGGTTTTCTTTTCTTGGAACATACCAGACATTTACTATTTGACGATTCACAAACATTGGCCGCACAAAGTGATCATAAACATAAGCAGCACCATGGAAGCAAGGTAAGACCAACCAGCAGTTGAAGAACAACTTTGCATAGGACCAAAAAGGAAGCCTGCAAGCAACCGTCAGAAGTAAGCATATCTAATCCTTTGTTATCCTCTTGATGTGTGAACATGTGTATCTCCAGCATCAATAGTAAAAAAAAAATCACAAATATTACCACAAAAAACAAGGAAAACACTAGACCAGGGCCAATCCTGTTTTATTGGTCTTCTATATTATGAACTCCCTGCTGCAAGGGACTCACAGGCTATGTTGCTAAATCTGAACTTTTTGAGGGAAATCAAATGCTAAACAAAAGGAAATGAGTAAGACAAAAAAAAAAAATCTCCTGACCCAGGAAAATGGTCATTACCATTCAATTACTGGAGCAAAAGTAAGCTCAAACAAAGTGATAAACGAGTACAGCACCCAGTAAGTGAGCCATTGCTGATCATCAACAGGAGATTTTGTTTCTATTGCTCTCACAGAGGCATATCTGCAGAAGTGCGAAAAGTAAATATATATATATAATAACAGAAATAATCAAACAATCAAAATGACAAAATATTGAATTACAACAAAATAATACTTACAGTGGATAAGCAAGTGAAACTAATGGCCTGCAAAGGTAAAACAACAGAATCGCCTCAGAACCAATAGCTTCAAATATATAATTAACAAAAACAATATGTTTAAAGTTTTTTCATAATAAAGATCACCTGCTCTCGAAGTTTTTTCATAATCTCTAGATAATGCATGTCATGATCACTGATCATATTGCACTATAGTTAACCAAGAGGCATTTTTTCTATTACTTTCTCAAAACAACAAATTACAATGCACATAAAGACCCCAGCTTACCATGATAATAAAAAAAATAACAGACAATATTGTAGTTCACATGACAGCAGAGCAGATAGTTCAATGAAGCTGCTTTTGCAGAAAAATAGGAATTCAAATTTCATCTTGTCTGCTACCCAACATCAATTAATATCTCTGCAGAATTTCCTGCCATGGGCAAGCTAATTTTTGGATTTTCATGAGACCCAGCAGTCGACAAACAATTAGTAAAAATGTTTATCTTATACTTTTTTCCTCAGGAACATCCATTTCTATTATCCCCAACTACATGGTAGCACAGCATGTAAGCCACCAGTTTGACAACTAACCAAGTTGTGCATAACAAAACTACTGACTCAGCAATGCATGATAGTACTACTACACAAATAAGATTATTTCATGCTTCCAGAGGAAGCATCACTACAAGGATATCCATTCCATGTTGATATTAGGACATTGACTGTTATGATACTATGCTGAACTCTGCTCCATTAGTCACCCATAAAAAAATGGCCTTTGGATTGACTTCATAATAAACAATGGAGCAATAGTATACACACAAAAAAAATCTTATAAAACCTTTACCAACAGTGAAGTTTCATTCAGCATCGTAAATAGGAACTCAGATGAGAGTAGCTGTTGGTAAAATTTTTGTAACAAAAATAAGCCTACCATTTCTCCAAATAATCATATTCTAACTTGCTAAAGTTCCACAAATCATACGACAAGTTCTCAAGATTGGTCGCTTTATGCAGTGAAGTTCATTTCCATTCCACGACCACCATGCACTGCATAATCATACGCAGATACGAAGAATCTTTCCCTCGCAACTCTCACGCCTAATACCAATTTCACATGTACCATAACACCTACTGCCATACTGCCCTACCAACAAATTCAAAGGAGGATCCCCAAATGAGTAGTAACATATGCCCCATATTCCATTTCCCCGAAATATATTTAGGCCTATTTTCTAGCGCCAGAAAGATCCCTAAATGAGTCAAACGCGTCCTCGATCCTCCCACGACGACCCAAAAACCGCCCAAAGATTCTCCCCCCAACTTTCCCCACATCCCCCCTCGTTCTTCTCCCAAATCCCCACACATCATCAACCAAGAACCACCACCAAATCGACATCGACGAGCCACAGCCAACGAATCGGCGGCGAACGAAATCAATAAGAGGAAGGAAGAAGAAACCCCGCCCGTACCCGGCGAGGACGTCGAAGTTGTTGGCCAGCAGCTTGAGGAAAGATCCAGACCCCATCCTCTCCACTTCCGCCGCCTCCTCGACCTCTCTCCCTCCCCGATGGATCGACCAGCTCAAGAAATGGCAGAGATTCTTGGGAGCTGTGGGCTAGTAGTGGAGAGCCGTTGCTCGGGAGACTCTCACTCCCCCCTTTCCTCTTTACTACTTTTCTCCTCCTTTCTCTCCGCTGTTCATGGCCATGGCTGGTCGGTCAGATCAGCTACTCTGCCGCTGGTGGTGTCAGTGACAGTGAGATTCGCTGGGCCAACCATGGAAGGTTCCAGGCTGCTTCTTCTTCTTCGGGACCAGATTTCTCGGCCCATCTAAGAAGTGGGCTAGTTGGGCCTTAGGCGACGTGAAGCGGGTGGTCCAAAGGCCCAACGATGATGTGCTGGACCTGCAAATGCTAGCACAACGCTCCTCGGCTTCCCTCCGTGTGGCGGCGGCGGCGGTGGCGCCGTGGCGGTGGTGGCGGCGAAGCACCGGAAGCCGGCGACTAGCGGAGACGGCGGGCGCGGACGATCAAGCGGCGGCGACCGGAGAACCATGGCGCAGGTAGATGAGCGCTCTTGAATTTTTTATCTATATATGCTTGAGTTTTTTCTTTTTTTCCCCTTTTTTCGTGTTAAATATCTTGGGTCGGCCTGTTGAATGTTTGAATATTGATTTCTACGAGCTAGATCAGATGTCGTCATCTCGATCAGATTGTTCATTTGGTTGATGGCTGCGGCGCTGCCTTCCAAGGCAGAGGTTATCTGTATCTGATAATCTGCTACAAGTCTGAATATTGATCGAGTTTTCAGACGTGAACAGTGACACCCCTTTTGAATTTCAGAGAAACTAGCTACACGTCTCAAGACAATTTCAGAGAAACTACATATCAATGCATTGGCTTGGCTGGTTGCCGTCCAAAAAGTTGATGACGACCAAAATAGGCAAGAATAAGTTCATAATTCAGAAGCCTCTAGGCCAATTCAGTAGTAAATCTCAATAAACGAACTAGGAAATTAAACCAAACAATGTGAAGAGCGAGAAGATGAACAAGGGCCTAAGATTGTATATATGTCATAAGTTTAATTAATTTGGAAGTCTTAGTTAGTGCTATCAACAACGTGAAAGAGCGAGAGACGACGATCATTACTGAAACTTGATGGACTCTCAGTAAACTAATCGAAGACAGCCTCTCTTCTCACTAGTCACAAGCTGCGATGATTAGCATAGCACCAGTCGCAGCTGTGCTTAGGAGATTTGATAAGATATCTCCCCCTATCCGTACCAGAAGAAAAGGGCACAAGTCATCATGCACACTCATTAGGGCATGCAGTATTTACCTATTTAAATCCTGCACAAACTAAGTACTTTTTCCCATCAGAACAGCTGATGCATCATTAAGTTGTTGTGCTAGCCAGTTTTTCAATCATTTGAATGCCATATGCTCTTGCTTTAACTTACAATATTCTTGCTTTGGCATTTTATTGGGGAATATGAATTATATTCCGTCCTGTTGTTATATACATCAGGATTAATTACTTTTCAAGCTTTGAGATCATGCCATGCATCTCAATATTATTTTTAGATATATATAATCATCACTACGAACTTAATGCTAGATCATTAAAAATGGTAATGCTCTAATGCGCCTAATTCATTAGCTTGTGCATCGGTTCTGATAATTAAGCAACTTGCTGAGCCGATTAAGGAAGCTGGTTTCCGTACATATGTGTTGGTTAGTGAGCTAGCTGCAGACTGTTTGCAGCAATCATGCTGTTCAAACTTTGATAGTAATATTGTTGTCGCACCCAGCAATATTATGTTGCAAGTGGCCTTTCGGGGACCTAATTTAAGAGAGATTCCTTCTGAATTTCTGATAATTTGTACAGGTCAAAGATGTGCGGGTGAACACTTCTTACAAGTCAAAGATGGTCCACCCACTCACCCACAATTCAGGTACATGTCCAAACCTAAAATAATGTGGCACTCAGCTTACAATATTGCTGCCATTTGCTTGTAGACTATGTTTTTCCTTTTTGGAGGCTTTGGCAACTTGTCTTCCTAATTAAGTTTTTTAAGCAATGTAATGGAGTATCAACTATGCTGCTGCTGCTGCTGCTGCTACTATTACAGACTGATGGGGTATCAAAAGCTGAGAAACTGTACATGTGTAGATTGCTTCCCTCATCTTTTCCTCTTTACCACCCTTTTCCACAAAAGTGATATGGAATTCAACCCTTTAAAGGCTTTAAAAATTGGTGGCCATGCATCAAATCTTCACCCCAAAAAAAGTGGAAACCATGCAGTGCTGCTATAAGTACACCAAGGCTTGCACATGTTAACTATTAATTGTTTACAATGCTGAGAGCTCTTTAATTTGTCTTAATTTGTGACTTTCTTGTTTCTATGGGATTAATTACTGTGATAGTTCCTTAATTATATGTATCTACACTCAAGCTGTTTGGTTTGCATTAAACATGTGAAGACGATAGGCAGTCTGCATGTATGATAGATTGAGCACTAGTAGTGGGAGAAATAGCTCTGCCTACCTGTGAGGCTGTGACAACTAACAGCTTTTGCTTTTTATCATTCCTCTCCATGTTAGGTCCTATACATTCACATTAACTAATCGATCAGTATTCATGGCAATTCAGGCATGGCTACCTTGTGTTTGTCTAGTTAGTTTACTCTCCCTGCATGTGGGGCTGGCCATTGATTAGACAAGTGAACTCCCCCGGTTAATTTTGATAAGAAATGTCCTCTCATGCATCAATTAGTCATTGCTAACAACTTAATCAAACTGATATTATTATACGTAGTGTAGTGAGCAAACAATTGATTGTCCAGACAAGGGCGAAGAGACAAATTGCAAATATATATTATGAATGCTTGTTCCAGAAGGATACATGGTCTATCTATGAAGTCATCCATATATGAATACATATGCCTCAACCTAATTAATCTCATCACAAACAAAATGCAGAGCTATTCAAGTTAATTAATCTCATCACAAACAAAATTCAGAGCTATTCAAGTGGTTAACCTTCTTAGTGATACTGAAATTCTAGTAATACACAAAGATGTGACAAGACTGATGTTTTTTTATAAATATTCACATGTGGCATCTGCTGATCCATTAGAAATTGGTATGGATTATCACCATAAGCATTATAGTGAATGTGAAACAATCACAATATAGTAACTCTGGAACATATTGTATTACTTGTGTTGTAGATCAGATGTCGGAAATTGTTTCAATTATCCAAAAGGAGTGCTAGCTCATTAAAGGCTAGAATGTGGTTAGGGGGCTTCCTTAAATTTACTCTAATAAGTAAGAAAGGAACATGTAGGAGGTTTATATATCTAACACGATGGAGACTCATGGACCACACAGCAATTCCTGTGGTTCACAGGAAACACCAGAATCACATGGCACCGCCTGTTTAAAAGACAGAAGTGATTTCATATGTCTTTCATCGTGTCCTTTTTCTCCTATCGATCAATTCTTGTTCCAATTTACCACCCCTCTCCTTGGTCCTGACTCACACGGTCACACCTTCTCCTTAATTTAATTAATTGTTTTAGCGGCAATACTTTTCAATCCAATATTTTGGAAGAGTAATATTTTCTGTTAACTAACTGGATTTTGTACGGTCTTCAGGAGGTACCAAGAAATTACGCACTGATTAATCAACAATATATATCTATATCCAGGTATGTCAAAGGATTAACACTAATTAGCGCTACTAGTTACAAGTGATTGTGAAAAATCTATGTTTGAAAAGTATGTTTATGGCATGAGTACACATATATAGCATATCTATTTGCCACTCCTCTTGGGCGCCTAGAGATGTGCATTGGCCCCTGTTTCTTGCTTTTGTTGTACATGTAGTTAAGTTGTTTGGCCCTCTTCCCCTCCATATATATAGCTACTCCTAGATGTGTACAAGGCCAAGAAAACATGTGAGGATTCACATAGCTACTACTCCATAAATCAGCAAAGACATCGTGGATCGATTTGATGGCCGGTAACACGAGACAGGCAAAGAGGATATACTGACGCTGCACACATGAAAAGCTTACCAGTTGGGCTCACGGCATCGACCGACCAGCTTTCTTACAGGTAAAGGCAAATCTACAATTAGCTACTATACGAGGAAATATATATCGGAAACAAAAACTTGGGTGCAAACTTGAAAATCATCGCATACAAGTTTTTAATTTTTTTTAAAGAGTCTCATGTATAGCTAAGGTTGTATTAGACAACCATATAAAATGTGCCTTTGATTAATGGGGATTTTGAACCACCTCATGGACTTGTGCCTAGTACGTAGTCTTATGATACATTTTAATCTATTTCTATTTACTAGCAATCCATATCCTTGATAAAGAGAGAGAAAACTAGAAAAAATAACTTATCTATAGTAAAACAATGGGATCTTTGTAGTAGAATACTCGTTTTTTTTAGAAAATGGGATAAACCCAGCCTCTACATCCGATCGGATGTACACAGCCAAGAATACTCGTTTTTATGCGCCGACATGCCACCACGACATCATAGAAACTGACTATGGAAGGATCCTTCTAGTCTTCCCTAACCATTCAAACCAATCTGAGGTTGGAGATCCCGCACATGGCACACCTATCAGGTAGGCTATCATCCTTGTGCTACGTTAGATTCGGAAGTCGATTAGCATTGATTCTCGGTTCGCCCTAACTCCACATCCATCCTCGCCTTGGTGCCTATGAGAGAGCCGAGCTATACTATAAGTCTAGCCATTATCCACACTGGCTTATGGTAAGTACGATAATTTCTCACAAGAGTTTTCGTGAATTGTGGTAAGTGCGATAGTATCTCAAGGCCATTCCCTATGAGTCTTAGGTAGCCCGGCGTTGCCTCCCCCTCAATGGATGCCATAAATCCCCTTTAATGCACAATAATTCGATTTAGGGTTTTTTGTTTATAGTAAAAAAATAGTGAATATTCTAAAAATCATGACTAAATTCATATGAACTCCAGCAAATTCTAAAAATGCCAAAAGTCCAACTAATTATAAATTGGTTTCATGTGTTGTTTCATTAGATTCTAACGTTTCCGAAGCGCCATTGTACTTCGAGATCATCGCAGAGGTCCAAGTGTAGAGCAAGCCAAGTTATACTATTGTTCTTGACTCTATTCTACGTGAATTAAGCAAATGTATTGCTTACTTGAAGTAAGCATTCATTGTTTCACAATTTCACATGGGATGTCAATGACCTATATGTAGTTGTAAGCTATAGTTCGAATACTATCATTTCCTCGATGACTTGGGTAACATGTGACTAGATGTTTGCCTAGGGATGGTTAGATCAACTAGCTCACTATTGGGATAATTACCTCTCTATTTTATACCTAGGAATAAATTAATGGTGACACTTTGCACATGGTTCATGAGGATGACTAATCCAACTAAAAGATGACTAAATGGTGAGTTGTCGGTGCATGGTTTTGTTGACGCATCTATAGCAATTAAGGACTAATTCGTCAGAAACCCTTGTAAAATATTGTTGTACTTAGCACGCCAGCGTGATCAATGGTTGGGCTTATAATACAGCTCGCTCCTCTCCCAGGCACCAAGGTGAGGGTGGGCATGATGGAGTTGCGTTGGACCAGGGAACAAGTCCTGTCGATTTCTATGTTCGGCAATATAATTTATAGGGTGCACAAGATCAAAGAGAGATTGTGACACATATTTATACTGGTTCAGGCCCTCGAGTGAGGTAATACCCTAGTGCAGTTGGTGTAGATGGGATCTATGTCGAGAGGTGCGGAGATCAGCAATGGAGTGGCTGATGGCGTGTGTAATGGAGTGTGTGAGTAAACTCTTCAAGGTTCTTGCCGAAGCCCTTTATATAACGTTAGGGCTTCCGGCGGCATGCATGTCGCAATATCCCTTATAATCTGGGTACGTGCAATCTATTTACATGGGATTGGATAATATTTCTTATCTCTTATCCCTTCCTATACATTAAGGATAGCCGCATGGACCTGGCTACTCGGCCTGCTCTATGTGACACGGCACAAAGGCCTTCCGTGAGGTACCCGGGTATCGTGCCCTCCACGGGTGTTGATTGACTTTTAAGTCCACAGTGGTGCAAGGGATATTTCATTTACTTTGAGTCGTTATATGCATGTGGTAGCTTGATAGCTACTTAGTTAAAGCAGTTTTTATCCATATCATCTCGGAACCTCCGGAGAATTGACTGAAACCTAAGGTTCCGAACAATTGACCGGAGACTTTGAGAAATAATTTAATCCGCTACAAAAGTTTGTTTAAATTTCAGTTTTCGCCTATTCACTCCTCTCTAGGCTTTACAAGGGACTTTCAGCATCCACACAATAAAAGGTAGAGTTGAGCATATCGGTTATATGGATAAAACATTAAAAAATTGAGGATGATGTAGAGAATATAAACAAAAGACAAGGTAGAAACTAACTGCAAGTTTATATGCAAATATAGCATGTCTAATTCCCTCCTCATATGTGCACCACACATTATAATCAACATCCAACTTGGTATGATCATCCAATCTTGGTTCGCAAACACCAGAAGAGATTGTGCATACATGAGCGTTTTATAAGTTTGTACACTAAATTACATCCAACTAACAAATTCGTATGCCATCAATGCAATTTGCTAACAATGAGTTTAATAGTAAAATGCTATACTTTCTATGGGTAAATTGACACTCATTTTGATGTTTGTCCATTGACAATACGGGAAACTATTCTAAACTCTCGAGAGAATATCCCCTCATTGTTTGCATGTCATCCAAACGATTATAATTTTCTTTTTAAAAAATAAGCAAGATAAATTAATATGTGATAAATCACTCCACAAGCATGCAAGGTTAAATTTAACTTCAACATGTTGCAATGAGAAAAAAAAACAAATTTGACTATGAATATACGTTAACTAGCTATTTTTTTTGCAGATTGTGGAAGTTAAAATTTAACTTACATGTTTATGCAGTGATATATCATATATTAATCAATTTTCTTAATTTTTTATAACTATTTGTATGACATGCAAACAATAATGGGATATCCTTTGGAGAGTTTAAAATCCACTCCATTGACGATATATTGTAATACTAGCATAATGCTCATGCTTTGCTCCGTGTAAAGGAATATATATTATGACAGTATTATAGATAAAACATATTTTTTATCGAAAATATATCAGTATCACTTGTTTGCTTATTATTTACATATATGGTATTCACTTATTTAAAACGAGAACCTAGCCCTAGCAAAACCGGGCTGGGCTGGGCCGGGCCGGGCCGGGCCTCACTACTTTACAAGAGCCAGCTTAGAGCATCTCCAGCAACCTCTCCATCCCACTCTCCAAGCCAAATTTTAGCCATTCTAGCCAAAAAAAACGTGCTCCAACAGCCTCTCCAACCGGATGGCTAAGCTATCCGGCTGGCCAAAACCCTCCCTCCACTAGCCAAATTTAGCCACTCTATTTGGCTGGCCAATGGTGGGCCCCACACAGCCCATCTCCTCCATCCCCACATGACAACCAGGCACGGAAGGAGCACGACTGCACGAGGAGGAGGCGCTCGCCGCGACCGCCGTCCTCCGCTCGCCGCGGCCGCCGCCGCCGCTCGGCGTAGCCGCCGCCTCCTCTCGCCGCGGCTGCAGGCCTCCCCTCGCCGTCGCCGCGGCCCCCGCTCGGCGTAGGGCGCGCCGCCCAGCTCGCTGCGGCGGCCGTCCCCGCGCGGCGCGACCCGCCGTCGTCCGCTCGCCGGCCACGGCCCCCTTGAGTTGCAGCAGCCGGCCGCCGCTCGCGTGGCCCGCCGCCTCCGCTCGCCGCAGCTGCAGGCCTCCGCTCGCCGCGTCCCCCACGCGGCGGCGCGCCGCCACCTCCGCTCGCCGCAGCTGCAGGCCTCCGCTCGCCGCCGTCCCCTGCGCGGCGCGGCCCGCTGCCTCCGCTCGCCGCAGTCGCTGTCCCCCGCGCGGCGCGGCCCGCCGTTCTCCCGCTCGCGCGCGGCCGCCGGCCCCGCTTGGCGTAGCCCGCCGCCTTTGCTCGCCGCCGCCGCCGTCCCACGCAGGCGCGGCCCGCCGTCTCGGCTCGCCGCGGCCGCCGTCCCCCGCGCGCCGCGGCCGCCGCTCAGCTCGCCGCGGCCGCCGTCCCTGCGCGCCGCGGCCGCCGCTCCGCTCGCCGCGGCCACCGCGCGGCACAAGCTCCCCGCCGCGCCCACCACCGGTCCACCGCCGTCCTCCCAGCTTGTCGGCGCCGTCTGCTCCCAGCCAACGCGAGAAAAAAAGAGGAAGAGGGGAAGGAAGGGGAGAAAGAAGAAGGGAGAGGCTGACATATGGGTCCCGCTGTCATAGAGTTAAAGTAGAGAGTGTAGATAAAGAGGCTGTTGGAGTGAACAACTAGTTTGATTAGCCAAATCAAATAGAGAGTTGGCTATATAGGTGTTTGGAGAGTTAGATTTGGAGAGGTTGTTGGAGATGCTCTAGTGAACCTAAATAATTCTGCTCCTGTCCTCCTTATCCTGATCAGTCCTCAGTCGGCTTTTTCCTCTTTCTCTCTCATAAAACAGAGACCTTTAATGCGTCGTGATCTCTCCCCTCCAATCCCGACAAAGTACACACACCATCGTCTCCCCCTCCTGCCTCGATGCTCTCCCATTCCCATCTCTTCTCTCCCTCCTATCATATGCTCCTCCCTTCTCCACTCTTCTTCTCAAACCCTCTCTCTTCCTCTTCGTCCTCCTCCTCTTGCAACCAAAAAAACACCATAAAATAGTAATCCCAATCCACAAGAGCTCACCTCTCTCTTGCACACACACACACCTGACACAACACTTACACATCATACCAGAAGAAAAACCAATTCGATCTTGCCAAATTACCTAGCTATAGCATATAGGTAGGTAGCTAGGTAGCTTGGTTTTCCCTAATAGCTCTAGCTTGATCTCTTTCTAGCTCTACCGGCGGCGTGGCGGCGGTGGCGGCGGCGGCGGCGGCGGCGACGAGCGGCATGAGAGCATGAGCGCCAGCGACTCGTAGGGCTTCCGTTCCGTCCGGTGTGTGCCCCGCATTTTCTCTGGTTTTGATCTGTTCTTCTTTAATTTTCTCCGTTTTTGTTTGAGTTGTTGTCTACTAATGTCTATGGCTTTCTTCCTCGACCCATCATATATTCATGCAAGGATCATACAGTTGCATTCCATGCCATCTGCATAAAAATATCTTATTGTGTGCTCTTAAGAATGGATCACCAATTTCACCATGATAAAGCTCTTGCAAGTTGCAAGTGGTAGGGTTTGGTTAGAATGCTAGAGAACCTTTTTTTTTTAAAAAAAATGAAAATGAGAATGCTAGAGAACCTAGAATCATTAATCAATAAATCATTGCTTTGGTATATTGATCGATCGATTAGGATTATCCACCAACTAATCCTCATCCAATGCATGCATGCAAGCTAGCTAGCATCCATTCGATCTGCCACTCTAAATAATTTCTTGTTGGTTATCTATTGCGTACACATTTCATACATCTTTTCTCTGTCACCGTATATAGCTTTTGCAAGACAAAAGTTTTTCATTCGAATTGTACTACCGGCATCATGCATATAACCTCGACAAAGTTCCTTTCATTTGAATGCATATGCAGTGCACGGTTCTACTAGTTAGCTAGCGGTTGGCCGGGCGGCAAAGGTTGCCAAAAACCAAGAGAAGGTAGCACGGTAGCAATCAGGGATTGCATTGGGTTAATTCGAGGGTAACCATCGACGACGAACTTCATCAATCAAATATAATTTTTAAAATAGTTTAACAGTGAAGAAAAATAGATCTACTTTCTACAATCCAGCCACTACAAGTGGCCCACTCCTTTACAGTCGTGGGAACACACGTTTTCAGATGTGGGGGCACTCTTACTAATTTGCAGAATATGCTTATATTTATAGTCACGCGTCAAAGTTCCAGTGGGCATAACACTATTAGTATCATAGGAGTTAGATAGTGATTTTGTAAAGAAAAACATAGCCTTAAGTTAAATAGTACTACCTCTACTAACGGTGAAAATTAGTCAATTAGTCATCCGCTGGTCAGAGGATGGGTTAATCCATCGAGAGCTAGGAATATCCTTTGACTTGTTTTTAATCACCTGTCAAACTTGATACAAATAGTTAAAAAAATTCAAAAACAACATTGAAATATAGACTTCAGCAAAATTCAAGTTTACACTTAATCTACCTACACATCGAGAGAAATTTGAACAAATTTCTGTGTGAATAGCAGCTAGGTATTGTTCATATATATGATGTACTTGTTTTTTTCCTTCCTCGGTGTGTCATCAGTCTAGTTTAGACTTGATATTTTTGTTGCTAGCATGCATGTATATCTTTTCCGCAAATACGTCCATAACACATTTCACTAAATTCTTATTGAAATCACACCTACATATTCACAACATTCATGTACAATAGAATTTGAATCCGTGGTTGAAATCATGTACCCACACGACTTTACCGTCACACCACTAGTACGTCCCAACCATACATGTATATATCAATGTTACTTCCTCCGTTTCACAATGTAAGTCATTCTAGTATTTCCCACATTCATATTGATGCCAATAAATCTAGATAGATATATATATCTAGATTGATTAACATCAATATAAATATAGGAAATGGTAAAATAACTTACATTGTGAAACGGAGGGAGTACCAAATATTTCCAGAACATCTGGAAATTGTCCGCGCGTCGTATCTTCGGAGTGGAGGAACGTTCGTACGTGGGTGGGGATTTTGTAATATGGAGAGCTAGCTTAGGTTATATATCCAGTACCCCCGATCGAGGCACCAATCACCAACACCAAGCCATCCATCCGACTATCCGAGAGCACCCCCCAACCCCGACTGATCCCCACCCCCACCCCCCCGCGTCAGGCCAGGCGCGGCCAGTCCGTCTTCAACCGATTCGAGCGAAACGAAACGAAACGCTGCCTGCCACGGCGTGCCATGCGCGCCCGCGGGATGGATGGGTAGATGCGGGCGGCCCGCGCCGCGCGCGTACGGGACGGAGGAAGAGAGGCGAGCGCGACCGGCCCACGCCCGACCGGCC
>CM020183.1:21987984-22110904 GCA_009805545.1 Oryza longistaminata
GCTTTCCAAGCACAAATAGTTTTCATTCGAATGTTACTACCGGCATCATGCATATAACCTCGACAAAGTTCTTTCATATGGATATGCAGTGCACGTTCTACTAGTTAGCTAGCGGTTGCGCGGCGGCAAAGGTGCCACAAAAACCAAGAAAGGTACGCACGGTAGCAATCAGGGATTGCATTGGGGGTTAATTCGAGGGTAACCATTCGCGACGAACTTCATCAATCAAAATATAATTTTTAAAATAGTTTAACAGTGAAGAAAAATAGATCTACTTTCTACAACCAGCCACTACAAGTGGCCCACTCCTTTACAGTCGTGGGAACACACGTTTTCAGATGTGGGCACTCTTACTAATTTGCAGAATATGCTTATATTTATAGTCACGCGTCAAAGTTCAGTGGGCATACACACACTATTAGTATATAGGAGTTAGATAGGTATTTGTTGAAGAAAAACATAGCCTTAAGTTAAAACAGTACACCTCTATAGCGGTGAAAATTAGTCAATTAGTCATCTGCTGGTCAGAGGATGGGTTAATCCATCGAGAGCTAGGAATATCCTTTGACTTGTTTTAATCACCTGTCAAACTGAACAAATAGTTAAAAAATTCAAAAAACAACATTGAAATATAGACTTCAGCAAAATTCAAGTTTACACTTAATCTACCTACACATCGAGAAAAATTTGAACAAATTTCTGGTGAATAGCAGCTAGGTATTGTCATATATGATACTTGTTTTTTCCTTCCTCGGTGTTCATCAGTCTAGTTTAGACTTGATATTTTTGTTGCTAGCATGCATGTATATCTTTCCCGCAAATACGTCCATAACACTTTTCACTAAATTCCTATTGAAATCACACCTACATATTCACAACATTCATTACAATAGAATTTGAATCCCGTGGTTGAAATCATGTACCCACACGACATTTACCGTCACACCACTAGTACGTCCCAACCATACATGTATATTCAATGTTACTTCCTCCGTTTCACAATGTAAGTCATTCTAGTATTTTCCACATTCATATTGATGCCAATGAATCTAGATAGATATATATGTCTAGATTGATTAACATCAATATAAAATAGGAATGGTAAAATAACTTACATTGTGAAACGGAGGAGTACCAATATTTCCAGAACATTGAAATTGTCCGCGCGTCGTAACCTTCGGAAGGAGGAACGTACGTACGTGGGTGGGGATTTGTTAATATGGAGAGCTAGCTTAGTTATATATCCAGTACCCCGATCGAGGCACCAACCACCAACACCAAGCCATCCATCCGACTATCCGAGAGCACACCGAGGCCCCAACCCCGACTGATTCCCCACCCCACCGCGAGGCGGCGCGCGTCCGTCTCACCGATCGAGCAAACGAACGAAACGCTGCCTGCCACGCGGCGCGCATGCGCGCCCGCGGGATGGATGGGGTAGATGCGGGCGGCCCCGCGCGCGTACGGGACGGAGGAAGAGAGGCGAGCGCGACCGGCCCCACGCGCGGCCTACTGGCGCTGGCTTGGCTGGCTGCAAAAACTGATCTCGCGATAGCGCGGGGAGATGGAGCGGAAGCGCGTGGTCAGCCTTCCTCGCCGCCAGCGCGCAACGCAACGGAGCCCCGTGTGCCCCCGCCCGCCCTGCAGTGGCAGGGGGCACTGTCGCGCCGGTCCTTCCCCCGCGGGCCCGCGGCTAGCTAGCTAGCTTCATCAATACAATCGCCCGCCTGCGCGGACCTACGTACACTGCAGGTGGAGGGCCGGAGCATGTACCCCGCATCGCATCGCGCATGCATGCTATGCTATGCTCCACCAAAGGGTACGTTACGTATATATATCAGCCGGGCGAGACACGTACGTATCGACTTTGATATATTTGCGACAATTATTACCCTTTGTGATACACATGGAATTTAATTAGTACTTTTCATCTCAGAATAAATTAATATATTTGTAGAAGATTGGGATAGATTAGCAACACACACACAAATGATCACAATAAACCTATTAATAACCACACCTGCATTTTTATAATATATATACGTAAACTTCTTTTATTAGGCGATGGAACGGAAAGATGGTTGGATAGGAGAAGTATATCTTCATCTAATTAATTTTTGGGTCCAACACTTTATTAAAAAAATAACATTTTTTTATAAATTCGAATGTAGAATTCAATTATTCCGGATAGCCAGTAGGATAGGAAATTAATCTGTTGGTAAAAAAAAATTCTTGAGAGGCTTTGATGTAGGGTCCCTCAAGAAAATTTAGAAAACTATTATATAACATATAACGACTCAAAAACCGTCAATGAATTTGATCAATGTTGCAGACGTATATAACATAATTTTCTTTGTTATTGCACTATCCCTAATACATCGAGTTTTATGAACACTTGATTGTACAATATAGCATACTTCGAAATTTATTGTTAGGAAAAATTCTTTCACATCTATTACATACCAAAAGTCCATGAAACTCCTACAAACGCTCCTAACCGCCACTTGGCGCTCTAATAAATTAGGAGAAATCAAAGAAATTTTAGAAAAAAGCAAAACATCCTACCCTCTATTTCATAATACGGTGACCCATTATCACCTTAGATTTAAAATATCCACCCCTACCCCACACTCCCATGCCATCCTCTCCCCCCTCATGGACATAATGTACATATGACATTTTCCGTACATCCCTCCCTCCACCTCATATCTTCTATCATCTTTTTATTTAATTTTCTACCTAGCAAAATTTTAATATGAAAATAAAATCAAATATTATAACAAACTAATTAAATCTATCTATTATTATATTATGTACTAAAAGTAAAACACTCCTACACCATCACGCGTGCGCTCTATAAAATCGGACAATCCTAAAATCTATATCTACTATCTTTTATTATATAAAAAAGCCATTAAAACCATAAAAATAGTCCATTAAACTTCCTAAAAGCTGTCAAGCAGTTACGTGAACTCCTACAACATTCCTAAGCGCCACATAGTAATCTAATAAAGTCGTTCATAAACACAAATAACTAATTAAGTGGACAATCTCATGGAACAAAATAAAAACTACATCCTCATGACTTTCTTTAAATCAAAAACATAATCTGAAAAAACATCAATAATATACACCCTACATATAATAATAAATAATGACTAATCTATGTAGGCATATAACCTAATGATTGTCTATTAAAGCATAATCATAAGAGAAATTATTGAAAATTTCTTATGAGCGTAACATTCGATGTGTAATTATATTAAGTCAAGTGGTCATTTATTCATAGCTATCGGATTATTTCTTACATTATAGAAACATTATAATTTAAAAACAATCATTCAAGTTGGTTGTTAATAAATTGGAAAAATACATCAAGATGTATTTCACAGGTAGTAAAGAACCATCGTAAGGTATTTTAGGGTAGGCAAATTTTGCTACAGACACTGTGATTCGGGTTTAGCCGTAGAATACCGCCCGAACTTACTTTGGGGAAGACACTCCATAAACGTTGCAATTTTCCCATGACACCGCGCCGCTGATTAGAAAATAATAATTTCCGGTGAAGAGGTAGAGAAATCGGCGGTGAAATATCAAAAATGCCCTTGCCCATACGTCAGCGCTCTCTTCCTCTTCTACTCCCCTCACCAATGTCTGATCGCGGACGATGGCGCGGCGGCGACGCGCGGACGAGGTCAGACGACAGCAACGCGGGGCAACGCAGGTGATCTCTGGTGGCGGAACTCGACGGCTGGATGCCATGACCCTCGCTTTCCCGCCCCGCTTACCACCAACACCATCCACCATCATCCTCAATCCGACATGCCGGAGTCCACCAAGCAGCCAATCAACGGGATCTCCTCCTCGCTCTCTCTCTCTCTCTCTCTCTCTCTCTCTATCTACACATCTCAGCCATGGTGATGAAGGCAATTCGACGTCTCCGTTGCCCACTGCTCGATCCGCGCGACACTTCACCGGCGCCATCGCCGTGCAAACGCGGTTTTGGCCACCACGACACAAGCGGGTCGGCTGACTTCCTGCGGCACTCAGTGCGGAGAGAGAGGCGCGGAAGCCGCGCATGCCCGCCGTCGCCATCCTATGGCATCGGCGTCTCCTCCACCACCACGCCACCCGACGCCGCGCATCTGACGCTGGAAGAGGATAGAAGAGAGGAATAGAGAGCTACATGTGTCCAAGGCATTTTTGACATTTCATGTTATTTCTCTCCCCTCTTCATCGGAAATTATTATTCTAATCGCACGGGGTCCATTGATAAATTACCACGTTTAGGCAGAGTCTTCCTCCAAAATGATATGCTAAAACCACGAAATCCAGTGTCCTGTAGCAAAATTTGCCTTTAGTAGAACTAACGAGGAAAAAAAAAAGACTATAAATCCCCATTAAGTAATAATAATGTAAAGGATGGAACGTAGTTAGGTAAGATTGGGTAACAGAATAAATGATAGTTGTTTGGATAGGACAAGTAGTACTACTCTAAAATCCCTTATATTTAGAAACAAAATTTAACTTCTCGGATTTATGCGACTTTAGTTCTATTAGCTATATGTTCAATAGAAAATCTTAAATTAATTTATCCTAAAATCCACAAAGACATAGATAGTATAAAAGCAATTATTACTTAAAGTATAGAAATACCCATAGTACAAAATATATATGGTTTCATAGAAACTTCATGGTGATGACACAATATTTTCTTATAAATTCAAAACTGCATGCTTTCACACAATTTTAGTTAACAATTTTTTATGTTGCCAGCGTAACTAGAATAAAATCTTAACCACCTAAATAAGTTTGAAAGTATAAAGGGTATTTCAATAAAAAAAACCAACTACACGTAGACATTTGTATAAAATTTCAAACACATTAAACAAGATGCCCACGCATATGTGCGGGCTACCTTCCTAGTTTTGTATAAATTCTTCTAGCAAATTAATTGCTTTGAAAGTTTCAATATACCTATCTCTCCCTTCTCTCTCTGATAAATGAACACATAATCTTATATTTTCTCCACTTTTCGATCGTACGAGGCATCCAAATAACTATTTTGTGTAATACTTGCGGTTTTGTTTCCTACTACAAGAAACAAGTTAATTATTACATTTTAATCATATACTATTTTTTTCTATATTCCTGTATTTTAAGGAACTTGGTTTCTTCGACTAGTGTGTGGTTGGGTACTAGCTTGACCAGCGAATTGAATTGGTAACACGTTTGCGCATGCATGGATGCGGTCATTGATGAACATGGAGACGATCGATCGAGAGGCGCGTTCGTTGGGGTTGGCCACATAATGAGCTACAATGTGGTGACTGCACAAGTGCACAGTTTGTGTGCGTGCAGGTGGGAGGGAGGAAAGAGGGGAGAGAGGATGAGGCCAATAACGTGCGTGCTGGAGCTGTCGGTTGTTCTCTGCGCCAAATTGGAGCCGTCACATGTCCGGCTGATTGGCCGCATTGAGTGGCCTTGCCTAGCTAGCTAGTGGCCGCAGCACGTAGCAGCAACTGCTGCTGCAGCGCCCTAAACACACCAGTGAAAACACATGTGTCGTGCCTCGCCTTGTCTCCTTAAGAGCAAATTTAACAGTATAGCCAACTACTGGCTCTAAATCATCTATAGCTAATTAATCTATATAGCCCATTCATACAATAGGTAACTATAAAAATATACTACATCATTAATATCCGGTCTCACCTTTCATACACACATAATGTCTTGAAGTCAGTGTTGCAGCTGGCTACAAATCTGTAGCCCGTTTTCTTCTCTCTCTTCTCTTTTCTTTTCGATATGTGGTTATAGTCGGTTTATAGCCTGCTATTGTCCCTGCTCTAATACTGCCACTCGTTTTGAGCTAGCAGCTTAGAGCTAACACATCTCTGGAAAAGTATTAGTTCAAAAAAAAACTCTAGAAAATCCCATCAATTAACCAAGAGTTGGTTATAAATCAAAACGGGTGGACGGTGATGGCAACACACCCAGGGACACCTAGGAAAGGAGTCCACACTACGTCACTACCCTAATGTTCCTGCTTCCTAGTGACATGGGAGATCTAGAAAGAAAAAAAACAAAGGGTATTTCAGCTCAACGAACTCTCAATGCTATCCCTCTCCGTGAAGATAAAGGAAGAGGCTAGCCCAGATCATCCCTTAGTCTTCTCCCTGTGAATTTACAATTCTTTACAAAAACTTTTGTACAGTTCCTTTTCTCCCGCTATGTTTAATATGAAATATGCACATTCGGGTGCTGACTTGTTAAAAATAAATAAATCAATACGGTGTGTTTACGATATAAAATAATTTGTGAGTAAAATATTTACAGATATACTCTTACCCACCTAACAGTCCAAATTAATTTTATAATTAAATTTTAAAATTTAAATTTTGACTGCGGTTGATTTCTTTAAGGTAAACGACGAGTCACATAGCTTAGACGAGATGAGTGCACTGTTTGACGCAAATTAATGCGCATGCAATCGTACACTCGTACGAGAGGGAGAGCATGTCATGTGATTTCGAGAGGCCTAGGAACATGTTGGTTCATCAGTCATGCCGGGGCGCATGCAGAATTAGTACTGCTCGGTAATTTGTGCGACTTTATGGTAATTTAGAGAGCAGCAGTAGTAGTACGACATTACTACACTTATTTAATCGTCTGACTAATTAAACTAGTGTCAGTTTATTCAGTATCAGTATGATACTAATGGTAGTATCTGATCTCAAGGCCGGCTTTACTATGTTGGGAGCATATATACTTTCTCCATCCCAGATACTATATCTATATATCCTAAAAAAACTATTTCTAACGTGTCAGTTTGTTCCAAAATAAAACTATTTCTCCACATAACCTCTCCTTTCACCCTAACTACTACCATTATTTACTTAATTCTTCATCTATTTTTTTCTTAACCAATCATAGCGTTTATTCATTATTTTCACCTCTTTTTTAATATACGTCTTAATCTTAAAAAAATATGTATATTTTGAAACATAGTTGTATATATTTTTGGAGTTCTTCCTAGGACGTAAGCATTTCTAAAGTTTGTCATGGTACATGACTAACGAGGAGAGATGTGAAGTTAAATTAAGATCAATATTGTGGTTAGTTAAAATAGGAGATACAGGGAGAAATAAATGAAAAATGATTGTGATCGATTAAAATGAGAAATTAAGTTGATGAATATATGTACATAGTACTATATATTTTTTGATAAAATTTAAACGCTAGCCGTAGCTATATTTTGGAACGGGCGAGAGTATTTCACTCACTCTGAATTTGACCTCCTCATGTTGCAATAGGTGGCTTTTGTCAGGACTAGCTGTGGCGCGCATTCCTCTTTTGAAAAGATAGGCAGGGTCGACGCAGGCAGGCAGGCGCATGTGTGCGTCTCTACCGAGGTGACAACAAAATCACAGGGAAAATTCTCCCCTTTCATAGGGATCAATGAGCTTAAGCACACAGCTCTCATGCCGTTGCTGCGTCCAGTCCTTTTCCTCTCCTCTGCATCATTTCCTTTCTCTCTGTCTGCGTGAGTGTGTGTGTGTGAGAGAGAGAGGGGAATCTGCAGAGAGGCCACGGTTGGGTTTGCAAAACGCAGACACGGCTACTTGCTCCCTGATCTCTACTGCATGCAGTAGCTAGCACTGCACTGCATGCTGGAGGAACAGGATGGGAGTAGGAGGAGCTAGCTAGCCGAGGAGGAGGAGGAGGGAGAGAGAGGAGGGCACAGCTTTCCCTCTACTCCCGTCGCTTTTGTGGCCAGCTGATCGATGAGCTGAGCTGAGCTTAAGCCGGGAAGAAGAACAGCTTTATGTGCGTGGTGAAATACGGAGCATTCACACACACACACACAGTGTACATGTGCATGTCAGTGTGAGATACTGAGGGCATCAGTTTGTTGTGGAAAAAAATTTTTGATAAAAGTTTTGGTGGTAAAAGATTTGGCATTGAAGTTTTTCTAGTTGGTGTTTAGATGCATGGTAAAGTTTTATCATTTTACTAGTAAAGAGAGATAGCACGGCTCCCAACATATTTTTTTGGTAAAATTTACTACTCTAAACTCCCAAATAACAAATGCTAAATTGTTAACTTTTGCTACTAGTGTTTAGATCCATTTTAACAAAAAGTACTCCAAAACAGTAAAACTTTTGCTATTTTAGAGGAACTAAACAAGGCCTGAGTGTTGTGTGTATTGTGTTATTGCGTGGTGGCAGTAGTACAACTTCTACTCTTACCTCCCGTTTCCGGTGCGTGAGAGAGAGTAGAGATGGATACTACCCCACCCATTCATATTATAAGTCGTTTTGTTTTTTCTAATCAGAATTTCTAAAGTTTGATTAAGCTTATAGAAAAATATATAATCATTTTTAACATAAAACAAACATATTATCAAAATATATTAAATGTTAGTTTTAACAAAACTAATTTGATATTATAAATATTGCTAATTTTTATATATATAGACTAATTAAAATAACTTATAATGTAAAAAATTATAACGGAGGTGGTACTACACTAGTACTCCTATGTTGCTTGCTCCTGAGCTAGCTTTCGACTTGTCGGCCGCTCTGATCGATGCTGCCCTTTATCCCTCTCCTTTCTGCCTCGATCCGGGCCATCGCATGATTTGCGTTTGATGCACCGGTGATGACCGTCCAACAGCGAATTCTGGCGGGCATGCATCACACCAATCGTCCATTGATCACTTCCCCCCTCTTGCATGTCTTGACTGCTGTTCGCCGGTCACAAGAGCTCCCATGCTGGCCCTGTTTTAGGGAACTTTAAATAGCTACAGTTACTTCGAGAATCTCTAACTCCGTAAACAATCTAAGGGCCTGTTTGGCATAGTACCAGCTCCATCTCTCCTCAGCCAAACAGTTTCAGCTCCACCTATAATTTGTGAGTAAAATATTTACATATATACTCTTACCCACCTAACAGTCCAAATTAATTTTATAATTAAATTTTAAAATTTAAATTTTGACTGCGTCAACGGGCTCTCCTCTCTCTCTCTCTCTCTCTCTCTCTCTCTCTCTACGCATCTCAGCCATGGTGATGAAGGCAAGTTCGACGTCTCCGTTGCCCGCTGCTCGACCGCGTGACACTTCACGCGGTGCCATCGCGGCGGGTGGCGCCACCGCGACACGAGCGGGGTCGGGCTTGACTTCCTGGCGGCGCTCGAGGTGCTGGAGGAGGAGGAGGCGCGGAAGCCGCGCAGTGCCCGCCGTCGCCATCGCGGCATCGGCGTCGTCCTCCACCACCACGACCACCCGACGCCGCGCATCTGACGCTGGAAGGAGGGGATAGAGAGAGAGGAGAGATAGGAGAGCTGACATGTGGGCCCAAGGGCATTTTTGACATTTCATGTGATTTCTCTCCCCTTTTCATCGGAAATTATTATTTTAATCGGCGCGGTGTCCATTGATAAATTACCATGTTTATGGAGAGTCTTCCTCCAAAAGTGAGTTATGGCTAAAACCACGAAATCGCAGTGTCCTGTAGCAAAATTTGCCTTAGGGTTACAGCTAACGAGGAAGAAAAAAAGACTATGATACCCCTTATTAATTAAAATAAACGTAGAGAGTGGGAAGGTGGTTAGGGTAAGATTGGGTAAATAATAAATGATAGTTGTTTGGATAGGACAAGTAGTACTACTCTAAAATCCCTTATATTTAGAAACAAAATTTAACTTCTCGGATTTATGCGACTTTAGTTATATTAGCTATATGTTCAATAGAAAATCTTAAATTAATTTATCCTAAAATCCACAAAGACATAGATAGTATAAAAGCAATTATTACTTAAAGTATAGAAATACCCATAGTACAAAATATATATGGTTTCATAGAAACTTCATGGTGATGACACAATATTTTCTTATAAATTCAAAACTGCATGCTTTCACACAATTTTAGTTAACAATTTTTTATGTTGCCAGCGTAACTAGAATAAAATCTTAACCACCTAAATAAGTTTGAAAGTATAAAGGGTATTTCAATAAAAAAAACCAACTACACGTAGACATTTGTATAAAATTTCAAACACATTAAACAAGATGCCCGCGCATATGTGCGGGCTACCTTCCTAGTTTTGTATAAATTCTTCTAGCAAATTAATTGCTTTGAAAGTTTCAATATACCTATCTCTCCCTTCTCTCTCTGATAAATGAACACATAATCTTATATTTTCTCCACTTTTCGATCGTACGAGGCATCCAAATAACTATTTTGTGTAATACTTGCGGTTTTGTTTCCTACTACAAGAAACAAGTTAATTATTACATTTTAATCATATACTATTTTTTTCTATATTCCTGTATTTTAAGGAACTTGGTTTCTTCGACTAGTGTGTGGTTGGGTACTAGCTTGACCAGCGAATTGAATTGGTAACACGTTTGCGCATGCATGGATGCGGTCATTGATGAACATGGAGACGATCGATCGAGAGGCGCGTTCGTTGGGGTTGGCCACATAATGAGCTACAATGTGGTGACTGCACAAGTGCACAGTTTGTGTGCGTGCAGGTGGGAGGGAGGAAAGAGGGGAGAGAGGTGAGAGGATGAGGCCAATAACGTGCGTGCTGGAGCTGTCGGTTGTTCTCTGCGCCAAATTGGAGCCGTCACATGTCCGGCTGATTGGCCGCATTGAGTGGCCTTGCCTAGCTAGCTAGTGGCCGCAGCACGTAGCAGCAACTGCTGCTGCAGCGCCCTAAACACACCAGTGAAAACACATGTGTCGTGCCTCGCCTTGTCTCCTTAAGAGCAAATTTAACAGTATAGCCAACTACTGGCTCTAAATCATCTATAGCTAATTAATCTATATAGCCTATTCATACAATAGTTAACTATAAAAATATACTACATCATTAATACCCGGTCTCACCTCTCATACACACATAATGTCTTGAAGTCAGTGTTGCAGCTGGCTACAAATCTGTAGCCCGTTTTCTTCTCTCTCTTCTCTTTTCTTTTCGATATGTGGTTATAGTCGGTTTATAGCCTGCTATTGTCCCTGCTCTAATACTGCCACTCGTTTTGAGCTAGCAGCTTAGAGCTAACACATCTCTGGAAAAGTATTAGTTCAAAAAAAAACTCTAGAAAAGTGTTTATGATCCCATCAATTAACCAAGAGTTGGTTATAAATCAAAACGGGTGGACGGTGATGGCAACACACCCAGGGACACCTAGGAAAGGAGTCCACACTACGTCACTACCCTAATGTTCCTGCTTCCTAGTGACATGGGAGATCTAGAAAGAAAAAAAACAAAGGGTATTTCAGCTCAACGAACTCTCAATGCTATCCCTCTCCGTGAAGATAAAGGAAGAGGCTAGCCCAGATCATCCCTTAGTCTTCTCCCTGTGAATTTACAATTCTTTACAAAAACTTTTGTACAGTTCCTTTTCTCCCGCTATGTTTAATATGAAATATGCACATTCGGGTGCCGATTTGTTAAAAATAAATAAATCAATACGGTGTGTTTACGATATAAAATAATTTGTGAGTAAAATATTTACATATATACTCTTACCCACCTAACAGTCCAAATTAATTTTATAATTAAAATTTAAAATTTAAATTTTGACTGCGGTTGATTTCTTTAAGGTAAACGACGAGTCACATAGCTTAGACGAGATGAGTGCACTGTTTGACGCAAATTAATGCGCATGCAATCGTACACTCGTACGAGAGGGAGAGCATGTCATGTGATTTCGAGAGGCCTAGGAACATGTTGGTTCATCAGTCATGCCGGGGCGCATGCAGAATTAGTACTGCTCGGTAATTTGTGCGACTTTATGGTAATTTAGAGAGCAGCAGTAGTAGTACGACATTACTACACTTATTTAATCGTCTGACTAATTAAACTAGTGTCAGTTTATTCAGTATCAGTATGATACTAATGATAGTATCTGATCTCAAGGTCGGCCTTACTATGTTGGGAGCATACTCCCTCCGTACTCATAAAGAAAATCGTTTAGAACAGCGACACGGTCTCCAAAACACAACTTTGACTTCTTGTTTCTATAAAAATATTTATTGAAAAGTGATATATGTATACTTTTATGAAAGTATTTTTTAAGACAAATCTATTCATATAATTTTTATATTTTCAAACTCAATAACTTGAGAGTTATTCATGATTTATATTTCCAAGGTTTGACTTAAACATTGTCCTAAACGACTTTCTTTACGAGTACAGAGGGAGTATATACTTTCTCCATCCCATATACTATATCTATATATCCTAAAAAAGTTATTTCTAACATGACAGTTTGTTCCAAAATAAAACTATTTCTCCATAGCCTCTCCTTTCACCCAACTATAACCATTATTTACTTAATTTCTTCATCTACTTTTTTTCTTAACGAATCACAACGTTTATTCATTATTTTAACTTCCTTTTTTAATATCCGTGTTTATCTTAAAAAAATACGTATATTTTGAAACAGAGTTGTATATATATTTTTGGAGTTCTTCCTAGGACGTAAGCATTTCTAAAGTTTGTCATGGTACATGACTAACGAGGAGAGATGTGAAGTTAAATTAAGATCAATATTGTGGTTAGTTAAAATAGGAGATACAGGGAGAAATAAATGAAAAATGATTGTGATCGATTAAAATGAGAAATTAAGTTGATGAATATATGTACATAGTACTATATATTTTTTGATAAAATTTAAACGCTAGCCGTAGCTATATATTGGAACGGGCGAGAGTATTTCACTCACTCTGAATTTGACCTCCTCATGTTGCAATAGGTGGCTTTTGTCAGGACTAGCTGTGGCGCGCATTCCTCTTTTGAAAAGATAGGCAGGGTCGACGCAGGCAGGCAGGCGCATGTGTGCGTCTCTACCGAGGTGACAACAAAATCACAGGGAAAATTCTCCCCTTTCATAGGGATCAATGAGCTTAAGCACACAGCTCTCATGCCGTTGCTGCGTCCAGTCCTTTTCCTCTCCTCTGCATCATTTCCTTTCTCTCTGTCTGCGTGAGTGTGTGTGTGTGAGAGAGAGAGGGGAATCTGCAGAGAGGCCACGGTTGGGTTTGCAAAACGCAGACACGGCTGCTTGCTCCCTGATCTCTACTGCATGCAGTAGCTAGCACTGCACTGCATGCTGGAGGAACAGGATGGGAGTAGGAGGAGCTAGCTAGCCGAGGAGGAGGAGGAGGGAGAGAGAGGAGGGCACAGCTTTCCCTCTACTCCCGTCGCTTTTGTGGCCAGCTGATCGATGAGCTGAGCTGAGCTTAAGCCGGGAAGAAGAACAGCTTTATGTGCGTGGTGAAATACGGAGCATTCACACACACACACACAGTGTACATGTGCATGTCAGTGTGAGATACTGAGGGCATCAGTTTGTTGTGGAAAAAAATTTTTGATAAAAGTTTTGGTGGTAAAAGATTTGGCATTGAAGTTTTTCTAGTTGGTGTTTAGATGCATGGTAAAGTTTTATCATTTTACTAGTAAAGAGAGATAGCACGGCTCCCAACATATTTTTTTGGTAAAATTTACTACTCTAAACTCCCAAATAACAAATGCTAAATTGTTAACTTTTGCTACTAGTGTTTAGATCCATTTTAACAAAAAGTACTCCAAAACAGTAAAACTTTTGCTATTTTAGAGGAACTAAACAAGGCCTGAGTGTTGTGTGTATTGTGTTATTGCGTGGTGGCAGTAGTACAACTTCTACTCTTACCTCCCGTTTCCGGTGCGTGAGAGAGAGTAGAGATGGATACTACCCCACCCATTCATATCACCAATTCTTATTATAAGTCGTTTTGTTTTTTCTAATTAGAATTTCTAAAGTTTGATTAAGCTTATAGAAAAATATATAATCATTTTTAACATAAAACAAACATATTATCAAAATATATTAAATGTTAGTTTTAACAAAACTAATTTGATATTATAAATATAGATTATTTATATATATATATATATAGACTAATTAAAATAACTTATAATGTAAAAAATTATAACGGAGGTGGTACTACACTAGTACTCCTATGTTGCTTGCTCCTGAGCTAGCTTTCGACTTGTCGGCCGCTCTGATCGATGCTGCCCTTTATCCCTCTCCTTTCTGCCTCGATCCGGGCCATCGCATGATTTGCGTTTGATGCACCGGTGATGACCGTCCAACAGCGAATTCTGGCGGGCATGCATCACACCAATCGTCCATGGATCACTTCCCCCCTCTTGCATGTCTTGACTGCTGTTCGCCGGTCACAAGAGCTCCCATGCTGGCCCTGTTTTAGGGAACTTTAAATAGCTACAGTTACTTCAAGAATCTCTAACTCTGTAAACAATCTAAGGGCTTGTTTGGCATAGCTTCAGCTCCAGCTCCAGCTCCACCTCTCCGCAGCCAAACAGTTTCAGCTCCACCTAAAAAGGGAGTGGAGTTGGTGGAGCTCTCTTACAAAATGAACTAGAGTTGTGGAGCTAGATTTAGGCAGCTCCACAACTCCACTCCAGACCCAACTCCTGAAGCTAAATTTAGGAATTGGAGCTCTACCAAACAGGCCATTAGCGTTTAAATTATGTGACTCTGTAGCGGAATACGAAAAATAAACTAGCAGACAGAAGTTTTCCTCTTAAGGGCACTCACAGTGCAAGCACCAGTTGCTGGGTCCTAGTTCAAAAGGTTGGCCCAAAGACACACCTCCCCACAGTGCAAGTACCCTATTTTGTGTGGCTTAATTGGATGAAGTTACTCTGGGAGGAAACTGAGTCCACAGTGAGCGTTATCCCAACCGCTTCGTTCTCTCCACAATGCACCAAATTTATCCCCCACCTACCCTCTCCTCGAGCGCTTCATCTCCACGCACGTACGCATCACACACTCCTCGCCTTCGCTCTCTCCACAGCGTAGCGCACCAGCCCGCCGGAGGAGGTCGGTCACCAGCCACATCGGCCTTCGCCAGCGTGTGGGCGGGGGGGGGGGGGGTAGGGCATCGGTGTCCTTGGCGACGGCGTGGTGCTCGCCGTGGACTCGGTGTCCGTGGCAACGACGCGATGCATCCTCCTTCTCCCCGAGGAGATGCTAGTGCTCGACGCGGTCCGGAGCAGGGCAGACTACGTTGGCGGTGGCTGGCGCGCTGGCGCAGTGGCGGGAGGCGTCCCGGCGTCGGCGCGGTGTGGCGACGAACAACCGGAGCGTGGGGCTGCGGTTCCGGCGCCGCCACAACCGGATCGGCGGCTCAGCGTTGGATCTGGCCGGGTCGACGGAGTGGATGGCGTAACGCCGACGGGGGGCGGGAGCAGACGGCTTCTCCACCTCGCCGATTTCCCCTTCCTTTTCTCTACCAAATTACTCAAGAATTTTGTTGGTTTGGTCTGCATCTGTGGTGGTTTTCTTCCTTTTCTCTACCAAATTACTGAGAAATTTTGTTGGTTTGGTATGCATCTGTGGTGGTTTTTGCGTTTAGGGGATTTCAGTTCGTCGATGATTCCGTTGGAGGGCGATTTGGGGTTTTCTGCAGGTGGATTCGGCGCGAGGGCACGGGGCAGCGAAGAAACGCTGCCCACAGCGCGCGTGCTTCGCTTTTCCCCGTCCGCTCGCGCCCTCGCCGCAACGAAGTTTTGTGCCGTTTAGGTAGGGGACGAGAAACCTAGCTGAGGTGCGGGCCTCGTCGCCACGTCGACCCGAATCTGAGCTGGCGCAACGAGATCACGCACCAGCTCAGTGCACTGTGAAAGGCCTAACTTCAAGTTTTCACCAGCTGGATACTTACAGGCACCAATGTTTTAGAATCTCCAGCCCCCTAAACATGGCATGTTTCCCTTTTGTTCAAACTTTTCGTAGTGGTGATGATATTATTGAAACAATTTTCAACAAGAAAAGAAAATCTAGCAAACATATGCAGTTTCAGTTCTGCATGTTTATCCCATTTCGCCGTGCGTGCGCGTACTCTTTTTGGCCGGTGGAGTACACGGGTCTCAGAGAATCGTTGCTGGGCGCTCCTGCAAAAAATACAAAATAAAGTGCCATGGATTTTAGTGCGTTTTTGGTCGCGTCTAAAAGGAATCAAAGTCATAATATATGCTACTGTGATCATCATGTATAGTACTACTATAATCACCATATTGTATATGTATCGATTGATTTATTCATTAGTCTATAGTGCTATTGTTGCTGCTACCGGTAGTGTCTAGTGTGTGGTGCTAATTAATATTCCTAGGCACTATAATTGGATTAGAAGGCTCTAATCGTTTTTAATTAGATTTGGATGGTCCATGCCGTTTTGATGCTTAGCGCTCAGGATATGGTCATTGGGACCTAAATTATCTGGAGAAAGTGACCTATCTGATTAAAAATTATAGGTGTGCCATTTGTGCTTACGTACGCAGTCTCACCCAAAAACAGAAACTTCATTGTTTAAAGTACCATGCACAGAGGGAATGGTAATTTGGCACACCAAATTATTACTCCCTCCGTTTTAGATTATAAGTCATTTTGACTCTTCATATATGATCAAGTTTGTAGATAATTTACAACACCAAACTAGTTTCGTTAAATCTATAATTAAACATGTTTTCATAATATATTATTCTTGGGATAAAAACGTAACTAGTTTTCCTACAAACTTGATTAAATTTGGAGCAATTTGACTTTGACCAAAGTCAAAATGACTTTAATCCGTATAAGATGTGCACGGTGAGAAGAATATGATATAATAGAAGGGAACAAAGTCGACCATAGTGGTCAACAAGAGCACCTTCAATAGTCTCCTAATAATCCATCTTCAATAAAGTGATATTGAACTATCCCAATATCACTTTTTATTATTAGGAAGCTACTTTTGCAGCTCCCCAATACTTTATTTTCGCTGTACATCATGACATATAGGCTCTATCCATTAGATGGCCAACACCATCTTCTTTATCTCTCCTTGACGGTCAAATTCATTGTCTCCGCCCTTCCTCCGCATCCCATGTTGGCAATGGGGCCTCATTTCCCATTTATGTGCGGGAAATTCTCTTTAGGACGGGAAAGGTTAGAATTGGTTCCTCATAAGAAGTCGAACGAGATAAATTATGTCACGTCAGGTTTCATGGGGGCAAAGATGATCCCCCATTCGATCATTCCCCGTCCCCTGCGGAGACCCACATAGCTTTCAAGTTTAATGTTTTTTACTTATCTTATGTGACTATATTACTTATGATCTTTGCTAAGGGGGTATTTGAATCTCCTGAAGATGAAGATGAAGATTAAGTGTTTCACGCAAAATGAGATGGTAATAACGTGTGATTAATTGAGTTTTAATTATTGCAAACTTGAAAAGGATTAATCTGATATTTTAGAACAACTTTCATATAAAAAGTTTTCGTATGAAATGCGCCGTTTACCAGTTTGAAAAGCGTGCCACGAATATCCAAAACTTAATCCAATTTTGTAGGTGGAAACGAACGGGGCAAATATTAATATTATTTTTTTTATCATGTGAATTAGTGGATATATGTTGATATATTAATATAAAGTGTGAATATGCGTTTTACGTTCGCATATACAATTTGATATGTACATATTGTTTTAAGCAGGAACAGAGGGATTAATTCCCATGCGGAGGCGGGGATGGGAATTAAGTTTCCCCAATTATTTTTCGCCGAGACGAGGACACATAAAGGTTTGACTCATGTGGATCTTGGAGGACGCATTGGATGAGCCAACGACGAGTGTGCGCTCGAATTTAGCGAGCAACGCCCACTTCGGCTAGCTAGAGCTCGGGGCGGTGGAGCTCCTTTGGGCAGCGCTAGCTAGGCAGTGGTGGCAGAGCTCCTTGGGCACCAAAATTTGGAAAACTTTGATGGGGGTATTTATTGTCAAAATTAAATGTGCTAACCGCATAAAAAATGCCACTTGTTCGTGACTGAAGGAGGGATTTGAGTACTATCATTTTGAGATCCCACCACGGAAGACACAATTTTACCCATCACACCCATGCACACCACATCCTCAATTACAAAATATAGAAAATTATATTTTAAAAAATATGTATCTTTATTTTCTTTTTTTTTTTGAAAAAAAGAACAAAACTCCAAGTACTTACGAAGGGCAGCCAAGCCCACCCGAGAATACATGTGCATGCATCCATCCATACTACTTTCGTTTAAAATAAATAAATTTAGTACGAAATGTGATATATTTTGGATCATTTAGTCCCATATACTATTTGGATCCAGGGACTAAAAATTGCTAAAGGCACGTGGACCAAGGGAGATGCTGCCACTTTAGTCCCTATAAGTACTTCCAAGAGGGACTAATGGATTTTAGTCCCAATATGCACTTTTAGTTTCTTTTAGTCACACCTGTTTGGATTTCTAGGGACTAAAAGAGATTAAGGTGGTGTTTGAATCTCCTGAAGATGAAGATGAAAATGAGGTGTTTCACGTAAAACGAAGTGGTAATAACATGTGCTTAATTGAGTTTTAATTATTACAAACTTAAAAAATAAATTAATCTGATATTTTAGAACAACTTTCATATAGAAAGTTTTCGCACGGATCGCACCGTTTAGCAGTTTGAAGAGCGTGCCACGAAAATCCAAAACTTTATCCAGTGTTAGCGGTGGAAACGAACAGAGCCTAGAATAGAGGGACTAATGGATTAGTCCTATGAACCAAACAGGGTCTAAGATTATAAACCTGGACAAGTTTCCTATAGTCCTATATATACAATACAATATGTTACATCCCATATACTTCATCCGTTTCACAATGTAAGTCATTCTAGCATTTTTCACATTCATATTGATGGTAATGAATCTATTGTGAAACGGAGGAAGCAAAATTATTTTATTTGAACGGAAGTAGTACTTACCAAAACTGAAACTGAGCAAATTAATCAAAGTTGGTGGTTATGCCTGGTGGTTGACAGAAAAATCCAGGAGCTAGCTTACCTGTATATATCATCCCAACCCTATCAGCTGGCGCATGTGTGTGTGTCCCCTTGCAGCAGAAACAAATGAAGGGATAAAGCTCTCTAGCCTAAGCGATATCGATCAAGAGGTGGCTGCGGGGAAAGGGGAGGAAAGCGGCGTGGCCGGGCGACACGGCGGACGGCGACGTTGCCCCATGGCTGTCGCCCCACGTAAACGAAGGAACAACTGCCCCCCGCGTCTCGATCGACGTACACACGAACGAACGCACGCAGCGCGGCCGACCGCGTCGCCGTCGGCTGATCGATCACATCGAGACGTCGCCGTCGGGTCGGTCGGCTGCCGGCATCCGTCGATCGTCACCAACAAGTGCAATGCAGCACAGAAGAGGAGAACAAAGCGAATTACTCCTAATTAAGCAGCAGCAGCTGATCGCCTGATGTTGTGTTTTTTTTTGGGGGGTGGGCGGGGGGGGGGGGGCGGCTTTGGCGGCTTTGGACGAGTCCGAAACGCAAATTGGGCTGAAAACCTTAGTGGGCCGAAATGGGGCCAGAGGCGGCAGTTCTTATCTTGAGGGGCCGAGGCCTGGTTTGGGAGGCCATCACCAAGCTCAGAGTGTTAATGTACAGGGGATTGCTATTTAGCACACACATTTTTTACTACTTTTTTTGTGAAAGCTTTTATATGTAAAAATTTCATCTGGAAACTTCATTTGAAAAATTTTCTTCTCAAACTTTTCATAAGAAACTTTGGCGCGGGCTTTATGGATTGCTTATAAGCAAATGTTATAAAATAAACAACGATTAAAAAATACCACAAAAACTAACTTCAAAATTAGTTTTTAAAATAGATTTTGGCTAAAAAAATCACAATGAAGAAACACACAAATCAACTTAAAAATAGTTTTTAAAATTTAAATTTAGGCTTATGAGCCTAAGCGAAACAATAGGGCTAGTAGTATTTTTATGATATGGAAGGGAGGAAGAAGAATAACGTGTGTTGAACTATTGATCACCAGATGGTTTCATAGAAAAACTACTCCTACATGATACTATTACCATGTACTCTCTCCCCCCAATCCAGATTTGTAGTACTGAGTGGTTTGATATATATTAGGACGGAGGTAGGTAGTACTACGTGTCATGTTCACTATAGAATCAGTAGTTAATTGTCTAAGTTTGTTGTAGCTAAACAAACGATCAATTATATGTAGTATTATTGTGTATAGATATGGCATGACGAGATTATATCGACAGTAACCGTCTAAACAGCTATTCGTATCATACGGGAGAAAATCCTATAAAATCCGATCGAGCTTTGAAACAGACGCACATGTCACCAGCTCGTGGCTGTGTCTGCTTACAGATGGCGATTTGTTGATGCGTATGGAATGGAAGCCGCCGTCTGTTTCATGGCAGCCAACAGTATACGGCTAAATATAGCTTGCAGAATCCTAAGCTGATTTGTGCCTTTATCACTCGATTAATCAAGCAGAGATAATTGTACCATGAGAGAGCAGTTGCCAGATGATAAGTAGCCTTAAAATGGTGCTAACCTTATCACTTCTACTACTTGGCACTAGCAGTGTGATGTCATCATGATTAAAATGGTGGTCCATCAGAAGTTCAGAACTCCATTGGCTGACCATATTATTCAGAGCGAGGTCATCATGTGTGGCAACTTGCAAGCAACGGAAGAACTTGATGGGTAATTTTAAATTCTTCCCGAGAAAACAGCATGATCTGCACTGTGTAATTAACTAAAACGGATTTCTTTGGTCCACAGGCTGACAGGCTCCAAATGCCATCCTGACCAAGCAATAGAAGGGAAAAAAAAAAAGCAAGAGCACACAGATGCAAGACAGTCTAAGTCAGAACTCAGAAATAACAATACAGGCCCATTTCAATATACAAATGCCATGCCCTCTTCAAGGTAAACTCTTTATACTGAAGATTATATCATTCAGTGTGCTGCTAGCTCTGACTCAGTTTGGAGCACTTGCTTTCTGTGGGCATTGCTGTTTTGAGCCACTTCAGTCAAGCTGGCATTGCACATCCGACAGCCTGGTCCATGAGCACAGCTCACTGCTCCTTTTAGAATACAATGACAGCCAAAGCATCACCATTAGCTAGAGTACGTGACAGAAAAAAGAAAGCTTTGAGAATGTGATGGCCAACTCACTGCTGCATGTACTGTTTTCAGCTCGCTTTGTCCATCAGCATGGAGAAGCAACAGGCACAATTCAGAGGAAACTAAATCTGACTAGATATTTCTTTTTAACACAATGCTTTATTTGCTATACCTTGGTGCAAGATGGCATCCCCCACAAAAGGGTTTGTGTATATGAACATGAAAAAGACTTCTACTGACTACCAACACAAATGTAGTTAGAAAAATCAGGCAATACTACAACATGACATGAGCTTTGTGCACTGGCAGGAAGAACACTGCTTAATTGGCCTTACTCTGCTCTGCTAGATTGAGCTTAATCGGTCTTGCTCTGCTCTGCCACATTGAGCTTAATTGGGCGTGCCTCGAATCCACCTCCCTTGCGGTTCTCAAGAGTGTAAGGCATGTATGTTCCGAGGATCTTGTCCCACATGACAAAGAAGGGCTGCGAGAAGTTGTACTTGTTGCCATAGAGCTGGTGGTGAATGTCATGGTAGGCGCTGTTGTTGCTGAAGAAGACATGGAGGATGTTGCCCGGGAGCCACAGGCCGCAGTGGTCATCGACGGTCTTGATGGTCGCAAACGAGAAGAAGAATATGGCCGTCTTAGGAGTCATGCCGGCGATGAGGAAGGAGAGGGCGCCGCCGATGGTGTCCAGGATGAGGCCCTCAAGGGGATGGTTGTAGAGAGCTCCAAAGGCATATGGGACTACAAGAGTGTGGTGCTTGGAGTGGACATGCTTGTACAAGAACTTGTTGACATGCATATATCTGTGCATGAAGTATTGCCATGTGTCCATAACAAACATCGCAATGATGAATTGCAATGCTATCACAAGGGCCGGAGGCTGCTTCCTCACAGTACCACTTTCATCACCAATGATCTACATTTTGGGAAAATTGCAAGATTGTAAGTACACATAAGAAGTTTCATCAAGTAGAACGAAAGTTGGTTCAAAGAGAAATTTCTATTAGTAGTGGGAACCCGTTGCATACTATTTTGAACTTCATTATCTAAAAATACTATTTCGAACTTCATTATCTAAAAATACTATTTCGAACTTTGTTGTTTTATTGTTTTCAAGATCTTCGTATATTAGCTTGCGCAAAATGTTCTAAATCCAATGTAATAAATTTCCCCATGTGAAAGCCACCAGAGGAAACCCTGTTTACTTAATAGGTTAGCTTCAGAGTTAACTACAGTTTAAGGCATGTTCAACAGGGAGACAAGACTCAAAGCTTCGTATGCTCCCAAAATCAACATCCAACACCACCAATTCTGTTTGCTACTACAAGGCTAATTTTTCCCCACATTACAAATGCTACAACAAAGCTATCCAATTCCACATCCACTCAGCAGTTATCAAAAAGTCTATTGTTTCAGACCTGTTCATGACAAATTCTCAAATCCATCTCAAAACTGAACTTTCTTCTCCCCTATGGCAAGAACCTAACAGCAGCGCTAAGACAAATGTGAGGAGAGGGATTGTTACCGTGAAGAGGAGGAGGGAGACGGCGATCTGGAAGGACTGCTGGACGAGGACGCCCTTGACGACGGTCCACTTGGAGACGACGTTCTTGGTGGCCTCCTCCCCCTTGGGGTGGAGCCTGTAGTCGTCCATCCCCATGGCGTCCATCACGATGTACAGCCCCGAGTAGAGCCAGTACACCGCAATCGGGACGAACGTGCCGAGCAGCTCGTCGGACACCGCGAACGCCATCCTCGAGACACCCCAAATCTCCTTCAAATCCTCTACCGGCTGCACGCACTGCCATCAAAAAAGGAGCAAATCTGAATCGCAATACGCAGGCATTGGCTGGCGCCGCGCACGAAACCCTCAAAGAAACCAAAATCCTTGAGAGAAAAGAGCAGGGAAACGGCTCGGATCTTACCAGGAAGCGAAGAAGAAGAAGAAGGCAAGAACGCAAGAAGGCTCTCCTTTGATTCTAGTGCTGCTGATTGCTGCTCCGAGGTGAGTGGATATGGTGCAGGGCGGCCACTCCGGCGAGTACTTATAGCGAAGCAATGCGGAGGGGGGGCAATGGCCCAGGGCGGTGGCGGTGGCGGGCGGGCGGGGTCTGAGAAGGGCGGCGAGACCGGCGACTCGTACAAAGATTGGTTCTTTTTTTGGACGGAGGCGAGACGCACTCGAGGAAGGAAGGAAGACCGGCTCGGAGAGGAGAGGAGAGGAGAGAAGGCGAGCCGTCCACTCCTCCTATCTGTTGCTGTCTTGACTTCACTGGAATCTGTGTGGAAGGAGAGGAGGGCTCTTCTCAAGCTGGACAAAGGGTTGGTTGCTGCTTCTCCGGTTTAGGTTGTGTTTTGGGTTTTTTTTTTTTTTGTTTTGAAATTTTTGAATATTTAGTATTAAAAGTAAACTATTGTAAAAGTTGTTTTCCAAGATGTGAATCTTTTGGCCACGCAAAATAATAATGTCATGTCGGTCTGTCTGGCGTGGTAGAACAAAACTGTCAAGCTTACTACACGCCAGCTCGTTCAGATTTTGGAAATAAGTTTTAGAAGGGTTTATTTTTAAAATTAAAAATTAGGAAGGTATGAAAAAAAACTCCACTTTACTATCTTCTACGCACTTTTTTTCACATGCACCCTTTCCGAGTTGCTAAACGGTATATATTTCTAAAAAAAGTCTATAGAAAAGTTTCTTTAAAAAATCATTTAAATCTATTTTTAATTTTTTTAGCTAATACTTAATTAATTATATGCTAATAAGCTATCTCATTTTTTATGTGGAAAGGAAAAGTCCCCAACTCCTACTTCCAAATACATCTGGCATTCTAGGATTTAAATTATATAGAAAAGTTTCCTGTAGAAAATATTTAGAACAAAGAACTGATTCCCTACAAATTTCTTTGAAATTTTAGTGGACTAGGCTACTATAGAGGAATTGTGGAGAAAAATAATCATGTCTTCATCTTTCTATAATTTCAAGCTCATGTGTTTTTCCCATGTATAATTGAAACTGTAGTTTTGAGGCTTTTCTAAGTTTTTAGTTTTCATAGGAATTTAATTAGCACGATATTCTATTTTTTATTATTATTTTTTTAGAGAAGGGTATTTTTTTATCCGGCCTCTATATCCAACTGGATATATGCAGCCTTTTTTTAATAGGAACTTAGCCTATCGAACAGGGAACTAGCCCTCAAATAACCCAATCTGAAATTCGCTCTTACGGAGATTTAAACTCAGGATCTTGGAGTGCTACTCAGGTCACTGCAAGCACGATATTCTATTATATGTTTCTTTTTCATTTTTGTATTTTCACAATTCCACGTTTTAAAAGAAGACCTATAATCTAGATAACTAACCCTAGTGGTAAGTGGCGAATGTGATTACTGTTATACAATTGTCAAACAGAAAATTATGCCGGCTAGCACACAGGATTACAGGAGATTGGAATGGATTCTCAGATGCATTAACTAAGGAGATAGCACGTGCTGGGATGTTTTGACCAGGCCATTATTTTTTTTACTCGAGTTGTTTTTTATGCCAGCCTGTACCGTCCAAAAGAAATTATTTGTACAATTTAAAATTTTAAAACTTAGTTTTGTAACTAAAATTAGATGTTTTTAGTTGTTTTTACTTAGTTTTGGCTTTATGAAAACTAAAAATAGAAGTATACAAGTTTTATCGTAAAATTATTTTATATTAGTCATGTATTTTTAGTTAATAAGTCGCAGCTAAAAATATACCTTTCAAGTGGACAATAACAGTATCACTTGGCAGGTTTGTAGGTTGACACAAATTAGGGTATTTTTATGTTGAAAAGGCACTTAATTATGGTGAGCACGTCACATTTTTTGCTTGGAAATTTTTTGTCAAACTTGGAGAAACCAGGATAACAGACCACAGGATCATCATATATACTATCATGATTCTACATATCATTCCACGTGAGATTTTGAGATTGACCTCTCGTCGCAGGATGTCACATTATCACATCCCATCACACCAAAGCACTATACTGGAGTACTCTTAACGAGTAATTTTGCCCCAAATCTTCTACGGTGATTCAAATCAATGATCATTTTGATGGATGAATTGGACAACTTGGAATTGACAAATGGCATATGCCTTCCTCTACGCCTTTCCATTAAGGCAGGCGTTACAAAATTATTTGCCCGGACAGAATAAAGCTGCAAATTTAATTACCCCCTCAGTTTCACAATGTAAATCATTCTAACATTTTTCACATTTATATTGATGTTAATGAATTTAGATAGATATCAATATGAACATGAAAAATGTTAGAATGACTTACATTATGAAACGGAGGAAGTAGTTTTTTTAATGAGTTACTTCGAGCCGCCTAGCCACGTTGTCAGTGTGATAAAAAATACGAGCCTTTTGTTGTAAAAAAGTGTACATTTTCGCTTTCAATAGTGTGTGATAGAGCGCAGGTGTGCGCGTATGGAATGCACATCTATAAGCGTATGGAGTGGGCATGTATGCATATACATCTTTGTGTAATTAGAATAAAATTATTTTATTAAAATTAAGTAAGCGCAACTTAACTGATTAGATTCTTTATAGTGGAATCAACTCATTCGGATAAATTCTAAACTTAACACGGGTGTTCGTATTTACGGTTAATTATTCTTTCCGTGATAGATAACGTATATGTCAATAGAGAGACTCACATGTGAATATCAAGATATGAGATCCAATTAAGATGCTTATAGAGGTATGATGTACCTATGGACGTTCATAAGAGTAAATGTACGCGTGCTATGAGCATATACGTCTGTACTGTGATTCTAAGATTACCTTTTATTTAAAAAGCAAGGTAGTGTTTGAGAACCATAGTGTTCCACGCTAGGGAGAAGTACTACCGTACCGAACGAGGCTTTCAACTCCAAAGGCCAACCAGTTTAGACCAGATCGTCCGGAACGGAACGAAAAAACAGAACGGCGTTGTATTCCGTGGAACAGTAGCATCGCGTCCATGTTGCTCTACCGGCCATTCATCTATTCTGACATCTTCGGTTATGGCTTGGTCAGCAATGGCGCAGTTAAAAATATTTTTAAAAAAATCAGCAACAGAAGCCCATTCCCTTGACTAATTTCGCTCTGTCGCTACCAGGGTTTAAAAGAACCGGACTTCCTAAGCTCGATTTTTCTAAAAAAAATAAGACTGGATTTTAGATTTGTGACAAAATTTAACCGAATTTTACCAAGAGTCGACGGTTTTCATAGAATAAACGGTCGACTTGAGAGCGGTTTGATAAACCTGGTTGCTAGTGCATGTCACCATTCCATAATAGACTTGTTGGCCTTTTGCTTCCTACCATGGCACAACTGCTTCACACTGTACCAGTTCTGCTTCCAGTTGATTCATTGAACTAGTGGTATACATGCAGTTGCCACGGAGGAATTATTCGAGTGGTTTGACAAGCACCTGATTACGTTAAGTTTTGGACGACTGATCCACCACTCATCAACGTGCCTAATCTATTAAGGGCTCCTTTCATTCGTAGAAAAAGTGTAGGAAATTTGAAGGATTGAAATCCTTTGGAAAAAAAGTCCTATGGAAACCTCTGAAACAAGGGATTGAATCCTATACTATCCTTCAAAATTCCTATGGAATGGCTAATCCTATAGAGATTTTGGAGAAAAGTTAGCAAGAGGTCCAACCTCTTGGAAAAATTCATTTGAGTCTATCCATCTCATCCGATTCCTGCGTTTTTCCTGTGGTATAATCAAACGGTCATTCCTGTTTTTCCTGTATTTTCCAATCATCTGTTTTACACCTGCATTCCTGTCAGAATCCTACGTTTTTCCTATTCATCCGTTTTTTCATTCCTGCGATTCAAGGGGGCCCTAACTAGATGCTACTGATAATACACATCCGCACCCACTTTTCTTGGCTCTAGAAAGGCTAGATAGCATCATGCCATGAGTCTACTTCTCCGGTCTCTGCACGGTAGGGGCCAAAGTTGAATCATAGAATATAAGAGCGTTTTTTTTGGAACGCGGGATTCTCAAAACGCAGAGAGAGATTAAGGTGTCATGACATCTCAAATCCCATGGATTGAAAAAACACATGAAAACGTATGAATAGCCATTTGATAGAACACAGGAAAAATATAGGAATAAGAAGAGAGACCCTAAGGATTTGTTCCAAGAGGTTGAAGCCCATGTTTAAATTCCTCCAAAATTCCAATGTTTTGAGCCAATCCAAAGGAATTTCATAGGAACTTTTTTTAATAGTTATTCCTATGAACCAAATGACCATTGAGGAAAATTTTCCATAGGATTGAAAATTTATAATGGTCTAGAATCAGCTACTAAGCTCTACTTGACCACCATCAAAAACTAGGTCAGAATGGGACTGCTGTGCTAAACTGCTAACCGCACGGCACGGCCATACGTCCATACGTAAGTCACCTCGGACAAAACTGATGAAGCACACAAGGGCACAAGTAATAATAAAAATAATTGAAGAATACAATCCCCAGCGAATTAGCAAGGGTTATAATATTTATAGGAAGGCAAAATGCATCACCTTCCACAACAATGCGATTGAGAACTCGAAAAAAAATTCTCAGCTTTCATGATGCAATCAGCCCAAGGAGATCACATATATAGCCTTCTTCTTCTTGGATAGGGATGAAATCAGATTGGAATCAGGAGGACAATATTTGTACCAGATCCTGGGTTTGTATTATATACACTATCCAATACACTTTCATCTCTAGTCTTGGATCAAGAGTTTATAATCATCCAAGGTTCAAAGAACACAAACGAAACCACCCAGCCTCATAGCCCTACTTGAGCCTTGTTGCCTTGGCGGAATGCCAAGGCCAAAAGAATGCGGCAACACGCCAACAAAAAGACGAGCTTAAGATTCATGGATATAACTTTGCAGCACAATTCAACAGCATGGGTGAACAAGGTTGGACCAGGACATCATTTGTGCAGGGAGCAGATCAACGAGGACAGAAAATACAGGTAAAGCAAACCACAGTGACAGGAACTGTGACAACCATCCAGGTTTCCTAAGGTTTGGACACAACTTCTAAATGGCACCGATGCATCTAGCAGTATAACCGGCTCAGGGTAAAAACATGGTAAATTCAGAGTACCAATCATCGATACGCTGGCGCGCCAGGAAAGGAATAGAGAGACGAAACCGATGCACCAGGTGCATTAAGCCTTGTAGAGGCATACCTTTGACTGATATCAGAATATGCGGGATTGGGGACCTCATAATGAGCTGTTGGATAGGGTGCGCGGAGAGGGAGGTCCACAGCATGAGTGATGCGTTGGTCAGAACGGTAAAGATCCTCTACACGAACAGCACGAGCAGAAATTTCTCCAGGACGGTACAGATCCTCCACATGAGCACCACGGATAGGAATTTCTCCTGGACGATACAGATCCTCCATGCGAGCACTGTGAGCAGCAACCTCTCCTGGACGATAGAGCTCCTCCACACGAGAACCACGAGCAACAATCTCTCCTGGACGGTAGAGCTCCTCCACACGAGAACCGCGAGCAGCAAGCTCTCCTGGACAGTAGAGCTCCTCCACCCGAGCACCAAGTGAAGCAATATCCCCTATCCGCCTGAGTTCCTCAACACGGGCAGCACCATCAGATCTTGTGGCTGGGACTGCTGTATAATCTCTTGAAAGTAATGGATCAGCCACAGTTCTGGCAGCAACACTGAAGTTCAAGGAATTTGTTAGCCAAAAGCATGGTATTGTTCTAAGTAAGAAAATTGAAGCCTATAATAACCAAAATAGGATGTAACAGTTAGTTTGGGTTAGTATTCAAGTGTACACCTACAGCAAACAAAACATGCTTAATATAGATGATACGCTGATAGAAATTTATTATAATACTATAGTGCATAAAACATTTGTCCAATTTGTTTTCACTGGTGGATTCATAGTTTACCAAACTAACAGTGTCATAATAAGATCCACTCGCCGCAAGCGGGTTACCCACTTATTTAGCCAATAAGTGGGTTCATGGGTTGACCCACTTGAGCCTTACTCTCCATTGTCAAAAACTTAAAATACTACTCCCTCTGTCCAAAATAAAGCAACCAAGGATGGGATGGGACATATCCTAGTACAACAAATCTAGACAGGATATGTCCCATCCCATCCTAGGTTGTTTTATTTTGGGACGGAGGGAGTATTGTAGCACTTTTACGGTGGTATGTTGGGAAAAAAAAAACATGAACTACGACATGTTTTCAGAACATATTTTTCCGTCAGGAATAAACTAACAAAACTAAGTTTCCACAAGGAATTAGGTCAAATTTAAGGATGGGCGTGGGTCACTGACTGGTGCATTTAGTTAATTTTGTTGAACTAGACAAATTTATGACAATCAAGCAACCAATGGAACTTCTCTTGCAAAGTTGCAAACGGAACTTTTCTCTTTTTCACACCTTAGAGAGCTATATCTCCAAGGGAACAGTTAAGATGAACTATAAATGGGCCATCATGTACATAACACACGTTAACCTTTCTTTTGCTCAGAACTGCTTTGTGTTACAATGGTCTATTGACAATCTGACACGCTTCTTCCATGGATTCCTTTTCTACATTTCCTAATATATAAACTATATGGTTATTAAGGCGGGTAAGGCGACCCACCCACGCCTTACTAGTTACCACTATAGTGTAAAACCGCTAAGGTATGGCGACGCCATAACCTAAGTGATTAGCAGCATCAGAAGAGAGAGAGAAAGAAAACTCAGGCCAGCCCAACAAAGCCCAATAACGTTCATACCAGCCCAAAGTCAAAGAAATAACCCTAACACCCACACCAGGTACACACTCTCCCCTCTCAAAGCGCTGCCTCCAATGTCACTTCTTCCTCACGCCTGTATCGCTTCTTCCTTGTGCTAGCTCTGCTCCTCTATCTGTGCTCCTTACTCCCCTGATTCAGAATGAATCCAGTGCTTCTCTTTGTATGTGCTCCTTCCCTTGGATGGATCTAATGCTGCTCCCTTGAGTCAAGATGAATCTGGTGCAGGGGAGAGAAGAGGAAACCAGAGCTAAGGGGCAGCAAGATGGCGATGGCATGGAGCAGAGAAATGGGAAAATGGTGTAGTTGCTGCTTCCTTCACCTCTTCTCCCTCTCCCTCTCTGGGTTATGGCATTAAGCCCTTAAGGTGGAGGGATGCCTTAACACCCTCAGGGAGCCCTAGTATAGCGACGCCTTAACAACCATGGTATAAACTAGAGATGGCATTATTATCAAGTATCAGAATTCTGTTGAACAATTCTAAAGAAATGCTAATAAAAAATCGTAATATATTTCTTAACCTCAAGATTGTACCATAGAAATATTTGTGGATTAGATAAGTTATGAGCACTTCAGTTTAATTGATAACATAAAATTGCACTTGCAGAGCTGAATGATAAGAGAGGTGAAGGCATTTGGGCTCGGTTCAATTATCTAAGAAAGTGTTTCACAGGATATATATACTCTATTTTAAAACCAGGATACTGGTCATGTTCCATTAGTATAAAAGACAATAAAAATGTTCTAGGTTGCTAATGCATTGATAGTAACAAGTCCAAACATTTCTCACACGGTATCTTTACATTTGGGGAAAAAACACAGCTTCAAGCGTTAATCTACAAAAAATAACTAGCTAATCAATTTTATGTCAGTTTTCAAATATTTAACTAACCAATGGAAAGATCAACTTAATTTGCTGAATTAGTAAGTATTTTCCCGTCTCCAAACACTATGCGTTTCCAAATGTTTTACTACCTTTGTCCCAAAAAGAGTTCACTTTTAGAAACAAATCTGGGCATGCCTCTTGTCCAGATTCATGTATAAAAGTGCAGTCTTTTTGGGACAGGTAGTATTTATTAACCACAATGACAGACCAACATGCAAGAGAGAGAAGCTCTCGCAAAATTTCTACAAGACATGTTACGAATAATAAATATGGACCACAACTTAGGAAGCTTTGTGCATTAACGTACCGATCAGGCAGTGGATCCACTTGAGAACGATAATATGGAACATCAGATGGAGCCAAATGGCGGTAGTATGCATGTGGAACATGCTGAATCTCTGGGATAGAAGGGCCATGACGAGGCTCTAGGGCATGCGGCACAAGACGAGGCTCTATGTCAAGAGGAACGCGCTGAGACTCGCGTGCAACAAGTGTTTGCTGATAATGTATGTGGGGACCATCATGAGCATTAGACAAAGAATGATCAATCCTATAATCCACTGGATGTGGATCAAAGCGTGTTGCCCTGTATAAGTCTTTAGGGGGAGGAACATGCACGACAGGCAAAGAAGATCGTCTTTCTTCATATTGATGTGGATGTGATTTTCCTTCATAGTGGTGCCTCTCTTCAAGAGGCTTCTGTGGAGCTGGTTGAGGTACACTCACAGACTCAAATAGAGCTATTAGCCTATGGACCTGCACAATATCATGTAATACATAAGATAAAGTAAATACTAACATCTATGATTTGTTCTTTTAAAAATTTCTGTTTTGAACAAAATTCAAATGACACTCACTTGTCTAGAGTTGAGCTCGGGATTGAACTTGCTCTTTGCACTATAGTTCTCTCTGATTGCATCCTTAAATCTGCTCTCAGGAAGTGGAAGGCAATCTTTATCTATCTTAAATTTCACCTGTGGCAAGCTCAAGCACAAAAAATAGTTTTGAGTACAACGAAAATATCAAATCTTCAACACTAACTACTCTAGATGAAGCCCATTTTCAAACAGAAGGTTGTATGGAATCTTGTGCCCATGAATTCGTGCTTGATCATTGAAAGTAGATAACAGTCCAAATATGCAATTGTGAGGTCTTAAAAGTTGTGCACGGAATTGGCAATGGTGGTCCTAATATACATGCTGTACAGTCTTAGGTAAGAACCACTTGTACAAACATTCGTGACTTTCCATCATATGGTTTCCCAGATATGGTAAATTCCAACTAACCAATGGAAGTGCAGTAAAAACAAATCGACCCTCACAGAGTTACAGTTATATCTGAAATGACAACTTGAATATAAACCAAGCATCAAAGAACTCTATGGACATAAATGGTCACAAGCAAATCCTGTTATTAATAAACAGGGGCAGTGAATGTTCTCTTAGCAGTCTATCAAATCATTCAGTCACATTACTTACAGCACCACCTGTTTTCTTAATTAAAGCAAAGATGAATATAGCTAGCTAGTATATCTACATCTGTTTCAACAGATAACCAATGCAAATGCACAATTCAAGTTACAGCTGATGATGATGTCTAATGCATATGCATCAATCTTCCGAAAATGGAAATGCAATCTGTATCGACAACAGGGTTATTTTGTTCTCAGAAACAGTGTGAACCAGAAAGATACCATTTCTACTATCGCCAATCATAGGTTTGTGTACAAAAATCATTGGTGCGCCACAGTATCAATCAATCCCCAAAATAGTATGTACACCCTTAAGTATAAAAACATAAACCCCAAAAAACCATATTCACTTCCTCTTGAAAAAAAACATTCACAGCATATGAGTTTGTCTACAGCGATGGAATACCAGAATTACCTGTGCAGGGAATTTTCCACTGAATGCATCTCGAACAAGATCAAGCCCACCCTTTGAAACTGCCTTGTACACCCCATAAAGTAGCTTCAAGTCAAAATCATAGAGGAACAACCTCATCCCTGGTCGGATCTTCTCAACTATTCCGATTTTCCCTCTGGGATACCCAAACAAGCAGCTCTGAAAGCATTCTGGTTTAGTCTGCGCATTACACATGAATATAAGCCCTCCTCCCTTACTGTCAAGCCTCTCTTCCTTCTTGCTTCCCTCCTCCTCCTTCCTCCTTTCCTTCACATTGCTAGTCCTCTCCCCAGCAATCTCTTTTTTTCTCTTCTTGATGGCATCACCATCGTTGTTATCAGCACCTACACCATTCTTGGTGGCAACTACAGCATTAGCATTAGCATTAGCCTCAGCCAGCTTTGGTTTTAGCTTTAGCCTTCGCTTTGGCGTTGATGCTTCAGCCGTAGCTGCCGCTGGCGTCGATATCACCCGAGCTGCTGATCCATCGGCCACAGTAGCTGATCGCGGAGCCGGGGCTGCAGGCGATGCATCAGCATTGCCACCAGCATCACCCAGGGACGCGGCCTCTTTACCAGCCGCAGCGGCTGGCGCAGCAGCCTTCTCCCGGCTAGCCTTCCCCTTCACCTTCGCCTTCCCCTTGACCAACTTAGTCACCCTGAGCGATGCAGGGGTGGAAGGGCTCCCCTTGGACGACCCCCCATCCGCCCCACCGGCGGCGGCCGCCTTGACCTTGGCGGCGACGTTGGGCTTCTTCATCGTGGTTGACCTAGCGTGGACCAAATGGGGGGCAAACAAACGAACGAAAACCTATCATCAAAAGCTACACCACGCGCGCATCAAACGAACCAAATCGGGAAGGAAGAACAAATCGAATCGATCCCAACTCCGGATTGGATCTCCGACGAGGGAGGGCTACGAGAGAGATAGAGATGAAAAATACCTTCGATTCGATTCGATTCGCACCTGCTCGCGGGCAGCAGGGGAGAAGGCGCACGGGCGGGGAGGAGAGGAGCAGGCCGACCGACCACCGGTTTGCCCCCGGCCCCTCGTCGCCGGCGGCGTGCGCCGGAGCGAGGCGAGGCGGCGGAAGTTTCCCGGCCGTGCCTCCGCCGGGAACGGCGTTTCTCTTCGCGAAACTAGGGTTACGATAGCGCAAACGGAGAATCGAAGATAAAGCGAGACGGAGAGAGGGAGGGGTGGAGGTGTGGAGGGGGAATATGCTTTATGGGCCTTTATTTCCAAATTAGTAGTAGTAAATTTAGCACATTTTAGAAAACTTTTTTTTTCCTTCAACTGTCAATTTCCTTGAACTTTTCCTTAGCCTTGCTAGTAATGGGTATATATGCCACAAGTAGGATGACTCATCTAAGACTCTTATATCTACATATGTATTTTCTCTCTTCCATTCTAAAATTGCACAGTGAATATTAAAGGTAAAGTGTTTTTCAAGCAATATAGTTTTTCTTTAATATGTCAATGCTACAATTTTTGCAAAATGCTAATCTCGATAAAATAGTTATAGTTTCGTGACATTTACTCCGATTAATGCATATCACTATTAGGAACACTCACTAAGAACCTGCATAAATAGTAATAAGTGGTTTTTAATGGAGTATCCGCCAATAAATTTCCCGCCAAAGTCTACCTCCTCACTAGCTAAAACCTCATGCCTATGTTATGCAAATCCGATCAATAATATTTTTTTACATATCTAAATTACAACACCTTAACATCATAATGTCTTGCTCATATTGATGTTGTTAAAAGAGAAAAATGTAATTGATGTTGTAGAATTTGAAGGGTATTCCTGAAGATCAATGTCAAACATAATAAGAGAGATGACTTGTTTGGACCCCTAAGACCACCAAAGAGAAATGCCATTCATTCTATCCTAAGAACTAAATCCTAGTGTGCGATGACATAGTGACGATTATCATGTTGCTTAAGAGCATAGGAAATTATACGAATGAGTTTGAATATATGGTTAGATGTTTTCTCTTTGCTATCACTTGTTGGTAAACCGGAGGAATGTGAGCTTGCGGCACACGCCAAACTAACTGATGAAAGCCCTACAATTTAAAGCTTGCGGCACACGCCAAACTAACTGATGAATAAAGTACCTATTTGGTGACATTAAAAATTTTTTAACATTCATGAGGATAAAATTTGCTCACACCTTCGCATGAATTCACAATCTGTTAACCACCATCATCATTATGTCAATGACATGAGTGTATTGCACAACTTATTTTGGGCAAACTAAGATTTAAGCATCAATACATCGACAATTATCTCAACTGAAATTATGAAAGAAATAACAATTTCATAACAAAGGAATTTGTCATGTACATAAACATACATAAGGCAGGAGAGGGAGTGGAGCTTGAACAATAAAATGAAGGGGCCAATATGTAAGTTTCTTTGAAGTCTAGGCTACTATACTAACATGCGACAGATTATAGTGGACAAACTTCCCAAGCCCCAAGCTAACAAAAAAAAAATTCTTCATCAGTATTTCTCAGAATATCCTTTAAATTAATTATTTTTTCAACTTTCAAATATTTAACTACTTTCTTTGTGCCTTCCTATAATTGTCATAACCTCAGTTTTATTCCTCAACCATCAATACTCTACAACCATGGCCTTTAACTTCAAGCAGTCATGGGCATCAGGTTGACATCATAACCAATCACTTTGGTAGAATCCTTTTACAGTCCCATACTCCCATCCTGATTCAGCACTGCAGAAAAACGGGGAAATTAGAACAACATTGCATCATCTAGCTGACCAGCTCCAATCCATCACCGCACATAGGCAATCCATGCGAACATGTGATGCAGCCAATTTCCATATTTTCTTCGTATTACTCAAAATATTGACTAGCCACTTCTTGGCAAAAGAATCACAGCATGATCAGATACAGATTTCTCATGGACAGACGGCAGCTGGTGAGTCCACTAAAGATTGAGATGGCAGCAGCTGATAAGAGCTAGCAGAACAGAAAGTTGCTTCATGTGTCATACTCCCTCTGCCACAATATATCCAAACTTATAGTACTAAACTGTGTCTAATCTAATACTAAGTTGTTATATTTTAAAATGGATGGAGTACATAAAAAGTTAGTCTCAGCTAACATCACAAACGGACATGATTTTTCCTATTATTCGATAGAGTCATGCCAAATGATAATGATATCGAAATAAATTCTTTTCCTCTCCTTAGAAGGTCAACAGGGAAGGTTTCAGGAGAAGACTGCGAGAACTAAAATACAAACAAAATCCTGGTCATATAATCAAATGCATCAATATTATCTATACACAGCGTACTCAATTTTTCCAGGAACAAATAATCAAATATGTGGAGAAGTGTTTAATGGCGCTACCCCATGCTTGGCCAATGTCCTCCGAGCTATCGCTAATGAGGGCGCTCTTTGGTGCCTAGCAAGAGCTGCTAGGCTCTGTGATCTCTTTACTAGGACTGGGCTGCTAATGCACTAGTTTGTGTTTTTTTTTTCCTTTTGGTGTGTGGTATTCTGTTGTATCCTTGGTGGACGGGTATCGGAGTCTTTCTCTAACACCGTACACTTTTTCTTATCTATCTTAATGAAATGATAGGCATATCTCCTGCGTGTTCTAAAAAAAATCTGTGGAGAAAAATCAAGCAGGCAAGCTAAACGCGTACAATTTTATTAAAACTATATATCTATCCATTTCATGCGGAAACTAGTGAGCATTCTATTGTGCCAATTACAGTTGAAAAATCTAGGTGCCTGGCATTTCGAAACTATACATGCAGGAACTTTCAATAATTATTCATAAATTTGTTGCCCACAAATGCAGTTCTATCCAGTAACATTATGCCTCGGTAAAACACAACTATTAGTGCAGTGGAGTAAGATATGGGGAAACATTGACAAAATAAAATGTCACTGGATATATAACTCTTTCTCCTTTTTGGATAGATACAATTGGGAGATAAGTTTGCTATAAATAATACCGGCGGATGGGGCTGGCTGCGGCGGATGGTAGGATCCGGCGGCAGCGGGACCTCGGCTCCGCGGCGGACAGAGAAGCGGCGAATCCGGCGAGGATGCGGCGGCGCGGCGGCAGTAATCCGGAGCGAGGAGGACTGGAGGAGGAGCGCCGGCCGCGGCGCATGAGGCCGGCCGCGGCGTATGGTAGGATCCGGCGGCGGTGGAAGGGGACCTCGGATGCGGCAGTACAGAGGAGCGAGCGAGAGAGGAGGAGCGATAGTGGATGGAGCGATGTCTTCGCGCAATCGCGCGTGGATGGAGAGTAGTCTTCGCGACAGTAAATCGGGCGGTGGTGAAATCGTGCGCGCGGATGGACGGTAGGGATTAATTCGGATGATTTCACCCGTAGGATTGGAGGGGGGCAACTCCTCCTTTTTATACTAGTATAGATGAAACATAAATAAACATTAACAATTCTTTGACAATGGCTAGCTGAACAATTGATCCAAGGGTGATCGAAGGCCGAAAACATAGCCAACCTATACATAAATGTTGTTACGATCTGACCGTTAATTAGTTTTGCTTACTCTAATACAATTGTAACTATTCGGTACTCCCTCTATCCTGAAATATAGCAACTTTTGGATGGATATGACATATCATAGTAATATGAATTTGGACAGGCCTCTTATCCATATTTGTAGTATTAGAATATGTCCCATCCAACCAAAAGTTGCTATATTTTAGGACGGAGGGAGTATATACATAGAAAACATCCTTCTTTGACCGAGACATCGATACACTTATCTAATACGAGAGGGTGGACCAGAATACGACATGTGTACTCGGTCCCCCAACGATGTAACTTGCAATGTAGGTTGGCGAGGCTGACTGATAGGATAGATCCACGTGTAGAGATCGCAAATGTGCCACCCTTGCAGAGGTTTTGGCCAGTTGTGATGCCCCTAGGGTGCAGGGATGGGCTGAGACTAGCCGATGAAGGGATGTCTTCAAAATGACGATAAAGTGGAAGCTCCATGAGAGCAATGAGGCTACGATTGTAGGGTGACAATTTTGAGTGCAGTGATCCCTCTAGACGGCGTTGTCAAGGTGGCTCGCTCTCCCTTCCACTGGTCATTTTAGGATGAAAACCATATGTTCAGTTTTCCTTTTGCGGGCGATGGTGGTGCTATGGTGTTGTATCTTTATTGAAGGCGTTGTCTTGGAGGATCTGTTTTTGCCTTCCGTTTTCAGACGGTTGAGCCTATGTTTTTGGATGATGACGGTCCGTTCTTTCTCACACTCTCCCTCTGCAACCCCTCTCGGTTGTCTGGTAGACTTTGGTATCTATCGTCTTTTGGCGTGTTGGGTTGTTCAGCTTTGGATCTGTCGTGGCTCTAGTGATGTCTGATCTGGCTTAATTGTAGTCAGTGTGGTGCTAGTCCTTTGGTCCGTATAGACATTATCGATGTGTGAGGGTGATTTTGTTTTACTTTTCTTGATTAAAGTCTTATGTTTTCTTTTTATCTCCTATATCAATATAAAACATCACAATATCTCCTAATGTTAAAAAACAAGTAAATTGTACATTGGATCACCTAGTCCACCTCTTAACCCATCTTTTCACTTCAGACAACCCCTTTCTTGCCTTTTGTTTCACTAGCATATTAGAGTAAGTTTAATAGTATAGCTCACTACTAGTTCCAATTCATCTATAGCCAATCTAATAGTCAATTCATACAATAGTTGCTCACTATACTATTAATATATGGTCCCACCTGTCATACACACATCGCGTCTTGGAGTCTGTGCTACAGCTGGCTACAGATCTATAGCCCGCTGCTCTTCTCTCTCATCTTTTATCTTATTAAAATATGTTTATAGCTGGCTAATAGTCTGTTATTGTACCTACTCTTACCCATGCGTTGCAATAGGATTTTAATCAATGAAAATTACCATTAACCTCATTATTACCATTATTCTTTGTCTACATCTCTTAAAAAGTTAGGGAGTTGGTACTGGTGGAGGTTGTAGATTTAGCACTCACCACCACCACTATTCCTTTTTAAAGGAGTATAGATTTTGGACCCTTACTGTCCTCTAGCTCTCTTATCTATTTCTTGGCATAGAGCTAGATATAAGCTGCTAATCTCCTCACAAGTTAGTTATAAGTTATCAGCAAACCAGGACATGTTGAAGTTGGAGAAGAAGAATGAGGTTGAAGATGAAACAAACGGTAAGAAATGATGGTCTAAAGGGAAAAATACAGGTTAAGAGATAGTCCAAATGATGGTCTAGAGTGAAATTCACTTTTTAGAAAAGGAAAAAGTACGAATTACCCCCTAAACTCTTGTGACAGTACGAATTACCCCCCTGAACCATAAAATCAGACATATTACACCTTGAACTATTGATACCGGATGAATTACCCCCCTGACTCAATCCTGAGCGGTTTTTCTCCTACGTGGCATACACGTGGCGCCGACGTGGAAATCCAATCAGCAAAAAGAAATAAAATAAAATAAAGGGCCCACCTGCCATTACCTCTCTTCCCCTTCCCCCCTCTCTCTCTATCTCTCTCTCTCTCGGGTATGTGTGAACGGGCAGTGGGCGGCGTCGGCGGCGCGTGGATGGGCGGTCAGCGTGCGGGGGCCGGCGGGACATGTGACGCGGCAGCGGGCAGCGCGGAGGAGGCGAGGCGAGAGGTGGCGAGGTGGCCGGCCCGTCAAGCTCACTATTAGGGCCTCGTCCTCTTGCGGTCAGGGGAGTGACGGCTAGCACCGGACTTGCGACAGGGGGGTGAGGGCGGTGCGAGCGGCGACCGTGGACGAGGGCGGAGACCTGGGCGACTGCGATGAACGGGGCCGCCGCAGCATCCTGTTCCCGTCCACCGTGTCACGCCCGGAAGTTTCCCTTTTTTCTGCTTTAAAAATTGGTTAAATAAATTGCCCGAAGAAATTATCTTAATTAACCTAGAGCTAATTCCATAATTAATAAAGCAATTAATAATCGAAAATAGCGTGGTGGAATTTTTCTTGAGTTCCCCATGCTCCAATGCACTAACAAGATTTTTAGTGGAATTTTCAGAGCCTTGAAAATAATTTTAACCAATTAAAAATGAGCAAGCGCAATATTTTAAATTCCAGGAAAATCCCTTTCTCTTTTCCTCTTTTTCTTTTCCTTCCTTTTCTCTTTTGGGCCGTCGGCCCACTCCCTCCCGCGGCCCCTCCTCCCTGTGGGCCGGCCCAAGCCGCCCCCTCCCTCTCTCTCGGGACGCCGACAGGTGGGCCCACCTGTCGGTCGTCTCCTACCTCCGGCAACCGCCGCTGCCGTCGAAACCGCCCACGCCGCTGCCGCCGTTTCCCGCCGTTCTCCGTGCCCCACTCCGCCCGTGCCGCGCGCCCACGTCGCCGCCTCTCCCCGCATCTCCCGCGCGCGCGCGCCCCGCAAGTGGTGGGGGATTTGAAATCCCCCAACACCCTCTCTCTCTCTCCTCCACCTCTCCACGTCGCCGGCCAAATAGGGGCCATCCCCGGCCGTTTCCGCCCCTCCCTCGCCCATAAAAACGCTCCCCCAAACCTCCTCTCCCATTTCCCCATTCGCCACGCTCTCCCGTGCCTCCTATCGCGCTCGCGCCGCTCGCTGCTAGCGCCGCCGTTGCCGTCGCCTTCGGCCGCGCTCCGCCGCCGCTAGAGTCGCCGCCGCGCCAACCTGCCACCGCCGTTAGCTTCGCCGCCGCAAGAGCTTTCCCGGCCACCGCCTCGCGTTGCCGGAATCCCACCGGAGCGCCTCTCCCTCGCGAACCGGTGAGTTTTTCCCTCCCTTCATCTCCGGCCGGCAATTCAAGCGCCGTGGTCGTCGTCTCCTCTCCTAACGCCTCTCCATCTTCTCCTAGGGTGTCGCCGCCGCCCGTCCGTGCCTCCGCATCGCCGGTCATCGCCGCCGTCTTCATCCTTCGCGCCGGCCGCCGTGCTCACGGTGAGGAGCTTCTCTCCTCCCCTCCTTCCCTCTGTCCCGCACGCGCTGCCGCTCCCTGCGCTCGCCATCGCCTTCGGCCGCCGCCGCCGGCCTGTGCGCCGTCCGCCGCCGCCTCCCGCGCCGCCCTTGCCGTCGCCGGCTACCGCTCGCCGCCGCCGCTCCCCATGGCCGGCCGGCCGGTTTTGAAGCCGAGCCGAGCCGTGCCTAGCCGCCGCCGTGCCGTCCGATCGGTCTCCGGCCGATCTGGACCGTCGGTCCCGTGGACCGGCGGTGGACCACCCGCGTGGTCCCGGTCCACGGTGGACCGACCCCCTTTGAGCCGCTGACCCGTGGGTCCCGCCTGTCGGCGCCCCCTGGATGACGTCAGCCCTGGGCTTTATTGCGCAATAAAATGATTAAGGCTTTTTCTTTATTAGTAAAAACACAGTTTATCTTCTAAAATTCATAACTAATTCATCCGAGCTCCGTTTAAGTCCATTCAAGTCTCAGTAAATCAAGAAAAATGCAAAGAATCCATTAAAAATGGTTTTGTTTCCTGTTTCAGTAGTCTTATAGCATGTTTTGCTTGTGTGCTTTGTTTGTCGCGTAGGTTTCGGCCCTTTCGTCGATCCGCGGTTTCTCCGATGACGTTGATGTGGTCTCATCAGTGCGAGAGCAAGGCAAGTCATGCATTACAATTGATCATATTGTACCCAATTTACAAATGTCCCGCATTTCTATTAAATGTCGCATTCTTTTACAATGTCACGTGGGATGGGTCCTATTACTCGGCCATTTATTGTTTACCATATGCCATTGATAACTGGGTATCAAAATGATTAGATGTTGGTTTAGGAAATGCTTAGCCATGCTTAGTTCAACTAGTATACAAAAGGGGATCACATTATTACATAGACTCTGACTATGAGCATAGTTTTGGATTGGTGCCACCGCAATGGTGTTAGTTAATTAAAATACACTGAATGGTGGGCTGTGGGTGCATGGGTTTGCTGGGTCGCACCCATGGCAATTAAGGACCGGTTCACGGGAAACCCTGGGAGACTTACCGTGCTTACCACAAGCGGGAGTGGGTAACTGCTTGATCTGAAGTATAGCTCGACCCTTTCCTAGGCACCGGTGCGAGGGTGGGCGTGATGGAGTTGGGTCGGCCGGGGTGTCCGGTGTGTCCAGCTGCCGGATTCACCGCGGCGCAAGAGGGGACCGCCCACTGCCTTTTGAGGGGTGGGGGTGAAACCTTAGCGTTGTGTGGGATGGTTAGGGGGGGTCATGTGGGGTCTTGTCACGATTCCCCTTTGCAGTATCATGGTGATACTTCGGGGCATGGCGACATGTGTGGAATCGTGTCTTGTGGGTACAGTTGTACACCTCTGGCCAGAGTAAAACTATTTCGAATAGCCGTGCCCGCGGTTATGGGCGATCAACCAGATTCACCGTGATTAGTCTCACCCCTAGTTTACTTAATGAACTGGTGTAGTTTAGGTGGTTTGTTGGACCTGTTGCAACGCGGTGTAGCGTTGGACAGTGATTGGTTAATATTGATTAATTTACTACAATTGTTTTACTGCTTTCAACTACTGCTTTTAAATGCTAGCTTTATTGAAAAGAACCCCTAGCTTCCTTTGGTTATTATCCTGCATCATACCTCCTCTTCCGGTATGACTTGCTGAGTACAGTGGGTAGTAACTCAGTCTTGCTCTTCTTTTCCCCACACCAGAGCTGAAGATCTTTCTAGTTGGAGCTGTCTTGTCGAAGTTGGTTTTGTCGCTGCCGTCAAGGATTGCCTGTGGAGTGGCGTCGCCCCGCTGCTGAAGTCAAGCTTCCCGGTTTAGCTCGCTTTTATCTTTCCGCTGCATTTGTAATCTTTTATATTTTTGTAAGACGTGGATCTGCATGTCAACCATTGTCGTTTGTGTACCCTGGCTGGTCCTGGACAGGGATTTAATGCACATTCAGCTTAGAAATTCTGGTTTGTGAATTTCTGGGCGTGACAACCGTCTGTCCCCGCACGCCCGGCGCACCCTCCCGCCCGCCCGCCGCGCTCGCCTCGCCCACCCCGTGCGCCGTCGTCCACCGCCCGTCCCTGCGCGCCCCCGCCGCAGCCTGCCCGCCGCCGCCGCGCTCGCCACAGCCTGCCCCCACACGCCACCATCCACCGCCCGTACCTGCGCACCGCCACACCGCCACCCCACGTGCCGCCATCGACCGCCCATCCCTGCGCGCCCCGCCGCAGCCTCCTGCCCCGAGCTTGCTCCGCCTCCACCTCCACCGCCGGCCACCCGAGCTACCGCTGCCTCCACCGAGGTCAAGTGGCGCCCACGGTCAACGGCGAGGAGGTTGGGGACGGGAAGCCACTGTCGGTCACCCGAGCTCGCTCCATCTCTGCCGTTGGCCCCGCGCTCCTCCCCCACCCCTGTCTCCAGCACACCGATGTCCTCGCCGACGAGCGTGTGCGCAGCGGACGCCTCTCTCGTCTCCGCCTCCATTCTGGGCGCGCTCGTGCTCCTCCTCCTGTTGAGCGTGTGCGCTGGTGGCCACCGCTGCGAGCTCGCCGGAGGCGGCGATATCGGCGGCGAGCTCCGCTACCTGCCTTGATGCGCCAGAGATGAGAGAAGGGAAGGCGCAAAGAAGAGGGGGAGAAGAGGAGGATTGGGCTGACAGTGGGCCCCACCATATTTATTTGTTGTGGCTGACAAGTGGGTCCCATATATTTTTCTTTTGTTTTGGCTAACCGGACTGCCACGTGTGAGTCCACGTAGGACCGAAACCACCCTGGATCGATCTAGGGGGTAATTCGTCCGGTTTGTGAATTTTAGGGTTAAAAATTGAATGACCGTAATTGTTGAGGGGTAATTCGTGGAAAAAGATCTTGTAGGCTTATCAACAAACCAGCTACTCGATGCATGAATATTTAGGATCGGATACCAACTCCACTACTCGACTAGAGTAATCAACAAATTAAAACATTTTCTTGCCGAACAAGCACAGCCACGTCGAAAGATTTCCATTCTAACACCATACACGTGCCTCCCTTATAGCATTCCAATTTCAATTGCAAAAAACCAAATCCATTTCTTAATCCGCAAGAAGATCAGCATCCGCAAGAATATATATTCATCGATGAATTTATCATCCATGGAAAAGTAGAAGAAACTCACAGCAACTCACCAGCACAGTAGACGAAGATCACAAGCATGGCGAAGACGACGGCGGCGGCGCAGCCCAAGGAGGTGAAGCTGTACGGCGCGTGGGGCAGCGCGCACGCCGCCATGGCCAGGAACGCGCTGGAGCTCAAGGGCGTGCGCTACGAGTACGCCGAGGAGGACCTCGACGCAAGAAGCGAGACGCTGCTGCTGCGCCTCAATCCCGCCCACGCCGGGAAGGTCCCGTGCTGGTCGTCGTCGACGGACGACGGCCGCGGCGGCGGCGGCGGCCCCCTCGCCGAGTCGCTCGTCATCCTCGATACGTCGACGAGTGTGGCCACAGGCTCGCGGCTGCTTCCGCCGCCGTCGTCCCCGCGCGCTCGCGCCGCGGCCAGGTTCTGGGCGAGGTTCTTCCACGGCGAGTGTCGCCGCTGTCGCGCGCGGCGCGGTGCTCGCGCCGACGCCGGAGGAGCGGGCGAGGCGGTGCGGGAGATGAAGACGCGGATGGCCGTGATGGAGGCCGGGCTTGAGAGGGACTTCCCGTCGTCGGACGCCGGCGGCCCGTTCGTGCACGCGCGACGACGCCGGGCAGCTGCTCGACGTGATACTGGCTCCTGCGCCGCCGGGACGAGGGCGATCTCCGCCATGGCCGGCGAGGAGGTCGTGGAGCCGGACGCGCTGCCGCACGTGCACGCCAGCATGGCCGCGTTCGACGAGCTCGTCGCCGGGTTCGGGACCAGCGTGCCGCACGAGCTCCTCCTCGCGCGGCTGCTCAGAGGGAGGAGAGGCGGCGCGCCGCCCGTCGCGCGTCGGGCGTCGGCGTGAAAACGTCTTCGTGTACCGACATGAGGATGAAACGCACACGCATGCCTTGTACGGTTGTACCCCTTCCGCTCTAATATTTGTCGTTTTGATTTTTTAGTTGTACAAAATATAAAAAAAAAAATCATACTTAAACTACTTTTGTAATTAAAATAAGTCACAAATAAAATAAATAACAATTTCATAATCTTTTAAATAAGACGAATAATTAAAATAAAAAAAGTAAAACGAACTACGAATATCTATCCATCCAATAAAGTTTATTCCGGCTTCGATGAATATCCATCCACTCGATTTACCTCGAGATCAGCATTCCAAGGTGATGTAATATCTCAGTTTCAAACAATAAAATTTATTATTCTGGTTTCGATGATTATCAATCTATCCGATTTGGTGCATGTTTTAGGGAGTTTCTATCTGCTGCAGCTTTTCCTAGAATCAGAAGCTCCTCCAAACAATTCAGCATTTGGTTTAGATTCTAAGAAGCTGTAGTTGTAGAATGTAGAAAATAAACTAGAACCCAGATCCAGAAGCTGAAAAATCCAGCGCATTTGGTTCAGGTTCTAAAAAGCCGTAGTTGTAGAATTTAGAAAATAAACTAGAACCCAGATCCAGAAGCTAAAAAAACTAGCTTTTTCAGATTTTCAGAAGCTTGGTACCAACCAGCTGTTTCTTATAATCGTTAAACTTCCTAAACAAGCCCTTGATCTCTTCAATATAACCTCATAGTGCTAGGCTGCTAGCGCAACGAAGCTGTCAAATACTCCTAGCTTTCCATTCAGTTTTGATTGTCACATTTGCTATGGGCAGCGAGACTACAGCCCTGTTTAGATCCTACCTCAAAATTTTTCACCCTGTCAAATCGAACGTTTAAACGTCTGCATGAAGTATAGGCTAAAAAATAACTAATTGCACAGATTGCGAGTAATTTGCGACACGAATCTTTTAAGCCTAATTGCTCCATGATTTGAGAATGTGGCGCTACAGTAACATTTGCTAATGACATATTAATTATGTTTAATAAATTCGTCACGTGGTTTACTGACGGATTTTGTAATTAGTTTTTTCTACTAGTGCCCGAACACTCTTTGCGACACCCTATATAATATCCGATGTGACACGCTAAAACTTTATACCCTTAGGGCAGCCACAATGGTTATCTATAAGCTCTCTATAAGAGATCCATGTCAGCATATTTTTCTACTTGGAAGAGATTAAATGAAAAGAGAGAGCAAAGCTATCTACTAACATGGAGATAGTCTATAGAGAAAAACGAGGCAATGGATTAGAGAGCTATAGATACCCATGTAGACATACCATTGAAGTGGTTTACTATTAATCTAATCTATTACTGAGATGTACATGTTTTATAGATAGCACCTTACTTTACCATTGCGGGTGCTCTTATCTTATCTGTAAACACCCCCCCTACGAAAATAACGCGGGCGTGCCAAACTTCATAGCTTCCCGGAGTCGCTTTGGTCATCCCGCTCCGCGTTCTTTGATCCTACATGCGCTCCCACAGCTGTCCAATACATGCGGCCATGCAAGAAACAAAGCAACTCCAACATGCAAAGTAAGATATCAATGGGGGTAGTTGAGAGAAATATGCTGATCAATCTTGAATACATTTCTGATCCAAATAGGACTATTGAAAGTGAATGGAGGGGTTTTTACGTATAAGTTCTATTATTATAGTTACAGTGAAGTTAAGATGTAATCACATTTTTATTATAATATAATTACATTTTAAAGTTTTTTAACCAAATAAATAGCATAATGTTGTATACCTATATACACCCTAAATTGATCATGAATCAGATGCAAATAAATTTGAAATAAGTGGTGGGCTTAGAAGACGGCCTTTGTTTCCCATAGAGCCGGCCCAAAGCAGCCAGTCGCCATTCTCGTGTTTGATATTGGGCCAAAAATAGTGAGATCCTGTTGGACGTCGGGCCCTTTTGGCGGAATAAGTTCACTTTGGGTCCCTATATTTGTCGCCCAGTCCGATTTTCGTCCCTGGGTCGCAAAACTGGATACAACTCATCCCTCAACTTATGAAACCGTGCAGAAAATGTTCCTCAGTAGTATTGTACCCGGTTTTTGATGACGTGGCGCCTACGTGGCTCCCTTTGACTAGGTCCTCGTCCCACGTGGTATTGACGTGGCGCTTAGGTGGCAATTGGATCCCGGGAAAATAATAAAAAACCGTGGGACCCACATGTCAGCTACACAAAAATAATAGAAAAAAGGTGGGACCCATGTGGTCCCATTGTTGAGCAATTAATAAGTTAAAACTATAAGAATTTGCAAAATAACACAATCTGAAATTTATGTACAACAAGTATATAAATCTGAATGTGAACAACAAATGAGCACAACAGGCTCTAAACATCGTCCATGGACCACCCTTGCTCAAGCAACCATTAGCCACTTATCCACCAAGATTAACCGTGACTAATACCCACCATTTATCCCAGGTTTGATGCTAACATAAACTGACTAATACATCAAGTGATCATCCTGTAGCCATGAACACAGCTATTCGAATAGTCTTACTCGATAAAATGCTTCACACGCACATAGGTGTGACCTTCAAGTGATTCAAGCTCATAACATATCCTTTCTCAAGCTCAGCCCCAACCACCTAAACCACGCCTAGGCCCTCGATAACTTAGCCGCGGGCATGTGCGTGTGACTAAGTTAGGATTACCATTGTGGGAGATACCCCCAACCAACCTAGGCACGCATGGGTACCTCCAAGGGAAACATCCCACACGAATGACGAATGGGCATAGATAACCACAACCTCACTCGGTACTAAGATAAGCCATCCCATGCCTAGCAAGTGGAAGTACGTAGGGTGCTTGAATATACATCAACATGTTCCGTCCTTGGTGACCGGACATGGCTACTTGCATCGGGGAAAACACTATCCCATCATCGTCCTATCACCCGTCCAAGTCATGTATATTCTCAAATTTAATCGAATGTCATATTCTTAGTACTCGTAATTATTCTGGGCATGAACACCAATCAACTGATCAGTTTAGGAAGCACGATCGTTTGGTAATTTCTACTATCTATGTTCCAAATTAGTGGTCGCTTTGACTTTTTACTTGCAACGTTTGACCATTCATTTTATTTAAAAAATTAGCGCAAATATAAAAATAGGATAAGTCATATTAAAGTACTTTTGATAATAAAGCAAGTCAAATAAAATAAATAATAATTTCATAATTTTTTGAATAAGACGAATAGTTTAAATTTAAAAAAAAAACTCAAAACGAACGATGAATATCTATCCACCCAATAAAGTTTATTCCGGTTTCGATGAATATCCATCCATCCGATTTACCTCGAGATCAGCGTTCCAAGGTGATCTAATATCTTAGTTTCAAACAATAAAATTTATTATTATGGTTTCGATGATTATCCATCTGGTTTGTTGCATGTTTGGAAGAGTTTCTAGCTGCTGTAGCTTCTCCTAAAATCAGAAGCTCCCTCAAACAATTCAGCATTTGGTCCAAATTCTAAGAAACCATAGTTATAAAATCTAGAAAATGAACTAGAATCCAGACCCAGAAAGTAGAAAACCCAACATTTTTATATTCTCCGAAGCTGGCTACCAACCAGCTCTTTCTTAGAATTTTAAGCTTTCCAAACATGCCCTTGATTTCAGTATAAGCTCATAGTGCTAGCGCAACCAAGCTGTCAAATAGTTTTCCATTCGGTTTTGATCGTCACATTTGCTATGGGCAGCGAGACTACGAAAATAACACGGGCGTGACCAAACTTCATAACTCTGCATCGATATTCAGTCCCGGAGTCGCTTTGGTAATTGGTCATCCCGCTCCATGTTCTTCGATCCTACATGCACTCCCACAGCTGTCCAATACAGGATTTGTCGGTCCAGTCTTCGAAAATGCTCATAGAGGTAGGGTTTACACGCGTGTGTTTACAGGGGTGAGTGTGCGTGCGTTGTTAGTGTCTGCGTTGTACTGTGTAATTATAAAAAAAATACATGCGGCCATGCAAGAAACAAATAAGATATCGATGGGGTAGTTGAGAGAAATATGCTGCTGATCACATTTTATTATAATATAATTGCATTTGAAAGTTTTTTAACCAAATAAATTGCAGAATGTTGCGTACATATACACCCTAAATTGATCATGAATCAGATGCAAATAAATTTGAAATAAGTGGCGGGCTTATAAGACGGCCTTTGTTTCCCATCGAGCCGGCCCAAAGCAGCCAGTCTCCATTCTCGTGTTTGGTATTGGGCCAAAAATAGTGAGTTCCTGTTGGACGTCGGGCCCTTTCGGGCTTTCGGCCGATGCATGTGGTGATCTGGGCCAATTGCTTCAGAGAAGATGACGGCCTGGACAGTCTGGGTATCAACTAGCCATCAGCCAGCAAGGCCAAAAGTTAACATTTCTGTGTGGAAAACTGGCCCAAAATACACATACACGCACAACCTCATGTTTTTCTATCATTTGTCCACTACATTAAAAACGGAGTCATATCCTCCTTGCACCACTTACCCACCAGCTCTGCAGGAACCCTCACTCCCTAGCACGTAAAACGAAATAACGTTTAGTGCATGATTAATTAAATATTAGCTAAAATAAATTTAGAAAATGGATTAGTATGATTTTTTAAAGCAACTTTCGTGTAAAACTTTTTTACAAAAAATGTACCGTTTAAAGCGTGCGCGCGGAAAACGAGAGGCAGTGAGTCGTGAACATGCAGTAAGAAAGTCTTAGTGTCGTCCGCTACTTTTCTCCGGTAACCACAAACCGCCAATCCCCAAATATATATCTGACCCGTGTAGTGTTTTATCCTTAATTCACCCAGACAGTTAATCTTCAATTGTATGAGCTTGATCCATTACAATGTATATTGTATGAGCTTGATCCATTACAATGTATATGTGCAAATCATATTCTTTTTTCCGATTACATGCATGGAACAAGAACACGAACAAGCGCCATTTATAGAATTTGCAATTAATCAAACCGTGAAACTAAGCAGTATCCTGCCCACTAGGAAATTGGCTCGAATCATATTGTGTGTTTCTGCATCACCATCTGAGTCAATCGTAGAACCTTTTTTTATCCGATTATATTATATGGAAAACGCATACATAAACACATGCATATCCAAATCAATCATAGAATTTGTAACCAAAGTGCGTAGAAACTAAATAGTATCCTCATTACCAGTACCAACACATGGATAGGGACTGTCTTGCAGTACTGTTTATACAGTGCTTGAATTATATTGGTTTGCATATCATCCGAGTCATTTGCAGATGTTTTCTTTATGAAATGGAAGGCGTATGTGCACTCAAATCAATAGGACAATTTGCAACTGAAATGTGTAGAAACTAAAAAGTATCCTCACCACCATTGACTTGAATTATATATATGCATGCATGCATCCAAGTCAATTATTGATTTTTTTTTTCGATTACATAGGGCTCAATCGTTTGGCCTAATAAGCTAAAACCAAAACCAAAATTTGAATTTTTAAAGTTAATTTTGAAGTTAATTTTAAGATATTTTCAACGTAGTTTTTTTTATATTAGCTTTTAAATCGCTAAAAACACATATACAAAAGTTTCACCTATAAATTAATTTTTATTTCCTAATAAGCTATTTTGGCTTATTAGGGAACATGGATAACCGGTAAGGCTAATAGAAAACACATACGTACACGCATCAATCATAGAATTTACAACCAAAGTGCGTAGAAACTAAATAGTATCCTCGCCACCAGTCGAATGGCTTGAATTATGCTTTCTCCGTTTTTTAATAGATGGCGTCGTTACTTTTTGTCACACGTTTAACCATTCGTCTTATTAAAAAAGTACGTAATTATAATTTATTCCGTTGTGAGTTGTTTTAGCACTCAAAATACTTTAAACATGATTTATATCTTATACATTTGTATAAAGTTTTTTTTGAATAAAACGAATGGTTAAACATGTGTTCCAAGGACGGCATCATCTATTAAAAAACTGAGGGAGTATGTGCTTGCACATCCATCCCGAGTCAATCATATATGTTTTTTTACGATTACACCAAAGGCACATACGCACCCAAATTGGTCGTAGAATTTGCAACCAAACTACGTAGAAACTAAATAGTATATATATCCTGATCACCAGTGGATTGAATGGCTTCAATTATATGTGTTTGCACATCCATCCTGAGTCAATCATATATGTTTTTCTTTTACGATTACACAAATGGCACATACGCACCCAAATCGATCATAGAATTTGCTACCAAAGTGCGTAGAAACTAAACAGTATCCTCACCACTAGCAAAGAAATTGGCTAATTTCTTTGAACAAAGTTTATATATATGTACGTGGTTTCTCAAAACGAACAAACTCCACGGTTAGTTTGCCGTTGGCCTGCTAAGACCAACACCTGCAGGAGAGAAGAAAATGGTAATGGGGATTGCTTTCAGAAAATGGCAACAACAATGGAGATGCAGGTCAGTATCATGGAGATACATCTATATATACTAGCTGCGTGTCGAATAATTAAGATGACAGCTTCTGATTCGAGCTAAGTGGGCTTTACCGAAGTATAAATCACCTACACACAAACGCATGACAAGCTAAAGTAGTGGCTTAGAATTAATCAGTCTCCATCTGTGGACCAGAGAGTGTATCAAGTACCAGGTAATTTAGCCCATCAATGGTTAATCTATATTAATTTTTTTTACTTTCTTTGGAAAAGAGAGGCGCACTTTAGTTCCTTGCTGTTGGAACCGGGAACATTTTGATCTGTGGACGAGATCATATCCTACCTACAAAAAATAAATAGAGAGCAAAGCTAGATTAACAATCAGTTCAATTAAAATATTATGGTAGCACCTTTAGAGACAAAGTTTACGCATATGAGAAATCATTAAGTTTGTGTTTCAAAAGTTCATGTCATTTTCTTAATTGTGGGAAAACACTGCAACAATCTTCTTTTTATATATAGTACATATTGACATGTTCTTCTAGAAGTCTCCACATTAATCTTTGAAAGATAAAAGGCTGGAAATTTCTATGAAAAGGGGAAAAAAAGAAACTCACGCATTGATCAAATAAAGAAAATTAAAAAGTATACCTGAACCGTTACATGTGACATCCTAACTAAAAAAACAGAGCATCTTTCGCTTGTGAGGTGCACACCATTTCGTACAGCTAAAAAGCTTACCTACAAAAATCCTGGTAAAAAAAACTTTATGAGATTCTTAGTCTGGAAACAAAACGGCCAGTATGAACTAGAGGCTAATAATAAACGGGCTAAATGTATATGCTTGCCTCCATATGAATTGGAGAAGCAAAACATGAGGCCCAAAATGCATATTCCAATCTTTTTGTTCCATCTAATTAAAGCGAGACGCACTAACCCATGCCCTATCAAATCCAGCAGAGTTGTACTGGACTTGCCATGCCACCCTCTTTCCTCCTACTTTCATTTGGCTTAATCAGCTAATTAATCTCACTTAATTATCTTGGGTTGATTAGTAACATAAATATTATTACTTATGTCAAACCATGTCTGAACTCAGAACCCTGACTTTCCAAAGTCACCTTAATTGTGGTGAAGGAAAATGACAGAAGGAAGCTGCGTGTGCTCCCAGCTTTTCACATTATTTTTTATTTACCAGCTGTAATAAACCTATCAATGATAAAAAAATTTCCAAGATTCCAGACACCACTTCAGGAGACCTCCATTGGAACACACATCACAAAGGTGATCCCATGAGTAAACAAGCACTATATATACATGAGACATCCCTAATAGAAAATGACCCGATGGAGACCTGAGTTTGTAGTAGTGCGCTTGTGATCCATGCATCAATCATTAATTTGGACTTTACATCCTAAGGTCCGAAATAGCACAAGGCCAAAATTTTCTGGATATATACGATCTGTTATAGTAACCATTCTACATGGATAAACAATTAACCTGCATTTTCTTAATGCGTCTCATTGACATGAAGGTCCAACCAACCAATATATGCTGCAATTAGCACATAGATTAACCAGTGATTCCATGACATTCCATGGAACGCAAGTTAAGTTTATGAGAAATTAAAGGAGTACAAATTTGAGTAACATCATTGTATAAGATTTTTAGTATATTAAATTTTAAAATAAATTTAATTTGTGATATTTTTATATGAAATGCTATAAAGTGTGAATAGGGGAAAGTCTTAATTAGGGCACATGCCTAGTATAGTTAAAGATAAAACAACCACTTCAATGACATCATTCTCCGTAAATTCTTATTCTTACTCTGGCCGTGTTTAGTTCACCCTCAACTACCCTAAACTTCTAACTTTCCATCATATCACATCACATCCAAAACTTTTCTACACACATAAACTTCCAACTTTTCTCAAACTTTCAATTTTTTTCAGGAACTAAACACAGCATATGGTACTCCTAGTTAGCATCACTACTTCACTCCCCAAAATATGAAACGCACGAGAGATATTAAAAAAAAGAATCAAGAAAGCTACCAATATATGGATTGTTTAGCTTTCTGGACGGTGGCTGCGCCGCAATCAACAAAAACAGTTAAGCAAGCACCACAGCGGGCTATGTAGCCATAGCACCACCTGTGTAAGAGCAGGTACAATAGTGGGCTATAAGCCAGCTATAAATATTTTTTAAAGAGATAAAGGAAGAGAGAGAAGAGTAGCGGGCTACAGATCTGTAGCCAGCTACAGTACGGATTTCAAGACGTAACGAGTGTATGACAGGTGGGACCGGGTATTAATAATATAGTAAGGAACTATTGTATGAATTAGCTATTACATTGGCTCTATATGATATGGAGCTAGTAGTTGGCTGTACTATTAAACTTGCTCTAACAGCCTCATCTACTTTTTTTTTTTCTCCCTAGCCATTGGTTATACGTGGGCCCACTCATTTTTAATGGCTTTGGAACCGATGCAACAGTTGATTCTCAAATCTTTGCTCCTAGCTAGCTTCGCCTTCTCAAGTGGTTGGAATTGATAAAACACAATCTCTCTTCTTGCTTGGTACGGTGAAATCATATGCGAGACATGGCCTTATAATCTTCAGTCCCCCTAACCATGCATCCACAATACAAATATTTTTAGAATCCATGCATATACAATGAAATGCTTTAGCAAAATCTATGGTTGAACTCTTTTTATGCAGTGGATATGCATGGTTAGTACACTTGAAACACAGATTCTCATAGGAATTCCCTATAGGAACATAAATATTTTTTCCTTCATTCCAATTCATAAATTAACATACACTCATTTGTTGTGGGGGTCATCCCCTGCCAATAAGCTGGGACCCATTGTAAACCTTTCAATATGGCATTCCACCACAGTACACAATACTACCACAATCATCCATCCATCCGGCAGCACACGCACACACGCACATCAACAGTACACCTCTCATCCGATCGAGAGTCTCAATCTGCAGTTGAGAGTGCATGCATGGGTCCAGCCCCGGCCGGTGATCGATCACACATCAACAGTTCAGACACAAACGCGACACACGAACACCTGAACAGGACACACCGATCGAGAAGAGTCCACAGATTTCTTCCCAAATCCCAAGTGCAAAACGCACATCGTCATGACCACTATTAGACCAAGACTAAGGGCCCCATTGAATCGTAGGATTGAAAAAACGGAGGGATAGGAAAAACACAGGATTTTGATAGGAATGCAAGTGTAAAACAGAGGATTGCAAAACACAGGAAAAATATAGGAATGACCGTTTGATTAGACCGTAGGAAAAATTCTGGAATTAGATGAGAGAGATAGACTCAGGGAAAGTTTTCCAAGAGGTTAGAGTGGATGTTAAATTTCCTACGTTTTTGCTCTAGAATTGTAGGAATAGGAAAGTTTCCTACGTTTTTCCTTTTCTCATTCCTACGAATCAAAGGCATGAATAGTGTAGGATTTCAATTCCTTTGTTTTTCCTCCATTTTCCCTCCAATTCAAAGGGGGCCTAAATTTGTGGATTTCTAAGGAAAACGTGAGACTTGAAACGGAGTTGACGACGTCAGCATTTTCTTTGCATTACTTAGGCTGTGTTTAGATCCAAAGTTTGAATCCAAACTTCAGTCATTTTTCATCACATCAACCTGTCATATACACACAACTTTTCAGTCACACCCTGCCCCCGTTCGCCGCCGCCGGTAGCCAGGACGAGGTCGGCCTCCAGCTGTAGGGGCACCGCTGCCCGGAGCACTCCCATCGTGTCGGCGGCGGCGGCGCTACTGGCGTCGGACCCCGTTGCGCGGCGCGCGCGTGGCTGGAGGTTGGTCTTCGGGTTGACCTCGAGCTCTCGCCGTCGGTGTCTCGCTCGCTGCCCCGCCCCTCCCGTCGCCCGCTTCTGCCGGCCACCGCTCGCCCCGCTCCATCGACCGGAGAGAGAGAAGGGATAGAAAGAAGAGGGGAGAGAGAGGACAGAGAGAGGAGGGAGGAGTGAGGATGACATGTGGGGCCCACATGGGTCCCACTTTTTGTAATTATTTTGTGTGTGAAACTGACATGTGGGTCCTACGGGTTTTCTTATTTTTCAGGATCGAATTGCCACGTAAGCGCCACGTCAGATGAAGACCGAGTCAAATTAGCCACGTAGGCGCCACGTCAGCCAAAACCGCTATCAAAACCACCGAGGGACCTTGTTTGCCCGGTTTTTTAAGTTGGGGGATGGGTCGTACCCGGTTTTGCGGTGCAGGGACGAAAATCAGACTGGGCAACAAATAGAGGGACCTCAAGTGAACTTATTCCCCATTTGGCCGATACATGTGGTGATCTGGGCCAATTGCTTCAGATAAGATGATGGCCTGGGCAGTCTGGGTAGCAACTAGCCATCAGCCAGCAAGGCCGAAAGTTAACATTTCTGTGTGGTAAACTGGCCCAAAACACACACACAACCTCTATGTTTTTCTATCATTTATCTGTATACTTCCTCCGTTTCACAATGTAAGTAATTTTAGCATCTCTCACATTTATATTAATGTTAATGAATGTAAATATATATATATGTGTCTAGATTCATTAGTATCAATATGAATGTGGGAAATGCTAGAATGACTTACATTGTGAAACGGAGGGAATACTAATTTAAAAACAGAGTTATATCCTCCTTGCACCCCTTTCCCACCATAAGTGTTGTCCGCTACTTTTATCCGGTAACCACAAATCGAGCTAATCCCAAAATATATAGGGTGTAGCTATATTTATGGCGCCATATTTTTCACCCCAAAATAGTAAGCGTGTATTTACATTGTAGGTCTCTAAATTGCATATGTAAATTTAGTGTATTTATAATGTAAGTTTTAAAATTACATATGTAAGTCTCAAAATTACATAGTAATTACATGTGTAAGTGGGATGTAAGCGGGGTGTAAATTTGTATTAAATAATAGGATGCATACATATAGCACGAAATTAGGTGACGTTTCACTTGGATTTGGGTCTCTTCGCGAGGAAAAAAGTCAGTATGGAAGCACGGATCTTAAACACAGATCCAACGGCCAGAAAACCGACTGTAATCAACGAAAAAATCTGTCGACACAATTATAGCAAATCCGAATATATATCTGACTCGTGTAGTGTTTTATCCTTAATTCACCCACCCAGTCAATCTTCAATTGTATGAGCTTGATCCATTATAATATATATGTGCAAATCATATTCTTTTTTCCGATTACATGGAACAAGAACACGAACAAGCGCCATTTATAGAATTTGCAATTAATCAAACCGTGAAACGACTAAGCAGTATCCCGCCTACCAGGAAATTGGCTCGAATCATACTGTGTGTTTCTGCATCACCATCTGAGTCAATCGTAGAACTTTTTTTTTTTCCGATTACATTATATGGAAAACGCATACATAAACACATGCGCATCCAAATCAATCATAGAATTTGTAACCTAAGTGCGTAGAAACTAAATAATATCCTCATTACCAGTACCAACACATGGATAGGGACTGTCTTGCAGTACTGTTTATACAGTGCTTGAATTATATGGGTTTGCATATCATCCGAGTCATTTGCAGATGTTTTTTTATGAAATGGAAGGCGTATGTGCACTCAAATCAATAGGACAATTTGCAACTGAAATGTGTACGTAGAAACTAAAAAGTATCCTCACCACCATTGACTTGAATTATATATATGCATGCATGCATCCAAGTCAATTATTGATTTTTTTTATTACATAGGGCTCAATCGTTTGGCCTAATAAGCTAAAACCAAAACCAAAATTTGAATTTTTAAAGTTAATTTTGAAGTTAATTTTAAGATATTTTCAACGTAGTTTTTTGTAATTAGCTTTTAAATCGCTAAAAACACATATACAAAAGTTTTATCTATAAATTAATTTTTATTTCCTAGTAAGCTATTTTGGCTTATTAGAGAATATGGATAACCGGTGAGGCTAATAGAAAACACATACGTACACGCATCAATCATAGAATTTACAACCAAAGTGCGTAGAAACTAAATAGTATCCTCGCCACCAGTCGAATGGCTTGAATTATGCTTTCTCCGTTTTTTAAAAGATGACGTCGTTACTCTTTGTCACACGTTTAACCATTCGTCTTATTAAAAAATTATGTAATTATAATTTATTCCGTTGTGAGTTGTTTTAGCACTCAAAATACTTTAAGCATGATTCATATCTTATACATTTGTATAAAGTTTTTTTTTGAATAAAACGAATGATCAAACATGTGTTCCAAAGACGGCATCATATATGTTTTTTTACGATTACACGAAAGGCAGATACGCACCCAAATCGGTCGTAGAATTTGCTACCAAACTACGTAGAAACTAAATACTCCCTCCGTATTTTAATGTATGACGCCGTTGACTTTTTAACCAACGTTTGACCATTCGTCTTATTCAAATTTTTTATGTAAATATAAAAATATAAAACGAATGGTTAAACATGTGTTCCAAGGACGGCATCATCTATTAAAAAACTGAGGGAGTATGTGCTTGCACATCCATCCCGAGTCAATCATATATGTTTTTTTACGATTACACCAAAGGCACATACGCACCCAAATTGGTCGTAGAATTTGCAACCAAACTACGTAGAAACTAAATAGTATATATATCCTGATCACCAGTGGATTGAATGGCTTCAATTATATGTGTTTGCACATCCATCCTGAGTCAATCATATATGTTTTTCTTTTACGATTACACAAATGGCACATACGCACCCAAATCGATCATAGAATTTGCTACCAAAGTGCGTAGAAACTAAACAGTATCCTCACCACTAGCAAAGAAATTGGCTAATTTCTTTGAACAAAGTTTATATATATGTACGTGGTTTGTTAAAACGAACAAACTCCACGGTTAGTTTGCTGTTGGCCTGCCAAGACCAACACCAGGAGAGAAGAAAATGGTAATGGGGATTGCTTTCAGAAAATGGCAACAACAATGGAGATGCAGGTCAGTATCATGGAGATACATCTATATATACTAGCTGCGTGTCGAATAATTAAGATGACAGCTTCTGATTCGAGCTAAGTGGGCTTTACCGAAGTATAAATCACCTACACACAAACGCATGACAAGCTAAAGTAGTGGCTTAGAATTAATCAGTCTCCATCTGTGGACCAGAGAGTGTATCAAGTACCAGGTAATTTAGCCCATCAATGGTTAATCTATATTAAATTTTTTACTTTCTTTGGAAAAGAGAGGCGCACTTTAGTTCCTTGCTGTTGGAACCGGGAACATTTGGATCTGTGGACGAGATCATATCCTACCTACAAAAAATAAATAGAGAGCAAAGCTAGACTAACAGCCAGTTCAATTAAAATATTATGGTAGCACCTTTAGAGACAAAGTTTACGCATATGAGAAATCATTAAGTTTGTGTTTCAAAAGTTCATGTCATTTTCTTAATTGTGGGAAAACACTGCAACAATCTTCTTTTTATATATAGTACATATTGACATGTTCTTCTAGAAGTCTCCACATTAATCTTTGAAAGATAAAAGGCTGGAAATTTCTATGAAAAGGGGAAAAAAAAGAAACTCACGCATTGATCAAATAAAGAAAATTAAAAAGTATACCTGAACCGTTACATGTGACATCCTAACTAAAAAAACAGAGCATCTTTCGCTTGTGAGGTGCACACCATTTCGTACAGCTAAAAAGCTTACCTACAAAAATCCTGGTAAAAAAAACTTTATGAGATTCTTAGTCTGGAAACAAAACGGCCAGTATGAACTAGAGGCTAATAATAAACGGGCTAAATGTATATGCTTGCCTCCATATGAATTGGAGAAGCAAAACATGAGGCCCAAAATGCATATTCCAATCTTTTTGTTCCATCTAATTAAAGCTAGACGCACTAACCCATGCCCTATCAAATCCAGCAGAGTTGTACTGGACTTGCCATGCCACCCTCTTTCCTCCTACTTTCATTTGGCTTAATCAGCTAATTAATCTCACTTAATTATTATATTGGGTTGATTAGTAACATAAATATTATTACTTATGTCAAACCATGTCTGAACTCAGAACCCTGACTTTCCAAAGTCACCTTAATTGTGGTGAAGGAAAATGACAGAAGGAAGCTGCGTGTGCTCCCAGCTTTTCACATTATTTTTTACCAGCAGTAATAAACCTATCAATGATAAAAAAATTTCCAAGATTCCAGACACCACTTCAGAAGACCAACATTGGAACACACATCACAAAGGTGATCCCATGAGTAAACAAGCACTATATATACATGAGACATCCCTAATAGAAAATGACCCGATGGAGACCTGAGTTTGTAGTAGTGCGCTTGTGATCCACGCATCAATCATTAATTTGGACTTTACATCCTAAGGTCCGAAATAGCACAAGGCCAAAATTTTCTGGATATATACGATCTGTTATAGTAACCATTCTACATGGATAAACAATTAACCTGCATTTTCTTAATGCGTCTCATTGACATGAAGGTCCAACCAACCAATATATGCTGCAATTAGCACATAGATTAACCAGTGATTCCATGACATTCCATGGAACGCAAGTTAAGTTTATGCGAAATTAAAGGAGTACAAATTTGAGTAACATCATTGTATAAGATTTTTAGTATATTAAATTTTAAAATAAATTTAATTTGTGATATTTTTATATGAAATGCTATAAAGTGTGAATAGGGGAAAGTCTTAATTAGGGCACATGCCTAGTATAGTTAAAGATAAAACAACCACTTCAATGACATCATTCTCCGTAAATTCTTATTCTTACTCTGGCCGTGTTTAGTTCACCCTCAACTACCCTAAACTTCTAACTTTCCATCATATCACATCACATCCAAAACTTTTCTACACACATAAACTTCCAACTTTCCTCAAACTTTCAATTTTTTTCAGGAACTAAACACAGCATATGGTACTCCTAGTTAGCATCACTACTTCACTCCCCAAAATATGAAACGCACGAGAGATATTAAAAAAAAGAATCAAGAAAGCTACCAATATATGGATTGTTTAGCTTTCTGGACGGTGGCTGCGCCGCAATCAACAAAACAGTTAAGCAAGCACCACAGCGGGCTATGTAGCCATAGCACCACCTGTGTAAGAGCAGGTACAATAGTGGGCTATAAGCCAGCTATAAATATTTTTTAAAGAGATAAAGGAAGAGAGAGAAGAGTAGCGGGCTACAGATCTGTAGCCAGCTACAGTACGGATTCCAAGACGTAACGAGTGTATGACAGGTGGGACCGGGTATTAATAATACAGTAAGGAACTATTGTATGAATTAGCTATTACATTGGCTCTATATGATATGGAGCTAGTAGTTGGCTGTACTATTAAACTTGCTCTAACAGCCTCATCTACTTTTTTTTTTTCTCCCTAGCCATTGGTTATACGTGGGCCCACTCATTTTTAATGGCTTTGGAACCGATGCAACAGTTGATTCTCAAATCTTTGCTCCTAGCTAGCTTCGCCTTCTCAAGTGGTTGGAATTGATAAAACACAATCTCTCTTCTTGCTTGGTACGGTGAAATCATATGCGAGACATGGCCTTATAATCTTCAGTCCCCCTAACCATGCATCCACAATACAAATATTTTTAGAATCCATGCATATACAATGAAATGCTTTAGCAAAATCTATGGTTGAACTCTTTTTATGCAGTGGATATGCATGGTTAGTACACTTGAAACACAGATTCTCATAGGAATTCCCTATAGGAACATAAATATTTTTTCCTTCATTCCAATTCATAAATTAACATACACTCATTTGTTGTGGGGGTCATCCCCTGCCAATAAGCTGGGACCCATTGTAAACCTTTCAATATGGCATTCCACCACAGTACACAATACTACCACAATCATCCATCCATCCGGCAGCACACGCACACACGCACATCAACAGTACACCTCTCATCCGATCGAGAGTCTCAATCTGCAGTTGAGAGTGCATGCATGGGTCCAGCCCCGGCCGGTGATCGATCACACATCAACAGTGCAGACACAAACGCGACACACGAACACCTGAACAGGACACACCGATCGAGAAGAGTCCACAGATTTCTTCCCAAATCCCAAGTGCAAAACGCACATCGTCATGACCACTATTAGACCAAGACTAAGGGCCCATTTGAATCGTAGGATTGAAAAAACAGAGGGATAGGAAAAACACAGGATTTTGATAGGAATGCAAGTGTAAAATAGAGAATTGCAAAACACAGGAAAAATATAGGAATGACCGTTTGATTAGACCGTAGGAAAAATGTAGGAATTAGATGAGAGAGATAGACTCAGGGAAAGTTTTCCAAGAGGTTAAAGTGGATGTTAAATTTCCTACGTTTTTGCTCTAGAATTGTAGGAATAGGAAAGTTTCCTACGTTTTTCCTTTTCTCATTCCTACGAATCAAAGGCATGAATAGTGTAGGATTTCAATTCCTTTGTTTTTCCTCCATTTTCCCTCCAATTCAAAGGGGGCCTAATAATACAGCCGACCTGTTGGCTATAAAGTTATTTATAGCTTTCTCTCAGTCTATCCATATAATAGTTAGCTCTTTATAGTTAATACATGGTACATTTGTCTCTCTCACAGAGTTTCTTGTATCTCGTGTTCAAGCCGACTGTAAGTTTACAGCCCGCTTCTTCTCTCTCTCCTCCACCTCAGCATTTAGCCGGCTTATAGCCTACTATTATACCTGCTCTTAGCGGGGCTCATCAGCTCGATCGATCGATCATGGTGGTGGACGGGGTTGCACTAGCTATAGCTCTAGTCCGATGCGGCGGCCAGCGGGTAGACGACGGCGACGGATCATCGCCCTGCGTGTGCATGCCGGCCGGCGATCGAGAGCTGATCTCTGTGTGTAGATGTGGGCGAGCGTGACGGTGACTGTACGTACATCGATCGGTGTGTGTGTTTTTCATGTGGGTTTCTTTAGTTTTGGGCAGTGCGTGTGCATGCGTTGCTAGTGATCGATCGGCGTCGGGGGTGCGCGCGAGAGAGGCCGGCCTACTGCTATAGCTTTTAGCTATAGAGATCTCCATGGTGGCATGTAGCTTTCGGGGGAAGAATATATGTATGTGATCGATTTGATCGAGTTTATGGTGAAGACTATACATGCGTGGCGTGGCGTGCCGAAGTGATCATATGGATGTGCCTTTCAAGATGATTCATGTATTTTAGGCTCAGCTTGAAAGCTCATTTAGCTATTGCAATACAACTTTTTCTCGTTTATCATGAGCACGCTTTCTAACTGCTAATATAAATGATGTATTTTTGCGCAAAACTTTTGATATAGAAGTTTTTTTTTATAAAAAATCAAACAAACCCATTGTCCATAACTGTAATACTTAATACTTAATTAAGTATACGCTAATGATATTTCTTGTTTCGCGTACGGAAAAAAAGCTAAGCCAAACAGTTCTTTCAAACGGAGCCTTACTCTGTTAAGATACAGTAGTACAATGAAAAGTGTTCTCAATGGATATGTGTACCAAAATTTAGAAAAAAAAAATGTACAATATGTAACACAAATAAAGGCCCTCTAGGAGTACGACCACACTCATGGAGTCTTTTCGGTCCGGTCCTTGCCTATTGATCACTACTTGAGATCCTTTTAGGGGCTATGATGATCCGTGGCGTGCGGTTTTTGCTAGTTGGAGAGGTATTGGATGGTAGAATATGGATCTTTGGTGGGTCGAAGAAGTGGTCTTCAAGTGCAATGTGTTCGATGGTTCGAAGGGGTATTTGATATGGTTTGAACGAGTTTTTGATGGTTTTGAAGTACTTTTGTTGATTGAAGGCATAGAACCCTCTAAAATAGTAGGCTTATCTCTGTCATGCGGTCATTTTGATTCTTTCTGCAATGAGTCAAAGACTAAAAAACTATTTATAGTCTACAATACTGTAAGCACCTCAGATCCGCATGCTAGCGACGTCTTATTATTTAGCAGTGCGGTTGTGGCTACTAGATAAGTATTTATTGAAAGGCGGTGGCCAGAGATAATAGTTTAGTTGAGGAAGTTCGAATGGTTAGGATGCCACAGTAAGGACACATGCTAGTACTAGTCTTTAATATTGGGAAGTTGAAGATGGTGTGGTAGGAAAGCAGCTCCTTCGGTGGGGCCTGTACTCATGGGCGCACAAGTGAAAGACACATGTCTCTCTTACGTATGTTAGAGGAGCCTCATCCGTGATGTGGAGTTAGAGATGGAGACGTGAAGAAAGTGTGCTACGGAAAATTGCGGTGGTGGATGTGACGGAGGGTGTAGGAGAAGGATGACTGTGTGTCAAAGGTGCATGGATGTGTTTTATTAGGATCATGAAAGGTTAGGGCTTGTTTCGACCATTGAATCCACGTCGGATGATTAGGAAATTAACCATCACTCCCTTCACCCCAAAATACATTTAACTTCTAGCGTTCAGAATGTCTCAAAATAACAACTTCTCCACCTACTTTCTCATCTAAACCAATAACAACCATCTTTATTTTAATTTCTTCATCTACTATTTTATCTCAATCGATAACAATCATTCCTCATTTGGTTTCATTTCTCTCCTAATTAAATCACCATGAAAAACTCATAGTGCTTATATTTTTGGGGGCAGAGGGAGTATATGAGAGAAAAATAAGTTCATTTTAATCCCTTGAACTATTTTACTGGATCGGTTAACCCCATCAACTATTTTATTTTGTTCATTTTACCCCAAAACTATTGAAAATATTCACTTTACTCCTTAATAATATTTTTGTTTTTCTTTCTTATGATTGCATTTTAAGTTGAAATATTTTAGAGCCATATGTGACTATTATCAAAATTTAAAAATATTTTAAGCTGAAATCTCGATGTTAAATCAATCTGAGGTGTTACCAACCTATGTAAACACTAATAAAAATTCTAAAAAGAAATACCACGACATAAGTTGTAATGCATCTTTTCATTCTACCGAATTTCAGTGCAAAACATCAATTATGAGAAAAAAAAAGAGAAATACCATTTAGAAGTAAAACAAACGTGGTGTACCTACAATGAACTTAAAAGTAATTTAGGGGGGGCCGGGTAAGTGCTCTGCTAAAATAGTTCGAGGCAGTAAAATATAATTTTTTTTGAGAAAAATAACAAGCTACTCTCCTGTTTATAGAATTAAATTTGAAAATATACTGTTCATTCTTTTCTTAAGAAATATTCGGGATTCAAATTTTTTTTGCAGAAATACACCGGTTGTGCGAAAATGACGTGGCGTGACGTCGCGGGCGGTATTGCGCGGGAAAAGTGAATGGAAGAGCGAGACCAAACAGGCTCGCTGAACCAATCTGCGATACCGGATTTCAAAACGGTTAATTAGTGGTTAATTATCATAATTAGCAATTAATTAATTATTATTTAATTGGTAATCACAATAATTAATCACTTATATTTTGGGATGCATGGAGTAATAGTTAATTAGCTCATTAGTCACTGTTTCAGCGTTTGGACGGTGTCGCTGTCTCTTTCAGCAGGACCGTGCAGTCTCGCACTTTCATATCGCAATACCACCTGCAATGCCACGCTCATGTCATTTTCGTGCAACGGTTGTGCGAGATCGACGGTATATTTCTAAAAAAAATTTGCATCCCGAATTGTCGAAACAAGAATTCGGCAATAATAAAAGAAGGTAGCGCACGAGACCTAAAAGTGGATGGATGCAGGGACAAGGATTTAGACAGGTTCAGGCCCTCTCAATGAGAGGTAATACCCTACTCCTGTTTGGGTATTTGAATCCGCTGGGTGTATTATAGATCTGACGATCTAGTTGTGAATATGCCCCCTAAAGAGCCTCCTGCCCACCTTATATAGGATGGGGGGCAGGATTACAAGATAGAAACCATAACCATTACGGTATCGGTTTCCCAATTCTACTTTACAATATTATCAAACCAGGACTTTAGGCCGTTCCATAATATACACGGAAACGTAATACCCAAGTTATGATCCGTTACATATTTCATAGATATAAATTATCCCCTATAACTAGTTGGATAATCATACCGTGTGGGTATGGGATACCCATAATCTCCACACGAATATTTAAAAAAAATTGAATGAACAATATATTTTCAAATTTAATTCCCTGTTTACATGTATGAATACATGTATACGGCTTACACGAGTTGGATGGAATAGTGTATTTGTTAGTCAAATAGACTCTTCAAAGATTAGGTGCACGTGGGTAGGTTCATGATCAAATTAAAGAGTTTATCATGGTGGGGGGTGTGCGAGCCTTTTCTTTCAGATAGAAATAAAGAAAGAAAGAAACTAAAGATCGAAGAGTGCTAGCTAATTTTGTGTACACACACGTTTAGATATGTTTTCTCAAAATGAACAGTGAACGGATAGGTTAAAATTATACAAGTAGACAAGCTTAACATCCAGTAGTCTCGTCATCTTTTGGCGTTGCAATATACTAGACGCAAGAGAAAGAAAGTGTGTGCGTGCATTGCACTTTGCCTACAAGATGCGACATTATGTGTGTGCAACTTTGGGTACATACACATTTCTGACCAATCGACAAAGGCAAACTAGACATTTAACAGGACAACCCTGCACCGTATCACAAAGACAGCCAGCAGCTGGCAGAGTATTTATTTCCTGCGGTGAGATAGATATGCATTGTACTTTTTCATAGCTCAGCGTGATTCATTTTGTGCAATGCATGATTGAGCACTAAGTACTCTGTTGCAAGAAAGTTCAAAGGGGTAATTGCACTGAATTATACAGTAGCTCATTGCATTCAGATATGACCATACCTGAATGATGGAAAATTTGCAAGAGATATGATGGCCAGTTGATCCTGATCTGAATTGCCGTTACCTACAAGCAATGAAAGAAAAAAAGTGTACGTCTCCATTTATATTCACGTTGCAGGACAGGGCTATTTTGATTTGCTTTGGCAAATGCGACATAAAAAATCGCAGTGAAGCATATAGTGGGGTTTGATCTCCTTCAACGGAAGGGCAAAGGGTCTATCAGATGAAACCCTGCATATATTGCCAACAAGAATGCAGGACAAAAATGTTAATATATGATTTGCAAAGCGGATTAACTTTTACAGTCAGACAGTTTTACTTTATGCGCTTTATACATTTTCGCACCCGTAAATGCGTAATCCATCATACAAAGGTAAAAGTAATTGAGATGATTTGACCTCATAACAAAAGAGAATGCAATGCGAAGTGAGTATTGATTTGACTTCATAACGAAAGAGGGAATGCCACGCGAAGTGAGCTGCATGGTTTGTTTATCATACATCCTATCCATCCGAGTCCAAATCCTAATCTTATCATATATACTCGTAATTAATTTCTATACTAGTTGATATCCACATCAATAGTGAGGCACTATAGAACTTTTAAAATATATTGATCCGGTCTCTTGGAGGTACTCATATGGGGTGAATATATGCGAGCGTGTGCATAGGTGCTTGCGTTTCCCGTGTTTCTTAAAAAGAGAGAGAATGTAAAAATTGTTTAGGTAATTTGTCTTCATAATTGGACAGATAATTGCTAACATTTTACATTAAAAATACTTAGGGCTCCTGTAAAACAGGGTATTTTATGATTAAATTAAATTCATTAAAAATCTTGTAAAATTCTTCTATTCCAGAAAAAGCCACGGAGACACAGAGAGAGAGAGAGAGAGAGTACTTTTTTATTTCTAGCAACATTTGCTATAGGGATTCTAAATTTCGTTATATGCTCTAAGACACTACAATTTTGTATCTTTGTTCAAGGAAACTTTAGTTTTATGGTTCTTTGCTAAAGAAAAAAACACTCTTATCATTATTAATTATAATATATCTTCTTCTATTAGATAGATAAAACTTTGTAAAAGATGAATTTACCCTTAGGCCACCATGTAAGATTTAAATTAAACAAATATTTGTTGAATTCCACATATTTTTTTTAAAATTTAAAAAATGTTTAAATTATCAAAATAAACATATTTTAAAAAATATGAAATTGAGCTAAATATGTTTAATTAAATTTGGAGTGTCTTTTGGGAAAAAACATAGTGCCCTAGAGGAACTAGATTAAGTTGACGTATTCTCAAAAATATTGAGGAAACACATAGACACCGGTAAGTCCACGGAGTCGAACACAGACGACTTCCATTGAAATTAAATCCAAGTAACCCCTACTACTGCCCTAGCAAGTGCTTCTCACATGAGTATGTATACTTCATCCGTCCTATAAAAAATACACCTAGTACAAATTGTGATATATAAGTATTAGAATGTGTCAAATCTCGTATTAGATTTATTCTTTTTGGAAGAGAGTAACACTCATGTTTCTTCTATAGACATATATATACTTGAATATAGTCAATGTCAACATGACTACTTCTTTTCAAAATATAACAAGAAAGAAAAAAAAACTAAAAAACGTGGGGAATCTAAAGTCTATAGACCAATTTTCTCCGGGGGAATAATGATGGTTTGCTGGGAAGAGAAAATTAAACCCCGATCGATCATGACCAGTCAGTCGTACATGCATGCACCAGCTAAGGATCGATATATATCGATCGATCGTCAGAATCAGAACAGGGATTAATTAGTGGCACACACACTACTGTTAATTATTCCAAACTCGTAGTACCACACGGCCGACTAGCTAATAATGGACGGCACCGCATGCGTCCCAAAAGACTAGGCACTACTGTTCTACACAACAATGGCCACTGTGCAGCATTGCATTTTATCGCACTACTAAAAAAGAATTTCTTTCTGGATAAGACTCTCTTTATATTGTAAACGGATCATAACTGATTGTGTCTGAGTCGATATATATATTCTCATGCAGCTCTCTAAGAGATCCGTACATAAAAATCCGATTTTCACATACGGATATGCGTCACCTGCATGAAAAAATGATCACTGTTTTGCAGACCTTTTCGGACATACGAGAGGCCCAACCGTTTGGAAAAATGAGTTTTCTCCGTTTGGAATTAAAATCGTTTTGTAGCAGTGTCATCTAGCTAGATCGATTAATCCTAATCCGATATGCATGTACCATCTCTCCCTGTCATGGCGACTGTTGGTATTTGGTCTGTCGATCCGGCCGCCGGTCGGTCGACCACCATTGGCGGCGACGACGCGATCGACCATATGCAAATGGCGCCCCGCCACCGTACGTGACCTCAAATCTGAGGGCGACGACCACGACGACGACGGACGGTGGATATATTGGCAGTTGCTTATGCGTTAGTTATGGGCTCATGGCCGCGGACCCCCCTCCTGCCGGCCGGCAGCGCATGGGACGGCCGGGGATACCCGATGTGAGACTCAATCAAACAACAACGTGCACAAATATTTTAGATACTATATATTGATATATGTAGTGATTAATTGCATGGGCATTAGCATATTCCTCTATCATCTATCTGCATTATTAGGGAAGCAATATAGTGTGAGAGTGGAGTAGTGGGTGTACGGGCCGGTGCATGGCTCTACTATTCAAATCGTAATGTTCATCGGAATATAAAGGGTTTGTTTGGGGTAGCTTCTTGCTGCAACAGTTTCTCCCAGAATCAAAAGATCCCCAAACAATTCAGCTTTTGATCAAAATTTTTCAGATTCTCAGAAGCTGGCTACCAACTAGCTTCTTCTCAGAATCTTAATTAAACTTCTCCAAACAAGCCAAAGAAAGATACGTACGTAAGGATGTGTTCACAAATATAGATGTATGGATCCTTAGTTGGTATAGAGGTCGAAAGTTGTGCTTTCTCTATAAATATCTGCATTATTGTGATCTCTTTCTCTATGTGTGTGTATTATATGTGCTAGTTGAAGGGTAGGATGGAAGTGCATGTTTGTACAAGGAAAATGGGTTGTCATATCAACTTAGGCTAATGCCAGTGGCGAATCTACAACTGAAGTTATTGGGTGTCTAAGCATATTAATACATTTTTATACAATGAAAGAATTTCACTAAAATGAAATTATAACCTACCTCTGTATTATCTACCATGAATGTACACAAACTAGAAAGAAAAAGGGGGAAAAAAACTAAGATAAACACAAACATATCATATTGTCTTACATCAATTCACTCATATAAAACTAAGACAAAACATAAAAAATACTAACTAGACGTTCACTATACAACAACACTTTAAAGAATGACCCAACACTTGTCTACTACTATCCTCTAACAGTGGACTAGCTTTCCATCCAAAGTACGAGATGTCACCTTCAACAAAGGAGCCGACTAGAAAAGCATTGACATTATCAAATATGCTAGATGAACTATATCAATGTTTTCACCCTAGAGCCATCGTCCAGTACTCCATGCTACCGTCCAGCTACTTAAAGCTAGCAAGTCAGAAAAAACAAATGTCCATATATATCGGTTGTTGCCCGCCAAAACTATCTCGAAAAAGGTTTACATGGACACGATCGATCGTAGCCGCTGAAACAACTTCGGTTGTCACTAACCAATCTTCCTGATTAAAAGGGAAGTCATCATTCCTTATCTAATCACCAATAACAATCACAAATCAGTAACAATGTGCAAAGACCATGGATAAAACACCAGTCTTCTCTATTTGTCTCTATTTGGGAAAATAGGATAACCTTGTCATATAGGACAAGGTCCTATTTTTTTTTTTGTTTAGGAAAGACAAACTCCTAGTTTTGGAGAATCAAAGAAAGTCATTCATTGATTTATGAGGAGCATTCTCCATCATTGACCAGGCTAACCAACCTCGTTTGGATTATGGTGAAGCGCCTCCGCACCACAACACCAGTCTACCAAAATTGTGCATTCCTCCCACTAGTTTAATTTGTCCCATTTCCAATAGCTGCCTCGGTCAATAGGTGTGACATCCCAGCCTAGGGCTTAATAGGATTAATAGAATACTCATATCAACATGCAACTTTTTTTCCGGAAGCCGATCTCCAAAGAACACCAGGGTTAAGCGTGCTTGGCCTGGAGCAATTTATGGATGGGTGACCGATCGGGAAATTCTTCCCGGGTGCGCACGAGTGAGGACAAAGTGTGCAGAAAAGAATTGTGTTGGTCTGTGAGGGCAGCCTATGACCTATGAAAGCTATCAGATGTAAGCGGGCCCGCTTGGGAGAGGTGGGACGTTACAAAGTGGTATCAGAGCATGGCACATGCGCTGGCACTGGACACACGGACGTGGCTAAGAGGGGACGTTCCTGGCCTGGGGTTGATCGACGAGGACGTCGATCTTCTAAGGGGGTGAGGATGTGACATCCCAGCCTAGGGCTTAATAGGATTAATAGAATACTCATATCAACAAGTTGCAACTTTTTTCCGGAAGCCGATCTCCAAAGAACTCCAGGGTTAAGCGTGTTTGGCCTGGAGCAATTTTGGGATGGGTGACCGATCGGGAAATTCTTCCTGGGTGCGCACGAGTGAGGACAAAGTGTGCAGAAAAGACTTGTGTTGGTCTGTGAGGGCAGGCAAAGTATTGATCCACCACTTGGTGATGAGAACCTACAACCAACGACCGTCAATGAGTAGAGGAGGTTGGCCATGGCAGTGTCTAGACAGTGTCTAGAACAACTAGTGCAATCTCCCCACCGTAACTCCTCCCTCCCCTCCCCGTGTCCCACAGTCGCAGGAAGGCGACCCAAGAGGCAATTATTAAAATAAAAATATGGGTTAATGGTTAAATTGCGACTGTAAGAGATTTTTTGAGGAGTCAGCTTGGACCATAGAATGTGCTATATGTGGTTGACGAGGCTGATGGACATCTATAAACTATACTGCATGGGCATATGCCCTATGTTCTTTTTTTTCATCAAGGTGATGAGCAAGGACAATAGAATATTGGAGTCTGAAAGAGTCCACTAATCCACGAAAAAAAGATAGTGGAGATCGACATAACACTCTCCCTATGTGCGATGGAAATATAATCGATCAAGCGTCAGAATGCCAGATAATACATGATAGTTCTAAGCTACAAGATGGAGGCAATAACTATATTTCTCGCCATTACTAGTTTGAAATTCAATGGTTCTTTGTACTTTTTTATATAATAGTGCCGCTTTGTACTTATAGCATGATCATTAGTCTACAGCTGATAAGTTGTAAAACGACATATAAGCAACTAAATAAGAATTTGTGGTTAAAAAACTATCATATTTGTATCATGCACGAATTAAAACACTATTATGATGAAAAAAAGCCTCAAAATCAACTCTAAACTTAAGTTTTGGCAACAACTTATAAGGTAAAAGATTCTCAATTGTAACTCTGTTCTATACCTGATGAGGATACTAGGTCCTGATCTTCCGATAGGTATTGATAACTCTCGATTTGGTGGAAACTTGACACACACGATCCAGCTTCCGATCAACCCTGATCTGAACCCTGCAATCGTAGCACCACGTTTTCTCTAGTTATCAACCGTGCCGAAACCTGGTTGACCTCGCCGAGAAGGCTAATCACCGCATGAAAATCAAAGAACACAAGCAATAACAAGATAGATAGCAACACAATTGCATATGAACGATTAAGCACTCGAATTTGGGGTTCCACAAACCGATCTAGCGGCGAAACTGCAATGGCAGAAATAATCTAAGCAAAACCCAATTCTAAATGACGACGACTTCTGAATAAATATGATTAGGGACGTCCTAGGGTTGCCTTAGGGCGCACACCCCCTTAGGCTTATCCCACGACACAATTACAAGGCCCAAGATCCAAATCAGATTCGGACTGGATGAGGTACGTGGCTTATTTTTCATATTCCCAACAGCTCGGTAGGAATTTAGACGTGGACCAAAACCATCTAAAAGTATACTCCATAAGCTTTCCAACAAATACTCATGGGCTCCGAAATTCATTCTAGATCAGCGGCTAGATCCGTTCAAAGTTGATGTTGTCAGGAGGCCCGAATCCGAATCCAAAACGTGTAGGACTTTATCTCTTGTTTTCTATGGACCAAAAGTGATGTGGTGAGGTAGAAGTGGATTTGGAGAAGGTCTTGATTTGGTCCCCAATCAACTTCTTTGATCATCCATGCATTCTTTATGCTCGGTCTCTTTTTCATCACCCAAGCATGTACCGCTGCAAAGAAAACATAGAAAACTCATTGTGTAGCAACGTTTGTTCAAATATATAACAAGTGAATCTAATATAAAACATATGCACATTTGGTTGATGAATACACGAGGTAGTCATGGTCATATCTAAGCTAGTTGTGTCCTCATCATACCCATACTTAGTAGAATGAGGAAAAAGAATCTTAACGTTTATCCATCCATCTTAAGGTGACTATGGTTCATATTAACAGAAGAGTTTAAATTCAATATCACTTGGGTACTTTTTAACGCTGAATATCAAAAATAAGTAAATAATAGAAATACTAAACTAAGACTCCAAAATATAGTAACTTTGCATCTATTCTACATTATTTATTAAATCAATAAAAAAACTAAAATTAAGACCCCACAACAAGTATATCTTTGCATTTTATTTAATCAACTTTCTGAGATTGTTAAACCAAGAAAACAAAAAATAATAAGAATGTGTCATAGTGGACTATATGTACAATGTTGTAAAACTACTATCGAATTCAACTAACTCTTAATAGAATAATTGTTTTAGACTGGTAAAATTTAGACCAAAATATGTAGAACAAACACTACGTGATAACGGAACCCCAATGATGCCTCTCACAATATTCCCTCCCCCTAACCGTCGCCAATGCCATTCTCATAGACACGGCGACTCTTGTCCACCAACTTGCAAGATCCAAATAGATGGAAAAAGAACTGGACATAGATCGACAAGGTGATTGGAAGTTTGGGTTAGATCACACAATGACCAACCACCCCCCCCCCCCGGGGGGGGCTGTCTAGCTATGGTATGTGACCTAGAGACGCACTCATCGACAATTGAGGATTGGAGATTTGGCGATGCGCTCATGTCATCACGTGGACTGTGCACATATCTAGATCAAGTGGTTGCGATGGCGCTCCTATCATAGTCTCAACATGGTCTGCAAGCCTAGATTGATGGATTGTGCATGCATCATCCTGCTATAGTGGTGCTTCTGTCATGTGAACGAGAGTTCAAGTGGTGCAGGAGAATTAATGCATATGCACTCTTTGTGTGTGACTAGCGAGCGATCCACCATCGTCTAGCTTCTGTTTTTCAAGAGAAAATTGCGAGTGTGGATCATAGACTCCATGACGTCGATAGCTCTGTAACTTCAAAGAGAGGGCCTTCTCTAGGATTGTGATTTCAAGATGGGTGGCGATGGTATATATGCTCCGTACATACATGACAACAAGGCTTTCGCCATCCATCCACATGGTGGAGGCATATCGAAGAGGTCAACTATTCGTCCGATGATGATGGTGTCTCTGGTCCTGCTAGGGTTTCAACTAATGGCGATCAGACTGAGGATGCTACATGGGTAGTGACCTTTGTTATAGTCAGGAAAATTGTTTAGCGACAGTTCAAGGTGTCTTGGTGGTGCTAAAATAATCATGCATTGGTTATTTTGGATGTTTGCTTCTTGGTCGATGGCAACCGCTGGTGGTATTACTACCACTTATGTTTATGGTTGTGGTCGTTAGCATGGTGTTCTATTGGTAACTTTGATCCAGTTAGTTGGATCTGACAATATCATATCGATGTTCATTTGTCATTTCTTTATTTAATGTGTTGCCACATAGAAATCTATGGATGAAAATCTAGTGGTGACCGTTAAGTTGGTTCTAACGATTATGACTTGGGTCATTGATGTCGGACCCGAAACCGGCACCTATGAGGGTCTCCAAACACCTATGACCTTTTCTACAGTAGTTCGTATTGTTTAGTGTCATAGACATTATGTTATAGTTCTAGATGTAGGAGCATAAGTCAACATGATATATTCACGTTGTATTTATTATTCCCTCCATTTCAAATTGATCAACATATTTCATAAGTACATCAAGACCAAGAAAAGCTAATAATTTCCTCATACTATATTTACTTTAGCAACAAACTCTATGCATTCACCATCCCCAATATTTTCTAGCCAATAGCAAATCAAAATATTGCATGTGGATTATAAATAGTTGTGTGCATGGATGCATGCATCAATGTCCATTTTGCTCCAATGCACAAATAACGAATAGACTTAATAAATGAATACAAACATGTAGATCGTTTAGGAATAACATCAAAAAAAACTATATGTAGATTAATTTGGAATGGAGGGAGTATTTTTTTCCAAGTCGTGTGCATCCCTTACCATTAATGTGCAAAGGCCAGAAGTAATTTCATTTCTTATTGTACTAAATATTATTAAAAAAAATCATGTGCCGACCGTTTTAACAATGATATTTAATTATACTTTCAGTAGTTTATTTTCTGCATCTATCTCGATCTTATTCGGTTAAAAGATTGAGCGCTGTGCTTTCAAAGTACACTACACAATTCCTCATATATTTTATTCAGCAGCTTTGGGTCAACCTCAGTAGGGGAAAAAATGCTTTGGGTGTACCCACTAATAAACCTTGGCTGGATGAGACTAAAAATATTTAGTCCCTGTCACATCGGATGTTTGACACTAATTAGAAATATTAAACGTAAACTATTGACAAAACATGGACTAATTCGTAAGACGAATCTATTGAGCCTAATTAATCCATGATTAGCCTATGTGATTCTACAATAAACATGTGCTAATTATAGATTAATTAGGCTAAACATGTGCTAATTATGAATTAATTAGATTTAAAAAACTTGTCACGCGAATTAGCTTTCATTTATTTAATTAGTTTTGTAAGTAGTCTATGCTTAATACTCCAAATTAGTATCCAAACATCCGATGTAACATGGACACGTATAGTCCCTCGATCCAAGCACCCCAAGTTCAGAACCCTCATTCCCGACATGTAAAACGGAGCAACGGTTAGTGCATGATTTATTAAGTATTAGCTAAAATAAACTTAAAAAATAGACTAATATAATTTTTTAAAACAACTTTCATATATAATTTTTTTAAAAAAAATATGCACCGTTTAGTAGTTTGGGAAGCGTGCGCGTGGAAAACCATTGGTAAGTTGGGAAAGGTGAGGAAAGAACATGGCCAAGACTACTTGTTGCCACTGTAGTGTTAGCAACAAGCCGTGCTCTTTAATTGGGTGGACTTGATCACAAATGCCGTACACGTGTGGTGGTGGCATTGTCATGCGCTTTCGTTTTCCTCTCCAACTTATATGGCAAAGTGATCCATATGGATGGGACCCACATAAATAGTTTTTCCCTATAGCAATCTCCACAATTTATATAGATACAAGGTATCAATAGGAGAAAAGAGAGGAGTAGAGATAAATAATATAATTTATTTCATATGGGTAGTCCATATGCATATGGGTATATTTTGTTATTGTTTCCATATGGACTAGTTGCACAATGGTTATAGATGGCTGAATGGAATATTCTATTGCCTATGGACTACTTTTACACCACATTGTGGATGCCCTTATAACGCCTACCACTGTGTCTTCCAGAAATATTTCCTCTTCGTTCGCCCAGTGTTTAAATTTTGCGAGTATATATATGTGTGTGTGATTTGTGTCGATCATATATAGGATTGTCAGCTGATAAAAGCATGCACGATTATATTGCATCTAGGGGAGGGGATAAGCACGTGCGCGCGAGTTGGACGACGGAACAAGGTTCCAGTATTTTTAAATTTTAATCCATGCTAATGCGTTCAAACGTGCTTAAAGACCTCTCGTTCTAATTTTAAAAAGTTTCACTCTCTTACTTACCGATTTGATTAGAACAAGCTTCTTTTCTTCACCTTTGATAAGTGTTCAATGGTAATATATATGGCTACCTAAAAAGAACTGTAGCTCATGATGATGATATGAACGTTGCGTTCAAAATACTGAAGAATTCCTTTTTCTAGTTAAAAATAATAAATCATTATGTCAAAACATATATAATTCTTCTTGGCGAGTCTGGCCTGATCTATTGTGCAACTTTGGTGAACATATATAATATAGTAGTCCGAAATAAAATTTACTCTTCTATCTCGTATTTTTTTTAACTACAAGTCTATTTTGCACCGGGGCCCAAAATTTCAAGATACAACCCTGCTTGCAACTCTGGTTGTAACATATGTGTGTATGTGTGTGATGGTGTTTTATGATAAAAGGAAATATAACCTTTGGACTATGCACTAAATAATCAAGGATACACATAACCAATGTGCATGTGGTGATTTCTTCTATGTAAAACATAGTTGTATAGTTGCATAAGGATTTTTCTGGAATTTTTTCCTTCATACCAACTTATGTATTAACGATAAAAAAAGATATAGAGGATGGCTTAATTAGATTATGCCAAAACATTTACTAGGAAGGATTTGTATAAAGAAATCCCATGACTTTGTTGAGTTAAAATTTTCTGTTCGTTATTAATTCCAAACGCGTTAGAACTCATCCACCTCTGCAAATTAATTAGTTAGATTTTATCCCTCAACCTATTAAACCTTTGGTTTTGGGTTACGCAAAGTTGAATTTAAGTTTGCAGTGAAGGGCAATTGTTACAATAGGAGAGAAACTTATGATTCTCTCCATGCATGGCCTCAGATCCAGCCTGATTGTCATGAAAATCAAAAGGAGGACGAAATTGGTGGAGATGCGAGAGTCTTATCCATTTTTTTGTGTTTTAGGTAGGGAAAAAAAGAAAAAAGTATGAATTATCTCCCACCCAAAAAAAAAACTATCGTGACAATACGAATTAACCCCTGAACCACAAACTGGACATTTTATACCCCTAACTTTTTAAAGAACCTGATAAGTTACCCCCTAACACAGACTGGAGTGGTTTTAGATCTAAGTAGTACTGTACAACATGGCATCTGGTCAGCAAAAATTAATAAAAATTATTAATGGGCCACGTGTCATATCTCTTCATAGTATCTCTACCTCTCTCTCTGATGCTCAATGGGAGAGACGGATGAGGACGAAGAGGCGGACTCTCTGTCGTCGGCAAGGACTGGAGGAGGCGGCCTCTCCGTCAGCGGTGGCGGCGGGGACGAGGGGGAGCAGCTTGAGATCTCCTTTGGAGATGGCGGCTGTCTCTCGGTTGGGGACGACGCTGGCAGAGGAGCTTGAGCCCATCTCGATGCCACGGGACATCGTCGTCGCGCCACCGGGAGATGGTGGGAGGCAAAGTGGAGAGGAGTTGACGACAGTCGCAACTCCGATGAAGAGGCGTGGAGGGAGGAGCGGAGGCATCCGTCGATGACCCGAGCGTCCCTGCTCGTGTTTGGGATGGAGGAGCTAGAGTGGCGTCGGTGGTGTCCTAGGGAGGTGGTGGTGGAGATGCTACCCAGGCTCGGGCGAGGGAGGCCGGTGGTAGAGAAGGAGTCGGAGGAGGGTGCGGCGCACCGGCGGGGCTAGATCTTGGGTAGGGCAGCCGACGATGATGGCTCGATAGAGGTAGATGCGAAGTGGAGAGGTGGCATTTGCGACGGGGAGATCAGGTGGGGGACGGGTGACGCGTCTCTCAGATCCGCCGGCCGCGCCCCCGCCATTCCCACAGTGGCCTCCCAGCCACCGCCCACCTCTCCTCCACGCCCCTGCCACACCCAAGGAGTAGAGGGGAGGCAATGGCGACGGTGAGGCTCCTCTCCGGTGTCTGCATCACCTCAGGGGGAAGAGAGGAAGAAGGGCGGACGCTGCCGTTAGCCATTAATCGGAGCCACCCAGCTGCGCCCGTCGCACGTACTGCCGGTCGGAGCCACCCAACCGTGACCGCCACTGCTCGCCACCTAGCTCCGACCTCTGCCCCCGCACCTTGCTCTGCCGCCCTTTGCCCGTCCCTGCACGGCCCCGAGAGAGAGAGGGGGGAGAGGAAGAGGAGCACAACGCCTTGCGCCCGCGAGAGACAGAGAGGAGAAAGATAGAGAGAGAGGGGGGGGAAGAGGAGGTACGACAGGTGGGTCCCACTATTATTTTAAAAGAAAAATACTGACCGGATTGCCACGCATACGCCAAATAGGACAAAACCGCTCTGGATTGGGTCGAGAGGGTAATTCGTCCGGTATTTAAAGTTCAGGGTGAGCAATGTTTGGTTTTCGTGTTCAAGGGTTAATTCGGTCAACCATAATAATTAAAAGTGGTAATTCGTACTTTTTCCAAACAAAAATGTTTTAACCAAGTCTGTGAGTTGAGGGGCAGATACTACAGAACTCGTCATCTCTATATCGAATCATCTATATAAAGTACATGCAACTTTTCTCATGCATGTCTACATTAACGACAAGAAACTTAGGTGCCACGGAAGTCAAATAGAGAGAAAAGCCTAGGGGTCTTCTGTCTAGCTCCACAAGGTGGTGGGCTAGCCGGCCTGAGTTCGAAGCCTCACCCATTCTATCTATTAATTTATTAAAGTAATAGAAAAAGGAGCCAACACGTTTGCTCTCATTGGCTTAGAAATTCTCACATTAATCGGAGAAAAAAAATAAAAGATAGAGTTCATATGGAAATACAATTTAAAATTAGCTAAAATTTGGAATTTAAAAATAAGGAATATTGGAATAAGAGACTACAGCCCATACAGATATACAATTTAGAGCTAATTAAAATTTGGAATTAAAAAATAAGAAAATTTAAAGTAGAGGTGAGAGTCCATATATAAATACAATTTAGAAATAACTAGAATTCCAAATTTAAAAAAAGGAACATTGAAAGAGGAGTCTATAGTCCATATTAGCATTCAAATCAAGAACTTATTGGATTAAGTAGCAGGAGTCATGGATGACAAGAGGTATAGTGGAAGAACATATAAATCACGAACATGAAAATAACAATCACTTGCCTGCTCTTAATTCTTTTCTTGTAGTGCTTCTGTCCCACATGTATTATTGAAGGTACAGTATTTGACTATTTGTAATTTACTTCAGTGGACACTGTTTTTCTTTTTTTTTTCATATAGTGGGAGGAAGCTTCTTAACCTTTTCTCTTTTTTTCTTCTTTTTTGGAGTGTTACTGTGTCAAGTGGAAAGAATTTTGACCACTCTGCAGGTGTTTTCACGTTGCCTAGGCAAAGCAACTTTGCTGCTGGTCTCCTTCATCCACCTTTTTCTAACAACCAAATCTCTCAGCTTCCTACAAATTAACGACATGTGTGCATGATTGTGTGTGTGTTGCAAGCAACGATGAAAACAAGAGCAGCAAACCAGCAGGGTTACTTGCAGTAGTTGAATTCCCATCTCAGAGTCGTCATTTTAAATTATTTCCCTCCTTTAATTTATAGTCAGCAAGACTTAATTAATTAATTAAACTGTCAGTAACATATGCTCTGTATAAGTTTAAACCCATGCTTTTTATGATGGTGCTATCATCACCAAATGATCGATCAAAGCACCCACTATGATTGATCTACAGGTAACAATAAGCAGACAAAAAGTAATTAGTGATATCTTTATTTACAAAAGCTGTTCATATGCATCCATAAGAGCAAGTTTAATAAGAGAGTCATCAGTTAGCTATAAGCCAATGACACGTCATCTAAAAACAATCAAATAGATAGATCTTTGTATCAACCAGCTGCATAACACATACTCCAATACTAATCATTCATTTTATTATATGGAGGAGGGCCCACCATCATCCAATGCATGCATGAGAGTAAATGGCTGATGAAGATAATTGGCTAAGTTTTCTAGGCGCCTGTGCCAAGGCTGGCGATTGCATAAGCGCCCGATCCCCTCTCTCTCATCTTGCCTCTCTCCTCCACGTCAGACGAAGCTGAGCTGTACAGGCTTATAGCTGACTGAAATTTTGTTATTATACTTGCTCTAAAAATAAATAGTGAGAGGCTAGGGACATAGTGCTATATTGGTAAGTGTTATAAAACCAAAAGGTAAATCTGCAACGGAGCCCACAAATTCTCAACTAATACCGCACAAAAATTTCACCTCAAATCAATGACAAGCAAAGCTCAGCTCCTTCATTAACTCAGATTGATTTTTAATACAAAGCCAAAGAGACTGACACGAACACATAACATATTTTTGCCGCTATCGATCGCCAGCTGATTATACCAGCGAGAGAAAGCGTACGTACATACGCACGTAGGCGCAGGGAAGAGAGGAAAAGAAAAAAAAAGACAAATACGCACGTACGTATAGTACACGGTACATGTATACACGTATAGCTAGCTCAAGCTCTCTCTTCTTTCTTCAAGCAGAGCGGGCCCACGTACACACAGCACCACCACACGTACACAGACACCGTACGTACATTACATTTCGACTTGGTAGAGTCGTCGACCGTACAAACAATGGCTTCCCGCGCTCGTGCACGTGCGTACGTACGTACGCGTGCAGTACATACATACATATGTATATATATACGTATACAGTATAGCAGTACGGTGTGGGCCCATGGCGTCAGGGCGATTAGACGTTGTCGAACTCGTCGGCGGCCATGGACTGGCTCTGCAAGCGGCGGAGCTTGAAGGAGGAGAGCTTCTGGGGGGCGGCGCCGCCGGCGGCGGCGGGGGCCTCCTCGAAGCGGATGTAGGTGTAGACCCATGCGCCGGAGAGGGTGCCGACGACGGGGCCGAGGAAGTAGATCCAGAGGCCGGTGTAGACGTTGCTGGCCACCGCCGGCGCCAGCGTCCTCGCCGGGTTCATCGATCCTCCTGACACCGGCCTGCAATTTCCACTCGCGTCGTATTTCGCCGCGTCTTAATCAGCTATACATCCCCATTAATCAACACACACTGATCTTTTTCACTACTCGTCTCTACTTTATACTATGGTTAATTACCCCCTTTCTTATTTCATATATTTTTTAATTAGAAGTTTTTTTAGTTTCAGTCAGTACATGCAAGTTGTGTCCTTGTAGTGATACGGTCAGGAATAATGTGTGCAAGTGTTAGGAGGTCCAAAGAATGGTTTGTACAGGCTAATCAGGAGTCCATGTTAGCAACGTCGTTTTGTGAAGTACATGATTAAAGAGTAGCTTAATGGCTGATCGATGTGAGAGACTTAGCTAGCTTGGTGCATGTGCCTTGAACCTAACTATCTAAGTACTGTGTATACTAATATAAGTCATCTGAGTCCGGCTCTGCTCTACGTCAGTCTGTGTGTGACACCTTGTTATAAATATGGCGCTTTAAATTCTCTGTAGAAAAAAAAAATAAATATGTGGGCTGAACAACGAAGATTCTACCAAAGAATGTCGTCAGCTAAGCTAGATTTTCCAGAGGTTTGTTGAAAAGCCACGATGGTTAGCTATTACCCACTACATGCAGCTAGCGTACTAGTGGTTACTAAAATATTTTGATTACGGTTAATTAAATAACTAATCCGGTGCTAGTTAATTCTTCCCAAGTTTAGGGGTGGTCATTAGTAATCGATTCATTAATTACCCTGCGAAGATCGACGTAATGCAAACCGCGGAACCGACTGCTAACCCCGCCAACTCACCCACCTGCAAACCAAAATTAAACCAAATCTCAATTACTTTTTTTTTGTTATTAATTATTTACAGCAGAATTAAGAAGCCAATTAGTTAATCTTGCGAGTAAATGTGTTATTATATTTACCGCTCTGGAGTCGGTGGCAACGGCGCAGGTGACGAACATCATGTTGAAGGTGACGACGATCTCGATGACGAGGGCGTGCCAGTGCGGCCCCGTCGGCGTCGTCGTCCCCAACACCTCGATCGGGTACAGCACCGCCCGCAGCACGAACGCCGCGCACATCGCCCCCGTGAACTGCGCCGCCCAGTAGAACGGCACCTGCAACCACACACCACCACACCACAGTCACACACCCGCGAATGCGTATAAGAAGCCACACGGCCGTCGTCAGTGACGACGGCCGTAGTGTACTACGCTCAATAATATTATGCTTTGCTTAGAGGATCCGATCGAAAACGCCACACAACCAAAGCTATATGTATTGCTAGCTCCACGATCGTGATGTGACCGCGAACGCAATGCACGCCGCTCCTCGCGACCGATCGATTATACGGCCGATCGAGACATGGGAAGAAAAGGCCCCCGTGAACTGCGCCGCCCAGTAGAACGGCACCTGCAACCACACACCACCACAGTCACACACCCGCGAATGCGTATAAGAAGCCACACGGCCGTCGTCAGTGACGACGGCCGTAGTGTACTACGCTCAATAATATTATGCTTTGCTTAGAGGATCCGATCGAAAACGCCACACAACCAAAGCTATATATATTGCTAGCTCCACGATCGTGATGTGACCGCGAACGCAATGCACGCCGCTCCTCGCGACCGATCGATTATACGGCCGATCGAGACATGGGAAGAAAAGGGAGAAAACAAATAAATTAAAAGAGCGTACGAATCTTTGGAGTCTTCTTGAACTCCCCCCCTCTTGATCTAAATCTATCGCTGCAGAGAATGAATAATCGTATCTATCTATCTATCTATCTCTGGGCATCACTCAGATCGATCAGGATTCAGACATGCAAGTATGCAATATGGCTGGCTGGCTAACTGTATGGGCAAGTTGGGTCAGATTGATCGACATGCTGCAAGTAGCTTAATTAGCTATAGATCCTTAGCTAGCCATGCTCTCCTCGCGTGTGGCGAGAGGCTGGCACGCAAGAGCGAGCACAGCATCTATCGCATCGCATCGCATCGGATCGAATAATTTCTTCTCGCCGAAAGGGCGGCCGGCGTGGTTTCACGGCAGATTGAGGGCACGTACGTGATTCAGAAGCGTGCACACGTGCCTTTCATAGCTAAACCCCGGCAACTTTCTAAGCATATATAGGCATATATATATATATGAGCATATGTGAGTCGTCTCATTATATACTCCGTTTTAAAATGTTTGACATTGTTGACTTTTTAGTACGTGTTTGCCCATTCGTTTTATTCAAGAAATATAAGTAATTATTTATTCATTTCATATCATTTGATTCATTGTTAAATAAGATGAACGGTCAAGGTAAAAAGTTGAGTATTATCTATGGTCGTGGTTTTGCAGAGGCTGGAAGCTATACTTTTTGAAATCTGGGCTCTATCATCATGGCTGATTCCAGAACTATTCCACTTTAATGTCATTGTTGGCACGGCCGATGGTTTGGTTAGTTCAAGTACGTACGTGACATGTTGTATTTGTGACCTACAAGCAAGAACGGCTTCGCAATAATTGGGAATATGGTTGCTAGGGAGCAAGGCCGTATGTGTATGCATATAAATATATTAAGGATATCAATGATCAAAAATCACATGGTTAACAAGGGAACCATGCGAATGTCAAACCCCCTCTCCTTAGCTTAGGCTGGTACGTGGTGGTGGTTGGGGTTAGTGGCAACTCATTGAGGCTTTCATGGTAAGCCGAATTAATTATGAGCTAATTAATCATGGGAGAGGATTATGCATCAAGTTGCCTTATCCTTCTCATCTAAAAAGTACTACTACTACTGATTGTCTTATTCTCCTTTTTTTCTGTTCTAATTTTGTCCTTTTTTAATTACCTAGAGCCTTGGTTCGATCTGATGAATGATCGTTTATAATTGATCATATTAACAAACAGGGGTTTAGGGTTTGTCCTAACACCTTAATTATAAACGACAGAGGCTGGGGATATAACCATATTACATGATTTCCCAAGAAAAGTTGTCACTTGTACTGCAACAGAGGATTAATGCTTTCCTACTCACTCCTTGCTTTGTACATTTGTACGGCTGTCAAAGTACTTACATCGGAAATTTTTAATAAAATTGACACCTTCATCGATCTCTACCTATTTCGCTTAACCCTGTGGTCGTTCCTGACAGTTGTTCGTCGATCCAACGGCAGGGGCATCATCTGACGCAATAGATTCTTCGTTCCGTACACGTTCGATGATTACCCAGCTTATAGTAATCCCAGCTGACCCTGTTGTTGGACGGCGATTGGATCCAGGACACAGGGGTTTGCTTATTGGCTAATTAATTAATACTACCATCATTTTGATTATACTTTTAATTATGCTCAATCTCATCTTCTTGTTGGGAGTTTAGCGTGGCTCAGCCCCTTCCCGCTGCTTAGAGTTTGTGTTTAGCCGCCGTAGTTTTCTTAGCTTCAGTCTTTTATTTTGCTTTTTCTTTCTTCCCTTAGCATAAGCCGGTCTGGCTGATTGTGTCGTGTAACTATTACTCTTTTCTTCTAATATATTGACGTTCAATCCTTTTGCGCGTTCGGAAAAAAAAAATCTCATCTTCTTAGCATGTACGACTATGTGAGTACCAGTAATCAGTAGCAAGTTGGAATCGGACCAGATGAGAGCATCTTGTCACACATAAGAACTTCCAAGCAGATGCTCATGCTCTTGATCAATATATCCAAAGCCCTAATGATAGAAAAATATACAAACTTTCTGCACAAAAGAACCCAGAAATTAATTAATCTCTTGGATCTGTACCTGTCCTACTAAACTAGAACAAGCTCTTTGTACAATTGTACCGTGTCGGCACGGGCATTGGTCAATGTTGAAATTAAACATGGATATATATATCCGCGTGCACTTTGTCACTTTGTCAGATTTGTTCAAGTACAAAGCTGAATTTTTTTTTTTTTGAAAGGAACAATCTTGGACGTGTATAGGAGCTCTGTCCTAACGACAGAGACAAAAGAAAGGCAACCATTGTACTTTTTTCATATTGTAATAAACTAATCTAGTACGAAATATGACACATTCTACTGTTACGAATCTGAAGAGAGATAACGGAAATAAAAGCCATTGTAAGTCCATAGCTAGCAGCTCCATCGGCCTGCGCGAAAAAGCGTGGCCGATGTCAGTGTCCCGTGATATGCTGGTAAAATTGCGACGACAACGACGATGAGGAGGACGAGGACGAGGTGGAGGAGGACCAGCAAGTTGCATTTCTAGCTAGCTATCTAGGCAGGGGAAAAATTTTCTCGATCTTTTTGGATGGCAACCTCCAAAAAGAGAGATTTTTTGTTCTGGGTATATTTTACAGGTACAGGACTATGCTGCAGCATCTGAACAAGTTGTGTAGGACGACCGTACATACGATGGCGGCGACGACGTCTACATGCACTCGCACGGAATTACCTAGCACTGCGCAGCAGTACATGCCCCTTGTCTGACGCCACCTACTGCAGCAGAAAAAATCAACGGCAAGGACTCTTGAATAATGGCTGTGTCTAGTTCAGCGCAAAGTTTGGATTTTGGTTGAAATTGAAGATGATGTGACTGAAAAGTTGTGTGTATGATAGGTTGATGTGATGGAAAAGGACTGAAGTTTGGATCTAACACAGCCAATGTTCAGATTCAACGATCTTGATCAATCGAGCAGAGCAATTAATCAATCTGTTGAGATGTAAATTGTAATAGCATCGCAGTAAATTAAATCGAAGCAATCAACCTGTCTGTCAGATGTGGCTTGAAAGGATGCAGCGTTTCTTGTTTCTGATCGTCCATATTCAGGTTAAGAAAATCTTGTTTCTGATCGTCCATATTCAGGTTCAGAAAAGGGACCGATCGATGGATCGCCCGCTCGCGTGCGCGGTTGCAGGATCAATCAAGATTAATCAGACTTGTCATGATCTGCGAGATTACGCGAGTAAGTAAAGCATTAGTACGGCTTTGCTCTAGCCACTCCACGTCGAGCTAATCTGCAGGCCAAAATTTTGCTCCCAAGATTGTCGCATTCAGGCGTAGTTAAACACGGTGGTGTCACCTTTGACAAACGCTGCATGTGCGAAAGCCTCTCATTCAGTTAACTTCACCAGCTTCCAAGCTTTGGCTTCGATCTTGGGCTAGCTTAGCATCGCCATTTTTTTCCTCTCCTCTCGTTCCGTAACAGCTGCAGGTACAAGCAAGTTTTATGGCATGCAGCGAGAGAAATTAATACTAAATCAAAGAAGAAGATAAAGAGAGGGAGAGAGAGAGAGAGAGAGGTTCAGAGATTCAGACGACAATAAATACAGCAACACAGAGCGTGTCTTCAGAGTTTTCTCTTCAACTCCTCATCTGTCAGCTTCAGCAGCTGAGACGACGACGCTGCTCACTGATCTGTGTGAAAGTCAAGAGTTGAATACTACTGGGAGTACTAGCTTGAATGCCATCTTCAATGGCGTGCCCTGCCGTATGGACCGCTGATCTACTGAGTCAGCTCAAGAATTTTTGGATCTAGTACTCCTCCTGCATCAGCACCAGTACACTCTGATACCCTGCATGAGATTGGCTATTGCAGTGACAGCTAGGAGGAGGAGGAGGCATTGTGCAGTGTTTCATGCATGCATATGCATTCTAGTGCAGTGTGCTGCAATGTTACAATGATGCCAAATCCACTTGGTAGTACTTGGTAGCTAGTAGCTGGCCGGTGGGCAATTGCAAGCAGCTAGATGAGGGCATTAAGCAAGTAGGAGTATTAAGCAGTAAGCACCTAAGCTGCCTCTTGGCTTAATTGCTCTTGGCTTAATTGTGGTGTCCTCCATCGAGAGAGAGAGGGAGAGAGATGAGCAATGTGCTGCTGCTGCTGCTGCTACTGTGCTGCTACACTACTGTAGTGAATGGGATTGTTTGGAGATCATCATAGTCATTAAGCCTGCCTGATACCGGTGTCGGCCGGCCTACCAGCTGACGGACAGTGGCTTCTTGCTGAGGGAAGAAGAAGCCCTCTGGCTCTGGTCAAGGGAAGAATTAACTCCGGTAATAAATTGCCAATCGCTATAGCTTTAGCTAGCTAGCTAGAGACTTTTGTTGTCTGAACGCAGGATGGATCAATGTTGGATCCCTTGTTAACATGTTGAGACGTTGCTTTTGAGTGACAGATGGTAGATTTTAGGTTGAGTTCCGCATGCATGCATTCACCTTTTTCAACTTATACTCCCTTTGTTTCCGCACATATGTTTTCAAAACTGCTAAACATTGTATTTTTTTTAAAAAATAGAAAAGTTGTTTTTTCAAAAAATGATATTAATCTTTTTTAAAAAAAATAGTTGATGCTTAATTAATTATGCGTTAATTGATTATTTTGTTTTACGTGCACGGAGTGGAGGTTGGGAACTCTACTTCATGTACATTAAACGAAACGATCCCTCCCTTAGCATTAGGTAACATAAATTTTGAAATAATGGATTAATTTGATTTTTAAAACTACTTTTTTAGAAATTTTTTTTAAAAAAGTACATGTCGTTTTACATTTTATGAAGCGTGCATGTGAAAAACGAGGGAATATAAGTCAGGGAGGTGTTTCTAAAATCAAATATGGTTTACAACTGTGGTCTCTAGATGGTAGATCTGGTCAAGTTGCTTACCATGTTCTCTCTTCTTAACCAATGATTTTGATGAAGCATCTCGAATTTCTAAACAATACATTTGGGCGCGCGCGCGCGCGCGGGGCCGGGCGCTGTTTGTGGCAGCGGTGGCGAGTGGCGACCGAGTTGGGGATCGGGCGAACGAGGAGCCGCGCGCACACACGTACACGTACGGAGGTTACATGCGGAGGGCCGGGAAAATTTGTACTTTTACCGTGATGACCGCGAGGGGTGGATCGGAACAAGTGGTGGTTTTCATATCGGTGGACGACCGGCCGGGCACGGGCTACAGTGGTTTCGTTCAGCGGGATATAAATGGAGCTGCTGTTAATTAACTGGAGTAGTCGTAGTGGTGTAGTAGTACGTGTGGGAGGTAGTAATTATTATGTAGGACGGCCTGTACAGTACGAGGGGTGTATGTACTACTTCCTCCGTTTCATAATGTAAGTTATTTTAGCATTGCCTACATTCATATAAATGTTAATGAATCTAGATATATATGTGTCTATATTCATTAATATCTATATGAATATAGACAATACTAGAATGACTTACATGGGAGCATGAAGAGTACTGCTTTACCCAACCAGAATAATCGTCTACACACGACGACATTGAAGTGTTGGAGAGTTGACGCTTTCTTTACCACGGATTTTGTGAGTATGATGGTAATTGAATTTGTTTAGTTTGCTTGTTTTGGGCTCAGTTTGGAAAAGATTAATGAGCTGATTTTCTACTTGATTACAGGAATGAGTTAAACATTTTACTGAATAAACTTAATAGATAATTAACTCAAAACAAGTTATCTAAGTTATACAGTAGAAAAAAGTTTTTGAGAAAATGTATCTTTTAAAGGATGGAGCAACTAATCCGTTTCAATAATCTAGTAAATAATCTGAAAAGAACCCATCCTAATAGTGTTGGTATGTTTCTGTAAGTTGTCGATAGCGTGGGTTCGAAAGAGCACACTCATATGTCTAGCCTCGGCTTGAGAAAGCTCGTTATCAAGATAGCATGTGTGTCTTATGTCCAAAGAGATATTTCTTCAAAGAAAGCAACACACATTTATAATTGTGTCTACCTATATACCCATTGGATTTGCAAATGAATTCCTCTCTCAAATTTGACGATTTGTTGATCTCCACTAGTCCACCTCCATTGGCTTCACGTGCTCATCTTCCTCGGAACCACGTAACTTCCGTTGTCGCTGCCATCTTTCCAGTCCACCGCTCTCTCTCGCACCGTGTGCCACTGCTCGTCCGCCTCCCCACCGTCGGAGGCTACGCTGACAATGTCTTCTGGTTAACCCTAACACCGCCGCCTTTCTCCCTCCATTTCTTCCAACCTTCCTCACTCATCTTCTTCATATAGTTGGTGCCCCGCACCGCATCTGTTTTTGATGGCTCATGCCATGGGATCTGTCACCACTACCACAAAGCACCTAACTACCGCTTTCTTATGCTTCTGCTATCTCCATTGTCGCCACTGTTATTGGAGTATATTGAGGTAATGGAGAATATTAAAAGGCTATGAATCCACAAAAATTTGACTTTATGAATGTAGGTTAATTAGAAAATTCGTTTATAATTGATCATATTAACAAACAGGGGTTTAGGGTTTGTCCTAACACCTTAATTATAAACGACAGAGGCTGGGGATATAACCATATTACATGATTTCCCAAGAAAAGTTGTCACTTGTACTGCAACAGAGGATTAATGCTTTCCTACTCACTCCTTGCTTTGTACATTTGTACGGCTGTCAAAGTACTTACATCGGAAATTTTTAATAAAATTGACACCTTCATCGATCTCTACCTATTTCGCTTAACCCTGTGGTCGTTCCTGACAGTTGTTCGTCGATCCAACGGCAGGGGCATCATCTGACGCAATAGATTCTTCGTTCCGTACACGTTCGATGATTACCCAGCTTATAGTAATCCCAGCTGACCCTGTTGTTGGACGGCGATTGGATCCAGGACACAGGGGTTTGCTTATTGGCTAATTAATTAATACTACCATCATTTTGATTATACTTTTAATTATGCTCAATCTCATCTTCTTGTTGGGAGTTTAGCGTGGCTCAGCCCCTTCCCGCTGCTTAGAGTTTGTGTTTAGCCGCCGTAGTTTTCTTAGCTTCAGTCTTTTATTTTGCTTTTTCTTTCTTCCCTTGGCATAAGCCGGTCTAGCTGATTGTGTCGTGTAACTATTACTCTTTTCTTCTAATATATTGACGTTCAATTCTTTTCCACTCGTCTTATTCAAAAAAAATTTGGAATTATTATTTTTTTTTTTTGACTTACTTTATTATCCAAAGTACTTTAAGCACAACTTTTCGTTTTTTATATTTGCACAAATTTTTTGAATAAGACGAGTGATCAAAGAGTGCAAACAAAAACTCAAAATCTCTTATAATATGAGACGGAGGGAGCAGTAACTGGAGGAGTAGTAGTGGTGTAGTAGTACGTGTGGGAGGTAGTAATTGTTATGTAGGACGGCGTGTACAGTACGAGGGGTGTATGTACTATGTAGAGTACTACTTTACCCAACCCGAATAATCGTCTACACACGACGACATAGAAGTGTTGGAGAGTTGACGCTTTCTTTACCCCGGATTTTGTGAGTATGATGGTAATTGAACTTGTTTAGTTTGCTTGTTTTGGGCTCAGTTTGGAAAAGATTAATGAGCTGATTTTCTACTTGATTACAGGAATGAGTTAAACATTTTACTGAATAAACTTAATAGATAAATAACTCAAAGCAAGTTATCTAAGTTATACAGTAGAAAAAAGTTCTTGAGAGAATGTATCAATTAATCCGTTTCAATAATCTAGTAAATAATCTGAAAAGAACCCATCCTAATAGTGTTGGTATGTTTCTGTAAGTTGTCGATAGCGTGGGTTCGAAAGAGCACACTCATATGTCTAGCCTCGGCTCGAGAAAGCTCGTTATCAAGGTAGCATGTGTGTCTTATGTCTAAAGAGATATTTCTTCAAAGAAAGCAACACACATTTTTAATTGGGACTACCTATATACCCATTGGATTTGCAAAAGAATTCCTCTATCAAATTTGACGATTTGCTGATCTCCACTAGTCCACCTTCATTGGCTTCACGTGCTCATCTTCCTTGGAACCACGCAACTTCCATTGTCACTGCCATCTTTCCGGTCCACCTCTCTCTCTCGCACCGTGTGCCACTGCTCGTTCGCCTCCCCACCATCGGAGGCTACGCTGACAATGTCTTCTGGTTAGCCCTAACACCGCCGCCTTTCTCCCTCCATTTCTTCCAACCTTAATTCCTCGCTCATCTTCTTCATATAGTTGGTGCCCCGCACCGTTTTTCACATATGTTTTTTATGGCTCATGCCATTGGATCTGTCACCACTACTACAAAGCACCTAACTACTACTTTCTTATGGTTCTGCTACCTCCATTGCCTACGTACCACCGTCTTTATCCCTACAGCTTTGGTTACGCCGGTGCCACCATGCCACCCTAGCCTTCTAGTCATTGCTTACCACCAAGCCTATACTACTTTTCTCTAAACCGGGGAACTACTCCTTTCTGCCTCCCCACCCCGAATACTAATTAGTAGGGTTGTCTCACTGTTATTGGAGTATATTAAGGTCATGAAGAATATTAAAAGGACAATTCTACGGTACTTGAGTAGGTACTATGAGGTACCAAATTTACAATAAAAAAAGTGGTATCTCATGGTACCTTCTTAAGGACCGTAAAATTGCTCATATTAAAAGGCCAGGAATCCACAAGATTTTGACTTTAGTTTTCAACTGAATGTAGGTTAATTAGAAAATCCGTTTATAATTGATCATATTAACAAACAGGGGTTTAGGGTTTGTCCTAACACCTTAATTGTAAACGACAGAGGCTGGGGATATAACCATATTACATTATTTCCCAAGAAAAGTTGTCACTTGTACTGCAACAGAGGATTAATGCTTTCCTACTCACTCCCTGCAGATTTGTACATTTGTACGGCTCTCAAAGTACTTACATCGGAAATTTTAAAAAAATTTTAAAAGTGACACCTTCATCGATCTCTACCTGTTTCGCTTAACCCTGTGGTCGTTCCTGACCGTTGTTCGTCGATCCAACGGCAGGGGCATCATCTGACGCAACAGATTCTTCGTTCCGTACACGTTCGATGATTACCCAGCTTATTGTAATCCCAGCTGACCCTGTTGTTGGACGGCGATTGGATCCAGGACACAGGGGTTTGCTTATTGGCTAATTAATTAATACTACCATCATTTTGATTATACTTTTAATTATGCTCAATCTCATCTTCTTGTTGGGAGTTTAGCGTGGCTCAGCCCCTTCTCGCTACTTGGAGTTTGTGTTTAGCCGCCGTAGTTTTCTTAGCTTCAGCTTTTTTATTTTGCTTTTTTTCTTCCTTGGCATAAGCCGGTCTAGCTGACTGTGTGCGTGTAACTATTACTCTTTTTTCTAATATATTGACGTTCAATTCTTTTGCGCGTTCGGGAAAAATGCTCATCTTCGGTAGAGTACGAATATGTGAGTACCAGTAATCAGTAGCAAGTTGGAATCGACCAGATGAGAGGCATCCAAGCAGATGCTCTCATTGCTCTTTGATCAATATTCCAAGCCCTAATGACAGAAAATATACAAACTTTCTGCACAAAAGAACCGAAATTATTCAATCTCTTGATCTGTACCTGTCGCTACTAAACTAGAACAAGCTCTTTTGTACAATTGTACCGTGTCGGCACGGGCATTGGTCAATGTTGAAATTAAACATGGAATATATATCCGCGTGCACTTTGTCACTTTGTCACTTTGTCAGATTTGTTCAAGTACAAAGCTGAAATTTTTTTTGAAAGAACAATCTTGGGACGTGTATAGGAGCTCTGTCCTAACGACAGAGAACAAAAGAAAGGCAATCCATTGTACTTTTTTTCATACTGAAATAAACTAATCTAGTACGAACGAAATATGACACATTCTACTGTTACCGAATCTGAAGAGAGATAACGGAAATAAAAGCCATTGTAAGTCCATAGCTAGCAGCTCCATCGGCCTGCGCGAGAAAGCGTGGCCGATGTCAGTGTCCCGTGATATGCTGGTAAAATTGCGACGACAATGACGATTGAGGAGGACGAGACGAGGACGAGGACGAGGTGGAGGAGGAGACCAGCAAGTTGCATTTCTAGCTAGCTATCTAGGCAGGGGAAAATTTTCTCGATCTTTTTGGATGGCAACCTCCAAAAAGAGAGATTTTTTGTTCTGGTATATTTTTACAGGTACAGGACTATGCTGCAGCATCTGAACAAGTTGTGTAGGACGACGGTACATACGATGGCGGCGACGACGTCTACAATGCACTCGCACGGAATTACCTAGCACTGCGCAGCAGTACATGCCCCTTGTCTGACGCCACCGACTACAGCAGAAAAAATCAACGGCAAGGACTCTTGAATAATGTTCAGATTCAACGCTCTCGATCAATCGAGCAGAGCAATTAATCAATCTGTTGAGATGTAAATGCATCGCAGTAATTAAATCGAAGCAATCAACTGTCTGTCAGATGTGGCTTGAAAGGATGCAGCGTTTCTTGTTTCTGATCGTCCATATTCAGGTTAAGAAATCTTGTTTCTGATCGTCCATATTCAGGTTCAGAAAAGGGACCGATCGATGGTCGCCCGCTCGCGTGGCGCGTTTGCAGGATCAATCAAGATTAATCAGACTTGTCATGATCTGCGAGATTACGCGAGTAAGTAAAGCATTAGTACGGCTTTGCTCTAGCCACTCCACGTCGAGCTAATCTGCAGGCCAAAATTTTTGCTCCCAAGATTGTCGCATTCAGGCGTAGTTAAACACGGTGGTGTCCACCTTTGACAAACGCTTGCATGTGCGAAAGCCTCCTTCTTCAGTTAACTTCACCAGCTTCCAAGCTTTGGCTTCGATCTGGCTAGCTTAGCATCGCCATTTTTTTCCTCTCCTCTGTTCCGTAACAGCTGCAGGTACAAGCAAGTTTTATGGCATGCAGCGAGAGAAATTAATACTAAATCAAAGAAGAAGATAAAGAGAGGGAGAGAGAGAGAGAGAGAGAGGTTCAGAGATTCAGACGACAATAAATCAGCAACACAGAGCGTGTCTTCAGAGTTTTTCTCTTCAACTCCTTCATCTGTCAGCTTCAGCAGCTGAGGCCCTGTATAGATGGGACTAAAACTTTATAGTCCCTATCACATCGGATGTTTGGAAATTAATTATAAATATTAAACGTAGACTATTAATAAAACCATCCATAATCTTGGACTAATTCGCGAGACGAACGAATCTATGAGCCTAATTAATCCATGATTAGCCTATGTGATGCTACCGTAAACATTATCTAATTATGGATTAATTAGGCTTAAAAAAATTGTCTCGTGAATTAGCTTTTATTTATGTAATTAGTTTATAAGTAGTCTATATTAATACTATAAATTAGTGTCTAAATATAGAAACTAAAGTTAAGTCCCTGGATCCAAAACCACCTGAGACGACGACGCTGCTCACTGATCTGTGTGAAAGTCAAGAGTTGAATACTACTGGGAGTACTAGCTTGAATGCCATATTCAATGGCGTGCCTGCCGTATGACCGCTGATCTGTTGAGTCAGCTCAAGAATTTTTGGATCTACTCCTCCTGCATCAGCACCAGTACATACTGATATCCTGCATGAGATTGGCCATTGCAGTGACAGCTAGGAGGAGGAGGAGGCATTGTGCAGTGTTTCATGCATGCATATGCATTCTAGTGCAGTGTGCTGCAATGTTACAATGATGCCAAATCCACTTGGTAGTACTTGGTAGCTAGTAGCTGGCCGGTGGGCAATTGCAAGCAGCTAGATGAGGGCATTAAGCAAGTAGGAGTATTAAGCAGTAAGCACCTAAGCTGCCTCTTCGCTTAATTGCTCTTGGCTTAATTGTGGTGTCCTCCATCGAGAGAGAGAGAGAGATGAGCAATGTGCTGCTGCTGCTGCTGCTACTGTGCTGCTACACCACTGTAGTGAATGGGATTGTTTGGAGATCATCATAGTCATTAAGCCTGCCTGATACCGGTGTCGGCCGGCCTACCAGCTGACGGACAGTGGCTTCTTGCTGAGGGAAGAAGAAGCCCTCTGGCTCTGGTCAAGGGAAGAATTAACTCCGGTAATAAATTGCCAATCGCTATAGCTTTAGCTAGCTAGCTAGAGACTTCTGTTGTCTGAACGCAGGATGGATCAATGTTGGATGCCTTGTTAACATGTTGAGACGTTGCTTTTGAGTGACAGATGGTAGATTTTAGGTTGAGTTCCGCATGCATGCATTCACCTTTTTCAACTTATACTCCCTTTGTTTCCGCACATATGTTTTCAAAACTGCTAAACATTGTATTTTTTTTAAAAAATAGAAAAGTTGTTTTTTCAAAAAATGATATTAATCTTTTTTAAAAAAAATAGTTGATGCTTAATTAATTATGCGTTAATTGATTATTTTGTTTTACGTGCACGGAGTGGAGGTTGGGAACTCTACTTCATGTACATTAAACGAAACGATCCCTCCCTTAGCATTAGCTAACATAAATTTTGAAATAATGGATTAATTTGATTTTTAAAACTACTTTTTTTAGATTTTTTTTTTAAAAATACATGTCGTTTTACATGTACGAAGCGTGCATGTGAAAAACGAGGGAATATAAGTCAGGGAGGTGTTTCTAAAATCAAATATGGTTTACAACTGTGGTCTCTAGATGGTAGATCTGGTCAAGTTGCTTACCATGTTCTCTCTTCTTAACCAATGATTTTGATGAAGCATCTCGAATTTCTAAACAATACATTTTTTTCTTAAAACAAATATCTGCATTTGAATTTCTTATGAAATTATTCCAAATATTTTTAATTTATATAATAGCTAGTTCATTATTTATACCTTTAAATAATTATCGCAAAATTATTCAGCTATCTGGTCATTTCGTTTGGCACACCCAACTTTTTGAGGCAATTTTCTTGCTCCCCACTAGAAGTGGTTTGTGAGAGCATGCCGATGAGTTCAGACATCTAAAGTGTGTAGGATCGTAAAGGGCATTTCCCACCCCAAAAACTAGCCATTGAGGTGAGGGGCTCCCCCACTTATATCTTAGGTCCTTTGCCCTTCCACAACCAATGTAGGACTATTCAACAAAGTGGTTGTGCAAATACCAGTTGCAGAACAAGGGTAAAGAATTCTAAAACAAAAAACATTTTGCTTGTGGGAGTTGGAGGGACAGGGTGAAAGTTTTTATTTATTTATTTTCCCTTTGGCCGGAAGCAAAGCATGCGTGGAAGGTCCGGCGCAACATACGAGACGCACTCACCTCTTTTTTCTTTGGGAAATCACATGTTTTAATCAAGCATATATTGTTTATTTTTGACTTTTTCCCAATGAAAGGGAAATGACAGTTCCTCCTCCTAAGACCATGAAAGCATTCGCAAAAGAGGTGACATCCTTCTTTTCTTCCCTTCCATTATTGACATAAAAGGACTGATGACTATGAGTGACGCATCGCATATGTTGGGGTGGTTATAGGTAGAAGCAGCTAGTAGCTGCCTTTATTATTTTGATGATTAGCTAATTTTGTTTCTTGCTGTTATATATGCTTGTTTCAGAATCATGTCATATACTCGAACAAATCAAATTTTTCAGATTTGACACTACTGTTCGTTAGTTTACCATTAATTACTTGAAATGGAATCCTGACAGGGACTTAGGATCCGTCTCCTCTTTTCAGGTCCCATCCATTTCAAAGATTGCATATAGAGTACAAAATTACAGATATTTTAATTAAACTATTGTAAAACTACAGATTTAAAATTATGTATAACAAAAATATAGATATTTAACGTAAACTACAGATTAAATAATGAAGTTTGCAAAGAACTAGATATTTTAGAGTTCATATCCATAGCACTATTGAGGTTATAAAAGTTGTTGTTTTGTGATAAAACTGATGTTAAATTTGTAGTTTTCTAATGTGATAAATTCTGTAGTTTTCTGAAAATATAATGTTAAATCTGTAGTTTTATAATAAATTGATCGATGCACTTGTAGTTTTGTGAAATTTACTTTTGCATACATCATAAAACTCCTGTATAAAGTGATTAAGGATAGGAGGTGTAATAATCAAAAATAGCAACTGAACCCTGATTATTGAATAAGTTTAGTGGTACTATAATATTCTTACACTGTCACAGTCCAAAGGTTACAGTTAGTATAAACAGCTTCACAGGACCATGTTTGACCTAGAATTTATTTTATTGGTATTGGACCGGCCTATTGGAATATTAATGGTCAACGATTGTAGAGATTCAGCTAGACTTTGTTGAACTAGCTAACTGTTCAGATTTCATTCAATTAACACAAACTTATGAGACACAAGTGGGGATCATTAACCTTTCAATTTGTAGTTATATGTACTCAAAGCACTGCATTTCTTTTAGCCGGGCCGATCGAAGGGTTAGACCGACCAAATTTTGTTAAGACTGAAGAGGATGTTACAGATTACAAGTACGATTAATTGTGGACAGATCAGGCTGTCGAAAACTGGTTGCAGAGGCTCAAAGCCTCAGACTGGGACACATTAAAGACCTCTCGCACATCACGCCATTGTACTAGCCATTACATCCTCTGAAGCACTGCATTTTTCAAGGGGAACAAATGGTCAAATATATGGTCCTACTGATAACTATGTCTTATTTCCTGATCATCGATATATGATTATGCTGGGAGTTCCCCTCTCCCTGTTTGTTTTTTTTTCCAAAAAAGAGTATGATGATTAGATATGCGAATATTAATCCAGTGCTTAATCGATGGTCTCCCGTATCACCAGCAAAACCAAATGCATTGTTGGGGCATGACATCTTCAGTAGATGAGTAGAGAATTTCAGATTGGTATTGTCAGTTATAGTGGACTCGTGGAAAATAACCTGTGTGGCTCTAATCTGAGTTGATAGAAAGTGGGTTGAATGTTGTTAGACAAACCTGAACCAGTATGAAATCTCTACAAATTTTCAGTTCAGGTTAGGTTCTGTTGGTTTCTGCATGCATTGGGCACAATACATGTGCCTGATCGATGGCTCCTCTCATGTAAAAACTTGCTTTTTGTGTCAAATTATTTTCTCTGAACTGAAGATTGCGTGGCATTCCTGGTTTTATAAAGTCCAAGATGAATTGGACGATGGAAGGAAAACTCTAGGAGGCTCTCCTCATCTTTACACCTTGCACTGTTGCTCATCAGGCCCTTCCAATCTCTTTACAAGTGTCAGAGTGTCATCAACAAGATTATCTTCCAACACAGAGATCAAAGCTAGACCATGTATCAATTCAAGGATCCAATCCAACCGATCTTGAAAGCACACAAGTCATGCATCAATTACCACCCAAATAACATGACAGTTGTAGCTAGCGAAGCAGGCTTATCAGTGTTATCTACAGGTGCACTGATCCTGACATCCAATATAATCACCATATGGCTAACTTTTGTCTGCATCAAATAGCACAATTACAAGGTAACAACAGTAGAACTAGTAGTAAACTGTCAGTAGATAGCTAGCTAATTAATTAGCTAGGCTCTTGTGCAGGGGCACCTGGTCGTGCTGTCTCAGCCATCGAATTTGTTCTTGCCACTGTAGCTAATTCAGCTAGCTATATATCCAGCTCGATGTATCATGTATGTGTATCACCAAAGTTGATCTCTAGGACACGCAATTACCGCGGATTAATTTGTGGCCTTAAAACGACAGTAATTTCAGGCCTCCCAAATAGTCAAATACTATGCCTGAGATTCGAATTGCATATCAAAATCTCCTGTGAAGAAACCACATTGTGCGAGGTACATGCTAATGAGCAATGTCGACATGGTCATCTCTCGCAAAACCGATGGATCGACGAAGAGATTAAAGCGCATGCGCGACGTTGACCCTAATCATCCCTGTTGCATATGCTTAGGGTGTGTTTAGATCCAAACTTTAGATCCAAAGTTTGCAAAATTCCATCACATCAACCTGTCATACACACACAAACTTTCAGTCACATCATCTCTAATTTCAACCAAAATCCAAACTTTGGATGGAACTAAACGCAGCCTTAGCCTGGGACAGATGGACTAGAAGAGATGAGATCAGGAGAGAATTTTTTTCATAGTGCTACAGGAAATCGCCGTCGCATTCGGGGAAATTTTGCTTCGTGACCCGTATTATTAGTGGATCTCGTGGCCAATAATTCGTCCCTTGATCGCTACGGCTAGTGGTAGAGTAGCTTAGAGAGGTGGCCCTTCTCTGTACATCTCAGTGCTTGGCCATGGCCATTGGCGCACGCAGCTAAGCTAGGCAAGCTTAGCAAGCATGCGTATCAAGCTAGCTAAGCTTGATTAGAGCATGCTGGATTAATTGCTGATGGTGGGTGAGGCCAAAGCTTCAGGTGACGGTGGTGGAGCATGTTTATTTTTTTCCGGTATTTGACAAGACATGACACGCCCACCCAATCGCGACGCGACGTGTGCGTGCTCGCGCTAGCTAGAGCGAGCTAGTGTGGTATACCCCGTTCTGCTTGCGCTTTCATTCTCGCTCGCTAAATTATAATCTTTCAGTCTTATTTTAAGTACAGTCATGGTATTTCATACTTAACTTTGATTGTCTATCTTATTTAAAAATTTTTTAAAAAAAAATTAAAAAGTAAGTCACGAATAAAAGTACTATTCATGTTTTATCATCTCATGACAACAAAAATACTAATTATAAAAAATTTTAAATAAGACGGACGATTAAAGCTGAGCATGGAAACTCATGGCTGTACTTAAAATGGAACGAACGGAGTATTTTTTTTTCTCTCCTCCTTTGAAGGGCGAAAACAACAAGTCGAGTGGCGGATGCCGGATGGGATGTACTATCCTTCGCCCCAATACACCACCTTTCTACAGTCACATTGCTCTCGTTCGTGCACCCTTTTTCTCTCCATGCAAGGAAGTGCATTCACAGCTACTACTAGTGTCGTAGTGCTCCCTGCTTACGCTTTATTTTTTTTTTCTCTGTAGGCTGTGTGGTCCAAAAGCAAATAATTTTTCTGCAGGCTAAGCATCTCCGTTGACGAATGGCTTAGAATTAATACGGGACGGGGTACGAAATAAATGTGATTCAAATCCATCGTGCATCCGTATATGCGTTCTAATGGTCTACCATGACGTGAACAATTGATCCCAGCGCTTGAGATTTCTCAACTGTTTTCGTGCCTGATCTCGAGCTATTATCCGTTGGGTTTTGTGGAATTTTTGAGCTCGTGCAATTAAGCATACGATCAGGGGAAGTTGGAGGAAGAAGTTGCGTTTGTGTCCGGCCAATTAAGAAACAGGGTGAAGACGATCGAAGCTGTGTACTGGTGCTAGCTCGTTAATGACGAACTGGAGAATATATCATCATTATCTTGAAAGAATCTCTCTTGGTGCCTTAATCCTGCTATCTAGTTGACTAGTTGCATGGTGCTAGCTTTATTTTAGTCCAGGCAGGCTGCAGGTAGTGAGCTGAGTCAACTTACATCGGTGTGTAGAAATGTTTGTTGGACTTGGATCTAAAAGACAAGAGTGAACTCTTTTTCACCTTTCCACAAAAAAATTTGGTACAAAAAAATTGCTAAGAAGATTGCTGCACTAATTGAGGGTTTTACTTCTCTCGCTCACTTAGCTAGTTCTTTTTTCTCCAGGGATGTGTTATAGCAGTGGTGTGTTTTTCTCCTGATAGTAGCCTCACAGGACTATATAACCTTATATTTTTTTTTTCTGCTATATACAATAAAATCGACACAATCGTGCGGTGGTTGGTTCGAAAAAAAAATACTAAGAAGAGAAAGGTACTACCTTTGTTTTCTAAATGGACGACACAATTAACTTTTAAATGTGGCATTTCAACATGATTTATGTCTTTTATATTTACACCAATTTGTGTAAGTAAGTTATGCCCAAGTCAACAACCTCCTACATTTCAAAACGAAAGGAGTATATACAGGAGCACTACCTCCATCCCAGAAGACTCAATTTCTAACTTTGACTTGATAAATTAGAGCCTGTTTAGTTGGCAAAAAAAATTGCCTTTGCATATCATATCGGATGTACGGACACATATTTGAAATATTAAGCGCAGTCTAATAACAAAACAAATTACAGATTTCGCCAGGAAATTGCGAGACGAATTTATTAAGCCTAATTAATCCGTCATTAGCAAATGTTTACTGTAGCACCACATTGTCAAATCATGACGCAATTAGGCTTAAAAGATTCGTCTCGCAGTTTCCTAGCGAACTGTGCAATTGTTTTTTTCTACATTTAATACTCTATACGTGTATCCAAACATTCGACGTGACCGTGCGAAGAATTTTATTTGGGAACTAAACATGCCCTTAGTAGGGAGTGTAAAAGATCGAAATACCCCTTATTAATAAAAAAAAATAGAGTTGTAAAATGTCAGCTAATTAAGGGATAGAAGATAATGATAGAGACCAATAGTAGGTAAGATGGTAAAATTTAAATCTTTTTGTTATATGGTTCGATGGGCTAGCTAGCTAGGCATGAAGTAAGCATTTACTGATCTCTCCACTTGTTGAGACCAAAGGATTAATTTTTTGTGTTCTTTCGTTTTCCCTCCCGCACAAGGAGGCGGCAGATCAGCAGACACTTGCAAGTGGGAGGTAGGAGAAAGGAGAAGCAACTCAAAGCCGAGATCAGCTCGAAGCTGCTACTACCACCTCACTTACTAGCTCTCAGTCGTCTCAGCTTAGAACAGGTACAATAGCAGGCTATAAGCCAGCTGCAAATATATTTTAAGGAGATAACTGAGGAGAGAGAAGAGTAGCGGGCTACATATTTGTAGCCAGCTGTAGCACGAACTCCAAGACGCAGTGTGTATATGACATGTGGGACCAGATATTAATAGTGTAGTATGTAACTATTGTATGAATGAGCTATTAGATTGGCTATAGATGAATTGGAGCCGGTAGTGGGCTATACTATTGAACTTACTCTTAGCTAGTGGCGCGCGATCTGCAAAGCTTAGCTGCAACTGCAACCGCGGCCGATCGATGCAATGCAACCCATTGTTCTTTCCTTTTCCGAGAAAATTTGAGCCAAACAAGGCGCCACGTGCGAGACAGCCAGCGCGCGCGCGCGCGTGTGGCAAAGGCAGTAGTGGACTCCCCCTGTGGCCTCGCCATCGCTCGCCGCGCGCGCGCGCGACGCCCGCCACGGCGTCGGCAGTGCGTTGCGTTCGTGCGTGCCCCGCCGCGGGGCGACCGGGTTTGACCGGCCGCGAGGAGGAGGAGGAGGAGGAGGTCGCTGTGATGTGGCGAGGGCGCGAGACGTCGGCGTCGTGGGACGACGACGACGACGACGACGGCGACAGTCGATGGGTCAACGACGGAGGGGGCCGCTGCTCTCCCTTTCGATCGAGGGCCATGGGGCGAGAGATCCATATGATTCCATGAGATTGGTAGGATCTATGTTTCGATTGGTGGTATTATTTAAATTAAGGCGGATTTGAAAGTAATGTGTATAGGTTAACTGAAGTTTATAAAATGTTAATTAAATTTATTGAAATCAGGCTTTAATTTTTATAATGTATTACAAATCTCTTTTGATATCCTAAGATATAGTTAGTCAAAAAATGATCTTATCTGAATCCTCCTACGTGAAATTCATTTCTTTGAAGCAAAATGATTCGTCTTCATTAAACCTCACATAGAAAAGTTTCCAGATCACAGCCAAAGAGCCCACAAGCAATACAACATTTGAAAATTAATGACGCAAGAGTATGACTTTTTTTCTTGTTATCACGGAGTAATTTGGGTTTGATAATGCGTCACCAAGTTCAAGAGAAAATGGCCTATGACTATGAGAGCAAGTACAAGGTTGAGTCAGCCAAATGCAATATTGTCAACGTCAAATCCTACACGAAGAAAAGGGAAGGGGAAGAGAGAGCAAAGTAGACGCTCATGCAGAATAGCTCTGAGAAAAGATGCAGTATCGTTTGCATGGGAATCCTCTGACATAGCGAGCGCTATGTAGACATCCGATAGCTATCGTCCCTTCATTCGGCATCGGACCGAGTCAAGCGAGAATAGTAGATAACCTCAGCAGATCTATCTTACTATAAAGTTATATTCTAAAACTCAACATGCAAACATGCCACATCATTCATCTACTAGCAATAATTACATATAAAACTTATGCATGCATGTAACATTACCTATAATTCATTGAATTCTACAAATCAACATCTAATTATCTTTCTTCACATTATTTTTAACACACACACACACATATATATATAGTTATTTAATAATTTTCACAGTAAAGCATGGGAAATCATCTAGTTCGACTGATTCTCGTCCCCAAGGAGTTATAAGAATAGCATATCATGCTCACAAAAATTTTTCATGACTTGCAAATACAAGAAAGTTTTTTTAAAAAAATATTAGCATGATACACGGCAGAAGTGTAGTATTTTAATTTATAAGGAGAAATATGAGACAAACCAAGCTTGTTTTCCTCCACAATTTCCATGGAAAGAGATTTGCTCCGGTCCAACAAAAAATATCTCGAGGTATCGATACCTCACGGTACCAAATCATTTCTGATCGTTGGATCTAGCAATGCACATTCTGCCCAGTTAGATCCAACGATTGTAAACTATTTGGTACCGTGAGGTACCGATACCTCGATGTACTTTTTGCTGGATTGACTGGTTAATTATATTATGAAAATGCTAATAACAGAAATATAAATGTTGGTTTTTAACCATCTCAAACCAAATTTACTGAGCTGAAAAATGGTTAATTTGATCAGCTAATTCAGTTTAATTTGCAATTCTACAAGATACTAGTAGCCAAAATGCTCTTTTTTCATGTCCAATCAATAGCTTGATGTCTAACATGTTCTTCACATAATTTATGAATTAAAAAATGATCTAGAGTTCAAATGCTAGTGATTATTGATTTTTATTATTGAAAACGTACTCAATATCACTACAACATATTATTTTTTTACTTTAGTTATGTGGGAATACTATAACTTACTGTAACAATTCGGCCTATATTGGCTATATTGGTTTATCGAAGTAAAAATCCGAACTACACTGAATGCTAGTTTGCAAGGCTCAAGCCCGGGGTTTGAATGTCTGGTATCCGAAGCCCCAAAAGAACACTGTACCCTTGTTGTTCATTATGATCATGATATATGTTAATCCTTTTTAGGCTTTTCCTAGCCTTAATTTTGAGGCCCAATTAAGCCTCAATCAGGCCTAGCAGCCCATGAACAAATCGGGCTAGTACTTGTCCACTTTTGAGGAGGCAGTACACTTACTGATTATTAATCCACGTTAAGTAATATCGAGCCAAACGTTATTATATTTTGAGATGGAGTTAGTATATTGGTGTAAATTTATATTTTAAAAATATATATGGTAGTTATCGAATCTCAATGCCTATTGAAGAACACAAAGAAAAAGAAAAGGGGAAAAAGAAAACCTCTCCAGTAGCCTTACATGTCAATAACAGGATGTATAAAAGACACGTAGCACACAACGAAAGCCAAAGTCAAAACACATGACAAGACCTATATACATACATATTTCCTTCTCTCCTCTCTGATAAGATCGAAAAGAAAAGCAAAGAATCAAACACCTGATCAAAAGTAGCATGCATCATACAGATATTTAAAACAGCATGCTGGCAGGCACTGTTTGCGATCGATAATGGCAGCATCGATCGGTTGTCGGTTGACCTGCTACAGTGCCTACTACACCATGATCCTCTTCTTGCATGTTTGGTCAGGTTTTGTAGTTTTCCTATGATTACGCAATCCGCGCCGGTGATGATCAATCGATCGAGCCCGGCAGTCGTCCGGCCCGACCGATCGACCGACCATCACGAACGCGCAAAAGAATTACACGTCATGCTCATATATTGCGTCGATCGGTCGACGGCGGCGACCGGCCGGCGCTTTTGCAACAGCGCCGGCCACAATGGGTCGATGAGATCGATGCATGCAAAACGCAGTGGATGGCATGGCCTTGGCCTCGGTGCTGCTCCTGTTGGGGGAATGCATTATTAGGCTAAAATATTGCAGACAGACAGATCAAGGTTCTGATCTCTCCCTCTCCCGTGCCTTTAATTTGTTCTGTCTCGATCGAGGCATCGATCGAGATGGATCGAGGCCGAGAGCTGTGTGTGTGTGTGCGGTTCTCTGTGTTGTTTTGTCATGCGTGCGTATGGATTGGGATGCAGGGCTGGCTGGCTGGCTCACGGGGAGGGATAAGAAAGATGCAGGGATGGGCAGGGGAGGAGGATAGGGTTAGCACATTGTGGCCATTAAATATAGGAAAAAAACTAATTACACAAATTGTGTGTAAATTGCGAGACGGATCTTTTAAGTTTAATTGCTCCATGATCTGATAATGTAGTGTTACATTAAATATTTGCTAATGACGAATTAATTAAGCTCAATAAATTTGTCTCGTAATTTATAGGCGGAATCTACAATTTATTTTATTATTAGTCTATATTTAATACTTCAAATATATATACGCATATCCAATGTGAACGAAAGGGCATGTAGCCTAGTGGTTATAGTGACCTGAGTAGTATCCCAAGGTCCTGAGTTCAAATCTCCTATGGAGCGAATTTCAGATTGGGTTGTTTGCGGGGCTAAGTTCCCTACTTCAATGGCCGTATATATCCGGTTGGATGTAGAGGCCGGGTAAAAAATACCCTTCTCTAAATAAAATAATAAAAAAATCGCAAGAGATCGAGGAACCATACGCGAGCACACATTCCCCAACACCTCCTCTGTTGTCGCCACCTAGCCTCGTTGATTGCTAGAACCTAGAAGGTGCAAACGACGCTTGTGAGTCCCAGCGGACTTCCCCGTCTCCCTCCTCGCCTCACACCCTTTTCAAGCCGGTGGTGGCGAGGCACCCTCACCGTCATCGTCTTCTTAACCATTCACACCACTTTGCCCCTGCTGCAACACCTGACCACCATCCATTGTCAACCTTTTGCGGCTTCAATAGTGCCATCGCCTTACCACCCTTCTATCTGCTGCCTACTACTAGGCTGCCAACTCCCATGGCCATCCTTCTAAGCCAAGTAAATTTTCATATCTTCCCACTCCCTCCACCTTGGCCCCAACTCTGATACCCAATAGGTTGGGGTCGTCACCGCTATAGTCGAGGTGGGAGGAGAAGATATCGGTGCACCAATATCGAAGCAGATTGGTAGGTCCAAAATCTGCAGATCGGGCCTCTGATTTTTCATCCAAATAAAGGTTAGCAAATTTCTTTTTTTAATCAGCCAAGTGTTTCAAAAGTTACAATCTTGGGTGAATTATCTTTTTCTTCTTGCCAGGATGCTTGGGGTGAATCCAGGGCCATAGAGCGGCATGTGCGGGGTGTGCAACTGTTCAGGGCCTCAAAATCTAGGGGCCCAAAATCTTAATTATACGGAGTATTAAGGCTGTGTTCGTTAGGAGTAGTTCTCAATTCCTCCTCGTTTTCCGCGCGCACGCTTTTTAAACTGCTAAACGATGCGTTTTTTACAAAAAGTTTATATACGAAAGTTGCTTTTAAAAAATCATATTAATCCATTTTTAAAAGAAAATTAGCTAAAACTTAATTAATCACGTGCTAAACGCTGCTTCGTTTTACGTGCTGGAGAGTTAGGGCCAAAACTGAGCCTAAGTATACTTAATTAGTTGTAACTGGAATATTAAAGCCCAATATATCAGGATTAAGGCCCATAACTAAAAGTGGAAGATACAGCAAGGCCTAATACCGAAGCTAAATCGACTAGAAATGGATGTAATAACGCTCTACGAGTCATCGTGATAGACCATCTGTCCGTCTTCTCCCGTTATACAAGTCATACGTGTCGATCACGATAAAGGGTCCATGAGAATTTGGCTATCAAATTTTAAGGCACGATTAATTGTGCATTTTGTACCAGGTTCTCCAATTGTTAGCTACGGGCCCTGGGTGAATCCTCGTTGAATGTAGTTTTGTGAAACAGGTCCACAAATAAAAATATAGTTGTATGAATATAAGAGTGTGATTCTTGAAGAATTTTCACAGAGAGCATAGTTGTCTTTATGTCGGTTTCCTTTTTCTCTACTACTTAAAAAATAAGAGGTGCTTCCATCGTTCGTCAGAAAAACGGGGCGAAAAAAAACAAGTTTGTCCGATAAAAAAAACCGGACGAAAAAAAAAAGAAAAAGCAAATATGTCCTATCCAGAAAAAGGGAAAAAACGGGTGAAAAAAAAACCAAAATTGTCCGATTAAAAAAACCGGGCGAACAAAAACGTGCGAAAAAAAGAAAAGAAAAAACAAAATAGCGATAAAAAAAAGTCCGACTCGGTCAAAAAAAAATATCAATAAAAATAAAAAAAAAGTCCGACTCCTCGTTCCCTCTCAGAAAAAAAAGTCCGACTCTGATCCGAGTCCCACTCCTCTGGGTTTGAGTCCGACATACTAGGCACCACTTCTCTCGGTTTCAATTTATACCGTGATATTCTATACATCTTGGTGAAAAAAAAATTAATGTGCCGGATTGAAGATCTGTTTGCAAAAACGGCACCTATATGTTGAGAGCGTTCCATTTTTATATGATTTTAATTTTTGGGTTTGTACATTTGCATTTGAGTCCCTGTAATTTTTATATTTACATTTGAGTCCCTATAATCTTGCAATAAGGTGCTTTTGGTCTTTGTTTTAAAAAAACAATAAATAAAAGGGATAGAACAAAGGCAGAAAGGTGCATAAAAAGAAAAAGAAAAGCCACACAAAAAACAACAACAATAAATGTCTATTCTCCCAGTGGCGAAAAAAACTGTAGATGCAAACGGAAAAAAAATCCGATTCCTATAAAAGGCAAAAAAAAGTGGTGAAAAAAAACACTAGATCCGATTCCTTTAAAAATAGAAAAGAAGTCTGATTCCTGTAAAGGCGAAAAAAATCCGAAAAAAACATCTAAAAAAGTTCGTCCGATTCCCTAAGAAAGTGGCAAAAAAAAATGGTTCGTAAAAAATAAAAAGCTGGTTCGTATAAAATAAAAAATGCACGCAAGAAAAAAATAGAAAGGGCGGAACAAAGTCCAATTTCTAATCAGCATAAATCTCTTCTCTATCTCTAATTTAATCTAACTATTTAAAAATAAAAAATGCATGAGAAAATAAAAAGGTCAAAAAAAGTGTGAGAAAAAAAGTCAGAAAAAAGCGCAAAAAACACGCTGAAAAGGTTTTTCCATCTTCTTAAAAAAATAAAAAAACACGTGAGAAAATTATTTCCATTGCCGGCAAAAACTTTTTAAAAAAACATGCAAGGAAAAGACTGAGAAAACGATGGGAGAATGCGGAAAATGAATGTACGTCTTTGTTTCCTTTAGGAAAGTGGGATATGGAACTGTGACGGTTCAGCTGGAGCCAGGGGAGGAGGAAATGTGGAGGAGGGGGGAAATTGTTCTCTGCATTTTCCATGTGTTCCAAATTGCGCCCTGCCTGGCTGCCCCTAATTTAGAGTTTCTTTTGAAACGCACGATTCTAAAAATATACTCCCTCCATTTCGTTTTATTTGACACCGTTGATTTTTTAGCACGTGTTTGACCGTTCGTCTTATTCAAAAACTTTTGTGAAATATGTAAAACTATACGTATGCATAAAAGTATATTTAACAATGAATCAAATGATAGGAAAAGAATTAATAATTATTTAAATTTTTTGAATAAGACGAGCGGTCAAACATGTGCTAAAAAGTCAACGGTGTCAAATAAAACGAAACGGAGGGAGTAGTTTACAAGGATCACCTTGACGGGAAATAGGAGAATCATATCTTATTATAAAGTTACAACCCACTAATTCTAAAACTCAACATACAAACGTGTTACCTCATCATCCACTAGTAATAATTACATACAAAACTTATGCAAGCATATAACATTACCTATAATTCATTGAATTCTATAAATCAACATCTAATTATCTTAACTCAACATCTAATTATCTTTCTTCACATTATTTTTAACACACACACACACATATATATATAGTTATTTAATAATTTTCACAGTAAAGCATGGGAAATCATCTAGTTCGACTGATTCTCGTCCCCAAGGAGTTATAAGAATAGCATATCATGCTCACAAAAATTTTTCATGACTTGCAAATACAAGAAAGTTTTTTTAAAAAAATATTAGCATGATACACGGCAGAAGTGTAGTATTTTAATTTATAAGGAGAAATATGAGACGAACCATGCTTGTTTTCCTCCACAATTTCCATGGAAAGAGATTTGCTCCGGTCCAACAAAAAATATCTCGAGGTATCGATACCTCACGGTACCAAATCATTTCTGATCGTTGGATCTAGCAATGCACATTCTGCCCAGTTAGATCCAACGATTGTAAACTATTTGGTACCGTGAGGTACCGATACCTCGATGTACTTTTTGCTGGATTGACTGGTTAATTATATTATGAAAATGCTAATAACAGAAATATAAATGTTGGTTTTTAACCATCTCAAACCAAATTTACTGAGCTGAAAAATGGTTAATTTGATCAGCTAATTCAGTTTAATTTGCAATTCTACAAGATACTAGTAGCCAAAATGCTCTTTTTTTTCATGTCCAATCAATAGCTTGATGTCTAACATGTTCTTCACATAATTTATGAATTAAAAAATGATCTAGAGTTCAAATGCTAGTGATTATTGATTTTTATTATTGAAAACGTACTCAATATCACTACAACATATTATTTTTTTACTTTAGTTATGTGGGAATACTATAACTTACTGTAACAATTCGGCCTATATTGGCTATATTGGTTTATCGAAGTAAAAATCCGAACTACACTGAATGCTAGTTTGCAAGGCACAAGCCCGGGGTTTGAATGTCTGGTATCCGAAGCCCCAAAACAACACCGAATTTGCTATATATTTGTCGATAAATTTTCCTCCAAAAATTTGTCAGATGTAATTACAGTACAATCGTAGTGTAATTACATTGTAACTTGCATGTAATTATACTGTAACTATAATGTAACTTGTATGTAACTTTCAAGAATCTCTCGGTAACATGTTATTTCAGTAAAATAGAAGTCGTGGGAACAAATCCTTTCATATATGTGTGTGCTGTGATTTTTTTTCTTCCTCACCAGAACAAATCTTGTAATAGATCTAACGATTCAAAATTATGTGAAACTTAAATACAAGTTACACTGTAGTTACATGCAAGTTACAGTGTAATTACATACAAGTTACATTGTAATTACACTACGATTGTACTATAATTACATCTGTCAAATTTTTAGTAGAAAATTTGTCGACAAATGTATAGGTAGTCCCAATGAAAATGAAATGATCATGATATATGTTAATCCTTTTTAGGCTTTTCCTAGCCTTAATTTTGAGGCCCAATTAAGCCTCAATCAGGCCTAGCAGCCCATGAACAAATCGGGCTAGTACTTGTCCACTTTTGAGGAGGCAGTACACTTACTGATTATTAATCCACGTTAAGTAATATCGAGCCAAACGTTATTATATTTTGAGATGGAGTTAGTATATTGGTGTAAATTTATATTTTAAAAATATATATGGTAGTTATCGAATCTCAATGCCTATTGAAGAACACAAAGAAAAAGAAAAGGGGAAAAAGAAAACCTCTCCAGTAGCCTTACATGTCAATAACAGGATGTATAAAAGACACGTAGCACACAACGAAAGCCAAAGTCAAAACACATGACAAGACCTATATACATACATATTTCCTTCTCTCCTCTCTGATAAGATCGAAAAGAAAAGCAAAGAATCAAACACCTGATCAAAAGTAGCATGCATCATACAGATATTTAAAACAGCATGCTGGCAGGCACTGTTTGCGATCGATAATGGCAGCATCGATCGGTTGTCGGTTGACCTGCTACAGTGCCTACTACACCATGATCCTCTTCTTGCATGTTTGGTCAGGTTTTGTAGTTTTCCTATGATTACGCAATCCGCGCCGGTGATGATCAATCGATCGAGCCCGGCAGTCGTCCGGCCCGACCGATCGACCGACCATCACGAACGCGCAAAAGAATTACACGTCATGCTCATATATTGCGTCGATCGGTCGACGGCGGCGACCGGCCGGCGCTTTTGCAACAGCGCCGGCCACAATGGGTCGATGAGATCGATGCATGCAAAACGCAGTGGATGGCATGGCCTTGGCCTCGGTGCTGCTCCTGTTGGGGGAATGCATTATTAGGCTAAAATATTGCAGACAGACAGATCAAGGTTCTGATCTCTCCCTCTCCCGTGCCTTTAATTTGTTCTGTCTCGATCGAGGCATCGATCGAGATGGATCGAGGCCGAGAGCTGTGTGTGTGTGTGCGGTTCTCTGTGTTGTTTTGTCATGCGTGCGTATGGATTGGGATGCAGGGCTGGCTGGCTGGCTCACGGGGAGGGATAAGAAAGATGCAGGGATGGGCAGGGGAGGAGGATAGGGTTAGCACATTGTGGCCTGGCTTGCAACATTGTCTTCTGACATGACATTTGTTTGGCATCGATTGTTCTGTTTATTTCTAAATTGTATTTCTATATGGACTCTAGTCTCATCTTCTAATATTCCTTATTTTTTAATTCCGAATTTCAACTATTTCTAAATTGTATTTCTATATGGACTCTAGTCTCTTCTTCTAATATTCCTTATTTTTTAATTTCGAATTTCAGTCATTTCTAAATTGTATTTCTATATGGACTCTGTTTTTTCTTTTTCTCCGATTAATGTGAGAATTTCTAGGCCATAAGAGCGAACGTGGAGGCTCCTTTTTCTATTCCTTTAATAATATAATAATAGATTTAGACTGATACAAGTATCAAAGTTTAAATTGAGAGATGCACGTATGGTGAAAATAGATGAACTATAGCTTAAAAAAATTTCTTGACCGGATTCCTGGACACCCCCCTCCTATCTAGCTCCACCCCTATGTGTTGTACCCGGTTTTGTGGTGATATGTGATTGAGACTTAACCATTAAATGAGGGGTGTAGAGTGGACGTTTTGTTATTTTCTTAAAGAAAAGAGACACTCAGACACAGCCCACCCGGCAAAGCGAAGGATGCATGCGCGTTAGGCAGAGGCGCCATCGGTTCTATTATACGTGGGCTCGCGCGAAAAGCACGGCCTCGTCGCGCGGCGGAGTAGGCTGGCTCGATCGGCGGGTAGTAGCGTACTAGCGTGCGTGGGGGATTCGGCTGTCGCGCGGTGCGTGGGCCGTATTGGTTATTTTGCTCGGCCACGGTACGGGACCGTCGTCGGGACGCCTCACGCCGCCGCGCCACGCGTGACAGCAATTTAACCGCCGAACCGCCGGCGCGCGCGCGCGACGATCCAGCGAGAGAAACAACACACACTACCGGCGTGGGCAGGGGCGGAGCTAGAGCGAAATGGTGAGTGGTGCCACTTGCTTAATTTACTCTATTTTATATCGAGTTTAAGCTGATACGGGTGTCTAAGTTTGTATCGAGGGGTACATACATGGTGAAAATAGATGAAGTATAGCTAAAATTTTTTTTTGGCCGGGTTCCTGAACACTCCCCTAACATATACTAGCTCCGCCACTGCCGCGTGGGCGGGCGTGCAGTGTGCAGCGAGCGGAACACCTGCCGTTCCCGTAATTCGTTCGACTTCGATTCATACCAGAATCATGCACGCACGCACGCACCGATCGACTAGCTAGCTCGATCCATCCTCTCGTCACGCTTCGTACGTGCTCGGTGTTCTTCGGCGATTAAACGACCTACCTCACCTGATCAACAAAGCTCATTCCGTTAGTTGGCTTTTGCATGGGGCATCAGCTCATCCAATGATCCTAAGATCCAACAGCTAGGAAGCCAAAGTCCGGATACCTTTTAGGTTGCCCTCACATTCCGATACGGAAAACGGAGCGATGGATTAGTACATGGTTAATTAAGTATTAGATAAAAGCTTTAAAAGTAAGTTAATATGATTTTTAAAGCAACTTTCGTATAGAAAATATTTAAAAAACACTTCGTTTTTAACATGTTGGGGGACGTGCGCATGGAAAACGGTGGAAGAAGTTTGGAATACCAAAAAAGAACTCAGCCTTAAGCGTGTACACTGAAGATGCACGTGCATTTGATGATTATGTGTGTAGGTGTTTGTGTTTTTTTAACAAATAAGGACCGACTGTACCCATTTTGGCGTGTACACTAAAGATGCACGTGCATTTGATGATTGTATGTGTATGTGTTTGTGTTTTTTTTTAACAAATAAAGACAGACTGTACCCATTTTGGCGTGTACACTAAAAATGCACGTGCATTTGATGATTGTGTGTGTTTGTGTTTGTGTTTTTTTAAACAAATAAGGACAGAACATACTCATTTTTTTTTATTGTTATAGAGGGAAAAGGTACATTCCCTAAGCGAAAATAGAACCAGTTGCGCGCCTAGGGCAATCTATACTACATGTAGGACCATCTTAAGGAGGCACTTTGGGCTTGCCATTGTCAAAGTGTCCTCCTCTTTTAACTTTGCAAAGAGTCCAATGGTTGAGGATTTGTTGTAATCGAAGATTCTTTGATTTCTTTCTTTTCATATCACCTACTCCCTCCGTCCCAAAAAAAAGTGAATCTAGTACTGGATATGACATATTATAGTACAATGAATCTGGACAGAGGTATGTCCGGATTCGTAGTCCTAGAATGTGTCACATCTAGTATTATGTTGGTTTTTTATGGGATGGAGGGAGTAGATGACAGAGTATCAGAGAGCACATTTTCCCTTTTAGGGTGTCATGTCTGTTTGCAAGCATACATCTCCCATCATTCCGACACCGTGGTTGTCGGATTCAATTCACTTGGCAGTTGGCACAATTTGTTGGTAGGCGGCCTAGCTCGCTACTAGTCTCAATATCCTTCCGGAAAATCTGCACTAGATGAAGAGGTGGAAGGATGACTCATTTGTGGCACAGGAGAGTGTGCATAACGGAATTATTAGGATATCTTCTTATTGCAAGTATGTGTGCCGTTCACACTCTATTTTGTATCATTTGTGACGCGGAAGGATGACTCATTGGTGATTGTGTGAGTGTTGTGTATGTGTCAAATGTGTACATCCGATTGTATTTCTCCGGGAAAGAAACCATCTTCACATGACTTTGATTGTCAAACTGTGTGCCGTCTTATCAACAAGGCGTTTTATTTTAGGACAAATTTATTTTTCTCACACACCGAAACCTTGTTTGTTGTGAACCTTGTTTTATTTCGCACTTCTCTCTTTCATAATACTACTATTTCGTTGGTGTTTAACTTTTTCTTTCCTTCGCTATCAACGACCATCTTATTTGTCCCTAAAAGACCAATGCACCCTTATGAAGCTAAAAATTATATAAGAAACTAATGAAAATATCATTTATTCTTTAGTTTTTAAAGTATTTTAGGACCAATGTGCCCTTATGAAGCTAAAAAATTATATAAGAAACCAATGAAAATATCATTTATTCTTTAGTTTTTAAAGTATGTATCAAAATAGGACTTTTTTTTCAGTTAAAAAAATCGTGGGGAATTTTTCAATTCATTTGAAAGGTTTATACATGTAACTTAAAAAATGGAATAGTAAAGTAAAAAACATTTTTGCATAACCACATAAATATAGCATAGCTTCCAATATTCTTAAAAAATTGAATAGCAATGCACATGAGAACTTAATATCTTCTAAGGGGAAAATTGTTATCTTAATATAATAACCAACTACCCTTGACTAGATGGTGATGGCATACGAACTAACGAAAGGGTGGTAAAAGAGGAGTACAAACTTTCAATGGTGGAAGAGATAATACAATTGCAATTATGGATGAAGACGGCTCGAAAACAAACGGAAACCATCTTTACCATTTTCATTTTCATATTTTTATTCAGAATAGGGAACCCTGGATAGAAAAACAGAATCAAATATTATCAAATACAAAAAGGAACGAATACGACTCAAAGCAAATACGGTAATGAATATTTATTAGAATGTAAAAAAAACCCTCAAACTAATATTCCAAGTTTTGTCTAAAACAATAGATAAAAAATTCCAAATTTTAGCACCTAACAATACCATTTTATATCATAAGGATAACATCGTAGTTCACATATCACTATGTCAACTTCATTTTTTCATCTTTTGAGACAGTAAACATTCTTCGAAAAAAAAAGAAGTTCCAAATTCATTTTAGGAGAAATTCTTCAGAAAGTTTTCAAACGTTTCTACTTTTTGACGAATAATGCCATTTTGAGAATAGAAAAATCTGAATTTGTCGTGGTGCTGAAGAAAGAGAATTTCAGACTACGAACAATAGAGACAGATTCTCTAGCAGTACATGAGATGCCCATACATGACATCCTTTGCGATTCCATTTTATGTACCAAATACTAATTAAAAATTGAATGCTAATTAGTCTTTTAGACTTTTCATTGAATCAATTTTTATAGTTAACAAGGAAAATCTTACCAAGCCACCAGAGAAGAACAAGACTGAAAAGTCCGAGGTAGCCAAACAGTTTTTGGACATCAACCTTTTCTCCTTCCTCTCCAGCAAACTTTTTTAGAAGCACTAAAATAATGTTGAAACAATTAGCAGTTGAATCAAGACAGATCAACTAAAGGAAGCAAAGAACTAACCAGTGAATAAACCATATGACATAGCTGACAGAAGACCAAACATGTCACCTAGAAGAGTTCTCTGAGTGGCACTGCATTCATAAAGTTTACAGATTAGCTGCAGAACTTGTGGCCAACAAAGTGAGTGCTGTCTCAAAGTTACAAAATCATCTTCAACATGATCTTCAGTTACAAGGCCATCTTAAAAATGGAATAAATAGCGCTTTTATGTTTTTTTATGCACTTATATTTATATGAAAAGCAATTCAGTTGCAGCAACCAATCTACTACAAGCAAGCAAATGCAAGGGCTTTATGAGCATAGTAAATTAATCACAAACAATTTTATATGTCCTGAGGCATCAGTGCAGAACTGTGATGTTTATTTAAGGGTAAAACGCACTAACCCAGAATTGCTGATTTCTGATTCATCTGATGCCCAAGTCTGCCCCATGGTTGTCATTACCACACCAGCCATGCTAATAAAAACAGCAATAACTTTTGCAGCATTTATAGAATCTTGGCCAAGTAGCACACCAATGAAAAGAGTGAAGAGTCCTGACGTTGAAGATAGTACAGTAGTACTAGCAACACTAGTTCTTGCAAGTGCCGCATTTGACAAGTACTGCATCCATTAAACAGAAGAGAAGAATGAGTAACATTTAGCAATCAAACTACTGCTTGTATGGTTGAAATCAAATGATCCCTATGAATTTTAATGAACAGGTAAATATTAGGAAATTACCTCCGTCACAAACCATATGGGACAAAGATACAACCCATACATTGCAATCTCCTTAGTGGAAAGTTCTTGCTCCTTCAAAACGTCATCGAATTCAGTGATTCCACATATAAGAGGTTTTGTCTCTTCTATTACAGGAATATCCACATCAGTATAGTTTATGACTATAGTTTTTTGAGATTCCATTTCCAACATCTTCTGGAATTCACCATTCTTCAGAGGAGCACAACCACCGAAAGAAGATTTGTTGGTAACTTTTGAAACTCTACTACTTGAAGAAGACCTTCTCAACAAATTACATATAAAATCCTTTAAAAATGAAAGAGGTATATAGATGATCATAAGGGAGGCCCCCAGGTAAGTAATTGCAAAGGGTTGCTTGTATTTATTCGATCGATTACGATTATTAGTTAGCTAGCGAAAAAGTCAAACGCGTTACACACTTCCATTTGGAAGGCAAGCCAAGGTAGGTTAGAAGTGGTTAGCGATAGTTTTCACTTATTGGCTTGATGATAACTAGTATTACTTTCGGCTGCAGCCCAACGTTGACCAAATCGGTATGGATTATCAGCTCGCGTAGTCGCGTCCACAGTTGATCAGTCAAGGCGTTCAAACGCCAAACCTACCTAGCTATACTTTACTACGATGTCAAACACTTTTGTCTGATGCGTAATGTGGTAATCTCAAGCTGTGGGGTTGCAAGTTTGCAGCGACAAGAATGAACTTTTCTCCATTGTTTGAACGGACAAGAATGAACTTTTAATCGAGTGTTCAGATATAGCTCTGGTTTAATTTTATCTTCAATCTCTGACAGTTCTTCAGAAAGAAGCCAAGCCGACCACAAGAATCCCTAGCTAAGACTCTGAATTCTCTGCACGTCCTTTGATTGATCGTTTACTTGGAAATTTAACCTAGAACCCCAATTGCAATCCCACTTGGGATATGAAGCTGAAAAAGGCGTCCTGTTGATCGATTTGGCTAGCTGCTTGTCCTAACTAACCACTCAATTTGACAAAATTCAAGGGCTTAATTACGTACGACTTCAATCCGAGCAGAATTCGACTATGGGACTGCATATATTTCCACGGCACAGTTGAGTCCACCGTCGACGTATCGTCTCTTAATTAATCGGGAGGTCGAGAAGATCATGACATCCGATATTCATATATATGTACCAGTAAGACCGTTTAAGTTTCTTAATTAGTGACATCATGTAACATGAATTTTGATGTTTCTTAATTAATTAACTGGAAGATCGAGAACACCATGTACTACTAGTACCATTTTACCAGGCCTGTTTGAAGTTGAAGGAGCAGGTCAACTGACGAGTAGAAATGCCTCTGTTCGTTTTCAGTCCTTGAGAAATTCAGACTTTCAGAGTAGGAAACGCATTGATTACGCGGCCAAATGAAATACGGCGCCCCTATAAACGAGGGATGCATACAGTAGTACAGTACTCGGGATCTGATTGCACCGTCAAAATCAAAATCAAAGCAGTTGAATTCTACTCGGGGTTAAAACTAAGTTGACGATTCACGGATTTGTTTAAGCAGGCATCGTGGTCGCCATGACGCATGAGCCTTTGACCCTGCAATGCAACCACCGTTTTGAACACAAGAATTTTGCGTGTCACTACGGTTTCTCGTGAAAGGCTTTGTGTACCGCGTAGGATTGCTACACTCGTCGGCTGTGAAGAAACATGCATGGTAGAGCAACACTACTCCTAGTATGTTTGGTAGAGCTCCAACTTCTAAATTTAGTTTCAGGAGTTGAGTCTAGAGTGGAGTTGCGGAACTGTCTAAAGTCTAAATTTAGCTTCAACTCTTTAGTTCATTTTGTAAGAGCACTCCACCTAACTCCGCTCTTATTTTAGGTAGAGATGAAACTGTTTGGCTGAGCTCCAGTTACAGAAGAGGTGGAGCTGGAGCTATACCTGTGCCAATTGCCAAACAGGCCCAGTAATCTCATCCAGAATGTTAATGTAGAGAGTGGAGTTGTGAGTGCATGATTTTTGTTTGGAGGAGTTTTAGATTATGAGAAACATGGGTAGGAATTCAACTGGTGAGAATATGGAGAAGTTGTAAAAACCAATTTTTCTTTCCTAGTTTATTTTTTATTCTACAATCACAACTTCTCATAATCTGAAAAAAAAAAGTTTATGGAGCTTTGGATTCAAAGGAGAAAACGCAACCCAAAAGTTCCTCTAACAGAAAAGCCCATAAATATTGTGCACACACGATACTTCATAGGAATCTAGTGACATCAAGGTACTTCACTCTTCGGTTGTGTTAGGGGGGTGGAGTGGTGGACACAAACATATGTGTGCGCATATATTTTCTGCGTAATAAAAAAATCTAGTAATAAAGTTTGGGAGTACCTATGCATCTTTCGAAAGATTTTTATGATCATATCACATAGATTTTTAATCTTTAGATTAAAATCTAATGGGCACAGTAAAATGCAAAAAAGCAACTAAAAAACACCATAATGGACACTAAATTACCATATCTTCAAAAAAAAGACCAAATCTAATATAAATTTCAAAACTTACATGCAAAGATTCAAAAATTACACTGTAACTTACAAAAGTTACACCGTAAGTTTCATAAATTACACTGTAATTTATAAGAAAACACACTGTAAATTTGAGTGAGAAAATCGAGTGAGAGATAAGAAGAAATCTTTCGAGTGAGATATAGCAAAATCGAAGTTATATTTCCTTCGTGTGGCCTTTGAAACGTTGGGCCTCGTATGTGTGAACCACCCAACCTCGGCCCGCTTCACGGAGAATCATGGCCTGCAACGAGAAAACCTTCGTGTCCAGCGAAACTTTCTTCTCGCCTCAGCCGTTGGCTGCGGTTAGGGGTGGACACGAAAAGACCGAATGGAAAAGATTGAGACCGAGAAATTCGGTCATCAATTCGGTGCAGTGAAAGACCGAATTTTGTTTGGTCAATTCGGTTAGTCTTCTCGGTTAACCGAATCGATCGAAAAGACCGAATTAACAAAAAAAATATCTAAATACAACCTAGAATTCACTAAGTTCAATAGGATTAAACTCTGATTTTCACATCCCTACTTCTTCTAGGCATGCAACCTAATAAGAGTATTTACTCATATGTGCTTACGTTTTTTTTTTGTGATTTTTGTGTTGAAATTTTCCATTATTTCTTTGCATATATGAAAATGTTGTTAAATTTCGGTCGGGACCGAGACCGAGACCAAATTTGTCGGTCCTGATTTTTTTTGTGTTGAAATTCGGACTTCACTTTTCAAAGATCGAAATGACCGAAGACCGAAACCGATTGCCCACCCCTGGCTGCGGTGTGGAGTCGTCGTTGGAGGTGGAGGCGCGCAGCGCGCTCGCGGTCGGGATTGGATGACGACAAGGACAAGCCCGGATGACAACAAGGACGAGAATGAGGGATGTGTTGCGGGGCGGAGCCAAATGTAGAGGTATTTTACTATAGATCAAATTTAGGATATAAGTATCCAAGTTTGAATTGAGAGATGCACATATGGTGAAAATAGATGAACTATAGCTAAAAAATTTCTTGACCGGATTCCTGGACACGTACCCTCCTCTCCTATCTAGCTCCACCCCTATGTGTTGTACCCGGTTTTGTGGTGATATGTGATTGAGACTTAGGGTGCGATCGTTTCAGCTTTCTATTCCTTTAATAATATAATAATAGATTTAGACTGATACAAGTATCAAAGTTTAAATTGAGAGATGCACGTATGGTGAAAATAGATGAACTATAGCTTAAAAAAATTTCTTGACCGGATTCCTGGACACCCCCCTCCTATCTAGCTCCACCCCTATGTGTTGTACCCGGTTTTGTGGTGATATGTGATTGAGACTTAACCATTAAATGAGGGGTGTAGAGTGGACGTTTTGTTATTTTCTTAAAGAAAAGAGACACTCAGACACAGCCCACCCGGCAAAGCGAAGGATGCATGCGCGTTAGGCAGAGGCGCCATCGGTTCTATTATACGTGGGCTCGCGCGAAAAGCACGGCCTCGTCGCGCGGCGGAGTAGGCTGGCTCGATCGGCGGGTAGTAGCGTACTAGCGTGCGTGGGGGATTCGGCTGTCGCGCGGTGCGTGGGCCGTATTGGTTATTTTGCTCGGCCACGGTACGGGACCGTCGTCGGGACGCCTCACGCCGCCGCGCCACGCGTGACAGCAATTTAACCGCCGAACCGCCGGCGCGCGCGCGCGACGATCCAGCGAGAGAAACAACACACACTACCGGCGTGGGCAGGGGCGGAGCTAGAGCGAAATGGTGAGTGGTGCCACTTGCTTAATTTACTCTATTTTATATCGAGTTTAAGCTGATACGGGTGTCTAAGTTTGTATCGAGGGGTACATACATGGTGAAAATAGATGAAGTATAGCTAAAATTTTTTTTTGGCCGGGTTCCTGAACACTCCCCTAACATATACTAGCTCCGCCACTGCCGCGTGGGCGGGCGTGCAGTGTGCAGCGAGCGGAACACCTGCCGTTCCCGTAATTCGTTCGACTTCGATTCATACCAGAATCATGCATGCACGCACCGATCGACTAGCTCTCGATCCATCCTCTCGTCACGCTTCGTACGTGCTCGTGTTCTTCGGCGATTAAACGACCGACCTCACCTGATCAACAACGCACATTCCGTTAGTTGGCTTTTGCATGGGGCATCAGCTCATCCAATGATCCAAAGATCCAACAGCTAGGAAGCCAAAGTCCGGATACCTTTTAGGTTGCCCTCACATTCCGATACGGAAAACGGAGCAATGGATTAGTACATGGTTAATTAAGTATTAGCTAAAAGCTTTAAAAATAAGTTAATATGATTTTTAAAGCAATTTTCCTATAGAAAATATTTAAAAAACACTTCGTTTTTAACATGTTAAGGACGTGCGCATGGAAAACAGTGGAAGAAGTTTGGAATACCCAAAAAAGAACTCAACCTTAAGCGTGTACACTGAAGATGCACGTGCATTTGATGATTATGTGTGTAGGTGTCTGTGTTTTTTTAACAAATAAGGACAGCCTGTACCCATTTTAGCGTGCACACTAAAGATGTACGTGCATTTGACGATTGTGTGTGTATGTGTTTGTGTTTTTTTAACAAATAAAGACAGACTATACCCATTTTGGCGTGTACACTAAAAATGCACGTGCATTTGATGATTGTGGGTGTATGTGTTTGTGTTTTTTAACAAATAAGGACATAACATACTCATTTTTTTATTGGTATAGAGGGAAAAGGTACACTCCCTAAGCGAAAATAGAACCAGTTACGCGCCTTGGGCAATCTATACTACATGTAGGACCATCTTAAGGAGGAGCTTTGGGCTTGCCATTGTCAATATGTCCTCCTCTTTTAACTTTGCAAAGAGTCCAATGGTTGAGGATCTGTTGTAATCGAAGATTCTTTCATTTCTTTCTTTTCATATCACCTAGTAGATGATAGAGTATCAGCGAGCACATTTTCCCTTTTAGGGTGTCATGTCTGTTTGCAAGCATACATCTCCCATCATTTTAACACCGTGGTTGTCAGATTCCATTCACTTGGCAGTTGGCACAATTTGTTGGTAGGCAGCCTAGCTCGCTACTAGTCTCAATATCCTTCCGAAAAATCTGCACTAGACGAAGAGGTGGAAGGATGACTCATTTGTGGCACAGGAGAGTGAGCATAATGGAATTATTAGGATATCCTCTTGTTGCAAGTCTGTGTACCGTTCATACTCTATTTTGTATCATTTGTGACGCGGAAGGATGACTCATTGGTGATTGTGTAAGTGTTGTGTATGTGTCAAATGTGTACATCCGATTGTATTTCTCCGGGAAAGAAACCATCTTCACATGACTTTGATTGTCAAACCGTGTGCTGTCTTATCAACAAGGCGTTTTATTTTAGGACAAATTTATTTTTCTCACACACCGAAACCTTGTTTAATTTGTTGTGAACCTTGTTTTATTTCGCACTTTCTCTTTCATAATACTACTATTCCATTGGTGTTTAACTTTTTCTTTCCTTCGCTGCTAACGACCATCTTATTTGTCCCTAAAAGACCAATGTGCCCTTATGAAGCTAAAAATTATATAAGAAACTAATGAAAATATCATTTATTCTTTAGTTTTTAAAGTATTTTAGGACCAATGTGCCCTTATGAAGCTAAAAATTATATAAGAAACGAGAGATTTGGGATAACTATCGCATGCCTTATCGCATTGTCCCAGGGAGGATGGCTGAGCTAGGCAATCTTCATAACCGATAGCAAGCGAATCTGCTTCTAGCCGGGGAATCACTGACCTCAGCATGGCGACCGTCGGAGTCTCGCTCAGACTTCGCTCGAGCATCGAAGCGGCTTGGCGTGGCGGAGGTGCAGGGTTCGTCTGCGCTGCTTTCTTCATGTTCGACTCGTCCCGGAGCCTCGACCTCCCTGGCGTACGTCTCCCTGGGCGGCGTCCTGGCGTCCGCCAATCCTCGTCGCGTCCGTGCTCTGGGTCGGCGCCGCCGACGCGTCGGGTTCCGCGAGGCGGCGTGGCGGTGAGGTGGGGGCGGCGTCCCGACCGCCATGAGCCTGTACGCGTTCTGCTTCAGTGGACATGCGGTTTTCCCCATGATTTATACCGGCATGAGGAACAGGAGAATGTTTCCACATGTAAGTTATAAAAGCAGAAGTTTAGTTCTTTTAATTTACAGTCTATATAAAAGCACAGTAATCCTACCCTTCCTGTTTGCGTAACTAGCATAGGATTTAGTAATTTATCCTTAATCTATCACCCTAGCTAATCTTTAATTATATGAGTGTGGCCCGTTGCAAAGCACGGATATATTATTGATAAATAATAGAAGTGCTAGTTGTAAAGCACTTCAACTATCTGCTAAAAACTAGTACTCCCTCCGGTTTCATTTTAATTGACGTTTTAAACAATGACACGGTCTACAAGATATATCTTTTAACCTTATTTTTCTAGTATAATATATAATATATAATTTATATGAGTTCTTTTAAACTAATATTTTTAAAGTTATTGATGGTCAAAGTTATAAAAAATTAATCTTAACCTTGTTCCAAAACATCAATTAATATAACCGAAACGAAGAGA
>CM020183.1:22110929-22149480 GCA_009805545.1 Oryza longistaminata
AACCGGAGTACTAATGTTCTCAGCCAGGCAAACTGTTTGGATAATTTTGCTTTACAGTCAGTAGTACAAAATGTTTAACCTTTTTGACTGGTAGTGTATGATAAAAAGTCATGTTGTTGCCCATGCAAATTTTAACCACGGTAACCTTGTCAAACTTTCCAATTGCATAAAGCATTGCTATATATGCTAATTCCGTCTCAATCGTGTGCTTTAATTGAGTTTATTAACAACTAATCAATAACTTTATTTTTTTCTACCAACTTAACCAAATCCCAGGTGCTGCTCATCTGCTTCATCATCTGCACCCTCGCCTACGGCGTGATGGGCGTCATCGGCTACCTCATGTACGGCGGCTCGCTCCGGTCGCAGGTGACGCTCAACCTGCCGGCGAGGAAGCTGAGCTCCAGCATCGCCATCTACACGACGCTCATCAACCCCTTCACCAAGTTCGCCCTCCTCATCACCCCGATCGCCGAGGCCATCGAGGGCGTCCTCGGCCTCGGCACCGCCACCACCGGCGGCAAGCCGCGGGCGCAGTACAGGGCCGCGGCGGTGAGCGTGTCGGTGAGGACGGCGCTGGTGGTGAGCACCACGGCGGTGGCGCTCGCCGTGCCCTTCTTCGCCTACGTGGTGGCGCTCACCGGCTCGTTCCTCAGCGCCACCGCGACGATGCTGCTGCCGTGCGCGTGCTACCTCCGGATCAGCTCCAGGGCCTCCGGGAAGCTGGGGGTGCTCGAGATCGTGGCTTGCGTGGGGATCATCGTGCTTGGGTTAGGAGTGATCGTGATAGGCACTTACAGCTCGCTGAAACAGATTGTGCAGAGCTTCTGATCATTTATGGGCAAAGGTAGTAGGAGCTGAGCAATTGGGATCAGCTACTGAAAATTGACATATATACTAGTCAATTCGATACCACTGATTAGGTTCATATAGGACAGGTGGTGTCAACCATGATGTTATGCATAAATCACTTGAGAAAGAAATCGATATGCCGTGTATTCAGGTAGGAAGAGGATTCTACTAGTGGAGATGATCATATGTATTCATAATCCCATATCAACGGCTGGTAGCAGAATTTTTTTCTACTAGTGGTAGAACTCATAAATCAATTGCTAAAATCACTTCTACTGATAATAATACTGGTAAATAACCTTTAGTTAGAGTGAATAAAGATGAAGATTGTACGGGCATGTCAAACTATTAATACCGAATTTAGTGTCCATTCTTTTATTCGGGACTTCAGGTAGGGTAATTGATCTACATCTCTTCTTGTTTTATTCAGATAGACAACTTGTAAAATTACTGAAAGTATAAAGAGGGAATATTTTTTTTATCAAGTGCTTACGTTCAGAATCTTTCAAACAGTACTATGCTTTACGTACTTATCCTAGCATCTTTCAACAGCACATCTGTGTGGCTGTGATATCATCCAGTAAAGTGTTTTTTTTTTTTCCATTTGAACTAATCTGAATTATGCACTTCATCAGTATTGTGGCCAGAGCTATTCTATTGTTTAGGTTGCAAAATATTACTAATGCTATATCACTTTGGTACTAATTATTTGACATGATCCCATTAGGCGTAAGTTAGTGGAACTTGTTTTTTTTTAGGTATGCTCCTGCAGGGCCTGCAGTCAGCAGCACAAAGCTTTATGCTTGTGTTGGTTGAATACTATACTAGTTGAGTGCAGCAAATCTTTTCTTCTTTTGTAGTTAATTTTATCACCACAATGGGGACATCACAAGGTGGGAAATTTTGTACGTTCATATTTTAGACATATATTGTTTTCTGCTATCATTATGCTTAGTGCAGCAGGCATGTACTAGTGATTTTGAATTGAAGGAAGCTCGTAGGGTTAAGATATAAATGAATGTCTTATTATTATATTTTTAGGAGGTTAATTAATTAACAAAGATTCTGTTCTTCTGCATAATTCACTATTCGGGAAAGCTTTGGTCTCTCATTAAATCGTACCTACCTTTAACTGTTGCTTTAGATGCTCTGTCACTTCTATTGCTGTGTTTAGTTCCAAAATTTGGATCCAAACTTTAATCCTTTTCCATCACATCAACCTGTTATAACACACAACTTTTCAGTCACATCATCTTCAATTTCAACCAAAATCCAAACTTCCCCCTCAACTAAACACAGCCTGAGATAGTGTGGTTCTATCCGTTTTACGAGATATTGAACTATATGCCACTTTTAGATGTGGCAATTAACTATTTGCCACTGGACCCACATGTCATAGACACATGTGGACCCACATGTCATTGAGATATGTGTGGCAAATAGTTAATTGACAAATATAAAAGTGGCAAATAGTTAAAAGCCCCTCGTTTTACTGTCTGCATCATGTTACAGCATCTAATTAACAGAAACTCGTGTGTCGATATATGTTCCATAACCATCACCTCTTTAATTAAAAAACGTGGGTAGATATCGAGATTTGTTAGCAGATCTCGTTATTTTCAGTATTGCCAGAGATTATGTGAACACATTTCCTATTTTACTACGGCTTTGCAAGTCTTTGTTCACATTATTTGCTGGGTCTAATCGTACTGGCAGATACTCTGTACAACATGGTGGCAAGAAATTCAGAGTATTCTTCTTGCATTGAGACATCACTTTCATTTGGTGCCATGCAATGAACAAAAGAATGAAATCATCACCTACCTTTATAAGATGATCGGATTGCATAAACTTTCAGAATACTGTAGCCTTTTCCAAGGAAAAGGGAAACAAGTGCCATGAAAAAAATAATCAGAACTTCAAAAGTTTGGATATCCTAGTTTCTCACGTGTTTTGAACTGAACAAGACCAAGAATATATGACCAGCAAAATCTTCACTTGTTTCCCTGCTTTTCGCATGGCTGCTTGCACACATTTTGCATGGGCGTCTCTACTCCTCTCCCTGCATCTGGTATACTATACGTATCTTCGATTCTCTCATGCTTTGAACCATATCTATTAAGTCAGAAACTAAAAATAATACATTGGGTTAATCCACTTGCTTTTGCTGCCCTGTGCAACTCCACTCAAATAATTCTTTTTCTTTCCTTTGATTTGTTTTCCCCTTCTTTTCAGGAATGGACATCTACTCACTGTCACCACAGCTCACAAGTCACAAGAGGTGTCAGCCATTGTTGTTGTAGCTCTGCACTCTGCCTGCTAGTGCTTAGTTCATGGATGCACCACCCTTCTCCTCCTCTTTAAAAGGCAGGGTGTGATGCTCAGAGTCTAGTCCAAGAGCACTCAGGAGTTCTCTGAATTCTGATGGAAACCAACACTCCTCCAAAGTCTGGGACAAGCTTTCTCAAGACTTGCTTCAATGGTGTCAATGCCCTCTCAGGTTTTATTTCTTCCATCCTGCCTCTTGTGATCTTAATCAAGCTAAGACATCAAGTACTACCTGATGTTTTATGTTGTTCAGAAAGATGCCATATATTTTCTTTATTTAACATTATAACATACTAAGGTAATTTTACCATATTTGAAAATGAACCGAAAGATACCAGATTTTCTAATATAAAACTTGTTACCTTTATATACTAGATACCAAATTTTATTTTTATCTTTTTACAAGTACTGTCTCGAAAACCGTAAAATTTCTCACGTACTAAAACTAACTTAAAATGTTGGGAAAGTGATTTCATCTGTCGAGGGGATATTCTCTAGTTTCGTACATGCCACCTAAATAGTCATAAAAAAATTTGACAAAATTAATATGAAATATATCACTCCGCCACAAGTATGCAAGTTAAAATTTAACTTCTAGAATGTTTGTTTCTGTTTTTTCTTTTCTTCAGGTGTTGGGATACTATCCATGCCTTACGCATTGTCCCAGGGAGGATGGCTGAGCCTAGCAATCTTCATAACCATAGCAGCGATCTGCTTCTACACGGGGATCCTCCTGCAGCGATGCATCGACTCCAGCTCCCTCGTCAAGACCTACCCGGACATCGGCGAGCTGGCGTTCGGCCGGAAGGGCAGGGTCGCCGTCGCCGCCTTCATGTACCTCGAGCTCTACCTCGTCGCCATCGACTTCCTCATCCTGGAGGGGGACAACCTGGAGAAGCTGTTCCCGAACGCGAGCTTCTTCCACGCCGCCGGCGGCGGGGCGAGGCAAGGGTTCGTGCTGCTGTTCGCGCTGCTCGTGCTGCCCACGACGTGGTTCCGGAGCCTCGACCTCCTGGCGTACGTCTCCCTGGGCGGCGTCCTGGCGTCCGCCATCCTCGTCGCGTCCGTGCTCTGGGTCGGCGCCGCCGACGGCGTCGGGTTCCGCGAGGGCGGCGTGGCGGTGAGGTGGGGCGGCGTCCCGACCGCCATGAGCCTGTACGCGTTCTGCTTCAGTGGACATGCGGTTTTCCCCATGATTTATACCGGCATGAGGAACAGGAGAATGTTTCCACATGTAAGTTATAAAAGCAGAAGTTTAGTTCTTTTAATTTACAGTCTTATATAAAAGCACAGTAATCCTACCCTTCCTGTTTGCGTAACTAGCATAGGATTTAGTAATTTATCCTTAATCTATACACCTAGCTAATCTTTAATTATATGGGTGTGGCCCGTTGCAAAGCACGGATATATTATTGATAAATAATAGAAGTGCTAGTTGTAAAGCACTTCAACTATCTGCTAAAAACTAGTACTCCCTCCGGTTTCATTTTAATTGACGTTTTGAATAATGACACGGTCTACAAGATATATCTTTAACCTTATTTTTCTATTATAATATATATAATAATTTAAATGTAGGATGATTTTCTAGTCTTTTAACTAATATTTTTAAGTTACTAGGAATGGTCAGTGTAAGTTATCAGGAAGATAGGAATTGAATCGCTATAGATATGAACTCTTTGGTTTAAAGAGATAGAGTGCGGAATTAAATAGTGAAGCTGGTAGTACTAATGTTCTCAGCCAGGCAAACTGTTTGGATAATTTTGTTTACAGTCAGTAGTACAAAATGTTTAACCTTTTTGACTGGTAGTGTATGATAAAAAAGTCATGTTGTTGCCCATGCAAATTTTTACACGGTAACCTTGTCAAACTTTCCAATTGCATAAAGCATTGCTATATATGCTAATTCCGTCTCAATCGTGTGCTTTAATTGAGTTTATTAACAACTAATCAATAACTTATATTTTTTCTACCAACTTAACCAAATCCCAGGTGCTGCTCATCTGCTTCATCATCTGCCTCGCCTACGGCGTGATGGGCGTATGGCTACCTCATGTACGCGGCTCGCTCCGGTCGCAGGTGACGCTCACACCTGCCGGCGAGGAAGCTGAGTTCCAGCATCGCATCTACACGACGCTCATCAACCCTTCACCAAGTTCGCCCTCCTCATCACCCGCCGAGGCCGATCGGCGGCATCCGGAGGGGTCCTCGGCCGGCACCGCCGCCCCACGGCCGGCAAGCCGCGGGCGGCTAGTCAGGGCCGCGGCGGTGAGCGTGTCGGTGAGGAGGGCGCTGGTGGTGAGCACCACGGCGGTGGGCGCTCGCCGTGCCCTTCTTCGCCTACGTGGTGGCGCTCACCGGCTCTCGTTCTCAGCGACGCGACGATGCTGCTGCGTGTGCGCGTGCTACCTCCGGATCAGCTCCAGGGCCTCCGGGAAGCTGGGGGTGCTCGAGATCGTGGCTTGCGTGGGGATCATCGTGCTTGGGTTAGGAGTGATCGTGATAGGCACTTACAGCTCGCTGAAACAGATTGTGCAGAGCTTCTGATCATTTATGGGCAAAGGTAGTAGGAGCTGAGCAATTGGGATCAGCTACTGAATTGACAATATATATAGTCAATTCGATACACTGATTAGGTTCATATAGGACAGGTGGTGTCAACCATGATGTTATGCATAAATCACTTGAGAAGAAATCGATATGCCGTGTATTCAGGTAGGAAGAGGATTTACTATTGGAGATGGATTTTTTTTCTCTCTCGAGGGGACATCCCACATTTTATATGGCGTTTAAAAAATCATCAAAAAAATTTAACAAATTGGCAAGATAAATCATATGTGATATTTATTTGCAACATGCAAGTTCAAATTTGAGCGATACAAATTAAAATTAAATTTTGGCAACGAATTACGTGTGCTATTTAGAATTTGTCATTTTGTTTCTCCGTGTATAAGTTGAATTTGAAACTGTAACGTTTGTAAAGTGGCATATCACATTCAAATACTAATTTATCTTATTATTTTTTTTACTTCATGATTTGTGCTCCGGTTATCCCATCTTCTCTTCTAGCATAGGTGACACATTCTCTAGCTCCAGCAACCCCAATGAAAGCAATGGAGTTAGAGTTTAGGGTCTCAGGTTGGATGAGAGTTGGGAGGGGGTGGGGGAAGGGGGAAGATGGGGCATATCATCGGCTTAGAGGGATGGTCGTGGGAGGTGGTGGCCCAACAGTGGGCGATGGACACGAGCGGGCGGAGGTGCTGGCGGTTGCACCAAAGCCGCGGGGATGGAGGAGGGCGTCAGGGCGGTAGGCTGGCATTGGTTGTGGGGACAAAGCAAGATTGTGGTTAGAAGGCGGTGGTGGTGGTGCCGGATCTGGTGGTGGAGAGCCCTAGAGATGCGGAAAACAGCGGGACAGGGGCACTCGCTGTCATTTAGGAAAGAGTAGGGTTGGTAGGAGAGGAAGAGGAGGAGGTCATCCAGGGGGCCTTGCTAGCGCCGTTGACCCTTTCGACTAGCCGGCAAGGTCGGGCAGCAGTGGCGGAGGTGGCATGGATAGGCGCTGGTGAGCAAAGGCGGCACGAAGGGTTTTTGGACGGTGAGGGAGAAGGAAAGGGCACCCTAATGGGCGGGTGATCGCTCCAACGATCACCCGCCCTCCCCCTATACTCCTCTCCTTCTCTCTTTCATCATAAATTTCAAAAAATAAGTTAGTAAAAAGAAATCCAGTACTCTCATTCATGTGTATAGACTTTATACCGGTAAACTTTGCACGCATAAACTTGATGTATAGAAATATTCTATATATAAAATATTTGAATCGAGTATATAACTTTTGACTTATAAACATTCGCTCTACAAACTTTACGTGGATAAACATCATTTCTTTAAAACAGAGGAAAATAATGCACGCATAAACTTTGTGTATAGAAATATTCTATATATAAAATATTTAAATCTAAATTTAAATTTGAATCGGGTATATAAACTTTTAACCTATAAATTTTAGGTGTGTAAAGTTTAGATGCATAAATTTTAGGTACATAAACTTAAAAAAGATAAACTATATGAAAAGAAAAAGAAGAAAGTAGCGCGATAGATCGCTAATTAGCGATCTCAATAAGGAAAGGATTTTTGGGTTCAGAAAACCTAGACAACGGTATCCTGTTGAACGAGATACCATTCTATGAGAGACAGTACCTGATACCTGTTGAGGTACCAGCTACATATTACCCAAACCTGTGATACCTGTTACCCGGTACCTGTGATACCTAGCACCTGATACTGTAATACTCGTGCAAGAGAATAGTTAATATGTCTATCCGTTACAACGGGATCCCGTTTTGTAGCAACTCTCTTTTGGGTTTTGTTGTCCAGCATAAATCTCAAAGTACTCGTACGGTCCACATTCCTATAAGGTTAACAGCAAATGGTGCATAGACCGTTCTTTTTTTTTTCCCCTTACAACTTCGACTTGAAGGGTACATAGTGCGCCATCGATTCGGCGATCCCCTGCACGGACGCGACCGCGAGGCGAGCGTCACCACGAAGCACACGGCGTTGAGGCTCTGCAGCGCCACCCACCTCTTGGACGACTCTTCCAGCTCCGCCGCCGGATGTACATCTCCACGGGAAGTACACGGTGAGGCGCCAGAACCCGACGGGCCGAGGAGGCCGAGCACGTCGTTGAAGAAGGCACGACGGCGGCGACGCGGTGCACGCACAGCGTACGCCGTGCGCCAGCGCGAGCCTGAACGCGTTCACGCTGATCAGCCTCGTTCGCTCCGCCGGTGGAAGAAGCCGCACCGGGGCCACCGGGAGGACGCCCAGGACTCGACGGCGGTGAAGACGGGCTGGGACATCACCTGGTAGGGCGGCCGACGAGGTGCACGACGATGCAGGCGTTGGCGAGGCCGACGAGCCAGTAAGGGTCGTAGAAGCCGAAGCCCGTGAGCATGTTCCCGGCGCCGCGGTTCCCGAACGCCGCGTAGCCGAGGCAGCCGCAGAGCGTGTAGAACGCCGTGATCACCGGCATGGCCAGCGCGTTCGCCTTCCTCATCGTTTGCTCTCCGCCGGCGCCGACCTGATCGTGTCTGCACCGCTCGTAAACACACAACAAATTAATTTTGAGTAAATTTACTACAGAGCGTAAGTCCACTTTCATTGCAAGAATTTCTTTAAGAGCTCCATGCAGTTAGGTATAGTGAAAGAATGATCTTTAATTTTTTTCCTGAAAACTAAGTTCTTCCAAACTAACCAAAACCCAACTTAATTTGTATACAATTACCTGGATTTCAATGAGAACCAGGGAGTAGAAATCAATTGCGAACGCGTGTTTCCGAGGGCTTGCAGGGCCTGCCATATCTTGTGCGACAAAATCACATCTACTCCGATTACAGTCCCAGACATAGTGTCATCGTCATCCAGTAGGACCTGCGAAAACACAAAACACACCAGTGTCAGAAGTATGAACGCAGAATTAACCACAGAAATTCTCAATCAAGATCAGCAATTAATAAAACCAGGCAAAGATGTGTGTTTCTTCAGTTATCTGATATGGTCTGTGCCAAGGAGAGGCCGACGGCGATGGCCGAGTAGGAAGAAGGACATGGCGGCGGGAGCGAGCACGGACAGCCACGCCACCTCGTGGAGGCTCTGCAGCTGGGAGACAAGACCTGGACGACGCCGAACACCACCATGTACGAGGTGGTGAAGAGCTGCAGTCGGCGGAGTGGCCGTTGTCTTGTGGAAGCAGTTGGACTTGTACACGCCGCTGCAGAATCCATCACGCAGCAAGTATTGATCAGAAAATTCAGAAGCACACACACACCAATGATATCGATGAATTAGAAACAGCATTTGAGCTAATTTGATGGCTTACGCGGCACTGATGGATGCTGTGATGGTGTACCCGATTGCAGTTCAACGCGGTTAAACGTACTGACAGAGACCACAGAACCACACTTGCCGACCACCTGCATATATACACATGAAAATAGTACAGAATACAAGTAAAAATAACTGAATGTACAGTAATTCGATCGTTGAGTCGTTGGTTCATGCAGCAGCAGTAGTAGCAGAACGTACCTAGATAGGATCCGACGGCGTCCAATGTATGTGTAGTTCCTCTTCTCCCGAGATCTGAATCGCCGCGGCGCGGTAGCAGTCGGCGAGGAGCACGAGGTGTAGTAGGTGATGACCGCGAACACGACGAGGGTGGCCGGGCCGGCGACCCAGCCGAGCTGCGCCGTGGACCATGCCAGCGACAGCACGCGGAGCCGACCACCGCCGTGACGATGTGCGCGCGTCGCCGTCCACTCGTCCCTGCTCGTCAAACAAGAATCAGTAACATTATATACACTACTAGGAAAACATTTTTGTCCGTATAACAGGTGTTTTCGACTGCCTGCAGAAATCAAATATCTTTACAGTTGCATCAAGAAATTACCCTGTAAAAATAATTTTCATGGCGGCACCACCCATGGGCTGTAGCATTCTATTTACATGGTCAATTCGTAAACCCCTATATACCCTAAGTAAACTTAGAGCATACAAAAGATTCTATAATTTTCTCCTAAAAATTTGTTTTTGGTTTCGTAAATGAAATAGGAAGTGAAAAAATCCTCCCAACAGATAGCCTAAATTCAATCCCCAAAACTTAAAAGTGGGCCTTCTTAACTTAAAGAGAAATTCCGCTTTTTTTCTTTCACGCGCAGAAAGATCGCTATCTCCACACGCGGGAAAGAGGAGAGAGGCGGAATTGCGTGATTGGGAGCGACTTTCGCGCCGCATTAAATAGAGCAAGGAACCGGGGGAAGGAACTCCAAAACTTGGGTAGGAGAGTAGGGATCTGTTGGAGATGATTTTGACTAAAATCTTTAAAATTAGTTTTGAAAATCATATAGCTAGACTGTTGGTGATGCTCTTAAGTAATTTTCCATCTTAGGAAGGTATCGGAAAGTACCACATTTTGCTGAGCGTAAATTTAGTATGGTACCTGTACTTTATTTCCAAATGAGGCAGGCATTTCGAAATCTTTGTCGGCCTATGAATTAAAAGGTGGGAGCTGCGAAATCATTTTTCTACTAGGATAGAAAAAAAATAAATAACAAAGAGGTGACCAAGAAGGAGATTAAGGTACACCAAATCAGGACCTAATTTCCAAAGTAACTTAATTATAATGCCGATCGCCCGCATGTCATCCAAAAGGGCAAAAAAGCTTAGACAATAACATTGTCGGAATTAAGTACTTGGTCGATCATGATCAGTTCGATCGCCTACTGTTCGCTTGGCTTCCGCTCGTCGTCAACGTCGTCGTCGTTGATGCTCCGCCGCAGCGGAGGAGGGTAGGCCGCGCGCCGCGACAGAGGTCGCCCAGCTCCAAGTCGACCGACGCCATCCCTACCTTCTCGCTTCAGCCAGCGATCGGCGGCGATCGATCGCTGGCGTCGTCTACGCGCGCGTCCTCGCCTTTTAAGGGAGTTTGCTAGCTGTGTTATAACTACTATGGACGACTGCATCATCTCACTTTCTATACTCAACTACTCGTATTTCGTATACCTATCTCGTCTTATATTCTCTCCGTAATAAATTACTTTGGTTTGTGCTATAATAGTTGTATACAATATTTATAGTCTTATATATTCTAATAAATTATTTGGTTTTGGGTAATAAATTGTTGTATATGTATAATTCTGGTAGCTAGATTCTATATATTTTAATAATATTTTGGATTATTTGGCCATAATTGTTGTGTTAGTACCTTACAACTAGATAGTTACACACGATTTGATTTTGTCTTTTTAAGACAGGCTCCGTTCAAATTAGAGTGAGGATATAGTGGGCTATAGAGAATGAAGGATGATGAGTGTTGACTCGCATACAAGAGATAGATCTATACACGCTTCAAGATATTTACGTTAATTTAGAGGCAATTGCGTTTTTATCCTGTTGAAACCTAACTACCAGTTTGCCCTACTTGTTCAAGTTTACTCAGTTGACCTCATTTTCAAAACCGAGAGATCAGTCTGACCCTCTTCTGAAGTCAACATAACGGTGTTAACTTAGATAAAAATGATGTTTGTGCCTTGCTTTTTGACCCTATATTCTTTGAAGTTTTTGCTGGGTGGATAAGCTAGGCGGCCGAATTCCCACGCCCACGCTGGCGACGACTTCCACAGGCGATGAGCACCGCGCTCGCGATGTATCGTCTTCCTCGTTCAGTATAAGGAAGCATCAGATCCCCGCAACCTTCTACCGCGTCACACCTCCTGTTCGAAGCGAGAAGAAGAGGGCGCCGCCGTATCTCCCGTTTAGATTGAGGAGCAGCGCACCGCCTCCATCCTCTCTTGCTTGACACGAAAGCCACCTGTCGCCCGTTGTCTTCCGTTCAGATGAGAAGCAGCGCGCCGCGTTGTCTTTCTTGCCCGACGGCGAACACCCGCCAGCTGCTAGATCCAGCGTTGGCGGTCGCTCAGCGCTGTCGATCTGCCGCCAGCACAAGCTCCTCGTCGTTGAACCGTCGCTAGATCGCCTCATCCTGATGCCACGCACATCGCTTCATCGCTTCGCGCTCCGGCCACCGCAACCACCACCGCTTGGGTCGCTGGCTCCTCCCGCTCCACTGCTGGCCTCCAACCCGCCGATCAGCAGCTTCTCCAGCCGGGTCAAGCGCGCTGCTAGTCGCTGGTTGGCGTTGTCGTTGCACTTGTCGCTCCCTCTGCTCGGGCTCCGCCTCGCCGTCGCCACTACCTCGCCTGGACCCGGCGAACCGCCGGCCACCCGCCTGGCCCTGTGCAGCCGTTCCTTCGGCACACCGCAGCCGCGGGACGGCTCTCTATGTTGCAGGCAACTAGTGTGTCGTGTGCTGCACATCACTGGGCGCTTTCGCACACAGCACCTCACGCGCAGCAACCGCCGCTCTCTCCCGTCCGTGCGCCGGTGCGCGCCTGGCTTCTTCCTCGGCTGTCGCCATGATATCCTCTTCGCTGCCTGGCCATGTCTCGAGAGGCGCGAGAAGAGAAGGAGAGAGAGAGAGAGAGGAGAGAGAGGGGGGGTGGTCGAGCCTAAGTAGTGGGTTGAACCCTGTATGAGGTTATTTTGGTCAGTTTAAGTAGTTTTTTCTTTTTTTAAATGAAACCTAACGGTGTAAGAGATAAGGGTCAGACAAGGGTGTTCGATTTGAAGTAAGTCAAATAACAATAAGAAAAACAGATGTCAGTTAGGCTTCAAAACAGGGTCAAATAGCACTTATCCTTTAAATACCAATCCTATAGTTAGATATTATATATATTTCCTTTAACATAGGCTAATACTAGTTAGGTCTACTATTAATTTTTGCTCTTAGGACTGCTAGATGGTCAACAATCATGAGCGTTTCCCTGCTTCCTTACGGTCGCGATGCGGAGTGCACGGGTGCCAGTGTTCGACGCTGATGGCGACATGTGGAAGCAGAAGGATGGTAGTTGAGGGCTTGAGGCCTAGCATGGGAGGGGCCACAGCCTCCAGATAGAGGGCGAGATATATGGATCACGGACTGCCAATGACGAATCTATGATAAAAATTATCGGGGTCTCATATACATACATGTCTATACATATTACCCAACTAATACAATAGTTAGATTTGTGTTATGTTCACCATGTAGCATGAACTTAGCTTCGCCCTGCCAACCGCCATACGTCCTACTCCGTTGAGAGTGGTGAGTATATGCTCAGAATTCAGATTGTCTGTGTAGACGAAGAGTGAAATTGGGGGTTTAACTACTGCTATTGACTTATTGGGGTGAGTTCGGGAGAGCATAACAGCCGAGCTACATCTGAGTTTATGATTTTAATATGCAAGCACGTATGTCTTATAAAAAAATTTCTATATAAAAGCTTACAAATCTAATTTTTAAATTTGTAGTAGCTAATATTTAAGTTAATCATGCCCTAATTACATGTCTTGTTTTTACATGCCACCGATTAGCTAAGGTGCCAGCATCTTCCTAACTCACCTTTTCTTCGGACCCATTTTTACAATTTTTGTTCAAAATCGATTCGGTATTTACTTTTAAATTTGAAGCATAGTTTCCAAGCGTTTTGAAATTTCAGTGATTTACTTTATCCCCAATATTTCTTTCATGACAAAGATTTCTTATATTTTTATCAATTCGCAAAATCTAAATCGAGAGGCATCTCGTTTTAGAGCTAACCAGCGATGTCATCAGATGTTGTCCGAATATGTGTGTAATCTATAGTCTTGTCTATCAAGTAAGCATAAAATATGTTCCTACCACCTATGCTTCAAATAAAATTTTCTCTTAACTTACTCATCCAATCTACGATCCGATTACACGTTCTGCTCGTTACAATTAAATCTTTATAATAGATATCACACGATTATATTTTGATGAAAAAATAAATTACTTTTAGATTTCATTAAATTATATCTTAGACATATAAAAGTAAATTCAATAAAGCCTAAAAGTAATTTACATATATTATATAAGTAACTTAAAATCTTGTCACGACATCAAAAGTAAATCATTGTGGGGGTAACTATGATATGTTGATTAAATTAATTTACTTATGTTTTTACTCCCACAATAGATTTACTTTTAATGCTGTAGCAAATTACTTTTCTTTTGTTTTAAGATACTTCTACAATATATGTAAATTATTTTCAGGATTTATTGATTTACTTTTATGGCTAAGAAGTAATTTAATGCAATCTAAAAATAATTTAGATATATTATAAAAGTAATTTATATTTTTTTCATAAAAATATAATTACATGAGATCTTACTATAATTATTACAAATCCAAATCGGATCGTAAATCAGATGAGTAATTTATGAGAAAATCTATAAGAAGAAAAAAATGCATGCACTTTTATGTGTACTGATAGCAACTGGATATGAGATTGTGGGCGCTGATTATGACAATCGAGCGTACGGTCTCGTCATGGTCACGTCCTTGTCAATTATGTAAGTGATCGTAAGAAATTTTTAAAGCACTCGGGTAAATTAATTTAGCCCGTGGTCTTGAAGGGAGCAGCTTCGTTCAACCTCTGCACCATGTCGCGCACGGACGCGACGCCCATGCCGACGGCGACGACGAGCAGCGCCGCGCTCGCGCCCTGCAGCGCCCACCACCGCGCCTCCCCCCTCCGGATCTTGACCCTCGCGATGTGCATGCTCACCGGGAGGTAGACGGCGAGCGGCCAGAACCCGAGCGCGGCGATGAAGCCCAGCACGGCGTTGAAGAACGGCATCATCGCCGCCACCGCCGTCGTCGCCACGATCACCGCCGCCCGCAGCGCCATCCTCGCCGGCGACAGTGTCACGGCCGTCGGCGGCGCGGACGTCCACGCCGGCACGCGGAGGCGGAGCTCGTAGCTGGCCGTGACGAGCCTGGACTCCGGCCACCGCCCGCCGACGTACGCCTCCAGCCTCGCGAACACCGGCTGCGCGATGACCTGGTAGGCTCCGAGGAAGTGGACGACGACGCAGGCGTTCGCGACGTCGACGAGCCAGAAGGGCTCGTAGAAGGCGAAGCCGGTGAGGATGTTGCCGGGGGCGTCGTTGCCGAAGGCGGCGTAGCCGGATGCTCCGAGCACGAGGTAGAAGACGGCGCTCATGGCGAGGCCGTACAGCGACGCCCTCTTCATCGTCTTGCTCTCCGACGGAGGCGTTCTCACCGTGTCCTGCATGCATTGCCTTCTTTTTTCAAGAAAAAGATCGAGAAGAAAAAAAGATCGAATTCATCGGGAAACTATTTTGATCAACGAGGGGTCACTCGTATGGTTATGAAAAATTTTAAGAAGATGTATTAATATGTGGTATATCACTTCATAAATATATAAGTTCAAATTCAACTTTTATATCTCGTAAAAAAATAAATTAAACTACAACTAATTAACGTATATTCCCAGTCAAATCTATTTTGTTGTTGCGAGATGTAGAAGTTGAATTTGAACGCGTATGTTTGTGTAGTGATATATCACATATTAATACATCTTTTTAATTTTTTTTAAAAAATCATAATCATTTAACTAACATGGAAACAACGATCCACACGAGGATTAAAATCAACTCCCAAATAAATAGAGCAAGGAACCGGGGGAAGGGAACTCCAAAACTTGGGTAGGAGAGTAGGGGATCTGTTGGAGATGATTTTTGGACTAAAATTCCTTAAAATTAGTTTTGAAAATCATATAGCTAGACTGTTGGTGATGCTCTTAAAGTATAATTTTCCCATCTTAGGAAGGTATCGGAAAGTACCACATTTTCTAGCGTAAAATTTAGTATAGTACCTCTAGGTACTTTCTCGATGATCATAAAATTTCTCAAACTTAAAGCAGGCATTTCGCATTTTAATCCGCCTATGAATTAAAGGTGGGAGCTGCGAAAATCATTTTTCTACTAGAGATAGAAAGAAAAAATAAAATAACAAAGAGGTGACCAAGAAGGAGATTAAGGTACACCAAATCAGGACCTAATTTCCAAAGTAACTTAATTATATCATGCCGATCGCCCATGCATGTTGCATGATCAAAAGGGGCAAAAAAAAGCTTAGCAAAATCACATGTCGGAATTAACGTACATTGGTCGATCATGATCAGTTCGATCGCCTACCTGTTCGCTTGGGCTTCCCGTCGTCGTCAACGTCGTCGTCGTTGATGCTCCGCCGCAGCGGAGGAGGGTACGCCGCCGCCGCCGCCGACAGAGGTCGCCCCAGCTCCAAGTCGACCGACGCCATCCCTACCTTCTCGCCTTCAGCCAAGCCGATCGGCGGCGATCGATCGCTGCGTCGTCTACGCGCGCGTCCTCGCCTTTTTAAGCGAGTTGCTAGCTGTGTTATACTACTATGGACGACTGCATCATCTCACTTCTAACCTCAACCTACTCGTATTTCGTATACCTATCTCGTCTTATATTCTACTCCGTAATAAATTACTTTGGTTTTGGCTAATAAATTGTTGTATACAATATTTATAGTCTTATATATTCTAATAAATTACTTGGTTTTGGGTAATAAATTGTTGTATATGTATAATATCTGGTAGCTATAGTCCTATATATTCTTAATAAATAACTTTTGGATTATTTGGCCAATAAATTGTTGTGTATAGTACCTTACAACTAGATAGAGTTACACCGATTTGATTTTGTCTTTTTAAGACAGGCTCCGTTCAAATTAGAGTGAGGATAATAGTGGGCTATAAGAGAATGAAGGATGATGAGTGTTGACTCGCATACAAGAGATAGATCTATACACGCTTCAAGATATTTACGTTAAATTTAGAGGCAATTGCGTTTTTTATCCTGTTTTGAAACCTAACTACCAGTTTGCCCCTACTTGTTCAAGTTTACTCAGTTGACCCTCATTTTCAAAACCGAAGATCAGGTCTGACCCTCTTTCGTGAAGTCAACATAACGGTGTTAACTTAGATAAAAAAAAATGATGTTTGTGCCCATGCTTATTTGACCCTATATTCTTGAAGTTTTTGCTGGGGTGGATAAGCTAGGCGGCCGAATTCCCACGCCCAGGCCGATGAGCACCGTGCCGCCGCATGTCATCGTCTTCCTCGTTCAGATCAAAGAGGAGAAGCATCACTGCCCCGCAACCTTCTACCGCGTCACCATCCTCCCTGTTCGAAGCGAGAAGAAGCAGCGCCGCCGCCCGCTATCCTCCCCGTTTAGATTGAGGAGCAGCGCCACCGCCTCCATCCTCTCCTTGCTTGACACCGAAAGCCACCGCTGTCGCCCGTTGTCTTCCCCGTTCAGAATGAGAAGCAGCGCCGCCGCCGTTGTCCTTTCCTTGCCCGACGGCGAACACCACCGCAGCTGCTAGATCCAGCGTTGGCGCGCCTCAGCGCTGTCGGATCTGCCGCCCAAGCCTCCTCGTCGTTGAACCGTCGCTAGATCCGCCTCATCGCCACTGCCACCACCATCGCTCCCTTCGCTCGCCCTCCCGCCCACCGCCACCACCACCGCTCCCTCCGCTCGGGCTCCTCCGCTCCACTGCTCGCCCTCCAACCCGCCGCCATCGCAGCTTCCTCCAGCCGGGCTCAAGCGCGCTGCCAGTCGCCCTCCTGGTCGTTGTCGTTGCCACCGCTCCCTCTGCTCGGGCTCCCGCCTGCCGTCGCCACTCCCTCCGCCTGGACACCCACGTGCCGACGCGCCCTCCCTTCGTGTGTCGGCACCACCGCAGCCGCGGACCTCCCTATGATTGCAGCAACTATCGTCGTGTGCTGCACCCATCACCGGCGCTTTCGCACACAGCACCCGTCACCGCCAGCAAACCGCCGCTCTCTCCCTCCGTGCGCCGGTGCCGCCGCCGCTCCTTCCTTCCCTCCGCGCACTGCCGCATATCCTCTTCTCCGCTGCCGCCGCTTGCACGAGAGGACGCGAGAGAGAGAGAGAGAGAGAGAGAGAGGGGCTGGTCGAGCCTAATGGATAGGGTTGAACCCTCTTCGAGGGTATTTTGGTCAGTTTAAGTAGTTTTTTCTTTTTTTAAATGAAACCCTAACGGTGTAGAGAAATAGGGTCAGACAGGGTGTTCGATTTTGAAAAGTAGAGTCAAATAAGCAAACTAAGAAAAACAGAGTCAGATTGGTAGTTAGGCTTCAAAACAGGGTCAAATAAGCACTTATCCCTTAAATAACCAATCCTATAGTTAAGATATTATATATATTACCTTTAACATAGGCTAATACTAGTTAGGTCTACTATTAAATTTGCTCTTAGGACTGCTAGATGGTCACAAATCATGAGCGTTTCCCTAGCTTCCTTACGGTCGCCGATGCGGACGTCGCACGGGTGCCAGTGTTCAACGCTGATGGCGACATGTGGAAGCAGAAGGATGGTAGTTGAGGGCTTGAGGCCTCCTGCATGGGAGGAGGGCCCACCAGCCTCCAGATAGAGGGCGAGATATATGGATCACCGACTGCCAATGACGAATCTAGAATAAAAATTATCGGGTGTCTCATATACATACTTGTCACTTACATATCAAACCCAACTAATACAATAGTTAGATTTGTGTTATGTTCACCATGTAGCATGAACTTAGCTTCGCCCCTGCCAACCGCCATACGTCCTACTCCGTTGAGAGTGGTGAGTATATGCTCAGAACTTCGGATTGTCTGTGTAGACGAAGAGTGAAATTGGGGGTTTAACTACTGCTATTGACTTATTGGGGTGAGTTCGGGAGAGCATTACAGCCGAGCTACTATCTGAGTTTATGATTTTATATGCAAGCACGTATGTCTTATAAAAAAATTTCTATATAAAAGCTTACAAATCTAATTTTTAAATTTGTAGTAGCTAATATTTAAGTTAATCATGCCCTAATTACATGTCTTGTTTTACATGCCACCGATTAGCTAAGGTGCCAGCATCTTCCTAACTCACCTTTCTTCGGACCCATTTTTGCAAATTTTGTTCAAAATCGATTCGGTATTTACTTTTAAATTTGAAGCATAGTTTCCAAGCGTTTTGAAATTTCAGTGATTTACTTTATCCCCCAATATTTCTTTCCATGACAAAGAATTTCTTATACGTTATCAATTCGCAAAATCTAAATCGAGAGGCATCTCGTTTTAGAGCTAACCAGCGACATCATCAGATGTTGTCCGAATATGTGTTAATCTATGGTACTTGTCTATCAAGTAAGCATAAATATCTTCCTACCACCTTTACTTCAAATAAATTTTTTTCTTAACTTACTTATCCAATCTACGATCCGATTACACCGTTCTGTTCGTTACAATTAAATCTTTATAATAAGATATCACACGATTATATTTTGATGAAAAAACACAAATTACTTTTATGATATGTCTAAATTACTTTCAGATTTCACTAAGTTACTTCTTAAACATATAAAAGTAAATTTAGTAAAGTCTAAAAGTAATTTATATATATTATAGAAGTAACTTAGAACAAAAAGGAAGGTAACTTGTTCAATGAAGAAAGGCATTAATTAAAGTTACCTTCGTTTTGTTCTAAGTTACTTCTATAATATATGTAAATTACTTTTAGCCTTTATTGAATTTACTTTTATATGTCTAAGAAGTAACTTAGTGAAATCTAAAAGTAATTATATTTATAACAATATAATTACATGAGATCTTATTATAATATTACAAATCCAAATCGGATCGTAAATACAGATGAGTAATTTTAGAGAAAATCTATAAGAAGAAAAAAATGCATGCACTTTTATGTGTACTGATAGCAACTGGATATGAGATTGGGGCGCTGATTATGACAATCGAGTGTACGGTCTCGTCATGGTCACGTCCTTGTCAATTATGTAAGTGATCGTAAGAATTTTTTAAAGCACTCGGGTAAATTAATTTAGCCCGTGGTCTTGAAGGGAGCAGCTTCGTTCAACCTCTGCACATGTCGCGCACGGACGCGACGCCCATGCCGACGGCGACGACGAGCAGCGCCGCGCTCGCGCCCTGCAGCGCCACCACCGCGCTCCCCCCTCCGGATCTTGACCCTCGCGATGTGCATGCTCACCGGAGGTAGACGGCGAGCGGCCAGAACCCGAGCGCGGCGATGAAGCCCAGCACGGCGTTGAAGAACGGCATCTCGCCGCCACCGCCGTCGTCGCCACGATCACCGCCGCCCGCAGCGCCATCCTCGCCGGCGACAGTGTCACGGCCGTCGGCGGCGCGGATGTCCACGCCGGCACGCGGAGGCGGAGCTCGTAGCTGGCCGTGACGAGCCTGGACTCCGGCACCGCCCGCCGACGTACGCCTCCAGCCTCGCGAACACCGGCTGCGCGATGACCTGGTAGGCTCCGAGGAAGTGGACGACGACGCAGGCGTTCGCGACGTCGACGAGCCAGAAGGGCTCGTGGAAGGCGGCGCCGGTGAGGATGTTGCTGGGCGCGTCGTCGCCGAAGGCGGCGTAGCGGATGCTCCGAGCACGAGGTAGAAGACGGCGCTCATGGCGAGGCCGTACAGCGACGCCCTCTTCATCGTCTTGCTCTCCGACGGAGGCGTTCTCACCGTGTCCTGCATGCATTGCCTTCTTTTTTCAAGAAAAAGATCGAGAAGAAAAAAAGATCGAATTCATCGGGAACTATTTTGATCAGGAGGGGTCACGTTAATGAAAAATTTTAAGAAGTGTATTAATGTGGTATATCACTTCATAATATAATAAGTTCAAATTCAACTTTTATATTCGTAAAAAAATAATTAAACTACAACTAATTAACGTATATTCCCAGTCAAATTTATTTTGTTTTGCGAGATGTAGAAGTTGAATTTGAACGCGTATTTTGTGTAGTGATATATCACATTATATACATCTTTTTAATTTTTTTAAAAAATTCATAATCATTTAACTAACATGGAAACAACGATCCACACGAGGATTAAAATCAACTCCCAAATCCGTCTATACAAACCTGGATTTCGAAGAGCACGGGAGATAGATGTGGAGATAGCGATGTTCCAACGGCGAGGAGGACATTGAAGACCTTCTCCCCGGCGAGCCGGCGGCGGCGCCGGCGAGCGTGCCACGGACGCCGCCGCGGTGGGACGCCCACTTGGCGGCGCAGAGGCCGAGGCAGATGGAGGAGTACCCGACGACGCGCGACGGCGATGACGGAGAGCCACGCTACATTCTCGAGGCTGGGAAGCTGCGAGAGGAGCAGCTGGAACGCGCCGAACACCACCATGTACTGACGCCGGTGGCGCCGCCGCCGCCGCCGCCGCCGCCGTCGCCATCGCCGGCGGCCAACCAGTTGCGGTGGAAGCGGTTCACTCTTCGCACCGCACTGCACAGAAAAAAAAAAACAGCTCGCTAGCTGATCAGTATCAGTACACAGATCAGCTTCAGTATAGCCTCTTATATGTTTTAGCGGTTTTTCATTTGGTTTCAACTTTGTCTTTTTGAAAATATTTGTGATCTAAAGTTGTATACGCGCCATACCTCATGCTTGAACTTGATGTATGGTGTAGCAACCATCGCCGCCAGAGAACGCCATACTGGATGTGCCGCAGAATGTCACGCTTTTCGGACCTACATCACAAAATGTGTTACTAGTATAAAATTATCGATAGTTTCTTCCCCAAAACAGTCAAATTTAAAAGTTTCTCATTTAAAAAACTTGCGACAGTTTATAGAACTTAAAAAACTTGTGACAGTTTATATTTACTAGACATTAGGCATAGTTTAGAAGATCTAATTAGTTTATGATATTTCTTTTTCAAAAATCTTTGCATATCTTAATTAATTTAAAAAAATTTAAGTATTGCGAAAGGGAGAGAGGTGGTCAAAGTTTTTAAATTTTAACCACACTTAGGGCCTGTTTGGTACAGCTCCAACTCCTAAATTTAGCTCCAGGAGATGGTCTGGAGTGTAGTTGTAGAACTGTCTAAACCCAGCTCCACAACTCTAGTTCATTTTGTAGAGAGCTCCACCCAGCTCCACTCCCAGTTTTGGTGAGCTGAAACTGTTTGGCTGAGCTCCAGCTCTAGGAGAGGTGGAGTTGGAGCTGGAGCTGTGCCAAACAGACCCTTATTCTACATTTTTTTAAGGGACTGTCTATACATCTGTTGACAGAAAATCCCACCTCCCATCTTTCAAATTTTGGGCCATTAGATGTGCTTTAAGATTTATGCAAAGGCATTAACCCTAGCCTCCTTCCGTTCCCTCATGTCGCGCGTCAGCCGCCACCCTCCACCCGATCCCCCGCCGCCACCGCCCCGCCGCCCGCCTCGCCGGCTGGCGGAGGGCATCAACGGCGCCGACGAAACCTTCCCCGGCCAGCCTCCTCCCCTCCCCTCCCCCTCCCCTCCCCCTCCCCCCTCCTTCCTCCGTGAGTCGTCGTCGGCGATGCCCCCGACCCAACGCGGCCACCGCCCTCCTCCAGCCCTGCGGCTCTAGCGCCGGTGCCTCGCCACCCACCCGATCCGCCGCCACCGCCGGGCTACCGCTCCCCCGGCCATCCCTCTAAGCCGGCGAACCTCCTCCTTCCCCTCCCCCTCCCACCCCACCCCACCCCGGAACCCTAACCCGTAGGGTGTCGCCGGCACCGGAGAAGAAGAGGAAGGTCGCGGAGTTGAAGGAGAAGGCCTGGAGCACGAATCTCGAAGCTCATCCAGTGGCCTAAAATCTGTAAGATTTGGGGCTACAATTTCTGTCGACAGGAGGTTAGCAAATCCGTTTTTTTAACCGGAGGTTTGACTGGCGGAGAGAGTAGTTGCTACCAAGGTAGGAGCGGACGGCGGCGATGTACTCGCCATGGACGGCGCCGCCGCCGAGGTGATCAGGGTCTTCGTCGCGGTAGCAGTCGGCGAGGAGGGCTGAGGAGTAGTAGGTGACGACGGAGAGGGCGACGACGACGGCGGGGCCAGCGACCCACCCGAGCTGGGCGAAGGTCACGCACCGCCAGGACGCTGGACCCGATCAGGAGCGCGACGATGTGCGCCGTCGCCGTCCGCACCGTGCCGCTCTTCTCCGGCCTCCTCATCATCGTCTTCTCCGGCGCGGTGACGACGACGACCTCCCGGCGAGCTGGTCCATTGCCGCCTCCGCGCCGCCGTCGACGTCGTCGTTGCCGTGCTTTTGCGAGCTCGTGTGAGCCATTGCCAACACTACACCGATCAGGCTTAGCTTAGCTTAGCAATGGCTATGGATCCCGGATGAGTCGGAGGCAGCTCAGCTTAACTTGAGGCCTGGAGCTAGCTGGCTAGCTAGCATGCATTTATGCTGCACGCAAGGAGAACTCGATGGAGCAGGAGCACACGCCACTCTATCGCCGAGATATTTGTGTGGTGCGGCCTTCTTGCACCTGCCATTATTTACGCACGGTGAGGAACAGATTCATGTATATATGATGTGGTTCATGTAACCGGCCGGCCTAATTAGGTTCCGTTTGCGAGAGGTAGCTTTCCAGAATCTTACGCTTTCTCGGATAGTTCAGATTCTCACCTAGAATTTATGAGGCTGTGTTCTTACCCTAGGTTTCGCAACTCAGTCTCTTGTTTTCCGCGCGTAGTTTTCAAACGATTAAACAGTGTGTGTTTTGCAAAAAGTTTTTATATGAAAGTTGCTTTAAAAAATTAGCTAATACTCCCTCCATTTCAAAATATAAGGTACAACCACTCTTAACCCAAAGATCAAGAATAATTATTATTATCTCTTAGTTTGGATGACTTATAAATAGTATAATGCATTCATCCAATAGAATTAGAGATCTTGAGGGTGGGGATTTTAAAAATAATAATTTAATAGAGAGAGGTCATAGTTAATTATATTATAGAACATCTAAGAAAAGTAGTTGTGAACGAATGGGTACTTAATAGTCACGCGCTAATAGACTATTCTGTTTTCCGTGTGCACTGTTCTGGATGGGCACACGCTGGAGCGAACATAGCCTAAGAAGTTATAGCTATAGAATCCCAAAAATTAGACTAAAAGACGAGAATGGGAGACCTAGCTTTTTTTTTTTTAATTCAAGCTCGGTACTCAGTTGTTTATCATAATCTCAAGTTAAATTCCCCAAACAGAACCTAAGCCATACCACACATGGACAGTACTTGAGTGAGGACAGATTCAGCTATTTTTTTCCTCATAAATATAGCTTAAATTACACGAAGATTAATATGCTACTGAAATACTCCTTTCAGATACAAATTGATACTTTGTTTCGTCATAATTTTAAAAGTTTGAAATATATTAATATCTTGTTAAATATTTATTTAGATTGGATATTTAAAAAAATAGTATAGATTTATTTCAAAAAAGTACTTTCACAAAATATTTAAGGCAACTTATTTGTAACACATTTAGCTCCACAGCAGCGCGTGAATATCACCTAGTTTATGAAATACCGATTTAATAACACCAATACATATGCCACAAATTTACAGATCTAGATTCATTCTACCTGATTGCAGTATGATTTGCCTCACTTCTGTCGAATGAATTCATAGTATTTTTAAGAGACTATGCTATTAACTCTTTTATACAGTTTGAAATTATGATTTGGATGTTTGAAACTTGAGAGTGGAATGCGCCCCTTTGACCAAGTCGGACCTCGTCAGATTCAGGCTAAACACAACACGAACCGAACCCACATACACAACGGCTAGTCCCCCCTGGTGTGTGATGCGGACAAGGCCTCCTCCCGTCCCAGCCGCCGCGCACCGCCGCGCCACGGCCCGCGCCGCGGGCGCGGCCCCGGCCCCGGCCGCGCCCGACCTCGTCATGCGGCACAACCGCTCCCTCGCGGCGCTCCTCCGCGCCGGCCGCTACGGCGCCGCGCGGCGCCTCTTCGACGCCCTCCCGGCCCGCTCCGTCGTGCCGTGGAACTCGCTCCTGGCGGGGCTCGCCCGCCGCCCCGACGCCCGCGCCGGCGCGGGAGTTCTTCGACGCCATGCCCGTCCGCGACGCCGTCTCGTGGAACACGCTGCTCGCCGCCTACTCCGCCTCCCCGCACCCGGACCACCTCGCGGCCGCGCGGCGGCTGTTCGACGAAATGCCCCAGCGGGACGTCGTCACGTGGAACACGCTGCTGGGCGCCTACGCGCGCCGGGGGCTCATGGAGGAGGCGCGGAGGCTGTTCGACGAGATGCCCCAGAGGAACGCCGCTTCCTGGAACACGATGGTCACCGGGTTCTTTGCTGCTGGCCAGGTGGTGAAGGCCCTTGACGTGTTCGATGCAATGCCTGCCAAGGATTCTGCATCTCTGAGCACGATTGTGTCTGGGTTTACCAAGAATGGTATGCTGCATGAGGCCGAGGAGTTGTTAACAAAGCGTTTGAGTGTGACAGACATGGACAAAGCTGTTGACGCTTACAATACACTAATTGTTGCATATGGACAAGCTGGGAGGTTTAGTGATGCCAAAAGATTATTTGATATGATACCCAAAGGACAATACCAGCATAATATGCTCAAAAGGAAAGGTTTTGAGAGGAATGTTGTTTCATGGAACTCGATGATGATATGCTATATCAAGGCTGGTGATGTTTGCTCAGCTAGGGCATTGTTTAATGAGATGCCAGATAAAGACTTGGTTTCATGGAATACTATGATTTCTGGGTATACTCAAGCGTCAGATATGAAAGAAGCAGAGAAACTGTTCTGGGAAATGCCAGATCCAGATACAGTATCATGGAATTTAATTATACAAGGATTCATGCAAAAAGGAGAGGCTGAGCATGCCAGGGGATTTTTTGATAGGATGCCAGAGCGTGGAACCATCTCATGGAATACAATGATATCCGGTTATGAGAAAAATGGGAATTACATCAGTTCTGTTAAGTTGTTTTCAAAGATGCTTGAAGTTGGTGAGATTCCTGATCGGCATACCTTCTCTTCTGTTCTAGCAGCATGTGCCTCTATCCCTATGTTAGGCCTCGGAGCTCAGATCCACCAACTTGTTGAAAAATCATTTGTGCCTGATACTGCAATCAGCAATGCACTTATAACGATGTACTCTAGATGTGGGGCACTAAATGATGCGGAGGCCATCTTCAAGCAGATGCATACAAAAAAGGATTTAGTGTCTTGGAATGCACTAATAGGATGTTATGAACACCATGGTCGTGCTACAAAAGCCTTGCAACTGTTCAAAGAGATGAGGAGAGCCAAGGTTATGCCTACTCACATAACCTTTGTTTCTCTCTTGAGTGCGTGCGTCAATGCTGGTCTTGTCTCTGAAGGACGGATGGTGTTCGATACCATGGTTCATGAGTATGGCATTGTTGCTAGAATTGAGCACTATGCTGCACTCGTCAATCTCATAGGACGTCATGGGCAACTTGATGACGCGTTGGAGGTGATCAATAGCATGCCAATGGCTCCAGATCGATCAGTCTGGGGTGCATTTCTTGGAGCTTGTACGGCTAAGAAGAATGAACCACTAGCTCAAATGGCTGCAAAGGAACTATCGACGATTAATCCCGACAGTTCTGCTCCATACGTACTTATTCATAACCTGCATGCCCATGAAGGGAAGTGGGGAAGTGCAGCGGTGGTAAGGGAAGAGATGGAACGGCAAGGCGTTTACAAGCAGCCAGGATACAGCTGGATTGATTTGGAAGGCAAGATGCATGTCTTCATCTCAGGGGATACTTGGCATCCCAATGCCCAGGAGATTTTTTCTGTCCTGGAAGGTGTTGACAGGACATGTAGAGATTGGAGTTAGACGGTACGGCAAATTTTTTGTTTCTATATATAACAGAAAAAAAGTTTTGTTGTGTTAGACTGTAGAAGCAAATATACAGCTTTTCTTCCTTCAATTCTTCTTGTACTGTACAGATATCTCATTTCATGTATTGTTTGTATTTTCCTGAGTTCAACAAACGATTTGTCTTCAATCTAATTGCAATAATGAATTTATACAGTGATATATTAAATTTACTTACATAACTGTTCAAATTTTGATAAATTCATTCTTAGACAGCAAAATCATACTAAATGTGAATGATTTATTTTCCACAGTGCGGTCGTTTGCCTAGCTTTCTGCAGATTGGCAATGGCACAACCCAATGAGCTTGGAGATGAACCAGCTAACTCAAGTAAAGCTTATTGCTAAAAGAAACAATCAAGTAAGCTTGTGTTTTACATGTTTGGCACATGTTTGTTACTTTGTTTTCGATACTACTATCTCTTTTTTTGCAGTTAATTGCTGCTTTGCTGTTTTCGATACTACTATCTCTTATATATATAAGATAATGGATAAGCAGGCCACTGCAACTAAGATGCACAAAGCCACAAATATTAGACATATATACAGCAAATTTAAAGTAGATGAACAGCAAAACACAAGGTTCATGTCCTAAACAAGCCATAATATTAAAATATCAGTTCAGCTAAAGAATATCAGTAGTACTAATCTTAGTGGGAAAACTAATCTAGCCGGAAGATTTTACTCCTCAATGCACAAACCCCAAAGACATGCTCTGCAATTACCAAAACTAATTACTAGTGGGCAGCCAATACCATAATTGCTTTGGTAACCCCCGATCCATTAGCCACTCTTTGCATTCACTCTTTTGCATGGTTTTAATTACTAACCGTTTCCATGCGTCATGCGCCCAATGATATCAGGATTTGTGAGCCGGCTTTCCTTTCATGAGTTCATCCACTCAGTATATATTCTCTGGCTGCTCACCACTCAAATCTCTCTCGAAAGAATGGAGCCCAGCCAAGAACATAGGTAAGCTCAGTTTTGTCTTGCATCATGCATATGGTTAACCATGCTCCTCTCTGAGAAAATTTTGTAGCAGTAGCATTTTTTGGCTGCAAGACAGTGTGTTTATCTGTTATTGATCTAGCCTTTTTTTTTTCATGAACTAGCTGGTGGCCTTATTGTACTAGCCTTTGGCCTGATAGTTACCTGCTTGAGGAGGAAGCGCTCTTCTCCAGTCTTTCCTTCCCGAGCTTTCATCCCCAGCCAGTCTACTCTACTGTCATGCAAAGCAACGTTTTACAAGGTATGCCTTTTTTTCGTTCTTCTTGGATTAATGAAAGAATGGTCATCTCTTTTTTAACTGAAGAAGAATGGTGATTTCTGTGTATTTGTGGTGCTTAGACCCTTGTTTCTTGCCATGCAGACGAGCTTGGTGTCATCTTTGAAGATGATGTGCTGAAGTATTGGGATGAGATGGAGCAATCGGAGAACAAGGTAGAGAAAAGTGAGAAGGGATTGCCACTGCTCTATTACGGTGATGAGAACGGAGCAGCCTCCAAGATCATGAGAGACGATGTTAGATCAGAGGAGAAGGCATTGACGTTCGAGCTCGTGTCCCAGTACTTCTACATGCCGATCACGCAGGCGGCACGAGAGCTGAATGTTGGGCTCACCCTCCTGAAGAAGAAGTGCAGAGAGCTGGGCATTCCAAGGTGGCCACACCGCAAGATGAAAAGCTTGCAGACACTCATCAACAATGTACAGGTCCTCTCTTTCTTCCCAGCTTTCGTTTTTGTAATTCTATGTCAGATAAAACTTTATACTCTGTTTTATTAATACATTTGTGAGATAAATGGCGATGCAGGTCCTTCAGGAAGCCAGCAAGGCGAACAATGAGGAGCAGCTGAGGATGCTGGTAGAGATGCTGCAGGAGGAGAGGAGGCTCCTGGAGCAGAAGCCGTATGTTCAGCTCGAGGAGAAGACGAAGAGGCTCAGGCAGGCCTGCTTCAAGGCCAACTACAAGAAGAGGCGTCTCTTGGCTCTTGAAGCTGGGGAGCCGTGAAGAAAGTATTTATGCCCAGCAACATATACATAATAGTATAATATAATATAATATAATGCAAATCCTCTTTGCAGATGCTAAATGTCATATTGTCATGTCTCTATGATGGGAATCTGGCGTGTTCCATGTGTCTGCTATAGTTCAGTACAGTCAGATTATCTTATACTCCTACTTGCAGTATACTAGTACGTATTAGTAATCCAAATGGTACTGGGAGGGTATATTTCCTAATGTCTGCCTGTCCGGAGATTGCTGTGAATTTCTGAGACGCATATATGCAGCTGTTTTATTTTATCAGAAGTCAGAACTAGTATCAAATGTCGACAAAAACAAGTGAAATTATGCTGAAATCCAGTTTTCATTAGAAAAGAAAAACATTTAGGGCCTGTTCACATTATTGCAAAAATGAAGCTCTCGGATTTTGGAGGGAACCGTACGGCGATTCCGGGTTTTAAATACTCCGTAGCTTTCAGGTACGGTGCAACGTGGCAAGTTCTTGCTTGATCATGGCCTGAATTAATTTGTTTTTTCACTTGCATTCATCGTTCGTGAGGATTTGTCCGGCAGCTTCGTGATCGATCGAGCCGGTGAAATTGTCGTCATATGTCCTGGTTGGACTACTTCTCGTAGCATCTGGAAACATCACGGATAATTCTGCGGTTTTCTGGGCCGCGGTGCGGTGCAGTGCCATGCAATCCGGGGAACCAATCGGGTGGCGTCTCCCGCGCGCTGTCACGGCGTCGCGTCGCGGGTCGCTGGCTCGCTCGGCACGGGGCCGCCCGTGTGTACCGTGGTGGAGTAAAGCTCTAGCGGCGTCTCCAGCGTTTGCCGCGCGGCGGCCGCACGCAGCACCGCACATGTGGGTGGGCTCGGCACGCGCCACGAGCCCACGACCACACGAGCTGCGATTGCACCGTCGCGTCGCGGGGTAGCAGAGGAGGATTACACAGAGTAGCGTAGATTTCAGCCCTCCAAAATAAATCCAATGGCTGAGATTCATCTATATCATCACGAGTTAAAATTTAACTTCAATAAAATTTTAACTTCAGTAAAATTTTAACTCCTGAAATTTAACTCTCAGTAAAAGTTTTACTCCTACAAGTTAAATTTTAACTCGTGATGACGTGGATGAATCTCAACCGTTGGATTTGTTTTGTAGGGCTGAGATCTACGCTATGTCAATCTTTTGACATGTCTATCCTATATCACCTAATCTGAATCCAGCAGAGGAGCGGCACGTGCAGTACTAGAGTGTTTTTTTGGTCGCTCCTGAACTGAACTGGATTTCGTTGTAGAAACCACCAGCGGTGGACTGGATCGCTTACGTTACGTGCGCTGTTTTTTCGACGAGTTTGGTCGTGCCGTTTTCTCCCTTCTGCATGCCCGCTGCAACTTTGAGAAATTTAATACTGTCGACACAGAAGGGCTTATTTGGTTTGATACCAACCTATTACCCTACTAAAATTTTAGTAACTTCGATAGTAGCAGGTGCATATTTAGTTTGCTATTAAATTTTGCTCATAATAGTTCAAATTCAGCACTATCAATTTTGGTAGTACCAAAACTTGCCAATATTTTGGCACTACCCAGATTTTGGTAGGATAAAAATTGGCTCCAAACCAAACAAGTCCAAAATAACTCAAATACTCTTAAATGTAACTTATAAGAGAGAATATTTTAACCACTCGGGGGAACACCGTTCATTGCATATCAACTAAATAGTTATGATTTTTTTAAAAAAAAACTTTCAATAAGATATATTAATATGTAATGCATTTTTACTGCCATCGGCCTCCATTTAATTTGGGTTTTTGAGATAAAGATTTACTATTATTGTCAGGATGCCTGGGCCAAACAATAATTGGCCCGGCTGGTATGTATGGACCAGCGGGGGGCCCAGTAGCGCGCAGTTCTGGGCCTGAAAATCATGGACCAGCAGTAGGCTACTCAAAAGGCTTAATCACGTGATTCAACTTAGAGTTGGGCCAAAAGAAATTGCAAAATCCAGATGGCCACAAAAAGTCCACAGTTTCGACGAATTGAGCTAAACTAAAGTTAGACATAAACCATAATTCTCCAAACGTTTTGTCATATAATTGTTAAACTAAATCTTTTAAAGCATATATTTGGATTTGAACATTTTGACCAATCGTTGCTAGTTAAAAGCCTGTCGTGACCAGGGTTTACCTTACCGCCGGTAACCGCGCGGTTACCGTGGTTACCGGGCTTACCGCGGGGTACGGTAATATAAATACGCGGTAACCTCCTCAAATTCAAATAAATTTAAAAAATAATTTAAATTTTTGATAAATTTTGTACGGTTTTATACGGTTTTTGACGGTTACCGCGCTTACCACCGGGGCGCGGTAACCCCGGCCTCAGCGGTGTGAGAAACCCTGGTCGTGGCAACGATATTGGCATATTGCACAGTGCACACCCTTCGTGACGTGACAAAACACTGTTGACCTTTCATGAGTAGTGATGGTTCAGTGCTTGCCACTACTGTTCGTTGTTTGAGTTTTAAAAAATATATATTTGCTTTTCACGCGTGACTAATTTTTAGAAAATAAGCTATTACTGTTATACATGGTTTATTTTGAAATTTAAAAATAAAAATGTTCACACGGTGTGCTCCAACCTTCCTCAAAGAGCGCACTTCCGCTTTTCGTTTGTTCAAGGGGCCTGTAGAGAAGGGAAGTCCGTGAGTACCTACGACTAGGATTCCCGAATCATCAATAACCATGATGTGGTTACCATGTTTACCGTAGGTCATGTAAAGAATACAACGGTAGGGTTTGACAAAATTTCTTTGAATTATTTTTTTAAGAAAAAAGAGAGAAAAAAATCCCAAAACATTACTAAAAGTAGTATATGGTTTGTAATGATATATGGCAATTCTTTTTGGAAAAAAAAAAGCTAAGGTAAGTTCATATTTCGACATGACAACAAGGCGGCGTTACTTCATAATTAAGAATTATATTGTGGATGTTATGATCTTTGTGGTTGTGGATATTATATTGTGATATTTCTGCTTGTTGTCAAATATGAGGTTGTGATTTTCCTTTTTCCTATGATTTTCTTCCCTTTTTTCTCATCTCAAAGACTGGGGTTGCCACGTCTTAGGCTTACCACGCAGTAACACGAGCAAACTGTGGTAACCATGACCTTTACATTTGAATTCAAAATTTTGGAGATGAAATTTATGTGGTTAATTTTCGGCAGTTACCGCGGTAGCTATCTTAGAGCAGGTACAATAGCAGGCTCTAAACCAACTATAAACATATTTTAAAGAGATAAAGGAAGAGAGAGAAGGGCAGCGGCCGGCTGCAGCATAGACTTTAAGACGTAATGTGTAATGTGTGTATGACAGGTGGGACCAGATATTAATAGTATGATAAGCAACTATTGTATGCATTGGCTATAGATAATTTGGAGCTAGCAGTGGGCTACACTATTAAACTTGCTCTTATAAGGAGAGGGGAATCTCCTTATGGACAGTTTGGGAAGCCCTGCCTATAACTTGTTAATTCCTTTCCAGGGTGTAGGCACGAAACTGCGGTAGCAAAGTCAAAGAGAGAAAACCTTTTTAATCACTCAAGGAGATGCCATCACATCTATCTATTATATACTAAAAGTCCATTAACCTTCCTATATACATTCTTAAGCCGCCACGTGGCACTTTTACAAACGCTCTTAGATCGCCATGTGGCACTGTCTAATCTCACCGTTGATTTTCATTTAAATTAGTGGACCCATTAATTTACACCATCAGATTAGATCTATTATTAAAAAATAATAACCTCCTGTATATACAGTACAACCGCTCCTATAATACTGTCGACGTACGTACGTACGGGATTTGTGCCATCAAGTTGCATATATACAGCGGTTTTTACTGTAACCAAATCAACCATATTACTCATCAACGTTTCCTCTTGCGAAGAAAAAAATAGAGTTCACTGGTGCATGTTTTTTTACATGTTTGTGCTGAACTATAGAGTTTTCATCTCAAATTTTCTTTTATTTTCATAAAAACAGGTGACGAAAATATTGATTTATCTACAAATAATTAGTAAACAAACAAGTCATTACGGTATCAAGGGCACTGTGCGGGGAATTCTATACTTTACACTTTGTTTGACAATTAGCCATGCCAAATTAAATGACTGATTTTTCCAAACAAATCTTCTATTATATATTAAAAAAAGATCATTAAACTTTCTACAAGCGCTTTTATACTGCCAAGTGACACTCCTACAAACACTATTAGGCTGCCACATGGAATTGTCTAATCTCGCCGTCAATTTTCACTTAAATTGGAGATCATTAGATTAGATGTATTATTAAAAAATAATAATTGTTGGCCGGCAAAAGAAAGAAAGTTCGTACATACAACGGAAAAAACAATAATGCTTACCTACCGTTCCAATAAGGATAAAAAACTTATGCACGGACTAACGATAAAAAATGATACAAAAAATATACATCTGTAGTACCATTGAAAGAAAACATCGATAATCTTTAGGATAGGATTTTCTACAGTTTAGAGATAAAATATATTGCTCTACAAATTTATGCAAATATGCGTTGTTAACCTATAGATCTATAATATCCAATCAATGCTCTATGAATGTTCTATCTTTTAAATTATTTTAAAATCATATGTCCAATTAGTGATCCCATTGTATTAGTTTAATTAAATAAACTATTGATATTTATGGTCCTAAATACATCACAAGTCATGAGGTTGGCATAAAATAATTAATCTTAAGATAATTTTTAAATAATTTCACATCATATCAGGGTGTCAAATATCACCTGACGAATATACAATGCTAATTTAAATCTACATAGATAAAAAAACAAAAAACAACACATTTTAGTTGTGTTTTTTCAAGTAGATCATATTTAATTTTAATTTATTTCAATTAAGATTCTCTACATATATGTGAAAAATTATAAACAAAATATTTCTAGCCGATGAACTTGCTATAATACAACATAACATCTTAGTCCATCTTGAGATTTATGGCCATATTGTATGTTTTTTATTTGCCAAATGGTTTAACAACACAATGAATAATCAAATTAAATATGCTGCAATAAAAACTACTATATGATATGTTTCCTTATAGTTGAGGAAATCATCAACATTCATGCATCTAAATTGATCACTATGCATACACTCTTACTGACGTGACCATAAGTATACTTCAACGAAAAATATTATTGTAAATATTTTTGGAAATAAATGCTTTCTTCAAATTAGTAAAGAGCTTTCTCATGTGATTAAGAACCATAGATGTTGAAAATAAACCAAAAGGTATTTTGTCTAAATATAAAACAATAACATAATCTCTGGAGATTATCGTCGGTACTATTTTAAAATTTCACTTTGTCCCTGGTTACATATAATTCCCTAATTGGTTTGGGACATTGGATTTATCGTGACACAGGGTATAAGTAATATAAGTTATCCTTTAATTAATTAGAACAGTAGTTATTAAAAGCTTTATATTTTTTCAATAGTGAATATATTCACTAATATATCATATAAAAATCCATGGTCATCTATAGCATACAAGAAATACATACTTAAAGTTTGCAAACTGAAAAATAAATATGTTAAATATTCCAAAAAAGAATCACACACTAGTACAAATAGATATGAACCAACTCCATTATTGTGACATTTTTTTCTCATAAATTTTAGCGTAAAGTTTCAATCTAATATGCACAAACCAGTAATTAACGAAAATATGTTTAAAACAGATTAAAAAATTATAAAGATATCATCACACATAAACGTGTCTGTAAAGAAAAAACATAACATAAGATTGCCCGCGCATATGCGCAGGCGCTATCCCTTTTAGTTATTCAGAAAAGCTACATCAAGTTCCGGAGTTTAAAGTGTTGTTCATCTTTTCATTTTCCTTAGTGTTCAGAGCTCATCCGAGTAGTCAGATTTAAGTTAGGAACGTTTTGGGTGCCAAATCCACTAATTATCAGTTTTGATTGGCATAATCTGGACAATACCATCATATATTATTAACTGAATTTGCGATGGGAACCATACAAAATGGACATAGCTACAGAAAAGTAGAATGGGAAATTTGCTGCTCCTTTGCTAGATGAGCTTTGGAGGGCAAAATTTTGCTGTTGCCAGAAGTAGATTGGCCGATTGCTTAAAATGCAAATGAACTCATGGGGGTAATTGGCGAGAGTTAAGCCACGGATCCAAAAGAGAAGTTTAATATTGCGCCCTTCTTCGCTTAACAACGCCCACATTCCGCCCTCCTGTGGCTTGTGTGAATGGAATACAACGATGCAGGCACAAGTATGGCAAGCGGGCCGGTTCCTAGCGATTTCCACGAGTGGTTGTTGTGATGCAGTTGTTGGACATGAGTGCAAGTTGCAAGAGGAGACAACTGTAATTCACTTGATAGCAGCGGAGGGAAGAGAGCAAGTTATGCGGTTTTATTTTTTGTTTTTTGTTTTTTGAGGCTAATCTTGCTGATATAATTGTGGCGAAAAGAATGAAAAATCCAGCTCAACTACGAGGCATCTTTAACAAATCAATCTATACTCTGGCAACAAAAAAAAGTAGGAGAAACTCTATCTATGAGGCATAAGAGAATAAGAATTGAGCGCCGAAAGTGCACGCAACAGCCATCATGAGGGCTTCCGCCAGTACCGACGATTGGTTTGTGCTTTGAATTAGTTTTTTTTACTTTTTATCGGAACATTTACAATCATAGGTTTAAATCAACCCCAAACAGAGACTGCCATTAAATTCTATGTGAAGAGGGACAGTGAAGAGGAAGGTAAAAACTATTTACTAACCAAACTTTAATGGTGAGCAGTTTTTTTTGGGAAGATTCATTGCTCAATCATATATATTGTATATTGCTTTCAAGTTGTAACTACAAGCATTCGACAACAGCGGCTTATGTATGTTTCATAAAGTTAAAAATATAAGGTGTTCTAGTATATCAAATGACCACGCAAGTTATTAAGACTTATTACACATTTCAAGTGTATAGTGCTAGCATAGTTTCTACACTGCTCATTTGTGCTTAAAGTCAATGCACCTGCATTGAGTAAAGGGTTCAGGATCATGTAGGAGAATAAATCTTCAAAATTAGGTTTTCTGGATATATTCCGAGTCATCAATGGCTGGAAGATCTAAAATTCGAAACAAAATCAAAAACAAGATGAAGACTTTTAACTCTAACCTTGAGGTTTTCTAAACCTATCTTTAGAACCTTATAATTTTGGGAACAAGGAAATACCAAATTATTGCCCTACACGAGTAGTGATAACCCCCTGAATGCCATACAATAAGAATTTGTGTTTCCCCTGGCGTCTGGTAGTAGCCTAAGCCTAAAACTGCTTCAAGAAGTTGGATAAAAAACATAGCGCAGCATTTCTGTAACGCCCCCGATTTCGTTGCAAGGATTAAAAGATCAATTTAAATAATGGCAGTTTTCTATAAATTAAAATAAAAGTTAAACCGATTTAAGTCAAGTGAAATAATGAGGGAAGTTAAATTATTTTCCTTTAGAAAAAAAAAATCATGGCGGACGGATATTTTTGCTAAGTAGTTCCTGGCCCTAAAAATTGTCTCTGAAATTTTCCCATGAATTTTTGCGGAGCTCAAGAGTAATTTAATGATACAAAGGTGTTCGATTAAACCAATTAAGATAAAAAGAAAACGATTTTTTCCCAAAGCCACCGAAACCCCACCGCCACCACCCAAAACCGAACCATCGCCGCTTCCATCGCCTCCAGCCGGGCCACTTACCACCGCCACAGCCGTCGCTGCTTCACGCCGCACCACCCTTAGCTTCGCCACTCCGAGCTGGCACGCCGTCGCCGCTTCACTCCCCTAATCCGCCACCAAACCCCGCCCCACCACACCCACCCGAACCGCCACCCATAAGCAGCCCCTCCAATCGCTCTCGCAGCCCCGTCCGTGGTCTACCCCTGCTGCGTCGTCGCCTTCACTTCAGCACTGCCAGCAATCATGTGCAGTCGGGCCGCCCCTTTCATTCGCCAACGGTCGCCGGAAACTCCGCTTCCTCGACCCAAGGTGAGCCTCCAACTCGTGTTGTCTGCCGCCGCCATTGCTTTCTAGCCGCTCCGATCGCCCTTTCAGCCTCCCTAAAGCCCCTCTTTATCTTCTTAGATCGACGCGCCGCAGCCGTGCCGCCCGCTGTCCGAGCGCCGCGCCGGTCACCGCGAGCTCCGTCGCCACCGGTCTTCCCGGAGGAGCCCAACTGCCGCTGCTTCCTTGCCGACCGGCCGCGCCCGTTCGCCGTCGGCGGCCGCTCGGTGAGGCATCTTCCCCTCCAAGACCCCTCGCCGGCCCCGTGGGGGTTGCCTCCCGGGCGGGTGCCGCCATGCCGGTGGTCGCCGCCGGGCGACCATCCGCACACGCGCCCGCTCCGGGCCGGCCGGCCGCGTGAGCGGTTCCCGCCGCTCGTGGCCTCCCGATTCAGACCCGCGGTGTGGATCTAGGCCGTCCACGTGGCTCCTGCCCGTTGCCGCCTCGGCGTGCGCTTGCCCGCTATAGGGCGCCACGCTCGTCCGTCCCCTCCGTCGTAGGGCCGCCACGTAATCTTGCCGACGCTCGCGGGCCGTTGCGGCGGGATGGAACTTGCGTCCACGGGTCACCGGCCTCCCGTGATGTGCATCCCGGGCTAGGGCTTAATAGGATTAATAGAAATACTCATACAACGAGTTGCAACTTCTTTTCCGGAAGCCAATCTCCAAAGAACTTCAGGGTCTAAGCATGCTTGCCTGCGAGCCAATTTGGGAGGGACCTACCGCGACAAAGTGCGGGTGTCTGTGAGGCAGTCTATGAAACCTATGAAAGGTGCCAGATGTAAAGCGGGCACGGCCTAGCCGAGAGCAGGCGGGTCGCTTACAAAATGGATCAGAGCCGGACTCTCGCGGTTTCACGGGCGCGTGTGTCGCCATGTTGCGCAGCATGGGCGCATGGCTGTGTGGACTGGAGTAGGTCACACAGCATGGCCACTGGACGCACGAACGTTTGCCAAGAGAGGACGTTCCTGGCCTGCAGGGTTGATCGGACGTCCCACTCTTAACGGGGTGAGGATGTGACAATCTCGGCCTAGGGGGGTCTTAATAAGGATTAAAGAATACTCATGACAACAAGTTGCAAACTTTTTTATCCCGGAGCCGATCTCCAGAAGAACGTCCAGGTTAAGCGTGCTTTGGACCTGGAGCAATTTGGAGATGGGGTGAGTCGACTAAAAGGACTTGTGATTGGTCGTGTCAAGACCAGTCTATAACTATAAAACCTTGGCCAGATGTAGAGGTCCGGCCTAGGAGTAGCGGGTCGTTACACATGAGTCACTTGATGGTGGGCAACACTTGTCGGCGCACACCCCTTTCCCCGGTTGACGCCAATAAACACCAATATTAATTGCGCAATAAGACCATTGATTAATTATAGAAATCATTTAAATGCTCCAAAAACTTCTAAAAATTCCACAATCTGAAGTTGCATGTCGAACTCCGAATCTGCGGCCCATTCAAAATGCAAAGATTCAATGCGAAAATTGAGCTCTACAGTTGTTACTTTTTTATGTACTGGTGTTCGCCCTCGTTGTTATTAGAGTTTTTCCGTTGTTTTGCGTGTAGCCAGGCGTGTAGTTTCGCGGTCATTCAGAAAGATCGCCGAGTCACGAGGAAAGAGTTCAGAGAAGATCAAAACTTTGAAGAAGCAAGGCAAGTCACACGTTTCCCTTTAGCATATTGATCCTTACTTTACAAATGGTGGTTTACCGTTTGAAAAGTAAATATGCATGTTTTGCGGAATTACATGGATCAGGGGTAAGTATCAAACTTAAAAATGCCGACGTATTGGTGGGCTGTGGGTGGCATGTTTGCTGGTCGCACCCATGGCAAGTTAAGGACCGAGTTCGCGGAGCATTGGCAACGACCATACAACGCTTTGCCACAAGGCTGGGGGGGAGATGTCGTAACTGCCTGACTTGAAGTATAACTGTTTCTCTGTGCTTGACGTTCCCAGTCAAGGAGGTGGGTTGAGAGGTTGGGTCGGCCGGCGTGTTCAGTTGCATCGGACTTCCGGATTCAGACGACGTGGCACGAGAGGGACTGCAGACTG
>CM020183.1:22149505-22218763 GCA_009805545.1 Oryza longistaminata
TGACCCAGCGAGGGGCCCAGTAGCGCCAGTTCGGGCCTGCAAATCATGACCAGCAGAGGCCTACTCAAAAGGCTAATTCACGTGATTCAACTTAGCAGTTGGGCCAAAAGAAATGCAAAATCCAGATGGCCACAGCAAGCCACAGTTTCGACGAATGAGCTTAAAAACTAAAAGTTAACATAAACCATAATCTCAAACGTTTGTCATATAATGGTTAAACTTAAATCTTTAAAGCATTATATTGATTTGGACATTTGACCAATCTTGCTAGTTAAAAAGCCTGTTCGAACCAGGGTTCTAACCTTACGCCGGTAACCGCCGCGGTTACCGTGCGTTACCGGGCTTACCGCGGTACGTAATATAAATACGCGTAACCTCTCAAATTCAAATAAATTTAAACAAGAATAATTTAAAATTCTCTTGACTAGAAAATTTGTACTTATCCGTTTGTACGGGTTCTTTCTTGACGGTACCGCTATCTTACCAACATACCCCGGATACCCCGGCGCCCAGCGGGTGAGAAACCTGTCGGCCAAACCGATATGGCATATTGCACAGTCACACCCTCGTAGACGTGACAAAACACTGTTGACCTTTCAAGTAGTGATGTACAGGCTTGCCACTTACTTTCGTGTTGAGTTTAAAAAATATATATTCCTTTTCACGCGGACTATTTAGAAAAAATAAGCTATTACTGTATACATGGTATTTTGAAATTAAAAAGAAAAAATGTTCACACGGTGGCTCCAACCTTAACCTCAAAGAGGCGCACTTCCGCCTTTCGTTGCGTTCAAGGGGCCGCTAGAGAAGGGAAGTCCGTGAGTACCTACGACTAGGATTCCCGAAATCATCCAATGAACCATGATGTGTTACCATGATTTACCTAGCGCACGTAACACGCGAGAGCCTCTCAGCAACGCGATACCACATACTTATCGGTACGGTTGGACCACATAATAAAAACGCGTGTGAGAGTGTGCCTAGTTTCGTGTACAGAGAGAGAGAGGACAGCATACAAAGAGAGAAAAAATCCCCAAAACATTACTAAAAAGTAGTAATGATTTGTAATGATATATGGCAATTCTTTTTGAAAAAAAAAAAACTAAAGGTAAGTCATATTTCGACATGACAACAAGGCGCGTTACTCAGAATTAAGAATTATATTGTGGGATTTACTGATCTTTGTGATTGTGGATGATTATATTTTGATATTTCTGCTTTTAATCCGTGAGGTCTGTGTATACCCTTCACTTTTCCTATCGATTTCCTTCCCTTTTTCTTCATCTCAAGACTGGGTTGCCACCGTCTTACTGGGCTTACCACGCAGTAACACGAAGCAAACCTGTGGATACCATGACTTACATTTGAATTCAAATTTTGGAGATTGAAATTCATGTGTTAACCTTTAACCGGCAGTTAGCGCGCGTAGCTATCTTAAGCAAGGTTCAGTAGCAGGCTCTAAATCAACTATAATATCAACTTTTAAAAGATAAAGGAAAAGAGAGATACAGCGGGAACAGAGTCGGCCGAGCGCAGCACAGAACTTTAAAGACATAATGTGTGTATGACAGGGTGGGACCGAGATATAATAGTATATACAAGTAAGCAGTATTGTAATCAATTGGCTATTATATTCGGCTATAAGGCTAATTTGGAGCCCCCTAGGAGTGGGCTACTAACGTATTAAACTTGCTCTTAGAAAGCCAAATTTAATAATAGCCAACTTTACAGCTCCAATTCATCTATAGCCCAATCTAGTAGCTCATTCAATACAATAGCTTACAGACTTACACTATTAATACTTCGGTCCCACCTATCATAAAAACACACTGCGTCTTGGAGCTCCGTAGCTACACTGGCTACATAATCTGTAGCCCGCTGTCTTCGCTCACCTTATTTATCTTCTTAAAGTAATGTTTGGACTGCTTATAGCCGCTATTTACCTGCTCTCAGGAGAGGGGGAAATCCTCTTAAAAGGACAGTTTGTGGAACCCTGCCCATAACTTTGTATAATTCCTTTCCAGGGTGTAGCACGAAAACTGCGGGTAGCAAAGTCCAAAGAGAAGAAACATTTTAATCACTCAAAGCAGATGCCAATCACAATTTTAGCTTAAAATATCATTTCAAATAATCCAAATAAATAGCTCTTTAAAAATTAATAACTATTTTAATTGCAACATATATATACTACTGAACAATAAATTCTCAAACTCAAAACTCACAACCCTGAGAGAGGAGAATGCCAGCGCCCTGTAATGTTTTTTTCTTCACGATTTTGATCAATTTTTTGACCAACGTGATATTTGGTGCCCAGTGATTGATTTGTCACTTTAGTTACATTGCATTTTTTCTTTTCCGGAGATTTTATATACTAAACTATTGAATTACATTTGAGGAGAAAAAAAGTTATATAGTTAACATCTACTACCTCCATAAAAACAGAATTGATCACGGTTCGTAGATAGGATATTTTTTTTTTTTTTGGACGGAGGGGTACTCAACACACTCTCACTCCTGTTGCTCCAATTCTCTCTTTCCTTCAAAAGCCCTAACTCATCCAGATTGGTAGGGATTAGAATTCATTCCCAGACATAGCATCATGTTCTTGACACAATTTCATACCGAGGCGACCCAGATCTGGTTCTTTTCTGGCTTGCATACGGCTACACGCATTCTACCAATTTAAAACTCGAGGTTTGACCGTGAATACTGTTCTTAATTCTGCACCAACAAATTACCAGCCCTATCTCCGATGTCTGTATGATTAAAATACTCAGGAATATAGGTTTCAAAAAAAATACTCAGGAATAGCAATGCCGTTGCACACTAGCAATCTGCCCATGCTATTGCTATCTGATAGGAAAAGAAGAGCCCAAATTAGAGCTAGTTTAATAGTATAGCCAACTACTCACTCCAATTCATCTATACTCACTCCAATTCATCTATAGCCAATTTAATAGCTCATTCATACAATAGTTACATACTACACTATTAATACCTGGTCCCACCTATCATTCACATACTGCATCTTAGAATTCGTGCTACAGCTGGCTACAAATCTGTAGCCCGCTGCTCTTCTCTCTCCTTATTTATCTCGTTAAAATATATTTGCAGCTGGCTTATAGCTTGGTATTGTACCTGCTCTTAAGAAAGCCGGCCTGGTGCCCCTAGTGCTTGACCAGAACTTGCGTTTCCAAATGACACACATGGATCATTGGATCCTTAAGATATTTCAATTGGCAATGAAAAATGTGACATGTCCTTGTTGTTCTGATTAAAAATGGTTCGAAAAGTCAGGATTCTGCACTGAACTATCATTTGCCAGTGGGCATCAGGAAATTTAGCGTTTGGTTATTAATTTATCAAACTATCTGAGTGCTGAAATTACGCAATAATCTTTTACTAGTACTAATTACTAGTAGCAGCTAATGACCGCAACTAATCTATGTGTACTATTCTATCCCTAGCATCCTTTTGTTGACTTTTTAGAAGAAGAAAGCGCAGTTGACCCTGATCCTTGACTTCACATGCATGTTGATCTCTATCAATAAATACTTACACGCATTTTAAAATGCAACTGATACGTGGTGCTTTCGTTGAGGATACATTTTTCATACAAGGTTGGCTACTTGGCTCATATTCAAAACGGCCAGGCTGACTTAAAGGTGCACTAGTTTCATTATCTTTCATTATCTTTACGGTGCTCTCTCGCAGTATTACTACTACCATTATTATCCTCAGTAGAAGTGATATTAACCGTTAATCTATAAATTCTACTATTAGTAAAAGAAAATCTATTACCACTTTACCAATAGTAGTTGATGTGATATTATAAATAGATTTGATCCATTGGATTAAGAAAATATAACAGTCACGCATGGTAAACCAACTATCTTCAATAAGTGTGAGCATCCACGCAATTGCAAACACCAATTTGCCCTTAGATTATAAATAATTTGTCAATTTCATGACAAGGACTTAAACTATATGAAAATAATATACTACTATTCTGTCCCATGAAAAACCAACTTTTATATACGAATTTAAACATAGTTGGATTTTTTTTACGGAGGAAGCATGTATGTATAGAAAAACCACAAGTGCAAATTTATGTTCCATTATATGCTTATATCTCATTCTATAATTGCAGCAGAAAGTGTTATTTGTCCAGACATATTTCTATATTTCATACTAACAACGTTTATTTACTTTTTTTGGTGTATGCGTGATAGAGAGGGAGGAATATAAGATGAGCTATAAGCATCATATTAGTTGGCTGCTGGTGTTAGATCAGTGGACATCGATCAGGGCCCATAACTTGATATCTCTTTCTTAAAGGAAAACGGTAGAACTGATGTGGATATCTTAAAGATGTCAACGTGTGATGCAAGTATGCAATCTCCACTCATAAAAAAGAAAAGAAAACTACAAGTGCACTGGTTGCTGCACCAAACATGCTGCCAAAAATTGGAGAACAGCACTGCTAGCTGTAGGAGAAAAATGACTACCAAGACATTTGGTTTTCCAGGCTAGATTGTCATTTGGAATGCTTATTTAAAATGAGGCTTGTCATTCCTTTTGGTGTGTTTGAGCGGTAGGAGAAAAAGATCGAGAAGATGCGTAGAACAAGATGAACTATTAGCATATGATGAATTGCATATTAATTATTTTAAACTTAAAAAAATGATTAATATGATTTTTAAAAGCAATTTTCTTATAGAACCTTAAAAAACAAATAGTTTAGCAGTTTTAGGAAATGTGCGTGGAAAAAACGAGAATGTTATGTTCTTCGTGTCGTTCAAACGATCATATCCTTAGACCACATTTGGTTGGATTAGGCTAATCCTTTGTTTGTCATGAGTCTCTTTTTCAAATTTCTAAATGGTATGTTTGGTGCAAACACTTTTCACATATAAGTATCTTAAAAAATTAAATAAATATATATTTCAAATTTGCTGTAGTTATTATTTATTTAATCATACGTTAATGATTAACTAGCTAAGTCTAACGGTTATATCATTGATGTGGGTTTTAAGTGAGATGACCGTAGGTTTTTCAGCCGTGCAATGTGACGGTGATTTATTTGCACATGGTTCTACTTTGATTCTAGTTCCAATCCATTTTTCCGTGTGCTTCAAACATCCAACATCTAGGATTAATAAGCGCCCTTTAGAGCAAGTTCAATAGTATAGCCAACTACTAGCTTCAATTCATCTATAGCCAATTTAATAGCTCATTTATACAACTAGAAAAGAAGCCCGCGCAGATACGCGGACATCTTATTTATTGTTTATATAAATAATGCTAAGAGAATTAAGTCATATCTTACCATATACATATAACAAATTATAGATCTTGCCTCATAGTAACGAAACATTATGTTGTGAAATAGACCGCAAACTTTAATATAAATAATAAGAATGTCTCTTAATTAGATTCAAACAAAATTCACTTTTGTCCATATAAGTGTAAACTCTCCTATTATCACCATTACTTAGTATCATTTGTTCTTAAAAGGTAGATATGATTTTAATAAATGGAACTCCATCTAAACCATGTCTCTTAGATTTAAAAAATCACTTTTATCCGGGTTACATGTAAACTCGCCTATTATCACCATTATTTATTATCATTTTTCTTAAAAGGTATATATCTTTTTAATAAATGGAACTTAATTTGTACCACCAAATAAACTTAATACGCCATTATGTACATAAGACATTCATTTCCACTACATACCTAAATATTTATCTCAACACTTATTTCTAAACCTATTAATAAATATTCTAAAACTACCGCTTTTATTAACCTATTGGTTAATAGGATAACGTCATTAAGAAATAGGCATGAATGCCCCTCTAATGGGTGGAACCATCAAAGCTTTATTTATCCGCTGCCTTTAAGCATGAGTCGACATAGTCGTGCCTCTCACAGTTAGTGTGGAGCATAATTTTAATTAATCATAGTTAGTTATCGGCACCCTTAAAGAAGATTGCATTGATAAGTAGAAAAGTTGAGCACTCTTATCAATGGTGGCCTCCTCTGGGCTTGCTTCAACTCAACCATATGTGTGCCCCCTGCTATAGTTGTGGTAGCATAGCAAGTTCTGTTATTCATGCTCGGCCCTTCATGGAAACAAAGAGAATATGATGTGATGAAAATAGTTCTTCATTTATTCCCATAAAAAATAGTTTCTTTATGTTTTGCATGAGACACCTTTACTAATTCTAAATGTATTTATTTTCTCAAAATTATTTATAATAATTAATTTGTTGAAGTGCAGTTATAGTTACATCAGTGGGCTGTTTGGCGTACATTTATCAATTATCACTTATGCCGAACATATTATAATATCTCAAGTGTAAGAAAATATATCATGAGTAGTTTTATGGACATGTTATAAGATTGTTCATTTGTTACCAAACCTATTTGGCAAAAAAAAAAAACATATGACCATAATTCTTGTGATGGATTAAGTGGTCGTATTATAGCAAGATCATTGCCTGAGCATACCAATCCAATAGTTATGAAAAATAAAAAAAAACTTTGAGAATCTCAATCTCACACAAACTAAAATTAAATCAGATATAATTAAAAAACATAATGTTGTTTCATTTTTCATGCATGTAGATTTTAGTTAGTGTTATATAATTGTCAAGTGATATTTGACCATAAAATATGATGTATTGTTTCTAAGATTATCATGGCATTAATTATTATATGCTGCCTAAATTATTTTAAAAAGTATTATGATATTACTTATTATATGTTAGCTCCAGGTGTTGTAATGTATTTAGCGCTATAATAAAACTATGATATTACACCTGATTATAAGTTGACTATAAAATTTAAAAACAATCTAAAAAATTGGCGTTTAAACACATTTAATTTGTTTTTTATATTGATCTAGTTTAACTTGCATATTTATTTTTTGGAGTAATTTTATTTTATCATATAGAAAATCCTATTTTGAAAACTGTCCATATTTTTTCGATGGTTCTACCAACTTATATTAATATTATTTGGGCTTTATAGCTTTATTATCGTGTGTTCTTATGTTTCTTTGTTTTGTTCCAATTGAACATCCGGTAAATGGTTTCTCTCGTATACACAGGAGATTAAAAGGAAGCAGGCTAACCTAATGATCCAAAATAATGGGTCCATCATTTTGAATGAAAATTGACAATGAAATTATAGAGTGCCACATGGCATTCTAAGAGTGCTTGCTGAAACGCCACATGACCATATTTGTGGAGTGATAAATTTTATTTTTAGAGTATAGCAAAACCTATTTTAAAAAGACCATCTATTACGTACTTTTTTTAAGGGAACAGTATATCTAAAGGTTTATTTTGTTTTATAGCTTTTTTTATCGTCGTACGTACTCTGATAAATATTTTTTTATCGTATGTACGTATGTTTCTTTGTATTTTTTTCAATCAAACATTTAGTAAATGGTTTCTCCCATATAAATAGGAGATTAATAGGAAGTGAGCTAATTTAATGATCTAAAATAATGGATCCATCATTTTGAATGAAAATTGACAACAAAATTATAGAGTGCCATGTGGCATTCTAAGAGTGCTTGCAGAAACTCCACATGATCATATTTGTGGAGTAATAAATTTTATTTTTATAGTATAGAAAATTGTATTTTTAAAAGACCACCTATTTTTTTCCTACCGACGTATATACATTTTTAGGGTTTATAGCTTTTATTTTTACTCGTGTATCCGTACGTTCTTTTTTAGGGAACAGTATCTAAAGTATTATTTTGTTTTGTAGTTTTTTGGGCTTTATTATCGTATATATGTATGTTTCTTTGTATTTTTTTTCAATCGAACATTCGGTAAATCGTTTCTCTTGTATACCCTGGAAATTAAGAGGAAATGGACTAATCTAATGATTTAAAATAATGTTCTATCATTTTAAATGAAAATTGATAGCAAAATTATAGAGAGCCATGCATGTGGCGGTCTAAGAGTGCCAGTAGAAACGCCACATGACCTTATTATTTGTGGAGTAATAAATTTTGTTTCTATAGTATAGAAAATTCTATTTTAAAAAACCGTCTATTTTCTTGTACCGACGTACATATTGTTTTAGGTCTTATAAATTTTATTTTTACTCGTGCATAAGTAAGTATTTTTTTCAAGTGAACAGTATTTTTAATAGCTATTTATCGTAAGTAGGTACTTTTTTTTCAAATGAACAGTATAGTAGGTACGGTCACACGATGCCATCGTACGTTCGTACGTATTCTGAAGGTTTCGTTTCTTTCCATACTACGTAAGTTTTTCTGGTGTAAACGGTTTCACTCGTATCTACCGAATATTAAGAGAAAGCAATAGATTTAATCTAATGGCCTGAAATAACTGGCCCACCAATTTAAATAAAAATCAACGGTGAGATTATAAACTGCCACGTGGCACTATAGGAGCGTTTTTAGGAGCGCCACATGGCGGCTTAGGAGCGTTTGTAGGAAGATTCATGGACTTTTAGTATATAATAGATAGTTACACACTACACTATTAATACCTAGTCCCACCTGTCATAGACACACTGCGTCTTGGAGTCCGTGCTACAGCTGGCTACAAATTTGTAGCCCACTGCTCTTCTCTCTCCTGATTTATCTTATTAAAATATGTTTGCAGCTGGCTTATAGCCTGCTATTGTACCTGCTCTTAAACAAAGAAATTAAAGGCAAAACTAAAGCGAAAGCGCGTCGCTTTGCTTTGTCATGTCGGGAAACTCGGCTCCGGTTCCATCCTTGACCCTGACGACTTTTGAAACGATGGTGGACCAGTTCCCACCGAAGACGAGGCCCCGATTCCGCAAGGCGCCGGCAACTCAACCCCAGCCAGATCTCTCTCATTCTCTCCCGCTTGGCTAATCGAGAAAGCGACGCACCGACGCCGCACGCACTACCCACAGCACAAACCAAACGTTTCCTTCTCCTGCATGGCAAGTCGCTGATCACAACTACGCATCGCCATGTTGATGGAATGATGGATAGACAGACGGATTAAATGCTAGTAAAAGGCTACGGTACACTGGTGACATTTCTGTTTAGGGTTCACGCGCGGCGGCTATGCAGCCAACGCCATGGCGCGCGTTGGGGGAGTACGAGAAAGAGGATGACGTACATCGGACCAACCACGAGTGGTTAGATACAATTCATCCCCTTCCGGTAGCCACCGGATAAAAGGTAGTTGAAGACATAGATATCAGAGAGCCTTTCTCCATATAGGGTTCTTTTATCGAAACCTCCCCCCTACCCCCCACCCCTCGCAAACCTCACACACCACCATCTTTTAACCTCATGACTTTGGCGGTGCCACTGTCATCTTGTTGCTCACTACCGATTCGAAAGGGCTATCGTGTGAATGTTCGCATGACTAAGGCGCGTGAACACCTACACATTTCTTTTCTGCATCGCGTGGTTTTAATTTTTTTAGTAGGTTTATACACCCAAAACAGCTTATATGTCTAATTCGGATTCAAGTATTTTATATTAAAGTTTCTCTATATATGTACAAACTTTTCTAAAATAGCTTTTTTTAGTCTTGGGCTAGGCACATCTAAACCGGAGTGAAAATGTTTGCGTGCTTGGCTAGTGAATATTCGACCATTTACCATTAGACCATTGCACGGTCCAACACTTCCCCGGATATCTCTATGGGAATCCCCCACCTCCCCTCCCCAACCAAGGGACCCGATCACTCGAACCCCGAACCTTGGTAGAAAAGCTCTATTAGAGTTTCTAGACGAGGCAATATTATCTTCCATGGGGATGGAAATAAATTGCTCCCCTATTAAGTGAAGCGGGAACATGGGTGTTCCCTATCCAAACGTCTCCATGTACTTGTGGAGCCTTGAGTAAGCATACATGTGCACATTCATTTGTTCTATATAGTCCACAACTTCACGTAAAAAAATCCCACCTACGTTAAACTGTCTTGTAACTAAAACCCTAAATCACAATTTCACACGGTAGAGAGAGATGATTCCAAGTTGCGCCGCCATCGTCACCTACATGTCGCACCACTATTACCACTCGATGCCTCGTCAGGCTTGCGGTATGAGGTCGCAGCATCCCTAACACATCCATGTCATGTGCCTGTGTTGTGCCGCCGTCACCACCTAAACCCCGTGCTAAATATGGTGACTAGTGATAGGTGAGATCTTCTGTAGTAGGCACCCCCTTCTGCTCTCTTTCTTTCCTAGCTGCTACTACATCGGCACGTGACAAAAGGCATCCTAGGCAACCAACGATGAGAGCTAGTCATGGGTTGGTATTAACCGCGGATCGAGTTGTTGTTTCTTTAGGGCATGTTTCGCATGACTCTAGCTCCCAGATCCAACTTTTCTAGAGTTAGAGATGATCCAAACGATCTAAATCCAAATAAAACTGGAGTGGAGTGGGCTGAAGTCTTCCCAAAAAATAAGCTAGAAGGGTGAAGCTAGGTTATGATCGCTCTACTGCTTCACTCCCAACCGAATGACAATGCTAGTATGCTACCCTTCTTTTCTCATCGAATTTACGGGGAAAATGCCATCGCGACCCTTCCAACCACTAACAAGATTTCAGAATTTGCCACCGATTACGCATTGTTTATAGGGTTTGCCACCCAATCCATGCTATTTTCAGAATTTACCATCGGGATGCGAATTTTCTTCGTTCCGTGCCACTCTATCCACAATCGTTAGTCATGACGTTAGTGTCCGTCCGCCTGGCGATACCGCTGTCCATCCGCCATCGCCCACGTTAGTCGCGCCATCGTCCGTCTGCCGACGCCACCACCGTCGTCGTCCGTCATCAGCCATGTTGTAGTCCATGAGCCATCGTCTCCTATCATGTCGACCCACATGATGACAATGATGACAATGATGACACATGAAAACATCAACTTAATGCAAGAGCTCGCCGCCTGAGATTGTTGCTTCATTCCTTGGGGACTGGTGCTATGAGGAGCAGAAGTACGGGGACAACGCTGGGATTGACGGGATGTCATCGCCGATGACGTTGAGGCGGTACTACAAGGAGCAGGGCAATGTCATGCCTGGCGAGGACTTCCTCGAGCTCGACGTAGTGGTGGAACTGGAGTAGCGATGGCGTCGTGGGACATCTTCGCAACGACGCCTCCATCATGGTATTGCTATCGGCCCCACGCTTTGCGTCGAGTTTAGCCTGGAGGTCTCCGAGCCTCGGCGAACGGATGGCCAATGACGCGACGGATGGCAAACGACAATGACGGCTTGGCCAACGACGCAAAGTATCCAGTGGCAAATTCTAAATTTTCTCCTCTACCATACCACCATCGAGATAATTAACTATTTACTGCTCATAAATGTGGTGCTTCAAAATTTATTATACACATGAAGGACTCCGTACGTCATAGACATACAAATAACGAATCGTTAAACGTTACGTTTAAAAGTGGTAAATAGGTAAATGCCCCTCTCCTGCCCGTGTGACCCCACTAGGGTGGTCCCACCTGTCAGTGACCCATCCCACATTTCCTCTCCCTTTTACGTCCCGCGTGAACCCGTCCTGTCCTCCTCCCCTCTACTCCTTTCGCGAGGGCGTTAGCACTTAGCAGGCGGCGGCGGCTGCTGCTGCGGCGGCGGCGGCGGTGCAGAGCGGCGGCGCACGGCTGAGGGCGGCGGCGGAGTCGGCGCCCTCCTTCCTGCTTCTTCCCTCCTTTTCCTCCAACCCCGACCCCGGCGGCCGAGGGCTGCAGCTGAGGGCGGCGCGCGGAGGCGGAGGCGGCGGGCGCACGGCTGCGGAGGCTGCTGAGGACGAGCGCGACAACGGAGGCTGCGCGCGGCGGAGGCTGACGGCGGTGAAAGGTTGGTTTTCCCGAATCCCTAATGTATAGTGTATATATATATTTTACAGAAACCAAACCCTAAATATTCCCTCACATGTTGAGTTCTATTCCGGTTCATTTATGTACGGATGATTGTATATTTTGGTTGATTGCTTGGTATTAAGCAATGGAAATTTGGGTAACTTTCAGATCTGAAATTTACCCCTTAGGTGTGTCAAATTTCAGATTTAAGCACTAGGGACCTTGAGCATTTTGTTTCACCAGCCAAGTCCAATGTCCATAATTTCAGTTCGCATTTTAGAAGTCATTGAGAAATTCCAGATTTAAGCACTGTGACCATGAGCTATTTTAGTTTGCATTTGAGGAGCCGTTGAGCAATCTGTATCATCTGAGAACTAGTGCCTATCTCTAGTAATTTTTTTCATGAATTTAGAGAACTTTTAGGTCCGGTTTTCATGGGTTTTCACTTATTTGTTGGTTTTCATGGGATATTTCCCCTATTTAGAATGTATCATCTATTTTAGCCATGTAGAGAACATGCCAAATTGCATTGAGTCTTATCTCAGTTGTTCAACCTATGATTTATGTTAGTATTGAGAAAAGATTTGTGTGAGTGAGTGGATTAAAGGCATGGATCAAAATGTGCCATCAAAGGGTGTTAAAATGCCCATGGCCTCAGCTGATTGGAATGACTACAACACAAGAGTTGTGTGAGATTTTTGGTGATCAAGTAGTTGCGGCTGATTGTTCAAATACCCATTTATCCAATCCTTGGTACGGCCAAGTCATTGAGCAATTTGCCGCAAGAACATGTTTTGAGGACTAGGTTTCAAATTAAGAACAAATGGGATAAACTTAGCACTTAATACAACAGTTGGAAGTAGTTGAAATCACAAACAGGTTTGGGATGGGATGACACAAAGCAGACAGTCACGGCTACTGCAGAACTATCATTGAGAGAGATCCTTCGGTGTATGGAAGATGAAGTGGCGGGTTCTCCTCAAGATGCTTAGCTTTCCAATGTGGAAACAAAAGATAGTTGTGGCGGCAACAATGGCATTGCACAATTTCTGGATCTAGGGTTTCTTATGCACAACATTGCATTGTAGCTGCTTTAAAGCCTTCTTTCCTATGGTGTGAATTTAAAGAAAGTAGTACGATGTTGTCATGATACTTGATGTTATGTGGTCATTAAGTTTTGTGAAAGGTGGTGGCTTTAGGCCTATTGAGATCCAGAGCGGTGTTTGAAGAGGTGTGGAGTAACAGGATCTCAGTAACCTTTGTGTGTATGAGGGTATCAGAGGCATTAGTTTACTAGCTGTCTCCAATTGCGCCTCCATCTCTCTGTTTTTTTCTTCTTACTAGAAAAAAAATACCCGTGCGTTGCAACGGGTGAAGGTTCTTTTAATTATTATTATACAGTTTAGCTAAGGTGAAATTCATGAGCCGTAATTAGGAGTCTGATCGTCTCAAGTTAGCGTGTGAGTTTTTTTAAAGAGATTTCTTATATGACTCTCCTTCTATATTTCCAAAAGTGAACGACCTTAAAAACCGACTCAAACACAGATATGTATTTCCAAAAGCGAGTGAATTTAAAAACCGACTCAGACATGGATGACGTACCAAAGTGCCGGCAAAAACATCTTCAATTTTTATAATAGTAGAGATATAAATAATGTGCAAAAAGTAATGATGCCGAGATTTGTTACGTTACCTATTAACATGTTCCATTCTAATTGACTATTACAGCAAACATATAATGTTGGTTCATTGAACCAACTTCTTAGACAAAACAACTCATAGGTACATGAAGAGTCCGATAGGATGACACTCTATTCATTAATTACTGAGGTGAATGTGTATATGCTACATCAAATTGATTTGAATATAACTTGTATGTAGATCCCACACAATGAAAAGATGTGGGTTCCATGGCCATTTCCCCATAATTACACAACCTTGTATGCTTAGTATGATGGAGTATTATTTAAACTGTGTTTTGAACCATCAATAAGAAATGTCCATGCAAAGCTTGATTTATAAGATAGGCTACTGTTTTTTAGAGCACTGGTACACGTAGTAAACAATTCTACTAAACTCCTACAAACAAAATTCTCAACCGTTTGATTTAACTAGATGTGAGTTACAGGAGATCTAGATTTACTCACAGCATGCCACATCATTGTTTGTAAGAGTTTTGTAAGATAAAATTTGGATGTATAGCCTTTTCCTTTTTTATTTTGTGCTGCTAATAATCCTTTTTTGTATTTTATTTGCTACAGGCACATGCTCATTTATCTAGACTGTATCTTACTTGGTTATAACCCCTGCCTGAAAGTATTTATCCAGGACTTCCCTAAGCTTATCAAGACTGATCTATCTGTTACTACAGAGGAGGTCCATTTGCAGCTATCATTTGTATGGATAAGACAACTACTTCTGATCTTGTTTTGGACAACGACAACATTGGGAGTAATGCTGGTTCTGCACAGGAGCCTCTTACTACCAATGGTAAGACTAGTGGGGTCAGAAATAGATACAAACAAACTGTTAAAAAGGGAAGGAAAGGCTCCCAAATATCACCAAGTAAAACATATCCCCTGAGATCTTCACATAGTAATGTCAGGGTGCTTCGCTCTGCCTCAAAAAAGAAGAATGAGACACCTATTGTGCCCACAAATGATAATACTGCTGTTCAACGAGTTGCGAAGAAAAGGAAAAGAAGCAAACCCTTGAGACCTGCACCTAGCAGGGTGCTTCGCTCTACCTCGGAAAAGAAGAATAAGGCACATAATGAGCTTCTAAATGATGGTGCTGGTGTTCAACCAGCCGAAAAGAAAAGAAAGGTAGGCAGACCCCCAAAAGGAGGAACTCCCAAGGACGATTACCTCATGATCCGAAAGCGAGTTAGATACGTTTTGAATCGAATGAACTATGAACAAAGTTTAATTCAAGCCTATGCCAGTGAAGGTTGGAAAGGTCAAAGGTTTGTGATCGCTAAACAATTAATTTTTCTTCACATACTCTTACCATTTTTTTATCATATTGGTTAACTGCAGCCATCTTCTTACACTGGTTTTTAATCCTTTAAATATTTAGCTTGGAAAAAATAAGACCTGAGAAGGAGCTTGAACGAGCCAAGGTGGAAATTCTGCGATGCAAGTCAAGAATACGGGAAGCTTTTCGGAATTTGGATTCCCTCCTATCTGAGGGAAAGCTGGATGAATCTATGTTTGATTCTGCTGGAGAAATATCTAGTGAAGATGTAAGCCATCCCATTTTGTTCTTGAAATCTCCTCACTTCATGTATTGTCACCTTAATTCAGATTCATCTTGGTTGCAGATTTTCTGTGCTGCATGTGGTTCAAAGGATGTTACATTAAAAAATGACATAATTCTTTGTGATGGAATCTGCGACAGAGGGTTCCACCAGTATTGTTTAAACCCTCCTTTGCTTGCTGAAGATAGTAATACCCATTACATTTTCCTTTATATATTGAAAGCTTTATTAGCTTGTGTTGTTATTTACCTGATCAAATGTGTTTTTTTAGTTCCACAGGGGGATGAAGGATGGCTTTGCCCTGCATGTGATTGCAAAATTGACTGCATAGATGTATTAAATGAACTCCAAGGGGTCAAACTCTCTATCCATGACTCTTGGGAGGTAAAACCTATAAACTATCCTGTTAGTAGTAATGTACTATCAATCTTATGTTGTCTTCAACATAAATGAGAGCACATAACTTCATCTATTCTTTGCAGAAAGTTTTTCCTGAGGCAGCATCCTTTTTGAATGGTTCTAAGCAAATTGATGTGTCCGATCTTCCATCAGATGATTCAGCAGACAATGATTATGACCCTACTTTGGCTCAAGGGCACAAGGTGGATGAAGAAAAATCTTCTGGAGAAGATGGTGGTGAAGGATTAGATTCTGATGACTCATCTTCTGAGGATTCTGAATCTTCTGAGAAGGAAAAGTCTAAAACTTCACAGAATGGAAGGACAGTTGATGATCTTGGTTTGCCTTCTGAGGATTCAGAGGATGGTGACTTTGATCCAGCAGGTCCAGATTCTGACAAAGAACAAAATGATGAATCAAACTCAGATCAGTCAGATGAATCAGATTTTACATCTGACTCTGATGATTTTTGTGCTGAGATTGCTAAATCCTGTGGTCAGGATGAAATCTCAGGCCCTTCATCATCACAAATCAGAACAGTCGATCGCACTGATGGAAGTGGTTTTGATGGTGAGCCTAATGCAGAAAATTCGAATCTTGCATTTATGGAGACAGAGCTAGAGCAAGACATGGTGCTACCAATTTCTAGTAAACGACAAGTTGAACGTTTGGATTACAAAAAACTGTATAATGTATGTATCCTCATCCTGTTTCTTCTATACTGTGAATTGGTTTTCTCTTACCAATGTTTGATTAGTTACTACTTTCAAATCTTTCTTTCTGCTGTTTAATGAAAAACAATCTCCTAGTACAGGAAATAAATGTAATTGAATAAGAAAAGACATACCAAGTAAACAATTAGGGGGGCAAATATATGGCTCATAAGTCATAATACTACATGTACGCTCTTGTAAAAAGAGCACTACATGTACACCTCACATAGGTTAGGTCATAAACTGTGCAGCATCTTTTAGTATGGTTGCTTCCTTTTTGTGAACCATGCTTTGCTACCAAAGTGGTATTTAAGTTATGCTAACATGCTGATAATATACTTCGGTGCATTAATGGTGTTAACCTGGTGCATCCTTGATGTATATCTAAACAAGACATTATGTGCATGCCTGGATGTGTATTTACCCATGTGTGCATCTTCGGAATTAGATATATTACTCGCTTCGCTCTCTTTTTATAATATTAGTGTAACACCTGTGCCTTGCTAATTTGCTATTGATTTAGTACCCAGCACATCAATGTGCCTTTGCTGCAGTCGCGCTGGTTCCTTTCGAGTTGAGATCTGCCTTAGCGCATTCTGAGCTTCACTGCAGGCCAGTTGGCACCAATACCAACATTCTTGGCCTACATCATACCCTAACTGAGAATAGTGATAGGCCTAAATCTCACACCAGGCATTGATGAACCAAATCCTATTTTATTTCTTCTCCAGTGTTTCTTTTCTAGTTGTAGCCAGAGCACAAGCCAACATTTCCAACGGAAGCATATTTGTTGATGCTGTTTTGTACTACCGTTTGCCTATGTTTATTGGCTTTACGCATGTAGCCCTTTAATGGGATTTACAATTACAATTAGTGATATTCAAACTGATGCATTCTTGATTAAGAAAACAATCAGAATCTAATGCTTGGACATTACTCACTTCACATTTTCATGTGGGGATCTACAGGAGGCTTATGGTAAAGCATCATCTGATTCAAGTGACGATGAAGAGTGGTATGGAAATAGTACACCCGAAAAAGGTAATTTAGAAGACAGTGAAACAGATTCGCTTTCTGAATCACCTCAGGGTGGAAAAGGATTCTCTAGAAGAGCACCAGTTAGGTACCATAATAATGAACATATTCCACAGAATGTAAGACCCGGTGGTTCAGTAAGCGACCAGCAAACTGAAGTACTTTGCTCCAATAGCAATGGTAGCACAGCCAAAAACAGACATTTTGGTCCTGCAATTAATCAGGTATAAATATCAAATAATCAAATGTCTCATTATGTTAGACAATCTCCAGTCAACAAATAAGTGATGCTTTGGGAGCTGCATGGTCAAACTTTATGATTCTAACTATTGTTATCTCTAGGGATATTAGATCATGCATAATCTAAAGTGTAGGTTTGTCTCAAAAGTACTTTTGTAATATTATACTTTTATCATGCTTTATAAACATATCGTACAACAAAAACTAGCTGAATTCCTCGTGCAATTACGTAGGACTAAATTAAAGTTTACTTTGAAGTATTGTTAGGTAGACAATCTACTTCAGAATTTGCATGGGAATCAAATTGCTTGTTTATTTTGTTTTATTCTGCATTCCAGTTATTCTTATATTGTATTTGGTGTGAACTCTTCTAATATATTTCAATCCAAGTTTCAGATATTTATTAGTTGTATTTGACATGAATTACTTGTTATAATCTATAGAATTTTGTAATCTGGACCCTCATGATTGTCAATGTTGTAGATTCTTTTTTCCTTTTCTCCGATGATCTGGTAATATTTAGGCCTTGAGAAATAAGAATGAACATGGACTCCTTCTCAACTTGTTTTAATAAAATATGTAGTAGATTGGAGAAGTGAAAGTTAAGTTTTGAACACTGTCAATGCCTAAACCAACCTTTATTTGTCACTGGAGAGTATATTGCTTACATTACTAAATTGATCATTTTTTTCATGCAGAAACTGAAGGCACATTTCAAGGAAGATCCATACCCTAGTCGTGCAACAAAAGAAAATCTGGCACACGAGCTAGGCCTCACATTTAATCAGGTTCTAAAACAGTGATCTTTGTTCTTCCTCCCATGAGCACTTCGCAGGGCTGTCACTGTATCTCTCCTCCTTAATAGAGTTTCTGTTGACAGGTCACTAAATGGTTTTCCAGTACTCGTCATTACGCAAGAGTGGCAGCCACAAAAAAGGAGAACAACATTGAAAATCATACGGCTGAGAATAATAACAATAGCAACACTGTTGATAGCATACAACTGAGAGGATCCAATGATATTGTTAGTGTAGATAGAAATGATATGGTCTCCGAGGAAAGGACAGGACAAAGTAATCTCAATGAAGGTACTCCATTAAGATCAGATACCAGCTGTGGGCAGAGTGTGGCTGTGACTCCTATGGTACACCCAGAAAACCAGGGCAATGATTCCTCAAGTAATGTTAGAACACCAAATGCTAAGTCTGCGGAGAAATTGATCCCTGGACTGGAAAATTCAGATGAGGCTAGGCGAAAGGCGGTACAACGGGAACTGAGAAAGATGAAGACTGGCAGGTGAAACTCCCTAGTGTTCGAGTTATTTGACCCTCTAGTTCAGGTCAAGTTTTTGTATGCTGCCTAGATTGCTTTTAATCAGATGTGCCGACCAATCAGATGTGAAGAGAAGCAAAGATTTTTTTTTTTCCCTTCTTGTTTGTGGTCGCAAAAAAGCCTGATTGTTGTAGCTGCTATGTTTGCTCCCTTTAGAGCCTTTGGCTGTCCATCCAGAATTTCTGATAAGATGACACTTGGAAACACATCCTGCAGCACTCCAGTTACAGGAATGGGTTCAGTTGACTGTAACAGTTTAGCATAGTCCGTAGTGGACAGTAGCTGTGTTGTTTGTCGTGCCCTGTAGTCCTGTACTACCTTGAATTAGGACTGCTAAGTGAACCGATACAAGTACTTGTGACTGAAATCTATACCTCTTTTTTTCTTTCCACCTTGGGAATTTGTAGAACAAAACCGATGTCTGATGATATGCTATCTAGGAATAGCAACTGTTGTATTTTTGTTCCTGTTTAGTGAGATTTAGATTCTGATGAGCAGTTGGTTGGTATCTAGCTTTTAAGAATCTGAAAAGGTTGGGTTTCTTTCTACTTTATTTCATCAATTCTATAACTCTATAATCTCAGAACTGGGTGATAATTTGAATTGTTTGGGAGCAGAAGATTCTTAGAGAGGATTCTTATGTTAAAGCTATCCTAAACAGGGCCTTCATTTCGTACTACACTAATACAGTATGCAACTGATCAATCGGCTTAATGCTCCATCGTTAAGGGCCTGTTAGATCCTCCTAAATGCCAAAAATTTTACCCTTTTGGACCACTTTTGACAAAATGAATCTAAACACTAGTAGCAAAAAATAGGCAAGTTGTCATTTGTCACTTGGGAGTCCATAGCAGCAAATTTGGCAAAAAAGCATCGGGCCCCGTGCATGAGAGAGGTAGCAACAATTAATGGTAAAACTTTACCATGCATCTAAACACCAACTTGTAATATTGTAATGCCATTTTTTTTTGTCACCAAAACTTTTGCCAAAAAAATCTAAACAACCCTTAACTGGTGAGTGCTTTGTACTTCCTCCGTCCCAAATAAGTGCAGCCATAGTTTTCCGCACCCAACTTTAATTATTCGTCTTATTTAAAATTTTTTTGAAAAAAATTAAAAACATAAGTGACGAGTAAAGTGCTATTCATGTTTTATCATCTCATAACAACAAAAATCTAATTATAAAAAAATTTCAAATAAGACGGACGATCAAAGTTGGATGCGGAAACTTATGGCTGTACTTATTTTAGGACGGAGGTAGTATATACATACTGGGCCACTAGTCACTAAAGAGAATGTTTTTTTCTAATTTTGTGCCAGTTTTGTCCAAGTGGCATAACACAGTAGCATGCGAATGTGGATGAAGGATGCTTATAAGTCCATTTTGCCTCGGCAAAATAAATGCAAGATTTGGTCCTGTCTCATCTGTGTATGTCCAAAATTTCAGGCGTTTTCAAACCGATGCACTCGCATTTTGTGCATTTATACTGTGTTCTGTATGCATCAAAGGAAGCAACCGTTCCTGGAATGTTTGTGCTGCAATCTGCAAGGAGGATCAAGTCGCCGCCGGCTGACAGCGACCGCGACACCGTTAGGCCAACCAAGTGACCAACTCCTCCCCCTTTTTTTTGCTTCGCCACATCAAAAATTTTCCTTTGCCGCGCTTTTCAGTTAGGTAAGCTAGGTGTATCAAACCAAGCTACCCAGACCAACTCCCAGTCCCAGCCTCAGTTTAATTAACCTCCAAATCCCATCATTCCTTGCAACTCAGGTCAATTTCCTGATTAACTACTACTAGCATTACGCATTAGCAAAATCGCCTCACTTTTAATAGGAGGCCTTGCCTGCTGATCACCTCGGATCTAGAGTTCGAGACACAGATCAAGATGGCTTGCAAGAAGCAGAAGTCGAAGCTCATGGCATTTTGGTTGGCGATGGTGGTGGTGGTGGTGGTGGTGGGGCGGTGCCGCGGTGACGCGGTGCAGTTCATCTTCGGCGACTCGCTGTCGGACGTGGGCAACAACGACTACCTGACCAAGAGCCTCGCCCGCGCGGCGCTCCCCTGGTACGGCATCGACTTCGACACCGGCATGCCCAACGGCCGCTTCTGCAACGGCCGCACCGTCGCCGACATCGTCGGCGACAAGATGGGCCTCCCCCGCCCACCCGCCTTCCTCGACCCTTCCCTCGACGAGAACGTCATCCTCAAGCGCGGCGTCAACTTCGCCTCCGGCGGCGGCGGCATCCTCAACGAGACCTCCTCCCTCTTCGTAAGTAGTACTCCTTTCTACCAAAATAGAGGAAGCCCGTTGACTTTTCACGTAACGTTTAACTATTTATTTTATTAAAAAAGAAGTTATATAAATATTTTTTATTTTTTCGTTTGACTTTTTTCTTAACCAATGTTATTTAGATTTGATTAAATTTATAGAAAAAATTATCAACAACATCAAATTAGTTTTATTAAATTTAACAATAAATATATTTTGATAATATATTTATTTTGTATTAAAAATATTAATATGTTTTCTATAACGACTAAGAAAAAAATCTTAATATGTTTTCTATAACGACTAAAAAAAAATTAAATAACTTATAATATAAAATGAAAGAAATGGAAGGGTATGATTTTAACTCATGCTTATGCTTTTACATTTAAATGGTTAAATGTTCTAGAAAAGTTAATGAAGTTATATATTTTAGGATGGAGGTTGCCAATAACTTTTCTTGTGCTCGAGTGAACTGAACAACTGAACTGAATGTGTCACGTACGTGTGGTTGCAGATACAGAGATTCTCCCTGTACAAGCAGATCGAGCTGTTCCAGGGGACGCAGGAGTTCATGCGGCGGAAGGTCGGGAAGGCGGCGGCGGACAAGCTGTTCGGCGAGGCCTACTACGTGGTGGCGATGGGCGCCAACGACTTCATCAACAACTACCTCCTCCCCGTCTACTCCGACTCGTGGACGTACAACGGCGACGCCTTCGTCCGCTACATGGTGACCACCCTGGAGGCGCAGCTGCGGCTGCTCCACTCCCTCGGCGCGCGGCGGCTCACGTTCTTCGGCCTGGGGCCCATGGGCTGCATCCCGCTGCAGCGGATCCTGACGTCCACGGGCGCGTGCCAGGAGCCGACGAACGCGCTGGCGAGGAGCTTCAACGAGCAGGCGGGCGCCGCGGTGGCGAGGCTGTCGTCGTCGCTGGCGAACGCGACGTTCAGGTTCGGGGAGGCGTACGACTACTTCCAGGACATCATCGACCGCCCCGCGGCGCACGGGTTCAACAACTCGCGGGCGCCGTGCTGCTCGCTGGGGCGGGTGCGGCCGACGCTGACGTGCACGCCGCTGTCCACGCTGTGCAAGGACCGGAGCCAGTACGTGTTCTGGGACGAGTACCACCCCACCGACCGCGCCAACGAGCTCATCGCGCTCGAGACGCTCCGCAAGCTCAACATCACCGTCACCGCCAACAACTCCACCTCAACCTAAGTAGCAGTGGTAGAACTAGTCGTATTTTGGTTGAACGTTGTCAGCGTTTTTGTTTGAAAATCGCTATGCATATATGCACCCAACCGTTCGACTCATGTACGATTGAATTTGATCAACGGTTGTAAACGGATGCAGTTATATGAACATGATCTTATTTGATTGATCTATGGTTACATGTCTCTAATTTTACATGAGTTGTACAACTGGTAGTACGTATAGTAGTACTCTTTTGTTTTGGTTCGTGCAAATATAGTAAATCCTTGCGTTCCAAACGAAATTCGTGATTCATACATGATTCATGTGAAATTGTTCCTACGCTCATGGCTTCTGTTTAGTTTGCCTGTGAGAAAGGTCCGGGGGTCTTTCGGTTAGCAACACCATAAGATATAGCCTAGGCTGACTCTGATTCAAATCTCACTTCTCTTAATAAATTTCGTTACAAAAGTTCTTTTTCTTATACTAGAAAAAAATATCCATGCGTCCAACAAGACAAACTAAACTCCGATTTTTCCAAAAAATCTTCAAACTCAAAATCCCCTCCCCACCGCCATGCATATGCATGCCATGGTCATCCTCGGCCGCCTCCCTACCACGTGCATCATTGTGCTCTACGCCGCCGGCCCGCACTTCTGCACGGGCATCAAACTCAGCTCTGCCAAGAACCCCGCCATGGCCCCCCTCCCCGCTTGGTGGCACCCAAGACTACCCTGTGCCACTGTGCCACATGCCATCCTACCTATAGAGTGGATATGCAAGCGACGCTCACAGGCATATCGAGCAGTGCCAGAAGCCGATAGTCGCGGCGATGCGCGGCGCCTGCTTCAGTGGCAAAGTCAATATCGTGGCCACTTGTGACATACTCCTTCCGTTTCTAAATGTTTGACATCGTTGACTTTTTCGCATATGTTTGACCGTTTGTCTTATTCAAAAAATTTTGTAAAATATGTAAAACTATATGTATACATGAAAGTATATTTAACAATGAATCAAACGATAGGAAAAGAATTAATAATTACTTCATGTTTAAAAGACGAATGGTCAAACATGTTTTAAAAAGTCAACGACGTCAAATATTTTAAGACGGATGGAGTATGATGCTAAGGACGCCATGTTCAAGCCCCACCGCCCCGCCGTTGTTGCCATCCTGCTACTTTCAGGTCGCCTTTCTTCATAGGCGCGGCTGAAGGTAAGCAAAAGGCATCCTTCATGGCGCCCGTAGTCTCGGCGGTAGGGACCAAGACACTAAGGCGGTGTTCTATCAAGCGGCTCCCCATGGCACGCAAGGTGTGGCCATGGACCGAGCAGCCAATCTTCGGGTGGACGAGCTGTTCAATGTCGCGGAGGCAAAGGGACGGTGGATGGCGTCCTTCGTGGCACCCGCCGTGGTCGCGGGGGAGCTTCAGGAAGTGCCGCCCAAGCTTCCTCCCACTGACAGCGTCGTCTTCGACCCTTTGTCACCGCCCATCTTGTAGATCTCCTCACCAGCTCCTTCCTGGTCATGGCTTACCTATTTGTGCGGCTAGCGGTGGGCAAAAGGCTTCCTTCATGGTGGTCGTCGTCTCGATGGTGGAGACGAAAACACTAAGGTAATGGTGTGGTGATCGAGCGGTTCCCCATTATGCACGAGCTGTAGCCGTCAACTACCGCCTAGCGCCAGAGCACCCCGTCCCCAGCTACTACGATGACGTGTGGTCCACGCTGCGGTAGGCTGTTGCCACCACCGCCGGTGCCGCGGATGCCGACCCATGGTGGCGAGCCTTCGTGCTCGGGCATAACACTCTCGCAAGAGATCGAAACGAGAAGAGAGATGAATAAAGAGAGGGGAGAGGAGAGTCCCTACATGTGGTTCCACCTGCCACATCAGCAGAAACGATTCTCCAAACCACCAAAGCACTTGGTTTGTACCTGTTGTTGAAGATGGGGGAGGTGTTATACCTGTTTTACGGTCGAGGGATGCAATTAAGGGGCTGTTTGGTACAGCTCCAACTCCTAAATATAACTCCAGGAGTTGAGTCTAGAGTGGAGTTGTGGAGCTACCTAAACCCAGCTCCATAACTCTAGTATATTTTGTGAGAGAGCTCCACCCAACTCCACTCCCAGTTTTGGTGGAGCTAAAACTGTTTGGCTGAGCTCCAGCTCCAGGAGGGGTGGAGTTGGAGCTGTAGCTGTGCCAAACATGCCCTAAATTAGGAGCAAGAATAAGGGACGCAAAGTAGACTTTTGTACCTGTTTTTGAATATGGGGGAGGTGTTATACCTGTTTTACGGTCGAGGGATGCGATTAAATTAGGAGCAAGAATAAGGGAGGCAAAGTAGACTTATTCCAAGTAATAGTAGATGTAAAAAGGTTTTGATAGAGTAGGCCTAATCTGGCCCAAGAGAGGGCCATAGAATCAAAGGATTTATTTTGCACCGGTTTTTTATGATGGGGGAGGCGTCATACCCGTTTTACGTTTGAGAGATACGATTCAATTAGAAGCAAAAGATGAGGGAGGCAAGCAGAAAGATTTTGATAGAGTATGCCTAATCTGGCCCATAGACGCTTTAAAGCATGCAAGTGCAAGTAATAATATGTGTAGAAAAGGGAAAACAAGACAGTGAGAATCGAACTCTGGTGGCCAACATGAAGACCTCCTTCCTTGATCCTTAGCCAAGTACGCAGACTACGGCTTGTGCTTGGTGATTAAATGGAAAATACACATACTATCTACACTGTGGTTTGGGAGTAGATTGAAAAAGACTTGACGTGACTAAGCGGATTAAAACGGATTATTTTTCAAAAACGCTAAAAAAGTGGCGACAGTTTTTCTCTTTAAAATATGTCGGTTTGTGGTGCATTGAATTAACGTCAAGATTGGTGCTAAAACAGCAGTATGCTATGGCCGGGAGTTCAGCATAGCACGCTCATACCAGCTTAGCAAACATCTTTTCTTGAAAAAAAAAACACTTCTCATATATTTATACAAATTTACATAGTAGTTACATCCCACTAACGCACCACTTACATATGTAATTTTAGGACTTACATATGTAATTTTGAGACTTACATTGTAAATACACTAAAATTACATTTGTAATTTAGGGACTTACAATGTAAATACATACCGACTTTTTTTTTTGATGAAAAATATGGCGCCATAAATATATCTACTCCCTTATTTTTTCCCTGCACGGCTGAGAAATCATCGTACGGTGGCTGAGGCGCTTCATGAAAGAAGGTGGATTCGGGACATCACCGCCGCTCTGGGCCTAGTACAAAAAACCGGACCGGACCGGTGGTTGAACCGGGAAAAACCGGAACCAGCCCCTTAGCTGGTTCGGTTTGCTGCAAGGACCGGATATGCAATCGAACCGGTCACAACCGGATGAGCCGGGCGGTTTTTGGTGAAAACCGGCGAACCGGACGCATCTAAACAGGCAGTTCTGGCGAGCACGTGGACCAGGCTACAAAGGCCCACTAGGCCCAAGTCATGCATGTGTCATTTTTACTGAATAAATGAAAAAAGGGTGGGAAGATGGGACTTGAACCTGGTTGTCTCGTTACAAGTTCAACAACTAAGCCAAGTAGACCACTTACACATGTTGTTTAAAGGAGAATGCACATAAAATATGAAGGCTCCGGTTCTGCAGTCAAACCGGATGACCCAGTGGTCAGACCGGTGAGCCGGTGAACCAGAAGCTTTACTGGTCGGATGGCCGGTTCGGGTTTTTGCACTATGGCTCTGGGCATCCAAGCAATCCTGGAGTATCTCAAACTCTGGGATATCCTTAGGTCAATCCATCTATCGGATGAGCCTGACTCTATGATTTGGAGGTAGGGGTCCTCAGGAGAGTATTCTTCTCGGTCAGCATATCGTGCTCTGTTCTTGGGAAGAATCCATTTCCAGTACAAGCCTATTTGGAAATCTTTGGCGCCTCCTCGTTATCACTACTTCTTTTGGTTGGTCTCTCTCAATAGATGCTGGACGGCAGGCCGTCTCCGGAGCCGTGGCTTGTCGCACCCGGAGCGCTGTGTTCTTTGCGATCAAAGTGACGAGACTATCGATCACCTTTTGGTTGCCAGTCCGGAGTACTGGCAGTTGTGGTGGATTGCTCTCAGAGCAATTGGACATTCGGAATGCTTGCCGATCAATGAACCCTCCTTTCACCTTTGGCTCTGTGACAACAGAAAGAAGGTGACCAATGCGCATCGTCGGGGATTTGACACCATCGCAACCCTGGTAGTATGGACGATTTGGAAAGAGAGTAACAATAGAGTTTTCAATCAGACCAGCAGATCTTGGGTGGAGGTCACTCGGGCCATGATAGGTGAAGCTGATCTTTGGAGACTGGCTAGGGCAGCCATTTCCAGCTTAGTAGTCCATTCGGATAGGGAGGGGTCGCCAAATTATTTTGGATATTAGGCTTTAGTACTCTTGCTCCTCTCCTGTATCCTGTCCCCATCTTTTTTCTTTTGTTGCGTCCGCCTTGTACATAAACTTTATCTCTTCTTAATACAATGATGCGCTTCTTACGTATTAAAAAAACGGATTTTAGCGTACGCGAGTGGGACGACGGATGGAAAAACAACACCCGACAACCTTACATAATCTTTTATTAGGTATAGATTTAACGTTTTCACTTCTCTTTTAATAAATTTTGATATAAGATTTATTTTTCTTATACTTAACTTTCTTTTTGTTTGGTTGGTTGTATATGTAACGAGGTTAACGTTGGAGCATTGGTGTGCAGCCGTGGGTGTGCACGCCACAGTGGCGGACACACTCATTGGGAAGGGTGGGTCGGCCGGCCCAGCTACGGTCCGTGTCGCCTCACATCCCCAAACCTCATTTTAGTCATACTAGAAAAAATGCTCGTACGTTGCAACGGGAAGGCTATTTTAATCTTATTATTGTTAGGCGGTTTAGTTAAGGTAAAATTCATTGTGGGAATTCACTTGGATATATGTTTTATTATAAAAAAATCATGAGCTGCAATTAGGAGCCTAATCGTGTCAAGTTAGCATGCGAGTTTTTTTAAAAGAGATTTCTTATACAACTCCTTTTGTATTTCCAAAAAAAAAACGAACTTAAAAACCGACTCAAATACGTATATTTATTTTCAAAAGCGAACGAGCTTAAAAACCGACTTGTATTATACAAGGATGACGCACCAAAGTATCAACGAAAACATCTTTAATTTTTATAATAGTAGAGATATATGGAGAAACTCATAAGGTCGTTATATTTTTAATCTCTGATAGTTCGAATGGTTGAAAATAATTTTTGTCCCTGCCGTACTTGCCACCGTAAGTACATATATGTGCTCATGATTAATAATAATAATAATAATAATAATAATAATAATAATAATAATAATCTAGTCTCCACGCGATGTCCAAGTATAATTCCTGATAATCATCACGGAGAAACATTGCCTATCAAGACGGCTAATTTCACCAATTCACCCAACGTGGCTGACAAACGCATGTATGTGAACATACAACCAGATAAAGTCCTAGCAAGATAATGAAGAGCCATCGTTCCGCGATCAACCATGTTCCGTAGCTTAACCCACCCATATTTTTAGTTAATAAATTCAAGTCTGAAGTCTCCAAACCTGTCAAACTGTAAATTTTAGAAATATCAGAGAGAAACAGTTCGCGTTAAGGCCGAGATAACCGGATAATAATGAGATAAAGACAAAGTATCTGGAATAGATAAAGTTATAACAGCTTTTCAAATTAATCCACACGTGAGAGATGAATATACTTGAAAGGAAAACAGACCGGTGTCATTACAACAAGTGTTTACCACTATATAACCAGCTGTGCCATGGACCAACGAACATCGACCACATCAACCCACGTACAGAAACCCAGCTTTCGCAAGTAGATAAAGATGGCGCATCCTCCTCGTCGTGTTCTTGGCCTTCTTCGCCGTCGCCTCGCTGCAGCCATCGGCAGCCGTCAGGGACGCGCCCAGGTGTTTAGAAGGCCAATGCCGACGTGTCCCAGCTATCAGCTTCGCTGGTTGGATTGCCAGGTCTACCGCCACTTCCGACGATCCAAATCCCAGGTCTTCCTCCATTGCAACCACTTCCGACAATCCAAATCCCAGGGCTTCCACAACTGCAGCCACTTCCAACGATCCAAATCCCAGAGCTTCCGCCATTGCCACCACTACTGCCGTCAGTTTCCATCACACCGGGATCACCAGGTGCACCAGTACAAGTCCCCAATAGCTCCCAGAGCGCACTGGCAGTGGCAGCGCCTATCACACCACAGCCGACGGAGTGCTTGCCGTCGCTGATGGCACTGATGCCGTGCGTGGAGTATGCCACCAAGACCGATGTGCCGGCTCCGCCAAGCGTCTGCTGCGACGGCTTCAAGTCGCTCGTGGAGAAGGCGCCCATCTGCCTCTGCCACGGCATCAACGGCAACATCGGCAAGTTCATGCCGGCGCCCATCGATCTCACACGCATGATGTCTCTTCCAGCCACCTGCGGTGTGACCCCTCCTGTCGAGGCTCTCACCAAGTGCTTCAGTAAGTATTAGCTTCATTTTTCTTTCTCAGTAGTTTCCCGAATTTCACATATATATATCATTTTAATTAGCTGTGTTCTACTTTTGCAATTCTTTTTTTCTCAATTTATACATAGTAGTAATAATGTTTATCTACGGGAAGACTGATTTTTATCGATGTTGTGTTAACTTTGACAGCGGGACCAATGCCACCGTTGATGCCTGCTCCTACTCCTGCTGCTGCTCCATCTCCATCTCCCGGTAAACATGAATTAACAATTCTTTATAGAAAAAATAATACATGTTATCTTCATCAATCCTGAATTGATCCTCTCCGACGAGTGCTGTATTCTGATTCTGATTTTTGTTTTTTTTTAATTCTTCTGCAGAGCCATCAGCTTAATTTATAGCAACAAGATGGATGCTCATAAATTAGGTGCAATCAAGTAGATTAGAAGTTTGATCTTAGATATAATATATAGTACCCCAGTACATATGAGTGCATATATGGCTGCATGCTGCCCAGCTAGTTTTTTTTTTTTTAGTTTCACTCTGCAAGACGTTGTAATTAGGTCTAATCTAGGGGATCAGTCTAATTAGTTTATATCAATGTCATTTGTACTCTGGTGCAAATATATATATAAGTACCAAGTCGTTCAATATATTTTTCTCCTTGCACCGTATAGACATAGTCGGTTCCGTTGTCGATATATATATTTATTACATGGATGTTTCATGTCATTATTATTCATTAGTACTCTCCCTTACTGTTACTGAGATAATTTTACGTTTTAAATCAGAATGCTTGAATTGCACAGGTGCTGGTCGATTCGTTAAAAAAAATGTATGTTACAGTAAGTTATGAAAATCTAACTAGAAAAAATGTGTTGCAATGGGTGAGGCTATTTTAATCATATTATTGTTATGCTAGAAAAATGCACGTGCTTCGCTAGGGGTAAAGGAACAGTTAAATGCTATAAAGTCTAGAGTTAACATGTATATAGTAATGTTTCAAGATAGATAAATTATTTATTAGGCTAATGATAATCACGACGGATAAAAAAACGCGCTCCCTCTCGACCCTTGTGTGACAAAATATGATATCATTTCCAAAATCGAACACATACTCGTGTAGAGATGGATCGTGTCAGGACTCACGCGTGGACGACTGAATAAAATACATGTGCATTGCACTGGGTAATGGTTAGGTGGATGAAATTTGACCTCAATGATTTATCGAAGCACCTAAGTATAATCATAAGTACCGGCGACAATTCATAGTTATCACAAATGCATATTTGTGCTTGGACAATTAATCCGCTCTACGCGTGCAGGATGCGAATGATGTTCCTAACACATGGTCCCGATGATTGTAGCATTGGAGAAACAGATAGCCGAGCAACACACCTTTACGTATAAGTCATCAATAATGAATTTTTTGGGAGGTCATTAATTATTTTAAACTACAATTTTTTATGGCACTTTTATAATCTTTTATCATAATTGATGATTGCTATAACATTGCATTGATTATAATCACCATGCAACAGTACAGTGCTATGCCCTAGCTGACAAAACCTGAACAGTGCCAGCCGTGCCATATGTTCCTTTTTCTTCTGTAGAAAACCTCTTAGCGCATGATTAATTGAGTTTTATTATTACAGCAATTAAAAATATATATATAGTATTTTATATCAACTTGTATATAGAAAGTTTCAAAAACGCGCTAACAAAAATCGGAGATAGAAGGAACAGAGCCATGGTGTGAAGTTTCACGCCATGCACATATTCAATTTTCATGTTTTGAAAACATACCGATTGGTTCACGTATTTATATTGATTTTTGTGTATATAATATAATTATATTTAATTTTTGAATTAAAAACTGGTGCATTATAAGATTTTAGAATCACTAAAAGTCTATTGAAGAAAGAGGTGCAAAACTTTTGTTTTTTCAGCCCTCGGATGTGCATGGTCCGTGCTAGTGGTTGAGAGAAAAAAAATTACGCGCAAATATGATTTGAGACGAGGGAGTGAAAGTAGAATTATTCTAGGGCCTAGGTAAACATATATTAATTTTTGTGTATATAATTCAATTATATTTAATTTTCAAATTAAAAACGGATTCATTATAAGATTTCATAATCAATAAAAATATATTAAAAAAGAATCAATAAAAATCTGTTGAAAAAAGAGGAGAAAAAATTTGAAGGCAAATATGATTTGACATGAAGGAGGCAAAGTAGACTTATTTTAAGAGAGACCCATAGACACAGTAAAAGTAATAATAGGTGTAAAATGGAGAGGAAAGTGGGAATCAAACCCTGGTGGCCGAAATGAAAACTTAGATAGATTGCTACACGTGAGAGGTAATTACATGGAAGATACATATACCATATCAAACGTGGTTTTGGGGTAGATAAAAAAAAAACCCCGGTCCGACTGTTAACCGGATTAAATCCGGATTTTAGCGACGCGTGTGGTATGACGGACAAAAAAACATCCGGAAATCTTACGTATTTTTTAATTATTAGGTATATAGACTAGGAAAAATGTCCATGCGTTGCAACGGGTAAAGTCTATTTTAATCTTAATATTGTTATATGGTTTAGTTAATATGAAATTCACTGTGGGAGTTCGCTTAGATATATATATTTTTTGAAAATCATGAGCTGCAGTTAGGAGTCTGATCGTAAAACAAATTTCTTATATGATTCCTTTTGTATTACTAAAAGTGAACGATTTTAAAAACCGACTCAAATACGGATATGTATTTCTGAAACCAAACGAACCTAAAAACTGACTCATACACGGATAACATACCGACGTAAACATCTTCAATTTTTATAATAGTAGAGATATAGATTTCTTACACATTAGTCATCAGTTTACTATTGAATGATCAGATAAATCAAGTATTAGTAGGAACAAAATTTTTTATGAAAATTCGTGTATAAGTAGTACCATTTTGACCGTTTCTGATTTTAGCCGTAAATAAAATTCGATTTTCTTTCTATTCCTTTAGCACATAATACAGCCTACAGTAAATAGTTAAATTGGTAAATATATAAAAAAAATCCATTTTACTCACTTGAACTATTTTGATGAAGCGCTTAAACCCCTAAATAATTTTTCATCCCGTTTTATACCCCCACCCCGAACTATTGAAAGTGGTTCCGCTTATTTTCTAACAGCATTTTTCATTTTTTTTATCTCTCTCGTATAAGTTATATACGTTTGTTCGACTACCAATCTTCGTTGTTAACTTTCTCAATGTTCATGCCGTGTATTGTTGCGCCAATACCGTAAACTAGCGACTATGGTTTATGTGCGTTGTATCATTACCTAATTAGAACTAGCTCTGTCACCACTAGCACGCCATTCTACCTGTATTTTAAACCTGCGTGCGCAACTGGCACGCCATCGCCTGACGGCTGGACTGGAGTCGTGAAGCGCACCGGGTTTGTTCTCACGTGGATATGCTGCAGCACTGCACACCACGAAGCTTCCACTGGCAGGTGGTCCCCGGCTGTCAGCCAGTTCTACGGCCGTGGAAGAAACGTTCCGAGGTTTGTTTAGCACGCCGTTTTCCGTTCGTGCGTGGGGACGTGGGGGTTTTGCCCCACTTTCCAAAACCACCTATTCCTCCGCGCGTGCACCCCGAGCCGTTAACGTCACCGACACGCGGGCCCCACGAAACGGGTGACCCCGCATGGCAGACAAAGTAACTCGCTTCTGGAGAGGTGGGGCCCTCGGTCGAGGTTCCCGTAGCGGACGACGGGGAGGGGAAGAGAAGAGAAGAAACGGCTACTCCTCCCCGCGCGCCGCGCGCGGCTGCGTTGGTTTTGGGGTTTTGGAGCGTTGCGGATTGCCACGGCGCACGCCACCGGTGGCGCACGCTTTACAGGTGGCTCCCCCGCCGTCTCCCCCGCGTGCCCTCCTCGCCGTCGTCGCTCGCTGCCCATTTCATCCCCCGCACGGCACGCGCGGGACGAAAGCAAAGCACGCGCACACACTCAAACCCGCGCCTCCTCCGCTCTCGTCCGTCGCTTCGGTTCGGTTCCGGCTCGATCGGGGAGGTTCCTCGGGGCGACCATGTCGTCGGCCGTCGTCGCGTCATCCACCACGTTCCTCGTCGCGCTCGCCTCTTCGGCGTCACGGGGAGGGCCCAGGAGGGGGAGGGCTGGTGGCGTGGCCGCGCCGCCGCCCTGCCTTACGACGGCCGCCCCGGAAGGCTAGCCCTACGGGCGCCGCCTCCGCCCCGGCCTCGGCCTCGGCTCGCGGATGCGGGCGTTGTGCGCCGCGCGGGTGATGCGAAAACGAGGCGGGCGTGGAGCGGGTGGGTGACGACGACGACGACGACGACGAGGAGTTCTCTTCGGCGCGGTGGCAGCCGCCCCGCTCGCGTCGCGCGGCGTCGCAAGGTGGGTTGGTGGTATCGATCGGGGCGCCGAGATCGTCGTGCTCGAGAGGTTTTTTTTCCGCTTTGATTTGCTTTGCTGCGTTCGTTTCTGAAAACCCGCATGCGTGTGCTTGCGCGTGCGCGCGCTGTGTTTGCAGGTCTTGAAGCGGAGGGGCACCGTCCCGCCCGTCGGCCGGTACGGCTCCGGCGGTGACGCGGCGAGAGTGCGCGGGGCGGCCGCACCGGCGCCGGCGCCGACACAGGACGCCGCCTCAAGTAAGAACGGAGCGATTCTCAGCGGCCGCGACGACGACACACCTGCCTCACGGAACGGATCGGTCGTTACCGGCGCCGACAAGCCTGCCGCCGCCACGCCGCCGGTGACCATACCGAATCTCCCAGCGCCGGACTCCCCCGTGATCCTTCCATCCGTAGACAAGCCGCAGCCGGAGTTCGTCATCCCAGACGCGACGGCGCCGGCGCCGCCACCGCCCGGTTCAAATCCCAGGTCGTCCGCTCCTCTCCCCAAGCCTGACGATTCGGAATTTGCAGAGGATAAGAGCGCAAAAGTTGTTGAGAGTGCTCCGAAGCCAAAGGCGACTAGATCTTCCCCTATTCCTGCGGTAGAAGAGGAGACGTGGGATTTCAAGAAATATTTTGATCTGAACGAACCGGACGCCGCGGAGGATGGCGATGACGATGATGACTGGGCTGATTCAGATGCGTCAGATTCTGAGATCGACCAGGATGACGATTCGGGCCCTTTGGCTGGGGAGAATGTCATGAACGTGATCGTGGTGGCTGCTGAATGTTCTCCCTGGTGCAAAACAGGCATGGACACGATATATACTTCTTTTTTCTCTTTTTTGTTCTTCTGATCTTGTAAATTTGCTTCAGTTACTGATATGAACAAGTGTTGCATTTGCACAGGTGGGCTTGGAGATGTTGCAGGTGCTTTACCCAAAGCTTTGGCGAGGAGAGGACATCGTGTTATGGTATTACTCCTTTTTTCTCTCCTTCATGGTTGGATGTTTCTTCCATTCTTACAGATTTGATCATTTAATTAACGTATATTTTCAGATATATAAATTTGGATCAAATGTAAAGCAGATTAGTTCTCTTATGTTCTTTTGTTTACATAATCATGATGGCAAATTAAAAAGGCTACTCCAGCTGTTAGATTCAAAATACAAAAGTAATATTGATAAATTTGCAAATCTGTACTTGAAAGCTAAATTGCTTACTATTGTTACAGAAATGTTCATTTCTAACATGCTGTTGAAAATATATACACTATGGCGTAGCCGCTTAGATCATCACGTGGCCATGGAAACTAGTGCCAAAAGTAGTTCTCTTAGTTACACTAGTTACATGCCTGTACATGATAACGGATCAGGCCCATACAATTAGGGATAGATTAGGAGCCCGTTAACGAACTAGGCCCTTATAATTAGGGAGGGACGGTAGTTACTTTTCGCATATGGACACGCTGCACGCATTGGGAGGAGGGGATGGAAGGAGGACAACTTCGCTTTTAAGATAGTAGAAAAATGTAGCAATTTTTTTTTAGCAATTTTAGTTATGGTAATAATATAAACCACAACGTACTCAGAAATCGGAAACGGGGACTCTCGGTGACTTCCTGATATAAACTGATAACTGGCAAATGCATCTTTCAATCTTAGGTTGTGGTACCAAGGTACGGTGATTACGCGGAAGCCCAGGATGTAGGAATCAGGAAATACTACAAGGCTGCTGGACAGGTGTGTGTCAACAATGCAATCCAAGAAGACTGGCATAGGAGACGCAAATTCCTTAGTAATTGGTTTTTATTTTGGCCTGCAGGATCTGGAAGTGAAATATTTCCATGCATTTATCGATGGAGTTGATTTTGTGTTCATTGACGCTCCTCTCTTCCGTCACCGTCAGGATGACATCTATGGGGGGAACAGACAGGTGAAGCTTCTATCTGTTTGGTATTACATTGCATTAGTAAAACTTAAGTTGCATCTCCTAGGCGTACTGATTTGAAAATGCTTACCCATTCCCATTTTCATTCAGGAAATCATGAAGCGCATGATTCTGTTTTGTAAGGCTGCTGTTGAGGTATTTTCTCCAACTCCATTATCAATCATTAATTTGGTTTTAGGAATGAGATGTATTTGTTTGGTTTGAGGATTGGTCAAAAGCGCAAATCATTTTTTCTGTTGATAAATAGAAGAAGTGTATTAACTTTTGGACTGAAGCACACAATAAGTAGGAGAAATGAGGTCGCAGTAGATGATTTGAATTTGATCCCTCAAACAAACAGCCCGTAAATGTTTCTGCAAGATTTCACAGAGATTCATATTCTTTTTTATTTAAAATATATTACACATTATCGCCAAATACACGGATGAACTCCTTCGATACCTCTAGCAGCATTTCAACCTGCTACAGTTCGTAATATGCAATGCTCTTGCCAATGTTGTCATATGTTCCCCTACAAAGGGCTATATTTTCTGTTTCTGTACAATCGGCAGGTTCCTTGGCACGTTCCATGCGGTGGTGTGCCCTATGGGGATGGCAACTTGGTGTTCCTTGCAAACGATTGGCACACTGCACTCCTGCCTGTTTATCTGAAGGCATATTACAGAGACAATGGCATGATGCAGTACACTCGCTCTGTCCTTGTGATACATAATATCGCTTACCAGGTTTTGTTTTTCTCTCCTCCCTAATGAATCATCTTTATTCTATTTGTATGCATCTCCTGCTGTTTGTTAGAGAAATTAGTTGAGTGCACAAATTGTGGGTCATGGTAATTATTGAGCAGGGACACGATAAACTCTTCTTCAGTCTATTACTACTTTTAGTTCAGCACTTTCTCCGTTTCATATTATAATTTATAAGTCGTTTTTTTCTAATCAAACATCTTTACGTTTGATTAAGTTTATAGAAAAATTTAGCAGCATCTATAACATCAAATTAGTTTAATTAAATATAATGTTTAATGTAATTTGATTATATGTTTGTTTATAGGTGCTTAAATATCACATATTCCACAGTGTTGGTGTATATTGATATGCAGGTGATAAACCCCGATGTTGGGAGGAAATCTAGACTAAAGTGAGGAGAATTCTGTATCCATACAAGGATGGGTTGTGAATTTCATCGAAACATCAGTAAATCAGCCCAAAATACCAAGAAATGGATAAAGGAGGATCAGGGGAGGAGATGGGCTGAAGGCCAGGCCAGATGGGCCCAGCCCAGGTTCGGCCGACCCTGGTGGTTCGGCCAAACCAAAATCTTAGCCGTTCAGGCTGGGGTTTGGCGTGGACGCTCCAGATCACTCCCTGATGGCGGTTGGTTGCTAATGACCCCTAGCCCTTTTGCTATGCAAGTAATCAGAGAAGTGCACTCAATAGGAGCAGAGAACTTTATACTTTCTATCCATGGCAAACATGATAATTAATTCATCTCCCCTAATAGGTCTCAGATCACCTCTAGGAAACAAAGTCATAGCAATCCATTTGTGCAGGAGCCTAAGTGTAGTATTATGGATATCATTAGTTCTAGGTTTCTTGCAAATTGGTGCACCAGAAATGTCTTAACAAAACCTATTGCTAATGACTTGGTTACACTGGCTCGAAGCGGCGTTGATCGAGCCATATGGCTAGATAAGACCTACTGATATGTTGAATTTTCTCTTTTTGTTTGTATTGCAATTTATGAATGGAATATTTAATGGCCAATATTAAGTCATATGCATATGCATCATTAAGAGTTAGACTAAACCTTGTGAGAGTGGGTTAAGTCAAATGTGGTTCATGCATGCCATATGTTGGCGGCTGTTAAATGCCGATTCTATACCGCCAACATCTGTATAAAGTTCAGATAATAAAACATCCAACATAGTGATAGGTGCTTAAATATCACATATTCCACAGTGTTGGTGTATATTGATATGCAGGTGATAAACCCCGATGTTGGGAGGAAATCTAGACTAAAGTGAGGAGAATTCTGTATCCATACAAGGATGGGTTGTGAATTTCATCGAAACATCAGTAAATCAGCCCAAAATACCAAGAAATGGATAAAGGAGGATCAGGGGAGGAGATGGGCTGAAGGCCAGGCCAGATGGGCCCAGCCCAGGTTCGGCCGACCCTGGTGGTTCGGCCAAACCAAAATCTTAGCCGTTCAGGCTGGGGTTTGGCGTGGACGCTCCAGATCACTCCCTGATGGCGGTTGGTTGCTAATGACCCCTAGCCCTTTTGCTATGCAAGTAATCAGAGAAGTGCACTCAATAGGAGCAGAGAACTTTATACTTTCTATCCATGGCAAACATGATAATTAATTCATCTCCCCTAATAGGTCTCAGATCACCTCTAGGAAACAAAGTCATAGCAATCCATTTGTGCAGGAGCCTAAGTGTAGTATTATGGATATCATTAGTTCTAGGTTTCTTGCAAATTGGTGCACCAGAAATGTCTTAACAAAACCTATTGCTAATGACTTGGTTACACTGGCTCGAAGCGGCGTTGATCGAGCCATATGGCTAGATAAGACCTACTGATATGTTGAATTTTCTCTTTTTGTTTGTATTGCAATTTATGAATGGAATATTTAATGGCCAATATTAAGTCATATGCATATGCATCATTAAGAGTTAGACTAAACCTTGTGAGAGTGGGTTAAGTCAAATGTGGTTCATGCATGCCATATGTTGGCGGCTGTTAAATGCCGATTCTATACCGCCAACATCTGTATAAAGTTCAGATAATAAAACATCCAACATAGTGATAGGTGCTTAAATATCACATATTCCACAGTGTTGGTGTATATTGATATGCAGGTGATAAACCCCGATGTTGGGAGGAAATCTAGACTAAAGTGAGGAGAATTCTGTATCCATACAAGGATGGGTTGTGAATTTCATCGAAACATCAGTAAATCAGCCCAAAATACCAAGAAATGGATAAAGGAGGATCAGGGGAGGAGATGGGCTGAAGGCCAGGCCAGATGGGCCCAGCCCAGGTTCGGCCGACCCTGGTGGTTCGGCCAAACCAAAATCTTAGCCGTTCAGGCTGGGGTTTGGCGTGGACGCTCCAGATCACTCCCTGATGGCGGTTGGTTGCTAATGACCCCTAGCCCTTTTGCTATGCAAGTAATCAGAGAAGTGCACTCAATAGGAGCAGAGAACTTTATACTTTCTATCCATGGCAAACATGATAATTAATTCATCTCCCCTAATAGGTCTCAGATCACCTCTAGGAAACAAAGTCATAGCAATCCATTTGTGCAGGAGCCTAAGTGTAGTATTATGGATATCATTAGTTCTAGGTTTCTTGCAAATTGGTGCACCAGAAATGTCTTAACAAAACCTATTGCTAATGACTTGGTTACACTGGCTCGAAGCGGCGTTGATCGAGCCATATGGCTAGATAAGACATACTGATATGTTGAATTTTCTCTTTTGCTTTGTATTGCAATTTATGAATGGAATATTTAATGGCCAATATTAAGTCATATGCATATGCATCATTAAGAGTTAGACTAAACCTTGTGAGAGTGGGTTAAGTCAAATGTGGTTCATGCATGCCATGTGTTTGTGCAAAACCACACCAAGGTATTGTATGATTCCTACCCACGAGTGGGACTTGTGATGACCGTAAAGTGTTTGTGCAAAACCACACTCACAATCAAAGCAGAAGGCATCTCTCAATTAGCTGTCAATGTCACTATCAGGCTGAGACCCCTAAAGACATGTCTTGTTCTTCAAAAGCTAAAGCAAATTGTAAAATCAAATCAGTAAACAAACATTCAGTGACACAAACTCAAAGCAAACTCGCTTAAGTAGAATGTTGTACCATGTACCGCAGGCACAGGTGTCCCAGCACTCAGATAGTGATTTTAGTGGAGTATCACATAAGCCAACATTTATAATTTTTTCCATACTTCGCGGCATCAGCGCCGGTAGTATGAACTTTAAGCAAATGCAGTGTAGTGTGCTGATACTGACTTTATCGTAGCAGACTATGCAGTGTCCTTTTTTTCACCAGCTGGGTGCAGTGGCACGTAGCTGCCCATCCCATCTATCCACGGTAGACTGTGCATCAACCATAGTTATTAAAACCGGACCGGACCGGCGGTCGGACCGGAAAAAACCGGAACCAGCGCCTCCGCCGGTTCGGTCCAGTTAAAAGACCGGACATGTAATCAAGCCGGTATAAACCGGTTAGGCCGGCCGGTTTTTATGAAAAACCGCTATAAACCGGAGAGTAAACCGCTGTTGAACCGGCCTCAGGCAGCATGTGCGTGGGAGTAGGTGCATGCAAGGGAGCGGTGGGGGGAAAATGAATGAAAAATATGCTTTTGGGGGGACTCGAACACAGGACCACGTGGGAGGGAGGAAACTAAGCAACCACTGGGCTAGCATCCTTGTTGTGTTAGAAAGGAATAAGTAATATATTTAGTAACTATTGAACCGGGTTAAACCACCGGTTCAACCGGTTGAACCAATGAACCATCGAACCAAGAGCCTCACCGGTTTAATTACCGGTCCGGTCTCAATAACTATGGCGCAAGGGAGGGTGAGGTCGGGCGCGGAGCGGGAAAAAGGTTAGCCGGCCCACACGCGAGGGTGGCGAGGGTGATTTTGGGACTGGGGGCCGAACTCATGGGCTAACGACAACGCAGGCAAGCCACAACCTCCACAGCGTGGCTGCGGTGGCGCGGTGCTAGCTCGCTCCCATGCCACTCGCCCTCTATTAGGCGGAAGAACGCGTGATCAAGTTTGGAAGCACGGACGAACGAATGTGGCGCAGAATATTTGCTGTGGAGCGTATAAGCTGAATGCCAACTCAGTGCACTGCCCCTGCGAACGCCTAGCGGCGCATAGCCTCGCGAATATGTGCTCGGATTGCAACATGACACACTGACCTGGATTTCAGTCTCGTCCAGTAGCTGAACACGTGCAACACGGCCTGTGCAAAAAAGGCTCTCGCCGGGCAGGCGGGCACGTCCAATCCCTTCGAAAATGGCTTTGGGCACTTTTTGGCTTCATGCATGGGCAGTCGCCAGTCGGTAGCGACCGCTACTGATGCGCCGATGGACGGTTTCGCTGTCGCCGTTTTGTCTGCCCTCCGTCTCCACCGTCCGCCGCGACCACACTGCTTTGGCGTTTCCGCTCGAAGAGCCTGCAGAGCCCTGCACCCAGCACCCTACTAGTTTGAAGGGGATTGTAGAAAGTTATTGGGGGATTAATTAACTAAGAATAATTTTACACTATAATAAATACGGAATAAATTCTCTCTAATAACTCTCTTTTTTAAGGATTAACCAAACATGATCAAAGAGAGTTATTGGTTACGGATATGTTTAATTAATTGTAGAAGTAGTGGAGATATGGCGAATGGCCACGTACATTAATTGTGCTATAAAGATTTTATTTTTTGGACTGGCAAAAATTTTACACGTCAATTGAGATGTACCTAGATACACACCATACTCAGTCATGGAAGACCGATGCAAAAAAGGGAAACACCTTAGATATAAGACTGGAAGCTTATGTAAGAAGGCTGGTATCACTCAGAAGCATTTTTTTTATCAGTGGAAAAGTGATAAGCGCACATATCACTTTAATCGTAAACATGCTTTCACTAGATTCCACGGATTTATACCTCGTTTCAAGTCTTTTAGATGGGTTAAGAAGACAGAGTGTGCTTGTGTATTGAAAAGGAAAATATTTTTTCACAAGCTGCGGTTTGCAATGGACCTGCCAGTTGGGCAGCCAATTTTTAATTTTAGGACGTAACGTTAAATTAATTTAAGTAGTTTTTCTTCCCTCCGTTTAGCTTCTAATTTTTTTCAGAGCAAAAGTAGTAGGGTTTGTCTGGGTTGGAGCCCAATTCCCAGCCTTGCCAAATAATTGGCATGACGAAGATTACTCCTTTGGTTTGGAACCCAAAAATTTAGGTATGCCAAATAAGCGGCTATTCAGATTGTAGCTAAAATAAACCTTACTAAATTTGACAATATTACTAAGTTTTGTCAGGATTTCTTATATATTTATCATAGTTTAATAAAAAAAACTAAATGGATGCACATCTTTGATAATTTTATCAAAAATTGGTATGGTTTAAAATTACATCAATATGAACAACCTCTAAATTATGACACATTTTTATAGCAACTTGCAAGTTAAAGCCTATTTCTAACGATGATCCAAACAACTTTATCAAAACTTTGACATTGGTCAAATCATGCCATTACCAAAAGATTAGCGAGTCTAGCAATGGCATTGAACCAAGCATGCCCACAGTCATGTGTGTCCTTTTACCTCTCAAATTATGAACCGCACCCAAAATTTAAATTTTAAAGCAAGGTTATAAGCTGACTTTAAAGTTTCTTTTTATCATACTGTATTTTTTAGCAACGGATTTTATATTACTAAGGACACAAATATAAAAATTTTATTCGTAAGTTTTTTTTTTCTAAATTTTGCAATTAACTTCGAAGTTTGCACTGATTATTTATCGGCTTAAGATTTGCGGGCCACTAGTCATAGAAATCAGTTAAAAGAGCAGGTACAATAGCAGACTATAAACCAACTATAAACATATTTCGAGAAGATAAAAAAGTAAAGAGAGAATAGTAGCGGGCTATAGGTTTATATCCAGCTGTAGCACGGACTCCAAGATACAATGTGTGTATGGCATATGGAACCAAATACTCCATTCATCCCTAAATTTTTGACGTCATTGACTTTTTTAAACATGTTTGACCGTTTGTCTTATTAATAAACGATTGTCTAAATACCAAACACCACCTTAATAAGAGCAGGTACAATAGTAGGCTATAAGCCAGCTGCAAACATATTTTAAAGAGATAAATAACGAGAGAAAAGAGCAGCGGGCTACAGATTTGTAGCCAGCTGTAGCACGGAATCCAAGACGCAGTGTGTGTATGACTGGTGGGACTAGGTATTAATAGTGTAGTATGCAACTATCTATTATATACTAAAAGTCCATTAGACTTCCTAAAATCGCTCTCAAGCTGCCATGTGGCATCCTAAAAACGCTCTGAAGCTGCCACGTGGTCCGAGTAGAGAAGATGAGGACCCACAGAAAAAAAACAGAAATCATCTCCCACAACCTCCGCATGTACGCATGCATGTGGCTGCTTTCCTTCCATGCTTAGCGGCAGGATTACCAAGTAATCAGGGTATTACATTAATGAGGTTTTTCTCTGTTATTTGGATCGGTGTGTAGGAGCCCGGGGAGGAGATGGGCTGAAGGCCAGGCCAGATGGGCCCAGCCCAGGTTCGGCCGACCCTGGTGGTTCGGCCAAACCAAAATCTTAGCCGTTCAGGCTGGGGTTTGGCGTGGACGCTCCAGATCACTCCCTGATGGCGGTTGGTTGCTAATGACCCCTAGCCCTTTTGCTATGCAAGTAATCAGAGAAGTGCACTCAATAGGAGCAGAGAACTTTATACTTTCTATCCATGGCAAACATGATAATTAATTCATCTCCCCTAATAGGTCTCAGATCACCTCTAGGAAACAAAGTCATAGCAATCCATTTGTGCAGGAGCCTAAGTGTAGTATTATGGATATCATTAGTTCTAGGTTTCTTGCAAATTGGTGCACCAGAAATGTCTTAACAAAACCTATTGCTAATGACTTGGTTACACTGGCTCGAAGCGGCGTTGATCGAGCCATATGGCTAGATAAGACCTACTGATATGTTGAATTTTCTCTTTTTGTTTGTATTGCAATTTATGAATGGAATATTTAATGGCCAATATTAAGTCATATGCATATGCATCATTAAGAGTTAGACTAAACCTTGTGAGAGTGGGTTAAGTCAAATGTGGTTCATGCATGCCATATGTTGGCGGCTGTTAAATGCCGATTCTATACCGCCAACATCTGTATAAAGTTCAGATAATAAAACATCCAACATAGTGATAGGTGCTTAAATATCACATATTCCACAGTGTTGGTGTATATTGATATGCAGGTGATAAACCCCGATGTTGGGAGGAAATCTAGACTAAAGTGAGGAGAATTCTGTATCCATACAAGGATGGGTTGTGAATTTCATCGAAACATCAGTAAATCAGCCCAAAATACCAAGAAATGGATAAAGGAGGATCAGGGGAGGAGATGGGCTGAAGGCCAGGCCAGATGGGCCCAGCCCAGGTTCGGCCGACCCTGGTGGTTCGGCCAAACCAAAATCTTAGCCGTTCAGGCTGGGGTTTGGCGTGGACGCTCCAGATCACTCCCTGATGGCGGTTGGTTGCTAATGACCCCTAGCCCTTTTGCTATGCAAGTAATCAGAGAAGTGCACTCAATAGGAGCAGAGAACTTTATACTTTCTATCCATGGCAAACATGATAATTAATTCATCTCCCCTAATAGGTCTCAGATCACCTCTAGGAAACAAAGTCATAGCAATCCATTTGTGCAGGAGCCTAAGTGTAGTATTATGGATATCATTAGTTCTAGGTTTCTTGCAAATTGGTGCACCAGAAATGTCTTAACAAAACCTATTGCTAATGACTTGGTTACACTGGCTCGAAGCGGCGTTGATCGAGCCATATGGCTAGATAAGACCTACTGATATGTTGAATTTTCTCTTTTTGTTTGTATTGCAATTTATGAATGGAATATTTAATGGCCAATATTAAGTCATATGCATATGCATCATTAAGAGTTAGACTAAACCTTGTGAGAGTGGGTTAAGTCAAATGTGGTTCATGCATGCCATATGTTGGCGGCTGTTAAATGCCGATTCTATACCGCCAACATCTGTATAAAGTTCAGATAATAAAACATCCAACATAGTGATAGGTGCTTAAATATCACATATTCCACAGTGTTGGTGTATATTGATATGCAGGTGATAAACCCCGATGTTGGGAGGAAATCTAGACTAAAGTGAGGAGAATTCTGTATCCATACAAGGATGGGTTGTGAATTTCATCGAAACATCAGTAAATCAGCCCAAAATACCAAGAAATGGATAAAGGAGGATCAGGGGAGGAGATGGGCTGAAGGCCAGGCCAGATGGGCCCAGCCCAGGTTCGGCCGACCCTGGTGGTTCGGCCAAACCAAAATCTTAGCCGTTCAGGCTGGGGTTTGGCGTGGACGCTCCAGATCACTCCCTGATGGCGGTTGGTTGCTAATGACCCCTAGCCCTTTTGCTATGCAAGTAATCAGAGAAGTGCACTCAATAGGAGCAGAGAACTTTATACTTTCTATCCATGGCAAACATGATAATTAATTCATCTCCCCTAATAGGTCTCAGATCACCTCTAGGAAACAAAGTCATAGCAATCCATTTGTGCAGGAGCCTAAGTGTAGTATTATGGATATCATTAGTTCTAGGTTTCTTGCAAATTGGTGCACCAGAAATGTCTTAACAAAACCTATTGCTAATGACTTGGTTACACTGGCTCGAAGCGGCGTTGATCGAGCCATATGGCTAGATAAGACATACTGATATGTTGAATTTTCTCTTTTGCTTTGTATTGCAATTTATGAATGGAATATTTAATGGCCAATATTAAGTCATATGCATATGCATCATTAAGAGTTAGACTAAACCTTGTGAGAGTGGGTTAAGTCAAATGTGGTTCATGCATGCCATGTGTTTGTGCAAAACCACACCAAGGTATTGTATGATTCCTACCCACGAGTGGGACTTGTGATGACCGTAAAGTGTTTGTGCAAAACCACACTCACAATCAAAGCAGAAGGCATCTCTCAATTAGCTGTCAATGTCACTATCAGGCTGAGACCCCTAAAGACATGTCTTGTTCTTCAAAAGCTAAAGCAAATTGTAAAATCAAATCAGTAAACAAACATTCAGTGACACAAACTCAAAGCAAACTCGCTTAAGTAGAATGTTGTACCATGTACCGCAGGCACAGGTGTCCCAGCACTCAGATAGTGATTTTAGTGGAGTATCACATAAGCCAACATTTATAATTTTTTCCATACTTCGCGGCATCAGCGCCGGTAGTATGAACTTTAAGCAAATGCAGTGTAGTGTGCTGATACTGACTTTATCGTAGCAGACTATGCAGTGTCCTTTTTTTCACCAGCTGGGTGCAGTGGCACGTAGCTGCCCATCCCATCTATCCACGGTAGACTGTGCATCAACCATAGTTATTAAAACCGGACCGGACCGGCGGTCGGACCGGAAAAAACCGGAACCAGCGCCTCCGCCGGTTCGGTCCAGTTAAAAGACCGGACATGTAATCAAGCCGGTATAAACCGGTTAGGCCGGCCGGTTTTTATGAAAAACCGCTATAAACCGGAGAGTAAACCGCTGTTGAACCGGCCTCAGGCAGCATGTGCGTGGGAGTAGGTGCATGCAAGGGAGCGGTGGGGGGAAAATGAATGAAAAATATGCTTTTGGGGGGACTCGAACACAGGACCACGTGGGAGGGAGGAAACTAAGCAACCACTGGGCTAGCATCCTTGTTGTGTTAGAAAGGAATAAGTAATATATTTAGTAACTATTGAACCGGGTTAAACCACCGGTTCAACCGGTTGAACCAATGAACCATCGAACCAAGAGCCTCACCGGTTTAATTACCGGTCCGGTCTCAATAACTATGGCGCAAGGGAGGGTGAGGTCGGGCGCGGAGCGGGAAAAAGGTTAGCCGGCCCACACGCGAGGGTGGCGAGGGTGATTTTGGGACTGGGGGCCGAACTCATGGGCTAACGACAACGCAGGCAAGCCACAACCTCCACAGCGTGGCTGCGGTGGCGCGGTGCTAGCTCGCTCCCATGCCACTCGCCCTCTATTAGGCGGAAGAACGCGTGATCAAGTTTGGAAGCACGGACGAACGAATGTGGCGCAGAATATTTGCTGTGGAGCGTATAAGCTGAATGCCAACTCAGTGCACTGCCCCTGCGAACGCCTAGCGGCGCATAGCCTCGCGAATATGTGCTCGGATTGCAACATGACACACTGACCTGGATTTCAGTCTCGTCCAGTAGCTGAACACGTGCAACACGGCCTGTGCAAAAAAGGCTCTCGCCGGGCAGGCGGGCACGTCCAATCCCTTCGAAAATGGCTTTGGGCACTTTTTGGCTTCATGCATGGGCAGTCGCCAGTCGGTAGCGACCGCTACTGATGCGCCGATGGACGGTTTCGCTGTCGCCGTTTTGTCTGCCCTCCGTCTCCACCGTCCGCCGCGACCACACTGCTTTGGCGTTTCCGCTCGAAGAGCCTGCAGAGCCCTGCACCCAGCACCCTACTAGTTTGAAGGGGATTGTAGAAAGTTATTGGGGGATTAATTAACTAAGAATAATTTTACACTATAATAAATACGGAATAAATTCTCTCTAATAACTCTCTTTTTTAAGGATTAACCAAACATGATCAAAGAGAGTTATTGGTTACGGATATGTTTAATTAATTGTAGAAGTAGTGGAGATATGGCGAATGGCCACGTACATTAATTGTGCTATAAAGATTTTATTTTTTGGACTCGCAAAAATTTTACACGTCAATTGAGATGTACCTAGATACACACCATACTCAGTCATGGAAGACCGATGCAAAAAAGGGGAAACACCTTAGATATAAGACTGGAAGCTTATGTAAGAAGGCTGGTATCACTCAGAAGCATTTTTTTTTATCAGTGGAAAAGTGATAAGCGCACATATCACTTTAATCGTAAACATGCTTTCACTAGATTCCACGGATTTATACCTCGTTTCAAGTCTTTTAGATGGGTTAAGAAGACAGAGTGTGCTTTTGTATTGAAAAGGAAAATATTTTTTCACAAGCTGCGGTTTGCAATGGACCTGCCAGTTGGGCAGCCAATTTTTAATTTTAGGACGTAACGTTAAATTAATTTAAGTAGTTTTTCTTCCCTCCGTTTAGCTTCTAATTTTTTTCAGAGCAAAAGTAGTAGGGTTTGTCTGGGTTGGAGCCCAATTCCCAGCCTTGCCAAATAATTGGCATGACGAAGATTACTCATCTAACACTCGTACATCACTCAGTTTCTACAGTCCAATATAGACTCAATTTGTACAATCCTAATTTCACTCACCTCCAACAACAATGATCGGTTGTACATCACAATTTACATAAGACAATTTACATAAGATTCTTTGTTATACATCACTCATAACTCCAAAGTTCACTTGTCTACTACTTCCTCTGTTTCACAATGTAAGACTTTCTAACATTGCCCATATTTATATAGATGTTAATAAATCTAGTCATATATGTGTCTAGAATCATTAATATCTATATGAATATGGATATAGAAAGTCTTACAATATGAAACGGGGGGAGTATCAGTTAGCAGATCAATGAACCAACTATGACACAATTGTAGACCAGAGAATATTTTAGAAATTGACAACATTATAGCTACGATTGAACAAATGCAAGAAGGATAAAGAACACATACCAGCCTTATGTCCTCTTCATTTGAGTAGTAACTCTTACCTTTTGGATCAACAACTTCTAGGGACCACCACACAGTGCTGGCGTGTAAATCTAGAGGAGCTCGACGGTGCCGCCACACCAGCTGTGCTTGGAGTCGGAGGTGCCGGCAGCTAAGTGCATAAGGGGAGAAACGTTGTAGGCGGGAAAGGGAACGCCGGATGTGCGGGGAGTGGAGATGGATGGCTGGAAGATTGAGAAAAACTAGTGCCAGGTTTGGATCTTGCAAAAAACGAGTGAAGCATGCTACCATCGCTGGATCCATCGCCACCTAGGGTTTGAACCACGATGAGAGGAAAAAAAACTTGGAACAAGGGGCATAATTTCTGGGTTAGGGTTTCACACTAACGTACCTTGATCTGGCGCGACGGCTCCTGCGACTGTTGTGGCTTCTGCTCATTCCAGCGACGGCTCTGGTGCTCCTGGTAGCGACGATGAGAAGACTAAGAGCGAGAGCGAGGACTGATAAGGCTCTATGGATTGTTAGTGGACCCATTATATACTCTGGTTGAAAATAATAGTGGGTATATAGGTTGGCAAGATTATGTGTACATGTTCTAAATTTTAGTTCTCGTATAGGCTTTGGTGTGCAAAAAATGTGTCATACGCGCGGGGTTTAGGTGAATCAGCATGTATGAGATGAAACATATTTGTTGTTCTGCAATAGTGACAACAGCAGTAGAGTTGTGAAAAAAAATAGTGCATATGCAAAATGCTAGTTGCTAGAGATAGTGGTATAACTTAGAAATCACTTTTTGTTGTTTGGTGGAGTTGTTGGTAAGTTTTCTGAAATGAAATCGGTTGTTTTGAGCCCATGGGATGGAAGTCATGGAACCGTGGACAGTAGCGAGTTGTCAGATTAGATAGTGGCATGGTGCCATAGGGCAGAGGGTGAAGTGGGATTGGATTGTTTCGTCAAGCTGGTTGAGGCAGAACAGATATTGTACGAAGTAATGTAGTAACTGATAGTGATATATATGGAGTGGGAATTACTGCAATTCAAGAAAAATATATTGATGAAGTCATGAAGAGGAAAGGCACAAGGAACTTATTACTTATGTATATGCCAGCAATGTCCTTACAAATTACTGTAGTTAGAAAATATCTATAAATTTAGGATGTACATCAAAGCACAAAGAGAAAGAATAAGGAATTGATGACAAGAGGTAATACATCAAGAAGTCAAGAAGGGTCAGCTTGCATACCTGTTTGAAAATTCGGATGAATTTAGCATATTTAAATTTGCTCAAATTCCAAAAACATTTTGTTTAGAAATATTACGAAATTCCGGTCACCCGGTAGATTTGTTGTGCTCACGAAATTCTAAACCCTGTAAAGAAGTATTTACCTATTTATTGGCATAATGGTATCAATATTTACTTGTTTTAGTATAAACTAGTAGGTTCCCTAGCATTTGCCCCGCTAGATTTAACTAAAGTTTATTTAAATGGTATTACTCATATGTTTCATAATCTTACATATTTTATATTTAATATATTTCCAAGACACCATATACGTTAAAAACTATGGTACAATTTTTCTTCTTTCTTTCTTTTTTTTGTGTGTAACAGTGCCGATATTGGAGTGTGACTCCAACCATGGTCTTGCAAGTATTATCTCAAGCTATTTAATTGCAGTGGTACTGGATTTTTTTCCCCCTTAAAGATGAATCATTTTTGTAGTGTAACTCTAAATAGGGTCTGGTGGAGCTTGAATGCAAGTCTTGGGGTAATAAAGGCAAGAATGTAAAATATGAGGTGAGAAACACCCGGAAAGGATACAAGGCTGGTGCACTGAAAGAAGGATTGCTGCGTGATTATGTGCAACAGTGCAATTATGTTGCTATATTTGATGCTGATTTCCAACCGGAACCTGACTTCCTCCTGAGAACAATTCCATATCTTGTGCGTAATCCACAGATTGGCCTTGTTCAAGCACATTGGGAATTTGGTAAGCTTGAAAAGCACTCAAATTTACCCTACTTAGGTTCATTAATTTGGTTAGCATATGCATATTGTTCTCTGACCATTCTATTAAAAAATTGTCCCATACCAAGCTGCCAACAAAGTATCTCATACAAATCCAAACACGTCTATACTACCGGTAGTAGGCTTTATCTTTTTTTTTAGATAAGGGAGATGATAACATTCCTGGCTTTTCCATCTAGGATGCACGCGGCTATAAAGTTTGAGTTGCAAAAAGAAAAAAAAGTAGGCTCTGTCTGATGCATCTCTTGTTCCGATTGACAGGAACTTGCTGACTGGCATTTCGGGACGATTTTGCAGTTAATACCAGTGAATGTCTGATGACAAGGATACAGAAGATGACACTACATTACCACTTTAAAGTAGAGCAGGAAGGAGGTTCATCCACCTTTGCCTTCTTTGGATTCAATGGTAGTACAAGAGAGAAATATCTCAACAAAACTTAATCACTCGCATGCATTGCTAGAGGATTAACCTATTTTGACTCCAGGAACTGCTGGTGTTTGGAGAATTTCTGCCCTTGAAGAAGCTGGGGGATGGAAAGATCGAACCACAGTTGAAGACATGGATTTGGCAGTCAGAGCTGGTCTTAAAGGATGGAAATTTGTCTATCTTGCAGATGTCAAGGTAGGATGGTACTGACATGTTCATCTGGATTCGGTTATCTTGTTAAGTTGTACTTTTTTTTACACGTCTTACATTAGTAAAGGCCTTACAAATCAATGCAATACAGAATAAAAAAGAGACATTTAGGACTGCTAGAAGCATGGACATTTTGCCAATAGTTTGATGTGAAACAGTTTAGGAAATGTGAGAAATATGCAAGCAAGTACCTTTGCTTTTTCTTTTTTTTTTTTCATATAGTTGGTATTGTAGTTTAATACCCAACTTTTTTGTGGTTCACAACAATATATTTTCATGGATGTTTAGCAAGTAAATTATCATGGAAATTATAGGTAAAAAGTGAACTTCCAAGCAATCTGAAGACATATCGTCATCAACAACACCGGTGGACCTGTGGAGCAGCAAACTTATTCCGGAAGGTTGGAGCAGAAATATTATTCACTAAGGTAACTTTGCTTGTTAGCAATAATCCATGATATACACTGAATTATTTGGTGACATTTTTTCTGATATGCATGGGCCTCAACTTTATTTCCTGATATATTTTGTACTCTTTTTTTTTTGTGTGACTAACCTGACCATTTTTTAGATAGTTTCTAACCTGACCATTTAACTGCAACATTACTGTTTGTTTCTTGGACATATCTATGTAACACCATGTTATATTCTTCTATTTCTTGAGCAGGAGGTACCATTTTGGTGGAAGTTTTATTTGCTCTACAGCTTCTTTTTTGTGAGGAAGGTTGTTGCCCATGTGGTACCTTTCATGCTCTACTGTATAGTGATCCCGTTTTCGGTCCTAATCCCCGAGGTCACTGTTCCTGTTTGGGGAGTGGTCTATGTCCCAACAACAATAACACTTCTACATGCCATTAGAAACACAAGGTTTTCATGCTTGCATGTGAATTAATTAAGCTTTGTTAACAACAAACATTTTACTGCCACATAGGAATGTTTCATGTTCCTAATTATAGTTACTACTTTTTTGCTTTCAGTTCAATCCACTTCATACCATTCTGGATCCTCTTTGAGAATGTCATGTCGTTTCACCGAACAAAGGCGATGTTCATCGGCTTGCTGGAGCTGGGGGGTGTGAATGAGTGGGTGGTCACTGAGAAGCTCGGCAATGGCAGCAACACAAAGCCTGCACCTCAAATACTGGAACGGCCTCCCTGCAGGTTCTGGGATAGGTACAAGATCGATCGAGACATCGAGTATAAGATATTTGATCAAAATTAAACTAAGTTCAGTCCAATTTGTGCATGTTTCTTGTGATTCTTGCAGATGGACAATGTCGGAAATTCTGTTCTCCGTCTTCCTTTTCTTCTGTGCGACCTACAACTTGGCGTATGGAGGCGACTACTATTTCGTTTACATATACCTACAGGCTATAGCATTTCTTGTCGTTGGCATCGGTTTCTGTGGAACTATCAGCTCTAACTCGTAGCAGAGAACAACACTGATTATTACTGAAGGGATTGCTCCCTCTAGTTCATGGTGTAATAACCTCAGCCCTTTGTCTAATTGTCCTGTGCTAAGCACATGAAGGCAAAGATCGCCTGGTAATATGACCTGTTGTAATTTAGTTCAAAGATCCACGTTTCATTTCATAGGAGAAATGTTTGTTGTAGTGTTGCGTCATTGACTCATTGTGCTGGTTCATGTTCATTGTACTCTTCAGGCTAATGTGAGCCTGTACAACGGAATAAGTTCTTACATGCACTGTTGTCCTTGCAGTAACAATGGGCTTCTGGCCCTTTTCCTGTTACTAATTGATTAATTAAATTAATAAACTGTTCATAAGCGCGCATCTTTATTGTTGATCATGAGATTAGTATTACTCCCTCCGTACTACAATATAAGATTTTGAGTTTTTGCTTGCACTGTTTGACCACTCGTCTTATTTAAAAAAATTGTGCAAATATAAAAAACGAAAAGTTGTACTTAAAGTACATTGGATAAAAAAGTAAGTAACAAAAAAAATAAATAATAACTCTAAATTTTTTTGAATAAGACGAGTGGTTAAACAGTGCAAACAAAAACTCAAAATCCCTTATGTAGCGCCATGGCGTCACCTTTGCCTGGGCCAAAGTGTAATCTATGTGGCTTGATTTCGGTCCAACTAGAAAACTAGCGTGCCGGTTGGCACGCTAGCAATTTATAGCCTGTATGTATTACCATCTGTCATACTATTAAATTATTAATTTGTACCGAGCAATAGGTTGCGGTTTTCTGAAACTCCATCGGTTCTATAATATAAAAGATTTTTGCGTAGATGTGACACATCCGAGTACAATGAATCTAGGCATAAATTATGTTACGGAGGGAGTATAAGAAATTACATAGTAACGTTAGTTGTCTTAACTGTATTTATCTAGATATCTTTCAGCATTGTAGGAAAATTATCTGTGTTACTTGCTTATGTACTGGTAATTACACTTATTTTGTCTTAATTTTCAATTAAGTTTGTAGAATATTGTACTTGTTTGAATATTAGACCCGTAGCTTATTTGGTGCTTTAAATTTCACTATTAAACGGTTTAATATTATTTGTCTTAATTATATTTATGTAGATATTTTTCAATATTGTACGAAAATTTTCAGTATTGCTTGCTTCTGCTTATGTACTTTTTAATACGCTTATTTTTGTATTATTTTTCAATTAAATCTATAGTAGATTGTATTTTGTTTGAATATTAAACCCGTAACTTCTTTGGTGCTTTTAATTTCACTGTTAAACGGTTTATTTTCTAGAAAATAGGATGTTACTATGATGGAGTTACTTGCCATGTAGTAATTTCTTATAGGGAAAAATATCATAGGTTAGAAATTATAATATTTTTTCACGTTTCTATCCCTTCCTTTTTTATTTACTCAGCCAGTCATAAATATTTGGCCACTAATATCTTACGTAGCTTATATAGCATAGTTTATCAAACATAAAAAAAAAATACTCCCTCCATCCATAAAAGTTATACATATTTCACATTTGAGTTTTTCCAAATAAGTTGTTCCTATTCGTAGTCTTTATGTATTCAAAACTTAAATGAAGAGATAAATTAAATATTTTATTAGAACCCAAGGAGTCATTTAAATACTCATTGGTTGCATGCTTGCATTCATTCCTTGATTTTGTAACATCCAAGGTGTTTTGATTTCTCTTTGGTCTTGATGTCAAAAATAATATGTGTAACTTTTGTGGATGGATGGAGTATGTACAAGGTTAACATGAAAAGTATGGTCATAATATTATAAACTGGAAATAATGATCAAAGTTCATAAAAAAATGATTTTTTTTAAAAAATCATTTTAAACATCAAATATTTTTTTTATTGGTGGAGTATTTTATTCTTTCATGTATAGTTCCTTATTTTACCAGAATTTCACATAATTCTATCTTCAGCGGGCATGTATGCACCTAACGCACATATAGATTTTCTTTATATTATTAGCGTACAAAACGTGAGAAACGACGTGCTTCAGTTTTTCTAAATTCCTTTTATGCTGACGTGTGCTTTGTGTGCAAGGCCCAACTGAAATGCCTGGCCCTTCCATGACAGCAAGTTAGCGTTCCTCCTTTTCTTTTATTTTCTTTTTTTAAAAAAATTATCGATCTCTCCAGATCCAAGGAAAACAAGCACGCCTGCTGCCTGCCGTTATTGTGCGCGAAGACGATTCAGGTGATTAAGGACGTGCCACGTGGCTTATCTCAACGGTAGTTAATTTGCATGGAATTCGTGTTATAAGATAAGATAAGATAAGATTTGTTTATAATCCCAATTCATTCAAAGGTGGATCGGATTCATTGGGCTATCGATGGGCCTGATTAGCTAGCCGAATTCAATGACGGGAAAGAGTGGTCCTAATCTTTCGGTGTCGGTAGATGGGCCGAATTTGTAGACGAAGAGAAATTTCGGCCTGAATTCGGTGACAGATATAAGACAGCGCGAACGCAGCGTGAAAACGCCGCCTTTTCCCATCCTCCGCCGCCGCCGCCGCCGCCTCCTCCCGTCCTCCGCGCCGACGCCTCCAAAGCCAGCGGCGTTCCCATATCCTAGGTCTAGCGCCATTTCCATACTCCCGCCCTCCCGCGCGCTGCTCCTTCCCTCCTAGTGGCCGCCGCCGCCGCCGATTCGCCGCCGCCACTACGCCCGCACCCGGTTGTCAGATCTGTGATTTCTATGTTCGGTTTCCCTGCTATGTTTCCCCCCGGGCTGATGGATTCTTATGCTTCTCAGTCTTAGATCTGGTTTCTGCAGATGCTTCTCCAAATCGATGGCATGTTTTTGTTTTTTTTTTTTCCGTCTTCACCGATTGATGCGTGCATGTCATGCCATAGTTCTTGATTCGTATGACTCCCTTCCTTTTTCCCTTACTAGAGTAGAGCAGATTAGCAGATGACGAGAATCGAGACAAGGTGTCTGCAGCCGCGCCCCGATCCAAGTCGGGGAGCGCGATAAGCATGATGACTCCGTCTAGGGGAATCTCTGATGCGAGATACGTCAGGTTCGCCCTTGCATTTCATCTTTGAGCTTCTTGTGATCTTCATCTCCTGTCCTTTTTCCCCCCTTTTCTTCCGTGTTCTTTATACTGGTAAAGTTGCCTGTGATGGTGATAAATAAACTTTGAGCTTTTCAGCTATGAAAAAGCATTTTAATCTGAGGCACTCCGATTCCATTACTCCATTGTTGGTGATGCCATTGCATTTGTGAGCTAGTAGTAGCTATGAAATGAAGATGCTTATGAAGTAGCCAATTAACTTGTGCGAATAGAGGTTTACTTATTTTGGAAGCTTAACATTTTTTTCTTGTTTGTGGGAGATTATAAGTTAAGGTTGCCATCGGTTCGCTTTTGCGGTTACTGTTTTGCAGCAGAAGCGCATCGGTTCGCTGTTATGGCCTAAATGCAAACAGCTATTGGTAGTGGGCCCTATACATATCGGGATCTATCTACGGCCACGTATTTGGAGTCAGTGCTGACGAGCACACAACGCACACAGAGGCAGGCAAGCAGAGGCAATGCATCAGTTCACAGAAGATCCAGTAATCAGCCATAAGCAAAACAATGGATTGGTAGTGGGCCCTATACATATCGGGATCTATCTACGGCCACGTATTTGGAGTCAGTGCTGACGAGCACACAACGCACACAGAGGCAGGCAAGCAGAGGCAATGCATCAGTTCACAGAAGATCCAGTAATCAGCCATAAGCACTTATGGCTGATTACTGGATCTTCTGTGAACTGATGCATTGCCTCTGCTTGCCTGCCTCTGTGTGCGTTGTGTGCTCGTCAGCACTGACTCCAAATACGTGGCCGTAGATAGATCCCGATATGTATAGGGCCCACTACCAATCCATTGTTTTGCTTATGGCTGATTACTGGATCTTCTGTGAACTGATGCATTGCCTCTGCTTGCCTGCCTCTGTGTGCGTTGTGTGCTCGTCAGCACTGACTCCAAATACGTGGCCGTAGATAGATCCCGATATGTATAGGGCCCACTACCAATCCATTGTTTTGCTTATGGCGCTTTGCTTATGGCTGATTACTGGATCTTCTGTGAACTGATGCATTGCCTCTGCTTGCCTGCCTCTGTGTGCGTTGTGTGCTCGTCAGCACTGACTCCAAATACGTGGCCGTAGATAGATCCCGATATGTATAGGGCCCACTACCAATCCATTGTTTTGCTTATGGCGCTTTGCTTATGGCTGATTACTGGATCTTCTGTGAACTGATGCATTGCCTCTGCTTGCCTGCCTCTGTGTGCGTTGTGTGCTCGTCAGCACTGACTCCAAATACGTGGCCGTAGATAGATCCCGATATGTATAGGGCCCACTACCAATCCATTGTTTTGCTTATGGCGCTTTGCTTATGGCTGATTACTGGATCTTCTGTGAACTGATGCATTGCCTCTGCTTGCCTGCCTCTGTGTGCGTTGTGTGCTCGTCAGCACTGACTCCAAATACGTGGCCGTAGATAGATCCCGATATGTATAGGGCCCACTACCAATCCATTGTTTTGCTTATGGCGCTTTGCTTATGGCTGATTACTGGATCTTCTGTGAACTGATGCATTGCCTCTGCTTGCCTGCCTCTGTGTGCGTTGTGTGCTCGTCAGCACTGACTCCAAATACGTGGCCGTAGATAGATCCCGATATGTATAGGGCCCACTACCAATCCATTGTTTTGCTTATGGCGCTTTGCTTATGGCTGATTACTGGATCTTCTGTGAACTGATGCATTGCCTCTGCTTGCCTGCCTCTGTGTGCGTTGTGTGCTCGTCAGCACTGACTCCAAATACGTGGCCGTAGATAGATCCCGATATGTATAGGGCCCACTACCAATCCATTGTTTTGCTTATGGCGCTTTGCTTATGGCTGATTACTGGATCTTCTGTGAACTGATGCATTGCCTCTGCTTGCCTGCCTCTGTGTGCGTTGTGTGCTCGTCAGCACTGACTCCAAATACGTGGCCGTAGTAGCTTTAGTACATCACATTACTCAGTTAGGTTTGGTTTGAATTCGTAGATGAAGAGAAGTAGGATAATAAAATCATTCTATCAAGTTCAGTCGTCAAATGAATCCACCCCGGCAACTCAAGAAACAGAAGAAACTAATGACTCTATCCCAATGCCTAATTTAGCAGAAACCATGGCTAGTAACAATGAGCAAGATCGTATTGTGCTTGAACCAAATGTGGTTGTAGTTCTCTTTTATAGGTTTTAGTTCAAGTTCTTTACCTCGTATTGATGAAGAGTGAAAATCATGAAGATTTGTTCAATAGGTATGCTAATGAAAATTTTAGTTTACTATTGTATTTTTTTCCAACTTGTACTATACTTTGCTGCACATTTGTCATGGCAAGTTTTAGCCTTTATTTTGGGCCCTACACGTCCGAAGATCCTGGTTCCGCCACTGCTTTCAGCTATGAAAAAGCATATTAGTCTGAGGCACTCCGATTCCATTACTCCATTGTTGGTGATGCCATTGCATTTATGAGCTAGTAGTAGCTATGAAATGAAGATGCTTATGAAGTAGCCAATTAACTTGTGCGAATAGAGGTTTACTTATTTTGGAAGCTTAATTTTTTTTCTTGTTTGTGGGAGATTATAAGTTAACTTGCTTTGTTGGGGCATCTTGATCTGCAAGCCTAATGATTACTGATGTTTGTAAGAACGGAGATCTGAATGCGCTCCTCCGTCGAAGCCCGCTTGGTCTATGTGGTGGATTATGTAGTAGTACTGTACTCCCTCCGTTTCCCATAATATTCCATCAATTTCACGATGTATGTTCCATTTTCACATGTCCCTCTCATTGTCATTCTCTTCCATTTCCACCCAGCAGGCTTAAGCAGGCTCCGGGGATGCGTATGTAGACGCGAGTGTTATGAAGGCTCTGACGGATTAAATAATGCCCCCTTCAGGATTCATGGCTTTGTTATAAGTGCAATTGGTTAATTCTAGTTTTATGTGGATGACATGATCTTCTCAGTGTCCACGACAGATTTTGATTTTGACAGCTAATATGCTGTCAGCTTGCTAGTGCTACGTGAATTTGGTTTATTGTCTTCATATCTTGCAAGATTTCACTACGAATTTGGCATATGATGAGAAGCAGGACAAGATCACCTGCAGCATTCCTGATCCAAATCAGGGACGCAATAGCATGATGACTCTGTCTAGGGGAATCTCTGATGCTAATACTCTTATCTGTTTTTATGGCTTCTTGGATTTTTCATCCCTTTCCATGTGAAGCACTTATGTGTTTTGGATTTAGATGGCTATGATAGTGTTATATGTACACAAGCATTTTGCAACTAAAAGTAACTAATCTGAGGCATTTTGTTGCTGACATTAAGGTGTTCTGATCTTCCAGCCTGATGATTGCTCTTGTTTGCACTAAGAACGGAGATCTGAATGAGCTTTTCCGTTGAAGCCTGCTTGGCCGCTTGGTTGATCATGAGAATAATCCCTCTGAATTTTCTCTCAGGGTTAATTGAAAATAAACCCTGATATACATACATGCATGCACACACATATATATCCCTTTGATTATCTTCCACCAAGCAGGCTAAATGGGCTCCGGAGAGGAATATGTAGATGCAAAAATAATGAAGGCTTTGGCAGGTTGATTGGATGGTGTCTCTAGATTCCATGTACTTCCTTAATAATCTTGGTTGTTTGAAACTTTAGTGCTGCCAGCTTTCCATGCAGCCAGTGCTGTTATTTACCACCAGTTGTTTTTACGTACCCCCAAAAAAAAATCAACTTTGGATGGATCTGAGAACCTTGCTAGTCTCTGTTAATCCTTATCATTGATAAAACATGATTAATGTTGCAACTTTTAACATTTCATGACTAGCATATGATGAGAAGCAAGACAAGAACATCTGCAGTGCATCTGAATCAAATCAAGATGCAGCAACATGATGACTCATGTCTAGGGGAATCTCTGATGCTATTGTCACTTTTTATTCATTCTCCTGCAGTATGCTCTGTTCTTCCTGATGATTACTATTACCTTACTTTGCACTAAAAATGGTTATTTGAAAATATGCTTCTCCTTTGAAGCTTGCTTGACCTCTGGTGAAACATATAGTACTTGCTCTGTTTCTAAAAAGATTAGTTAGATTTTCTCTTCGTAAATTGCATCGCAAGTCCGTACATATGTACACATCTTTTTACCAAGCTGGCTAAGGTGGACTCTGCTGGATTTATCTATACCTGCAAGTACTATGAAGGCTTTGGTGGATGCATATAATGCTCCTAGTAAAATTTATTTGCACTAGATTTGGTGGATGATGCATAGAATTTGTAATGCTACCTAATACTTCTCCATTATATGCTAATTTGCTAACTAATCAACTAGGAAAATACAATTTGTAATTTATTGTGAAAATGTTCATTCTTTTGGTTTCATCGTGTGAGATTAGGACCGAGTGCTTGGGGCATTGCCATTGGGGGCATTCTGATCTGCTGGCCTGATGATTACTAGTGTTTGCACTAAAGAACGGAGATCTGAATGTGCTTGTTCGTTGAAGCCTGCTTGGCCACTCCGGTGATCAGCTTCTGCTGATGCTGTACTACTACTACTCCAGTTGAAATTGCACTGGCTGCCATTTTTGTCATGCCGTGTGCTTGCTGAAATTTTGACAAATTGACCCTTTTTGAAAACTTATTTTCCCCCTGTGCTTGCTCTGATTCTTCCACCAAGTAGGCTGAGCAGGCTCCGGGAAGCAGATTTGTAGATGCAAGAAATATGAAGGCTTGACTGGTCAGAATGCCCCCGGATCTAACAATTTTATGTTGTGTCGTTTGATCACTTCAAAGCTAGGTTTTGTGGACGCTGGTTGCTGATTGTCATTGGTCTTTGGGTCTATCCTAACCACAAGTTGATTTAAGCTCTATTCTTGGTTTCTGATTGCCATTGGTTTTTCAGTTTCTCTTAACTGCAGGTCGATTTAAACTGTTCGTTGCATCTCCTTTGTTTAGGATGTGCCAAATTTAATATTGGAGCTGTGGGTGCTTCCTATTTTTAATAGGACAGCAGCAACAAATTTGACAGAAGCAGCAAAAAGAGTTGCAGATTCAGATCAGGTGCTTTGTGTTTTTATTAGGATGTCACCATACAGGTTTCTGGCTACAACGAGCAACGCTGTTTGTTTGCACAGTGTTAGTTATTTTGTGTGGAATAGCGGTTGCAAAGTTATGTAATGAATGATGTGAATGTGACTATATGAGGCTACCGTTTTGAAATTGTTACTTTGCATGAAGTGAGCAAGTGCATTCGTTACGCTCCAGAAGAAACAATGGCAATTTTTGGTAGAGCATAGGAAGGGTGCTACAGTGGGCTTATTTGGATTAGAATTATTAGGCGTGCAGAAAGCCCATTATGGCCCTGTTTAGATCCTATGCCAAAATTTTTCACCATGTAACATTAAACGTTTGAACACCTGCATGAAGTATTAAATATAGGCTAAAAAAACTAATTGCACAAATTGCAACTAATTTGCGAGACATTTTTAAGCCTAATTGCTCCATGATTTGACAATGTGGTGCTATAGTAAATATTTGCTATGACGGATTAATTAGTCTTAATAAATTCATCTCGTGGTTTACTGGCAGATTCTGTAATTAGTTTTTTTTATTATTACCCGAACACCTCATGCGACACCCTATATAATACCCATGTGACACGCCAAAACTTTATACCCGTTGATCTAAACACCCCCCCTATATTCCTCTAGATTCCTGACCCAAAGGCTGCTCAGCATTTGTCTTAATATGATGCGATGGTCTAGCCTATTTTCAGTAGGAATAAGTTCACTTCTTGTCCCTCCTTACATCGAGTTTGTATGATATCTCTAATCCCTAATACCAGAAATGTCAACCCCTCAAGTGTTCCAAACAATGCAAAGTAAGTCCTTGGCAGTATTGATGTGTGATTTTGCTGACGTGGTATCCTAATCAGAAAAAAAATTGTGGGGCTCACATAAAAGTGAGAAGAAAAACGTGGGGCCACGTGTCAGTCCCATCATCCTTCTCTTTTTTTCCCCCGCCTGGGCGAGGGGGAGGCAGCTCGACGCCGGCGAGGGAAAAGGTGGTCGGTGCGGTCGGTGGGAAAGGGAGGGGGAGGCGGCCGGCCGCACTGACTAGAGAGGGGGGAGAGACGGCCGCGAGGAGGCTAGATGGGGTGGGGGTGGCGAGGTGAACGACGGTGGTAGCCGCCGTCGCTGCCATGGCAATGAGAAGGCGAGATGGCCGGCGCGGTGCTTCCGCACGGAGTGCGGCAAGCTCAAGGCGCGAGCGGACACGCTCAGCTTCCCGCGCAACAGTCGTCCCACCAATGACATCGGGCTCCGCCAGTGAGCTTGGACTTGCCGGCCACCTCCCTTTCCCTCCCAGGCTTGCTAGCGGCTTCTCCTCCCTCTCCCGCCGGCGCTACCGACCGCCTCTCCCCCTTCCCATTGGAGAGGTGGCCCCCTCTTCCCTCTCCCAACGGCACGCCCAGCCGCCTCTCCCCCCTCTACCGCCAGCCACACCGAGCACCTCTTCTCCTGGCAACCGCGGGCTGCCTCCCCCCCTCCCCCCTCCCTCTCCCATGCTGGTATTGGGAATTAGGGACATCAGACCTGATGTAAAGTTGAGAGATGACAAGTGAACTTATTCCTTTCAGTAGTAGTAATTTTTGGGCCTCTATGCATGAAACCCATAAGTTGAGGAGTAAATCCGCTTTGAGTGTCTCAAATATATAGATCGGAATATCTATGAACTATTAAAATCAGTGTAATTTTTTTTCGCCTAGCCAGCAGAAGCCAACCAAAACTTTACAAACCTGATTCTTAAAACAGTATTCAATTAATAGCGGTATTTGCTTACGTGATATGATGACGTAAGTTGGGAATATGACGGCTGTTGGACACGTTTATTACTGGCGTCTAAATCCCATTCTTGGTGGACTCTATATGTAATGCCTGGGCTGAATAAGCCGTAGTAGTCTCTCTTGGGCATTTTTATTGGGACTGTCTTTCTAACCTTTAGCAGAAAAACAATAAAAAATCTGCCAATTATAAGTACGGTTTATTTATTTTTAGATAATGAAGTACAGTTTAATTAATATGCAATTATAATATAACTATCGAATAATTATAATATAGCTTGAATGCAAGTTGCATGTAATTACTTCCTTTTGTTCCAAAATAAATTTATCTTTTTCATCATTCACACACCAATAAAAAAAATATACCCATATTATTAAATACCAATGCAATTATTTTTCATTTTATATACTCTCAATATATTTATTTTCTACTTTTATAAACTTTGATCAGTTGATGTAATAGTTACTGAAAAGTTAACTTATTTTGGGGAAAAAAAATCCTTCGTACCTATTTTTTATGGTTACGGGACAATGAGATTTTTGTTTTTGCAGCTAGCATAAATATCAGTTCACATCCAACGGTCAGCACCAATCTCAATACCCATCCAACAGTTAGAAATCTGACTGATATAGCTACCAAAAATCTGTCGAATGACAGATAGCAAAACCATTTTTATTGTACTGCAAAATCGTCAACCGTCACTCAAAATTACATTCGGCTCCTTTGGGCCAACCTTTTGGGAGGAGATAGAAGGCAGTGCACATGAGCAATTACTCAGCCTTTTTTGAGGTAAAAGCAACTACTCAGCTTAAAAGGGAAGTGATAGCGCTATGCATTACAGCTGAGTGTGTAGGTGTAGCCATATATGTTTCTTTGAGTTGGCAGGGGCAGGAAATAATAATACACCAACCCAACTTGCTTCACAACGAAAGAGAAGCTCCAGACAGAATAGCAGATATCCCTGCATCTTATGAAATGACTTGCAACAGTGTGTGTCAATGCCTTTTTTGTAGTTGGAACGAGCTAACGAACGTTCAGTTGAAGCCTCCTGCATAACAAGACGCATAGCCATGACACAAGCCAGTCCCGTGTTCAGTGGAAGTTCAGTAGTCCACTGGTGTAAAGAGGGCCAAGAGGCCACAAACCCTGCATGAAACAATGCAATTGGTCTACTTGGGGCAATTGGAGTAGTTACCAGCCGAAATGCTCCTGGAAGTACGTATCAACACAAATCCTGCACGGCCACCTGCTCTGGCATCAACGGACCTAATCCACGCACATTACCTGCAGATTACCATGTATATATATGTGAGAAAGGTGGAATGTTTTATTCAAAACCTCTTGAGCAATTTGAGTTTCACAGGTTCAAGAGCTGTAGAATCTCACCATGGAAGGGTCTGAGGAGCATGGTGAGACCTCAAAGGCACCCCTGAGCAGGGGGGTCAGTAAAGGAGTGTCTATACTCGATGTTATACTTCGCTTTGTCGCGATCATTGGCACCCTCGCGAGTGCCATTGCCATGGGCACCACCAATCAGACGCTGCCTTTCTTCACCCAGTTCATCCGGTTCAAGGCGCAATACAGCGATCTCCCAACTCTCACGTACTTGCAGAAGCCTCCTCAATAGTTGATAGCATTGCTTCTTTAGATAACTTATGGACATCTGATGGTTCGATCATTTTTATCTCTTGTTGGCAGGTTTTTTGTGGTGGCAAACTCTATTGTCTGTGCCTATCTCATCCTTTCACTCCCACTGTCAATTGTGCACGTCATTAGGAGCAGGGCTAAATATAGCAGGCTCATCTTGATCTTCTTCGATGCGGTGAGATTATCACTTTCTCCAGTTTACTGCATACCAGTTTTGAACACTAAGTTTATTCTTTCATCCTGAATGAAAGTGTGACAGTTACTAACTATACAGTAAAGAATGAATAGCATCAGCATGTAAATAGATTGTTAACTTACCTGTGATTCTTGTGAAGGCAATGCTAGCTCTGGTGACCGCGGGGGCATCTGCTGCAGCAGCTATAGTGTACTTAGCACACAAGGGAAATGCCAGAGCAAACTGGCTTGCTATTTGCCAGCAGTTTGACTCCTTCTGTGAGCGCATCTCTGGCTCCCTGATTGGCTCATTTGCAGCCATGGTTGTGCTAGTACTGCTCATATTCCTCTCGGCTGTTGCATTGGCCAGGCGATAGACCAAATTGCCAACTGTTTGCTTCCTGCAGTGTGAAGTATCATATTACGGCGAGGTTCTTGCACTTACTTGCCTACTATGTAATAATCTGTGTGCCTATTTGCCTCTTGCTTTCAACCTCCACTATATTAATTATCCCCTTGATTGTGCACTTCATATACGAATGCTACAGAAAATGAATACAGATGTGGTGTTATGGATCTAATATTGTTGTATTTACGATCACAACTGTTGTTCGATTGCTTTAATCAAAGTGCAAAAAGTGTCATCAAATGGGTTAAATCCATACCTGCTAAGTGGCAGTGATGGTGCTAAATGCTGGTGAGACCATGATTCAGCGGTTTTGAATATGCTTTGATCATATTCACACATGGTATCAGGAACCAACCAAGTCATTAAGATACTATTCACTCCCAATCAATCTGGATTTGGGTGGATCCAGGAGCATTGCCTATTTTTTATCTACAATTTGATTGTATGATATAACTCTATCACAGTGCAGAAAGACTAGCAATTCTGTGGTCAACCTGAGAGAGTAGTCAGCATTTTTTCCTATCCCTCTTCAATCCATAAACCTCTCAATCACTTGATGCCCAAAATACCAGAGAGCAACACATAGTTGCTACTTGCATCTTCATTCATGTTAGTTGCTGGTGACACTTTGTTAACCTTTACTACTCGTATTTAACTCCATCATATAATATAACACTAATCACGGTGCAGAAAGACCAGCAGGTTTACGGTCAATTTGAGCATAGCCAGCAACTTTTCTTATCCCTCTTCTATCCATTGACCTCCGCTCTGTCTCCACCCCCAACCATTCACCAGATGAGGCGTAAATTCCAGAGAGCAGCACATAGTCGCCACTTGCATCTTCGTTCATGTCTAGAAGCTTCTCCCTGGCAAGCTTGCCAAGGGTCATATTCCCATGGGTTCTGCAGGCCCCAAGCATTGTCCTCCATACGACTGCACTTGGTTCACACTTCATGTTGCTCACAATCGCATATGCTTCATCTAGTAAGCCTGCACGCCCAAGCATGTCTACTATGCAACTGTAATGCCTCGCATTGGGCTCAATTCCATACCTGTCTTTCATCAGATAGAAAAATTTCTGACCATCTTCAACTAATCCAGCATGGCTGCATGCACCAAGTACACATAGGAAAGAAATCTCATTTGGGTGTATTCTCTTCTCGAGCATTTTCTTGAAGAATCGGACAGATTGTTCTGCTTGTCCATGGAAGGCCAGTCCTCCTATGACTGAGTTCCATGTCCAAACATCCGTATCCTTCATCGTGTTAAAGCCTTCGACTGCAGTATGTAAATCGCCACACTTTGCATACATTGATACCAATGCATTTCCAACAACAATGCTTATCCATGGCCTCCGTTCCAAGTGCAACTGATGATGTATCATCCTCCCTGCGTCGAGCGACCCCGTGTTCGCGCAGCATGACAACAAGCTAACAATAGTCGCTTCATCAGGTGTCCACCCTGCTGCCCTCATCTCATCAAACACCTCCAACGCATGCTTCAGCATCCCTTGCGCGGCGTACCCAGTGATTATGGTGTTCCACGAAACCACATCCTTTTCAGGCGCACGGTCGAACAGCTCCCTCGCATTCTCCATCTCTCCATGCTTTGCATATGCGCCCAGCATCACGTTCCAACAAACTATGTCCTTGTGCGTACATTCATCAAACATCTTCCGTGCAGCAGCCATGTCACCTCTCGCCGCATGCCCCGCTATCACAGCCGACCACGCCACAACATCCCCCTCGCCGGCCTCGTCAAGGAGCACGCTGGCAACCCTCAGATCCCCGCACTTGGCAAACATGTTGATGAGCGCATTCCTCACGTAGCCGTCCTTCAAGAATCCCAGCTTCACGACCGCGCCATGGACCTGGCGCCCGGCGCGAGAACCCGGCAGGCCGGCGCACGCCCGCAGCAGGTAGCAGAAGGTGAACGCGTCGGGCCGCAGGCGGGAAGCCTCCGTCATCCGCCGGTACACCGCGAACGAATCTCCGGGCGCGCCGGCGTGCGCGTACCCGCGCAGCATGGCGTTGTGCATGAAGAGGTCCTGGCGGGGGATTCCGTCGAACACCTTGCGGGCGTAGCCCATGCTGCCGCGGAACGAGGCGACGCATGAGAGCAGGAGCTCCCGGAGATGCTGGAGACGCGCGGCGGCGATGCCTCCGACGACCAGGTGGCCGTGGATCTGCCTCACGGCGCGCGGGCTCAGACGCGCCGAGCCCTTCCGGATCATGGCGTGTATCGTTGTTGGTCAGTCCTCTCGTTGAAGGAGAAGAGAAACGAGATGGCTGGCTTGGTTTGACGACTTAGTGATGTCTCAAGATGAAATTTGTATAGATTGAATTAAAAGAATATGTTCCTTTTTTTTTTTAAGAAACATAGCACAAAGGCATAGGCTAACAATACGCGCACACTCATCTCTATAAACACACATGCACACTCATCCCTATGAATATACACATGCACACCCTATCCTTATAAGCATCTCCGAAAAACTGTGTATTCAGATTGACGAAGTCACCACATGTATCACTGAAAGAATAATTAGCCGTAAATGCGAGCACCTGTATCAAATGTAGGATTTGAACTTGGGTGTGTGTGTCAAATCTAGAATAATCTAGATAGGTTGGTTCCACCATAAGGGCACTCAAAGTGCAAGCCACTCAACCAAGAAACCATAAGATGCCACATAGACTAAAGACACGGATCCTAATTTTGGCATTCCCATAGTGCAAAGAGCCTCGTGAGTGACTTCAGTTTTTCGTTTCAGCCCTGCCCCTTTCGATTTCAGCCCTCATATTTTTTCAATTTACAAATAAGTCCAAATTTTACACTAACCACCCTAAATTTGAGAGAAGAATATAAATCCCACCCCCTAACCCCACCACCTCATCCATCCCAAAAACCCCCCTCCCATTCCCCCACACCCCCACCTCGGCGAGTTCACCGGTGACGAACTCCACCACCTCCGCCCCCCACTCCGCTCTGCAACGAACTCTCCCCGCCAGCGGCCTCTCCCCTCTCCTCGAGAGTAGAGACTCATAATTTCACTGACAGGGAACATACTCGCATCGAATAGAGTTGTATATCTGACGATGTTGCGCGTGACTAGCTAGTACATGTAAGGTATCTGATGATACCACTTTGCTGACGTTAAAAGAAGGAGGAAAGTGACTCAACTCTTCATGCCTCGCACCTGCCCGGGGTAGAAGATTAGTTAATCGCAATATTAGAGTTTTGTTGACGAGCCTACTTTGTTCAACTTGTGCCATGTTCTGGCACAATGTGTTAATCAAGATGAACTTGTTTGAAGTGCCTGGTCTCACAGAGCACATCACATTTCTCACCTACCAGTTTGTGCCATTCCATGCCGCCGGCAAGAAATCACTCGGCTTTGTAGTCTGTACGGTATGCCAAGAAATTAATTGCAAAGTTAATGATCCTTATGGCAGCCAGTTACTTTGTAGTATCCCTGTTCGAAATAATGGGAACTACAGCTAGAAGCACCCACGCAGTTCAAGGCGGGCAAATTGTCGTGACCGCAAGCACTCTGCCGCTTGCTGTGGGATATACGCGTAGGCACATTTATGCTCTGACCTCCTGTCGTCGGCTAGGGACCGCCTTATCGATAGATTTGACCCGGTTTGGGGGTTACACGTATATTCTCGCTAAGAAAACATAGTATGACAGAAATGCATAAATTTAGTATGCGTCCCTAGTTAGTAACTCGACGGGCTAGTATTCAAACTACTATAATGATTGGAGCAAGTATCGGTTGGGGCTCTGCATCGTATCAACCACGACGGTGCCCCGTTTTCTATCTCTGTATTAGCTTTGCTCTAGGCCGGGCTCTGTACGTTGAATGTGGCATGCTTGGCATGTTTAATTCGGGGCGTTTTTCGGATGAGGCACCTCTCCACTGGCACAACTGGTCTGCATGCTATCACATATGTTGAGTCCTTTAAGGAATTCTTTAGGTTGGCGGGCCTGTCGCCAAATTTAATAGAGATGTGCCTAGACTACTGTGAAGCGTACGGCGCCCGGGTCCATAGCTTGGTGGCCATCTCCTTCACGTTGGAACCGAAGACTGCGCGAGCAGGGGCGCTAGGGTGCCCGGACGTGCCGTCTCAAATTTCGCATTTTCGGCCGTCCTCCTCCGCCGCTGCTCCGTGCGTGTGTTCGTTCCAAATAATTTTTCAAACAACTTTCAACTTTTCTATCACATCAAAAACTTTCGCCAACTGCCGATAACATAAACTTCCTCGCAGACCTTTTCGCTGGTACAAGCACTCGCGGCCGGTCAGTGTTCTAATTTCAACCAAACTTCCAATTTTGGTGTGAACTAAACCAGCCGAACTAGAATTTACCGCATTTCTACAAATCTATGCCTTTTACTAAGTTTTCATACACACGAGGAACGTCAGACAGAGGAGGCTAAAATAAAGAAGACAAAGGCAGCCAATACAAGGAAAAAACTCAAGCATCTTTTATTTCGTTCGGACAATACAAATCACTCACCAAGTATAGTGCCAACCACAAACAGCAACAACAGTACAGAATCTCCCGCGTGTGTTGCTTTTATCTCGATATAAATGAAACATGCTGCCATTTTTTCGAGCAAAACAAGATTGTATTCTTTGACATCAGTCTGCTCCCTCGGCAAGGCTGAACTTGAACCTGAGCCAACGGCGTTCTGTAGCTGACTCTCCACTCTTGTCATCTTTGGATGATGGGCAGGGGAAGCTATTCCACACCCCCGCCGTCGCGGAGTCAGCCGTCGCCAGCCTGAACCCGCGAAAAACGAAAACAAAACGATCCAGCAAAGTGGCGCGGATCTGGGCGGGGGTTTCCGCCGCCGACAACGGACACCTTCACCACCCACAGCCGACGCCGCCGCCACCACTCCGCCCTTCCGCCAACCGCCGTCCCGCCGGATCCGGCCAGAACGACGCGGATCCGAACGGTTGCCACCGCCCGGCTAGCTCCCCAGGCGTCGAGCGTACGCTGGGCGAAGCCCCGCCGCTATCGTCCTTGCGGCCGTGCGGCTTTGTTGGCGCCCGCTCAGGCAGCAGCGAGGCAGAGAAGGAGGAGGGGAGGAGGAAGTCAGCGACGGCGTCGCCTCTCGTGTCGCCCATGGGGAGGGCGATGCGAGAGCTAAAAAGTGTTCTGCTGCTTTTGTGCAACGTTGAGGTTCGGCGCGTAGAGGCACGGCTAGTGGCAGCGGAGGCCGGCACGACACGAGGAGGCGCGACCGAGCGGCGGTGGAGGCCTACTTGGTGCGAGGAGGCACGGCCGACGGCGGAGGCCGGCTTGGCGCGATGGATGTTCTGCATCGTATGCTCGTATCAGTTGCGACGTTTTAAC
>CM020183.1:22228489-22272800 GCA_009805545.1 Oryza longistaminata
ATGTTTTATGATATCCTATATACTTATATAGTTCATCCTCACTTAGTTAGTGCTTAAATGATTAATCTATGGTCCAAATTATCTTTCTCCTTTTATCCTCTAATTAAGTCATATCATATCAATTGTTTTTAGCCTTTAGATATTAATCTACGGTCCAAACTATCTTCCTACTTTTCTTCTTCCATAAAGTCATACCACCTTACATTTTACGTTTGAATCACCATTCTACATACTATTTAAATTTAAATTATCATAAACTACATTAATTTACTTAATCTGATATTATTTAGCTATCTTACACGCTATTTTTTTATTGTTATATATCATACTAAATTTCCGCAGCAATGCGCGGGGTTTCACCTAGTTAGTTATATTTTGAGACCGAAGAGCATGAAAAAAAAATGTTGGCATAGAAACGGAGTAGAATTTATTTATTTATATATATTAGCTAGCCTTCAAATTACGTGCTACGGCTAGTCTCACGCAGTCAAGCATGGACCTCGTGGAGTCGTGGTGAAGGAAGAAGACGTACACGGCCATGGACAGCACGTAGCTAGTTGAAGCCGCAACAATGGCTACTGGGCAATGGAATGAAAAGAAAAACATTTTAAAGTTGTGTTTTCTTGTGAGATCGAGAGAAACGTTTTCAAAGTGCTATGGATTACTTGCTTAGGGAGCAAAGTATAATGTGCGGACATATGCCTCTGTATCGATAACTATGAGAAAATCCAAAAAATACAATCGACGAAGCCAACTTCCTAAAAATGTTACCATACAAACATTCTGGTTTTAGAAATACCATTGCCGTTAGGTTTTCTTTAGCAACCCTCTCCATAAAGTACTATAAAAAAACCATTTTACCCTTACAAATGGTTGAAAGGTGATGAAAACTTTTACTCTTTCCGAAAATCATCAGTACTTAAAATCCAAGAATGAGGAACGCCTACAAATCACCAGTATCGTTTTTCCATGGCGCAACCTTTTTGGAAATTCTGAAAATCACCGGTACTGAAAATCCAAGAATGAAAAACACTGCACAAAAGATTTAAGGTTTTGAGCATCTAACTCAGTTCTAGACATTAAGGCAACATCCCCCTTAATAGTGACTTTCCTATCGACGTAATCAAAGGAGAAAAAAAAAACATTTTACCATTTGAGCTTTTTGCCACATTTCATCCTTTTTAATGTAAAAAAAACATTTCATCCTTTTTGCAATACAAACGGTTATTGCCTTGAACATCAACTCATGAAGTACTAACATTCTTTCACTTATTCTCAAATAAATCGTTAGTCCTCACTAAGCATCGAGTGTAGAAATGACGTGAAAAAATTATATAGGCAAGGTCCTTCGACATAAGACCTTCGTCACCGGAAAAATCTGTTCCAAAAATGTTGGATGAATTTGATTTCAGGGTTATAAGAGGAAATACTGAATCAAATAATCAGTTACAATTTGATATCCGTTTTTTTAAAATTTTAATGGATGAGATTCATACTGTGTTAAATAGAAAAAAATGATAGAACTGAAGAGGATTGAAGCATTGTTTACCATCGCATACCGTGTTAAATTCAAAAAGGAAATAGCTATACGTCCAACTCAAACGTACGACATGTATTCGATCGGTGTACTTGGGTTCGCCTGGAGAGAATCTGAAGGCGGTGATTGGTGGACATGGTATGGTCGGACGAGGGTCGTATGAATCCCGTCATAGCATTGCTCATAGAAAAAAAAAAAAGGAGAGAACCGAAGAGGATTGAAGGGGGCCGCCTACGGCTAGGGCACCCGACGATTTGGAGAAAAATCAAGCGCTGATGTCAGCGCCCGATTTACGTGCAAAACTACTTTAAATTGATTTTTATCTTAAATTACTTTTCCAAATCATGATCCGATTGCACCATTAAATTCGTTGCAATTAAATCTTCAAAACAAGATCACACATGGATATATTCCGACGAAAAAAATTTTAGCTTATTATTGAATTTTTTTTAAATGTTGCACAATGCTCCACTAGATATATCGGAATTGTCTCACTAAGTAGATCGAAAATGTTTCACTCGTTTAAATTGGGTATTGTTTCACCTTATATAAAAACAATGTTTAGCAAATAGCGAAAGAATGTTTCAGTTCACTGCAACATTAGATCTATACATAGTGAAACATTGTGAGTACACTAGGTGAAACATTTTTCGGTGGAACAAAAAATAAACTAAATTACCTTAATAGGGGGTTTCCAAAATATGTGGGTTTTTTTGTTGCAATGGAATGTTTCATTCACTGCAACATTAGATCTATACATAGTGAAACATTGTGAGTACACTAGATGAAACATTTTTTATGGAAAAAAAACCAAATTCACTTAATAGAGAGTTTCCAAAATATATTTGAGGAGAGCGCAACGGCGCCGGAGACGGGGAAGAAGATGCCTGCAGTCGAGCCGACGAGCTCGGCCGCCCAAAGCGCGGCGCAGTAGGCGACCATGACGAGGGCGATGGCCGGAGCAGCAAGGCGCGCCATTGGCCGCGGCCGGCCGGACTGTGTTGCTGTTGGTTATTAGTCGATCGGCGAGATTGTGCTGGGTATCTTGCAAGTTGCAACACCAGCTTATATATATACATACACGACGCTGACGACAAGGAAAGAAGATGGTCGATGTCACAATGTTTATGTCACATACAGTTAAATTAATTAGCTAGCTAGCTTTCCTGGTGGTTTCGTGCTGGAGAACGGTAAGTTAGGTCAGGTCTGGGCCTCTGGGGCCCATAGCGACGTCGTTCCATCGATCCGGTGAAGGTGAAAGTTTCGGCCGCCGGAGCGCAATAGCGGCATTTTAATCCTTAAAAGTTTGTAATAGTGTAGCTAGTTGAAGCCGCAACAACGGCCACTGGGCAATGGAATGAAAAGGAAAATGGTGGCGGGTAGATTTTCTTGTGAGATCGAGAGAAACATTTTCAAAGTGGTGTGGATTAATTGCTTAGGGAGCAAAGTAATGTGCGGACATATGCCTCTGTATGTATAACCTATGAGAAAATCCAAGAAATACTATCGAAAAATACCAAGAAATACCATCGACGAATCCGACTTTTCTAAAAATATTATTGTATCTTTTAGTTTCAGAAATACCATCGTTGTTAGGTTTTTCTTTAGCAACCTTCCATTAAGTAGTTAAAAAAACATTTTACCCCTACAAGTGGTTGAAAGATTATTAAAATTTTTACTCTTTCCAAAAATCATCAGTACTGAAAATCCAAGAATGAGGAACACCTACGAATCACCACTATCGTTTTTCCATGGTGCAGCCTTTTCGGAAATTCCGAAAATAAATTTTAGAAATTCTGAAAATCACTGGTACCGAAAATCCAATAATAAAAGACACTTCAGAAAAGATTTAAGATTTTGAGCATCTAACTCAGTTATAGACATTAAGGCAACATCCCCTTAATAGTATGATTTTCCTATCGATGTAATCAAAGGAGAAAAAAGATACATTTTACCATTTGAGCTTTTTGCTGCATTTCATCCTTTTTGCAACACGAACGGTTATTGCCTTGAACATCGATCAACTCATGGAGGACTAACATTCTTTTACTTATTCTCAAATAAATCGTTAGTCCTCGCTAAGCATCGAGTCGAGAAATGACGTGAAAAAATTATATAGGCAAGGAGTCGTCGGCTGAATCATTGTTCATGCTTTAAGGTCCTTCGACATAAGACCTTCGTCACCGGAAAAATCTGTTCCGAGAATGTTGGATGAATTTGATTTCAGGGTTATAACTTATAAGAGGAAATACTGAATCAAATAATCAGTTCAAGTTGATAGCCGTTTTTTTTTTCAATGGAATGTCATACCGTGTTAAATATAAAAGGAAAAAGTACGAATTACCCCCTTAACTATCGCGATCGATCGAATTAGACCCCTAAACCCGAAAAATAGACATTGCTCATCCTAAACTTTTAATACCGGACGAATTACCCCCCTCAACACTATTTTGTGCGGTTTTGACTTAAGTTTGCACATGTGGCGTCAACGTGGCAAACCAGTGATAAAAAAAACCCTCCATGGGCCCACCTGTCATACATCTCCCTCAAGCCAATCCCTCTCTCTCTCTCTCTCTCTCTCATGCACGTGCTCGGGCGACCTGAATCCGCCCCCAAATCGTGGCGCCCACATGCACTCCACCCAAATCGGGGCCGCCACGAACCAGATCAGGGGAGGGAGAAGGGAGGAAGGGAGGAAGAAGGAGCGAGGAGGGAGGGGGGCATACCGAGGTGGCGCTCGATGAGGTTGCAGCGGTAGAGCTCAAGGACGATGGCCATGGCGGCCTCCCGCTCCCCGGTCTCCTCGTCATCCGCGTCGGGCTCCTTTACCGCAAACGATGTCGTGTGCACGTTCCTCCCCAGCACGATCTCCCTCCTCGTTGGCGACCCCTCCCTCCCTCCACCCCCGATGGTCGAGACAATGTCGCCATCGCCGGCTGCCGACGGGCGGCGTCACTATGACTTCCACGCGTAGATCAAGAGGGAGAAGTCGACGTCCGCCCTGTTCTTCTCCTTCTTGTCCTTCTCCTTCTTGTCCGTCTCCATCGACATTGGCTTGTCCATCTCCATTGACGTGCTCCCGCCGGTTCCCCCTCCTCGTCTCACGCGTCGCCGCCGTACACCGCGGTGCGCGCCTGCGCCCACGCGAGAGAGAGAGAGAGATTAGGAATAAGTGAAGAGTAGGTATGACAGGTGGGTCCCACTATTTTTAAAAGAAAAATGCTGACTGGATTGCCACACAGATGCCATATAGGATAAAACCGCTTTAGATTGGGTCGAGGGGGGTAATTTGTCTGGTATTGAAAATTCAAGGTGATCAATGTCAGGTTTTCGAGTTAGGGGGTAATTTGGTTGTCTGCGATAGTTCAGGGGGGCAATTCGTACTTTTTCCAATAGAAAAAAAAATGGAAAGAGGGGATTGAAGCATTGCTTACCGGTTGCAAAGGGACGGCTGGGATTGGAGTACGACAGGGTGCCATAGAAACCCCCAATGGCAGTGGAATACGCTTCCATTTGTAGTCCGATAAATGATAATTTGAACAGTGCAGCGACATCACAGTGCACATCCAATTTTCCAGATATAACATAACAGAAAAACGAACGTCTGTTTTTTTTTTTTTACATCCCGTGTTCTTAACCAAGTGGAAAATGAAATGTTTAACCCAGAGCATCGATGCAGAGATTTTTTTTTTTTTGAGAGAGAGACATACGTATGTAGGACTAATTTACAGTTGGGTAGAAACTTTCTGTGTATGATTATAACACATATTTGACACAAAGTATATGTCAATCTGGTTCTAGGAGAGCCAAACGTCATCTATGATCTACACATCTTGCCTACATACAGGGCATGAGCCATGGCCAACGAGCCATTTGTCCACGCAAGGCTGATGGAAAGTGTGAGAGCATTTCGGCAATCTCCTCACCGTCTCTCCAGCCACAACATCCTACAAGAGCAATCCAATCCGTCAACATATCTTTTTTATTTTGAAGGAAATCGGTCAGCATAATATCCAAAATCAAACAAAAATAGCATGGCAAATATTAAGACAAGTTAAATTCCAAATTGTTCTTTTGAGCAATCAAATTCCATGTTCTAAACAAAAGAATCCCTACACTGCGAGCTACATCGATTGGATAGTTAGGGTCTATTTGGATCTACGGACTAAATTTTAGTCCCTATCATATCGAATGCTTGGACACTAATTAGAAGTATTAAACGTAGACTAATGACAAAACCCATCCCATAACCCTAGACTAATTCGCGAGACGAATCTATTGGGCCTAATTAATCCATGATTAGCCTCTGTGATGTTACAGTAAACATGTGCTAATTATAAATTAATTAGGCTTAAAAATTTGTCTCGCGAATTAGCTATCATTTATGTAATTAGTTTTATTATTAGTCTATATTTAATGCTTCTAATTAGTGTCCAAACATTCGATGTGACATAGACCCTGTTTAGATGTGGCTAAAACTCTTAATTCCCTATCACATCGGATGTTTGGACACTAATTATAAATATTAAACGTAGACTATTAATAAAACCCATCCATAATCTTGGACTAATTCGCGAGACGAATCTATTGAGCCTAATTAATCCATGATTAGCCTATGTGATGCTAAAGTAAACATTCTCTAATTATGGATTAATTAGGCTTAAAAAATTTATTTCGCAAATTAACTTTCATTTATGTAATTAGTTTTGTAAGTAGTCTATATTTAATACTCTAAATTAATGTCTAAATACAGAGACTAAAGTTAAGTCCCTGGATCCAAATACCATCATAGACTAAAATTTAGTCCCTGAATCTAAACACCAATACACTCCAATATACAAACATGTACTACCTTCTAAAATATCACTTTTGTACATAAATCTAAAAGTGAACTTATTTTAAAATGAATGGAATAGTACTAGGATTCGATTCCCAGTATATGTGATGTGGAGTTTGTACCTGCAGGCAAATAGGGCAAGACAAACTTTCCCCAATTGAGCCATTATTATGATCTGTCACCACATGGAGCTCTCTTTAAGAGTGATATTTCCCTTTTAGTTTTTAGATTAAATGTTTCTGAGAGACAGTCTCTTTTGAATTGGTTATATCTTTTGTAATTTATATTTTATAATAAAGCTATCTAACTGTGGGGGCTTCCCCTACAGTGCCTTCCCTCAAAAAAATATGTTGCAATAGAGTTGTGTATGTTTGGACACGTGGTGGGCCAGGGAAGGGGAGCGCGCGTGCATGGGGCGGGGGAGCGCCCGATTTCTCCTCCCCCGTCCGTTCACCCGACGGGCATCATTATCCGGATTGAAGCGTATCCATGGCTGGGATTGGAGTACGACAGGGTAGTGCCATAGAAACCCCCAATGGCAGATTGGCAGTGGATACGCTTCCATTTGTAGTCCGATTGATAATGTGAACATTGCAGCGACATCAACACCCAATTTTCCAGATATAACATAACAGAAAAGCGAACACTTCTATTTTTTTTACCTCTCATGTTCTCAGCCAAGTGGGAAAATGAAATGCTTAACCCAGAGCATCCGATGCAGTTTTTTTTTTTTGTTTTGTTTTGAGAGAGAGGCATACGTATGTAGGACTAATTTACAGTTGGGTAGAAACTTTCTGTGTGTGATTATAACACATATTTGACACAAAGTATATGTCAATTTGGTTCTAGGAGAGCCAAACGTCATCTATGATCTACACATCTTGCCTACATACAGGGCATGAGCCATGGCCAACGAGCCATTTGTCCACGCAAGGCTGATGGAAAGTGTGAGAGCATTTCGGCAATCTCCTCACCGTCTCTCCAGCCACAACATCCTACAAGAGCAATCCAATCCGTCAGCATATATATCTTTTTTATTTTGAAGGAAATTAATCGGTCAGGATATCCAAAATCAAACTAAAATAGCATGGTAAATACTAAGGCTGTGTTCTGCACTGCATGATAGGAACCCATCCCTCCTGCACGCAAAACCGAAGTGGTCTTTTAACACGTGATTAATTAAGAATTAGCTAATTTTTTTTAAAAAGAGGATCAATATTATTTTTTAAAAATAATTTTCATATAGAATTTTTTTTTAAAAAGCGTACTGTTTAGTAGTTTGGAAAGCGTGCGCGCAGAAAATGAGAGTGGTGGGTTGAGAAGATGAAGTGCCGAATTCAGCCTAAGACAAGTTAAATTCCAAGTTGTTCTTTTGAGCAATCAAATTCTATGTTCTGGACAAAAGAATCCCTACACTGCGAGCTACATCGATTGGATAGTTAGGGTCTATTTGGATCTACGGACTAAATTTTAGTCCCTATCATATCGAATGCTTGGACACTAATTAGAAGTATTACCAAAACGCGCGAATGATTAATTGAACAGTTGAATGAATGATTGATTGAACAGCTGAAGAATCAAAGAATGAATGAATGATTGAACAGTTGAAAGAATCAAGAAGCTTACGCACCATGGACAATGAACCAGGCGAGCTTGATCGATCTTGGCACCAATACGCGCGAGAGGCCTCAAGGATCTCAATGGAGAGGACAGCACCAGCAAATGCCCCTAGCCCAGCTCCCCGGAGAACGCCGCCGTCGGAGGCTCTCCCGGCCAATGCTCCGGTGACCGCCCCCGTCAAGCCTCCAGCTTAATTTCATCCATCATTCCATACCAAATCAGCACCAAGAAGAAGAGCTCGAAGAAAACGTTCGGATTAATAATCCTATATCAAGCATTTCGAGATTCCAATAATCTTCAGGGATCACAAGAAATTAGTCGCACGCCTCGCCGGTTGATAGATTTCTTGGCTAATTAATTAAGCTTCGAAGTTCCAACCATGGCGATCCTTTCCACCAGCCAAGAAACACACGCTGATTTCCTGATTGTTTGCGATAAGCGACCACGAAAGAGAGAGAGAAAGAGCGCGCGTACCGACGGCGAATATACCGGTGAGCACGCCGGAGACGACGCCGCGGAGCAGCCCGGGGAGGCGCGTCGCCGCGCGACGGCGACTCTCCTCCTCCGCCCTCGTCATCGCCGCCGCCGCCGACACCTCCATTGTTCACGCGGGCAGCCCAATCACAGGTTGCCGATCAACGCCGCGTGATGGCGGCGGCGGCGCTCGTCCGTCGATAGCCGGGGTTGCGTCGCGCGACGGGGAAGGAGGGCTCGCCGGGAACGGAGGGGGAGAAGAATGGGAAGGCGTGGGCGCAAGAGAACGAGTCTCTCAGCTTAGTAGTTGGGGCGATTTGGCGCGTGAAAAACATGAAAACTATTCTGTTCGAGAAATTCCGTACGGAAATGGAGATTTTTGTTCGATATATTTTTTAGATTCCTACGAACCAGCATTGTTTCGTACCAAAAGTCATCCGTTTTTTAATCTAGAAATAGATAAAGATATGAATATACTATGTAATTAGTTTGACCCCCGCAAAAAAAAAAATTAGTTTGACCGAAATTTGTGGCTGTTAACGCAATACAGTGGGCATTGTATGACCACTGTGTTGCGCTAGTCATCGGTTGGTGATACAATCTTCTGTTTCAAGCAACATTTAGTTGAAACAGGCAACGCTGCACATACTAAACTAACTTAACAACAATAGTTGAGAAACGTCTAGAGATCTTCCAACTAACTCCACGAGGTGATGGGCTAGTCGGACTAAGTTCGAAACTTCACCTATTCTATTTATTTTATATTAGATCTTTTCCTAATATTTGTTTTTTTACTTAACAACAAGAATTCTATTTACAGACCAACAGCAAATAGGGGTGAAAACTGATATTAGATCTTTCTCTAGTATTCGTGTTTTTTTACTTAACAACAAGAATTATATTTACAGGAAGCAAATAGGGGTGAAAATAGATCGGATAATATCGACCTGATCCGCTCCGAATCCGTCCAAAACGAGGATATAGTATGCGCTTTTAGAAACTGTCCAATACGAGAATATGATATGGGTTTTTAGAAATCGGGCGCGCGGATATGGATGCAGATGCGGATGAATTCTATTTACAGGACAACAGCAATTCAGCAAAGCTACCACACATTCTAGTATTCCACCCATTATAGCTCTGTAACTTATCTTGTTTGAATGTGATAATTTTAGGGGGAAAAAATCAGAAATCATGCTTTTCTCATGTTCTAACTGGTTTTAGATCACCAGGGTGGCCCACATGGAAAACAAACCGACAAGAAAAGTGGATACTTCCGGTGGCCGATTGCTCAACAGAAGGCATGCAACAGACCAGCATAAACATGCTCTGCATTTATACTCGGGTTGGTAATTGGTACACGTGTAGCGATCTGGCGAGAAATGGCAACATAAAAGCGTGATAGCGGCGCAAGCCGTTGCAGCAATATCACGTCTTGTCAGCTCGTGTGGACCGTGCTGGCCGGACGTCGCCGTCGAAAGCAGCGGCGCAGCGCCGGAGGAAATATGCTGGGCGAGATCAAGATTACATTTTCAGGACCGTGCTAGATTCCAAGGTGAACAAACTTTCCAATAATGGAACAATGTAGACTGACAAGCAGACAAAAACTGATCTATAATTTCAGAAACAGGATAGCTAAATGGCTTGGCGACAGATTTTTGGAGTCACAGTCATTCAAATTACTTATCTTGGGATTTGCTTTACGATATGTGCTTCGAGGGAAGAGGAGGAATATCGCCAAGCTTAGAGGGATAGCCGTGGGAGACGATGGCCTAGCGGTGGACGGGGCACATACCAAAACGCGCGAATGATTAATTGAACAGTTGAATGAATGATTGATTGAACAGCTGAAGAATCAAAGAATGAATGAATGATTGAACAGTTGAAAGAATCAAGAAGCTTACGCACCATGGACAATGAACCAGGCGAGCTTGATCGATCTTGGCACCAATACGCGCGAGAGGCCTCAAGGATCTCAATGGAGAGGACAGCACCAGCAAATGCCCCTAGCCCAGCTCCCCGGAGAACGCCGCCGTCGGAGGCTCTCCCGGCCAATGCTCCGGTGACCGCCCCCGTCAAGCCTCCAGCTTAATTTCATCCATCATTCCATACCAAATCAGCACCAAGAAGAAGAGCTCGAAGAAAACGTTCGGATTAATAATCCTATATCAAGCATTTCGAGATTCCAATAATCTTCAGGGATCACAAGAAATTAGTCGCACGCCTCGCCGGTTGATAGATTTCTTGGCTAATTAATTAAGCTTCGAAGTTCCAACCATGGCGATCCTTTCCTAATTGTTTCCGATAAGCGACCACGAAAGAGGGAGAGAGAGAGAGAGAGAGAGAGAGAGAGAGAGAGAGAGCAAGCAGGCGCTTACCGACGGCGAATATACCGGTGAGCACGCCGGAGACGACGCCGCGGAGCAGCCCGGGGAGGCGCGTCGCCGCGCGACGGCGACTCTCCTCCTCCGCCCTCGTCATGGCCGCCGCCGCCGACACCTCCATTGTTCACGCGGGCAGCCCAATCACAGGTTGCCGATCAACGCCGCGTGATGGCGGCGGCGGCGCTCGTCCGTCGATCGCCGGGGTTGCGTCGCGCGACGGGGAAGGAGGGCTCGCCGGGAACGGAGGGGGAGAAGAATGGGAAGGCGTGGGCGCAAGAGAACGAGTCTCTCAGCTTAGTAGTTGGGGGAATTTGGCGCGTGAAAAAAAAAACACGAAAACTATTCGGTTCGTGAAATTCCGTACGGAAATGGAGATTTTTGTTCGATATATTTTTTAGATTCCTACGAACCAGCATTGTTTCGTACCAAAAGTCATCCGTTTTTTAATCTAGAAATAGATAAAGATATGAATATACTATGTAATTAGTTTGACCCCCGCAAAAAAAAAAATTAGTTTGACCGAAATTTGTGGCTGTTAACGCAATACAGTGGGCATTGTATGACCACTGTGTTGCGCTAGTCATCGGTTGGTGATACAATCTTCTGTTTCAAGCAACATTTAGTTGAAACAGGCAACGCTGCACATACTAAACTCACTTAACAACAATAATTGAGAAACGTCTATGGATCTTCCAACTAACTCCACGAGGTGATGGGCTAGTTAGTCTAAGTTCGAAACTTCACCTATTCTATTTATTTTATATTAGATCTTTTCCTAATATTTGTTTTTTTACTTAACAACAAGAATTCTATTTACAGGACAACAATAAATAGGGGTGAAAACAGATCGGATAATATCGATTTGATCCGCTTCAAATCCGTATGGTATAGGTTTTTAGAAATTCGTCCAAAATAAAAATATGGTATGGGCTTTTAGAAATTCGGCGTGTGGATATGGATGCAGATGAGTTCTATTTATAGGACAACAGCAATTCAGCAAAGCTACCACACATTCCAGTATTCCACCCATTATAGCTCTGTAAGTTATCTTGTTTGAATGTGTTCTTTTATGAAAAAGAAAATCAGAAATCATGCTTTTCTCATGTTCTAACTGGTTTTAGATCACCAGGGTGGCCCACATGGAAAACAAACCGACAAGAAAAGTGGATACTTCGGGTGGCCGATTGCTCAACAGAAGGCATGCAACAGACCAGCATAAACATGCTCTGCATTTATACTCGGGTTGGTAATTGGTACACGTGTAGCGATCTGGCGAGAAATGGCAACATAAAAGCGTGATAGCGGCGCAAGCCGTTGCAGCAATATCACGTCTTGTCAGCTCGTGTGGACCATGCTGGCCGGACGTCGCCGTCGAAAGCAGCGGCGCAGCGCCGGAGGAAATATGCTGGGCGAGATCAAGATTACATTTTCAGGACCGTGCTAGATTCCAAGGTGAACAAACTTTCCAATAATGGAACAATGTAGACTGACAAGCAGACAAAAACTGATCTATAATTTCAGAAACAGGATAGCTAAATGGCTTGGCGACAGATTTTTGGAGTCACAGTCATTCAAATTACTTATCTTGGGATTTGCTTTACGATATGTGCTTCGAGGGAAGAGGAGGAATATCGCCAAGCTTAGAGGGATAGCCGTGGGAGACGATGGCCTAGCGGTGGACGGGGCACATGGGCGGGTGGCGAGGCGTCAATGACAAGCCAAAGCCGTGGGGATGGAGGCCGGCAGTGAGTCGGCGCCGGTGGCATAGGCAAAACAAGCTTATGGTTAGGAGGTGATGGTTGGTGGTAACAAATTCAATGACGAAGAGCCACCGAAGACGGGAAAGACAGGGGTGAAGGCACTCACCGCCGCTGGTTTGGGGAAGAGAAGGGGAAAGGGGGAAAGGAAGAGGGAGGAGGCCGGCCGAGGTACCTTGCTGACACCTTTGACTCTTCTGGCTAGCCGGTGAGGCCGGGCAGCGGTGCACTAGGGCGGTGTGGATCAGACGTTGTGAGTGAAGGCGGTATGAAAGGGTGTTGGAGAAGGATGAAGAAGGAAGGGGTTTTAGGGTTTGGTTGTCTAACATGAATCTTAAAGCAAATCAGATGGTCTAGAATTTGTAAAATTTCTAGAAGGTTTTCAGTTAAATGGTACTACATAGATAGTTCCTTTCGAAATAAGTATTGGTTTTAAGAGTTAGGGTTGAGGGTTCCAGCATTGAACATGGAGTTGTAACTTATACAAAGAAGGGGAATTCAAATGGTTACTTGAAACAACGTATTGTGATGGTTCTTACAAATGCTAATACAATATGATTTTTGTCCCTCCAACTGTTAAAATGAATAAATTTAACGAACCGTGCGTAAACGGCAGGAGTAACTATAACAGAGTTATAAGATAACCAAATACCTTATCTAATTTGTGACACGTATGAATAGATTAACAAGACTCTCATTGTCACTGATTACTATCTAACGAAACCAACGGCGGAAGAAATAGCCGCCTTGACGGAATCAGCGAGGAAAGAATGACTCTATTATCTTGCACTGGTTGAACCAACGATATCGTCACGCTCGGATGACTAATACTGTCTTCTAGTGAATCACTTTCTACGGACGACAACGGTGTGGGAGGACCAGCCAGGGTGCAGCTCTACGGCTTTTACCTTCGAGATTTTGAAGCTTACCGTTCCAACTCAACGGAAATTGAAGGAGGGCTCGCCGGGAACGGAGGGGGAGAAGAATGGGAAGGCGTGGGCGCAAGAGAACGAGTCTCTCAGCTTAGTAGTTGGGGCGATTTGGCGCGTGAAAAACATGAAAACTATTCTGTTCGAGAAATTCCGTACGGAAATGGAGATTTTTGTTCGATATATTTTTGAGATTCCTACGAACCAGCATTGTTTCGTACCAAAAGTCATCCGTTTTTTAATCTAGAAATAGATAAAGATATGAATATACTATGTAATTAGTTTGACCCCCGCAAAAAAAAAAATTAGTTTGACCGAAATTTGTGGCTGTTAACGCAATACAGTGGGCATTGTATGACCACTGTGTTGCGCTAGTCATCGGTTGGTGATACAATCTTCTGTTTCAAGCAACATTTAGTTGAAACAGGCAACGCTGCACATACTAAACTCACTTAACAACAATAATTGAGAAACGTCTATGGATCTTCCAACTAACTCCACGAGGTGATGGGCTAGTCGGACTAAGTTCGAAACTTCACCTATTCTATTTATTTGATATTATATCTTTCCCTAATATTCGTGTTTTTTTACTTAACAACAAAATTCTATTTACAAAACAACAGCAAATAGGGGTGAGAACTGATATTAGATATTTCCCTAATATTCGTGTTTTTTTACTTAACAACAAGAATTCTATTTACAGGACAACAATAAATAGGGGTGAAAACAGATCGGATAATATCGATTTGATCCGCTTCAAATCCGTATGGTATAGGTTTTTAGAAATTCGTCCAAAATAAAAATATGGTATGGGCTTTTAGAAATTCGGCGTGTGGATATGGATGCAGATGAGTTCTATTTATAGGACAACAGCAATTCAGCAAAGCTACCACACATTCCAGTATTCCACCCATTATAGCTCTGTAAGTTATCTTGTTTGAATGTGTTCTTTTATGAAAAAGAAAATCAGAAATCATGCTTTTCTCATGTTCTAACTGGTTTTAGATCACCAGGGTGGCCCACATGGAAAACAAACCGACAAGAAAAGTGGATACTTCGGGTGGCCGATTGCTCAACAGAAGGCATGCAACAGACCAGCATAAACATGCTCTGCATTTATACTCGGGTTGGTAATTGGTACACGTGTAGCGATCTGGCGAGAAATGGCAACATAAAAGCGTGATAGCGGCGCAAGCCGTTGCAGCAATATCACGTCTTGTCAGCTCGTGTGGACCATGCTGGCCGGACGTCGCCGTCGAAAGCAGCGGCGCAGCGCCGGAGGAAATATGCCGGGCAAGATCAAAAGATTACATTTTCAGGACCGTGCTAGATTCCAAGGTGAACAAACTTTCCAATAATGGAACAATGTAGACTGACAAGCAGACAAAAACTGATCTATAATTTCAGAAACAGGATAGCTAAATGGCTTGGCGACAGATTTTTGGAGTCACAGTCATTCAAATTACTTATCTTGGGATTTGCTTTACGATATGTGCTTCGAGGGAAGAGGAGGAATATCGCCAAGCTTAGAGGGATAGCCGTGGGAGACGATGGCCTAGCGGTGGACGGGGCACATGGGCGGGTGGCGAGGCGTCAATGACAAGCCAAAGTCGTGGGGATGGAGGCCGGTAGTGAGTCGGCGCCGGTGGCATGGGCAAAACAAGCTTATGGTTAGGAGGTGATGGTTGGTGGTAACAAATTCAATGACGAAGAGCCACCGAAGACGGGAAAGACAGGGGTGAAGGCACTCACCGCCGCTGGTTTGGGGAAGAGAAGGGGAAAGGGGGAAAGGAAGAGGGAGGAGGCCGGCCGAGGTATCTTGCTGACACCTTTGACTCTTCTGGCTAGCCGGTGAGGCCGGGCAGCGGTGCACTAGGGCGGTGTGGATCAGACGTTGTGAGTGAAGGCGGTATGAAAGGGTGTTGGAGAAGGATGAAGAAGGAAGGGGTTTTAGGGTTTGGTTGTCTAACATGAATCTTAAAGCAAATCAGATGGTCTAGAATTTGTAAAATTTCTAGAAGGTTTTCAGTTAAATGGTACTACATAGATAGTTCCTTTCGAAATAAGTATTGGTTTTAAGAGTTAGGGTTGAGGGTTCCAGCATTGAACATGGAGTTATAACTTATACAAAGAAGGGGAATTCAAATGGTTAATTGAAACAACGTATTGTGATGGTTCTTACAAATGCTAACACAATATGATTTTTGTCCCTCCAACTGTTAAAATGATAAATTTAACGAACCGTGGTAAACGCGGAGTAACTATAACGAGTTATAAGATACCAAATACCTTATCTAATTTGTGACACATATGAATAGATTAACAAGACTTCTCATTGTCACTGATTACTATCTAACGAAACCAACGGCGGAAGAAATAGCCGCCTTGACGGAATCAGCGAGGAAAGAATGACCCCTATTATCTTGCACTGGTTGAACCAACGATATCGTCACGCTCGGATGACTAATACTGTTTTCTAGTGAATCACTTTCTCACGGCCGACAACGGTGTGGGAGGACCAGCCAGGGTGCAGCTCTACGGCTTTTACTTCGAGATTTTGAAGCTTACCGTTCCAACTCAACGGAAATTCTCCCAGCAAAAATAAAAGAAAAGGCTAAATTTCGAAGACGTCATGGACATTCACTCACATGTGTAGCAAACCACAATTTTTAGCGAAACCTATATTCAAACCATGTGCACAGCAAGCGAAACCATCACCCCCATCGCCCCTCTTCTCCGCCCCCAACTCATTCTTTCCTTACCGACGCCACCGTTCTGTTCAGCTCCCCTAACACCCCTGCAGCAACAATTCTAGCAGATGGGATGTTGTAACCAACTGCAAGATCAAGAACATAGTAGAACGCAACAGGGGCACATATATACACCAATCATCCAAGCATAAAATAATAACTGACAGAGTGATTGTTTAGACATGCTTCAAACATAAAAAAAAACCACGCGCAAAGCCACAATTTATTATCAGTGTTGAAGCGACATCATACTATCATGGAGACGGATAACAAAGAGTGTCCATGAGACGAACGATGAACAACTGAGCAGGAGCATCTTTTATTCACGTAGATTACTATGGCTGGCAAGTGATAGCAGCAGCCGATGGCCCGTGGAAGATAACGCGCCGGAAGCTTAATCATCGTACTCCTGGCGGCGATGGTGGTGGTGCTTCTGGTAACGCTGCTTCTTTTCATCGTCAGTGTCATTTTGTCATCTCCAAAAAGACAGCATGAACTACTTAGCACGGAATAGAAACCATCTACTTCTCATCCTCCGTGTTAGTCTACATTGAAGATATATTAGAACAGCTTTGCACAACAGAAGCACAATGGCAAATGGTCTTCTGAGCCTATGAAGTTGCATCCTCATCAGAAAATTAGTTACAGAACCATACAATATACTATAAATCTAACAAGTGGTTCTGAAAAAATAAAACACAATAAAATTGTGAGGTACCCCTGTTCTCTTGAGTTTTAAGAGTTCCATTACGCCTTATTAAGGTGCAAATTTACCAATATATAGCAAATTTTACCTTGTCCCTTCCACAGTAACAGACTAATTATATGCTTGGGAAAACATCAATACGATGACAAATAATGATATTTGATACATGGGGATCGTATAGGATATGATAAAAAGTAATGATACTAAGCCAGCAGTCAGGCACCAGATTAGCAGTTCCCTCTTTCCTCTATTTAACATCCAACCATGTGTCATGTCAATAATGATTTCCCTGAAAAACTCTTTTAGCTTCCATTTATACATATTTCACTACTTTTATGATTAAAATGGTGTGATGCTAAAGGTTGTAGCACACTTTCACTGGGGAAATTCAAAGATGCAGACAAACATGAAAAATTTTAGCCAAAAAACTGTGGAAATATTTGAAAAAAAAAAAGAGAAGAGGATGACCAAATAAACAGGCAGCAGGAAACAGTTGGGGTCTGCCCAACTCTATATGCAGGAAAATCACCAATCTAGTAGACAAGTATGCAGTCACTGGAATGAAAATTCAATGCTCCTATACTTCTATCAAGAATGATCCTACAGCCATAGGTTATGTCTGCAGGTTAGGTTGGAGGCAGATATCAATGTACAAATATTTGAACTAACAGATGGCCATGATCCAAGCATAAGTTTGTAGTAGTCTCTGGTTTGACTCCTAATTTTTACTAGCGCAATCTTAGTTATTCCAGCCTTTCTTAGGCAAGTGCTGCTATAATTTTGGAGTACACCCACTTTATTAGCCTGATAAATTACATGTAAAAGGTTCCTGAATGGGCATTTGTGTGATATGATTCAGTAATGCCCATTTGTTGTAGACATACCAAAAATTTTAACTGGTGATTTTGCACGTAACAGATATGGCATATCAAAGTAATTAGTACTCCGTATTATGCAAGATCCAGTCCACTAATATATTTAGTATGAATGAGTACAGTAATGTCCATCTTCTGTAGATAATACAAACATTTAACTGGTCAATTTGCGCAACACTTGTATGATAAAATAAACTAACTAGCATTGATGAAGATTTAGCATTATAGACATGTACAAAGGAATTGTGCACTAAAGATATCTAATTCTGTAGTTGATAGTTACATTATGGATAAGCTGAATAACACTTCCATGAGTTAACACTCAGTTCCTAGAACTATTTAAACGCTATTGCTATAACCTTCTTATTATGCAAATATATTTAGACCAGAAATGTTCTACATATCTCATATCCTATATTCCTTGCGATCTATTGACATATGCTCAACATACAATTAACTTCCTATGACACCCAAGAGACAACAATGTGTTTTACATTCATCATGCTATCTCTATAGTAATCATAAGTAGTGGCTGATCTGCATTTGGCAATACAATTGTACAAGAATATCCTATCTTCCAAAACCCACCGTACGCTACTTTAGCATTACACCAAGCATAGAAAATGGTCATATAGGTAAAAGCAGAGGACCAGGGAAGTGCACTCACATGTTTCTTGCGGCCGTAGCCTCCCTGGTATTCGTCTCCCCGCCATAGCTCGGCTTGTTGTATCCACCACTCTCGCCATACTCGGCTTGTTGTATCCACCACTCTCATACGCAGGCTTCTCGCCGTACCCATACCATAAGAACCCTGCGTCTCCTCCTGACCGTAAGGCTTCGGCTTGGGGTAACCACCAGAGCCATAGGTCCCTTCACTCTCTTCCTGGGCTTTCTTCCCATATCCATAACCAGAACCACCACCATAGCTCTCTTCCTCGGTCTTCCTGCCGCCATAGCCCGCAGAACCATAGCTCTCCTCCTGAGCCTTCCTCCCATACCACCACTACCATACTCCTCCCCACCCTGCTGTGGCCTGCTCCCATACCGATCCATAGCTCTCGGCCTGCGGCTTCCTCCCATAGCCGGAACCATACTCCGATCCGTAGCTCTCCTCCTGCTGTGGCTCCTCCATAGCCGGAGCCATAGCTCTCTCCTGCTGCGGCTTCCCCATAGCCGGAGCCATAGCTCTCCTCCTGCTGCGGCTTGGTCCCATACCCAGATCCATACCCTGATCCATAGCTCTCCTCCTGCTCGGCTTGGTCCCATACCCTGATCCATAGCTCTCTCGACCTGCGGCTTGCGACCGGTAGCCGGAGCCGTAGCTCTCCTCTTCCTGCTGCTTCCTTCCTCCAACCGTACCCAGATCCATAGCGGAGCCGTAGGTGTTCTCCTCCTCGGCCTGGGGGCGGAAGCCGTAGGCGGGCTGGGGCTTAGATCCGTAGCCGGAGGAGCCGTAGGATTGCTGCTGCTCGTGCTGGGGGCGGTAGCCGGAGGAGGCGTAGGACGGCTGCTGCTGCTGCTCGTGCTGGGGGCGAAGCCGTAGGCGGGCTGCGGCTTGGAGTGGTGGGCGTAGGGGGAGGGCTCGTCGGCGGAGTAGTGCGGGGCGTCGTAGGAGGTGGAGGGAGCGGAGCAAGGGTAGCAGGTCTCGTCGGAGGGCGGAGCGGGCGGCCGAAGGTGATGAAGAGGTCGTAGCCGCCGCCGTACGGCGTGGGGTCGTACTCGTCGAAGTCGTCGGCTCGTCGCGTGGTCCATGGCGCCGCCGCCGCCGCGGTAGTACCCGGTCGCCATGGCTGCGGTGGCGGTGGTGGTCGGAGATCTGTGTGCTAGTGAGCGAGGCGTGGGGATGGAGAGAGCGGAGTTTGGACTTTGGGAAGAAGAAGGGGGGATCGGATCACGCGGTGATTTGCGCGTCGGGGCGTGGGGGGGAGACGTGGGCACGTGGTGCGGCGGCGTGGATGGACGGTGGGCCGGTGGTGGCTTCGGGAGGAGGGACGGGCCTACGCTGGCGACGGCAAGGGGAAATCAGGAAATGTAGGACAGAGAGGGTTGCCACTCGCCAGGTTCGGTTGATTGACTACTGCTACATCAGTGCTCCTTCGTCTCATAATATAAGGGATTTTAAGTTTTCCTTTCAACGTTTGACCACTCATTTTTATTTAAAAAATTTTAAAATTATTTTTATTTATTTTATTTATGACTAAGCACAACTTTTCCTTTTTTATATTTGCAAAAAAATTGAATAAGACGAGTGGTCAAACGTTGCAAGCAAAAACTCAAAATCCCTTATATTGTGGGACAGAGGGAGTAGTTGACTTGAACAATTTTTTTTCATGTTCAATTGCTTGGTTCGGAGCCTATTGTTGCCTTACCAACATTTTAATATTATTAAAAAATTTTGGCAAGTTTTAGCACTAGATTTGATAGTACGAGTGAAAGTTGGTAGCAAACCAAACATTCATTTGAAAATATTGAAGTTGTCAAAATTGTAGTAGGAAAAAGAATAACCTCAATTCAAGTAAGCCCTTAAATTTTAATACTTTCTCCGTACCGAAATGTACACATTTTTTTGATAGGCACGGGTATTAAGAAATTAGGTAAAAACTGATTTGAGAAATATTGTGATTGGTTGAGAAGAGAAAGTAAGCGAAGAAATTAAATAGAGAATGGTTGTGATTAGTTGATAGAAGAGGTTACTCCCTCCGTCCCAAAATAAATTAACCTCATACAAGGATGTGTCACATCCTGGTACGAGGTTAGCTTATTTTTAGGACCGAGGGAGTAGGTGAAGAAATACATTCATTTTCGGACAAAGTATTGTGCTAGAAATAGCTGTATTTTAAGACGGAGGTGGTAACCAACTTAATATCGCAACCTTATTTATCTTTACTAAAATTTGGTAATCCCTAAAACATTTACACAAAAAAAATCCACCAATTTTTTAAGTAAGGTGTCCAACGAAATAGGCTCTTTACATCTTGACGCTGCAAACTGCAAAGAGAAAAGTAGCATTGCCAACAATTACCAAACTTTTGCAAAAGAAAAAATAAAAATGGCATTGCCAACCTTATCAATTGCCTTTTTTTTCCTTTACCAACAAATAGGGAGGTTTAATTTCTCAATGAACTGGACATGCTTGTAGTTTTTCTCTCTAGAGATCACCTAACATGATACCAATCAACGCAACCCATACCTCTAATTTTTGTTTCTATTGAATAGATAGAGGTTGCAACGTTCCCGATAAGGTTAAATATCAAGCTAGCTTGGCTTGGGTCGACTCGCTCTAGCTTGTTAGGATATGAATTGGCTTGGCTTGGCTTGACTTGTTTGCTAGCTCGTTAAGCTTACGAGCCAACATATTCAAACCAACATTAATTCGAGTTTACAATTGTTCGCACGCAATATAAGTATCAAACCAACATACAAATTAGTAAATGTGTCATTAGCACCATACTTCTATACAATCAACCAACACATAGAAAAACAAGTCTAAATATTCAGGTCTATGATCGAGCGAAGCAGCACAAGACATCGAGTGGATGGAGAGAATGGATTGAGTTGAGACTCGAGAAGACCACATGCCACGGGTGCGGATAACATATACGCTTTGTTTTTTTTTTTTTGGTTATAGATAGACCTTTGGTGCGTTCGGGAAGAGGGGTTGTGACCCGGCCCCCTCCTCCCCGGCATGCAAAACGAAGCATGTATTATCGCATGATTAATTAAGTATTAACTATTTTTTTGAAAAATAGATTAATATGAATTTTTAAAACAACTTTCGTATAGAATTCTTTTGCAAAAAATACGTCTTTAACAGTTTGAAAAGCGTACGCGCGGAAAACGAGAGAGGTAAATTGGAAAAACTGGGAGAAGAACACAGCAATTGTTGAGCTGCTGTTGGATTGCTGGCCCGCTTCTTGCTTTGGCTCATTTAGCTTATGAGCAACTCACAAGCCAGCTCAAGCTGGCTTGCTATACATAACGAGTTAGGGCCCGTTTAGTTCCCAAAAAGTTTTTCCCAAAAACATCACATCGAATCTTTGGACATATGCATAGAATATTAAATATAAATAAAAAGAAAAACTAATTGCACAGTTATGGGGGAAATAGCGAGACGAATCTTTTGAGTCTAATTAGTCCGTGATTAGCCATAAGTGCTACAGTAACCCGCATGTACTAATGACGGCTTAATTAGGCTCAAAAGATTCGTCTCGCGGTTTCTCGGCGAGTTCTGAAATTAGTTTTTTCATTCGTGTCCGAAAACCGCTTCCGACATCCGGTCAAACGTCCGATGTGACACCCAAGAATTTTCTTTTCCCCAACTAAACACACCCTTAATAATCTTAACTCAAGCTCGTCCATAAATCCAAACGAGCCAAACAAGCTAGCGAGTTTTGAAGAATGTCTAACCCTATTTTCATAGGGAACTGCAACTCTTAGACTAACATTTTATTTTTATTTTGGGGCAATTTCGTTTTTGCCCCCACTTTGATCTCTAATATTAGTTTTGCCCCTACTTTTTAGGGTTTTCGTTTTTGCCCCTGTTTTTTTAAACGAAACTAAGCTTTGCCCCTACTTTGGATGGAGATGTTAACGGCGTTAAATCTTTGACGAAAAGACATCCATACCCTCAATGTGTTGTTGCACATTTTCCCCTATTTTGTTCATTAGTTCTGTTTGCATCTTGCAATTTTCGTAAACCAATTTGTTTCAAAATTTGACATACAAATGTGATAAATCTGGACAAATATTGAACAAAAAATGACAAAATTTGGAAAAAAAAAATCATATTCTACAAGTCACTGCCTCCTTCTCTCCACCTCCTGGCCGGGCTGGCGAGCCGCCGCCGCCGTCACCCCTGGCCGGGGCCGCCGCCGCGCGCCGTCTCTCTCCAAGCCGAGTCGCCACCCACTCCTCCCTGTATTGAGCCACCGCCGTCGCCCCATGGCCGGGCCGCCACGTCGCCTCCTCCCCACATCGAGTCGCCACCACGCATCCTCCCAGCGTCGAGCGCCGCCGCCGCCGTCGTCGCCTACCCCTCTCCCTACCGTCGCCTAGCCCCCTCCCCCCACCCGCCGCCTACCCCTCTCCCCGCCGCTGCCTCCTGCTCGCCGGCAGGAGGGGCTGCGCCTGGCCGCCGCCGCCAGCCGCTCACCACCTCACCCGCGCCGCCCTCTCCCCGCCGCCTGGCGGCGCGTCGCCTCCTGCTTGCGCTGGGAGGAGCTGCGCCTGGCCGCCGCCGCCCGCTCGCCGCCGCCTGTGCCGCCGGCTAGGTCTCAGTTTGACCGTGTGCAGTGAGAGGAGAGGAGAGGAGAGATGAGTTTTAACTCTTTCACAGGGGTAGAATGGTAAATCACTAATTTGAAAAATATTTATTTCCTTTATTTCTCTATTTTTTTATTGCCATAAACTTGGTCCCACTAACTTCCATCCAAATCAGGGGTAAACGTCGATTTCAGTTCAAAAAAGTGGGGGCAAAAACGAAAACCCTAGAAAGTAGGGGCAAAATCAATATTAGAGATCAAAATGAGGGCAAAAACGAAATTGTCCCTTTTATTTTTGTTTGGAAATACTGCTTGAAAGATACAGAAATCATTGGGTGGAACCCATCTAGGTGAACTGCAGCACTTATCAATTCAGTACAACTAGGTTTACTACTAGCTCCGGGCAAAAGTCGTCCAAATGACAAGTGATTTGGACAGAGAAACAGCGAATGCAAACGTATTTCAGTATTTCAGAACAACAAAACAAACCCTGCAGAATGCGATTAACGTATTACAGCTAAAATGTTTGAGGAAGCAAACACCACACTGTAAATTTGGGCATGACGAAGTAGCAAACAATCGTGATAAGCTTCCAGACCTCGACTGTCACAAATTATGATAAGTAGATGACAAAGAAAGAGTTCGGGAAATTGTTCAATTGCTCTTTCCCATGTAGTACTTTTTATTCTTTCAATTTGAGAAAACGCAACAGCAAACAGCAGAAGGCTGTAGTTTCGATTATTGTTCTACTCTGTATGGGATATATAGTTGTACACCAAGAAATATGTGAATCCGGATCAGGTGCAGTCGCTGCTGGGACTGCAACTTAGGCAGTACCAGTTTTCATCAACAGATGCAAATGGAAAGGTCCAGATCAGTGAGGCATACTGTTCATAGCACTGTAGCAAACACTGTATCACAGAATATTGTTTGTACGGTCACTGTATCACTAGATCTGAGCCATTGATCACTGAAATGGACGGCTGAAATTGCTTGCAGTTCTTAAGTTGCAGTCACAGCTATAACTGCACCTGATCTGAATCCGAAATATGGAAATGAGATTCAATATTGTTCCAGTAAAGAATGATGGTTAGGTACAAAAAGGGGTTTTTCTCCTGCAATCTAATTGTCAGTTCCGACGAATTTGTCAGAATGTGATATACACAGGGGCCCTGCCAGAGGGCTTCTTCAAGCTTGCTGATTAAGATGACTGACCTTTTGTGTTGAACAACAATACAATTGATTGGGCCTTACACATTAATACTCAACCTTTGGGAACCAAAGAAATGACAAGGAAGAAAAAAAAATGTACAGTAGTTTTGCACAAATTTTCCTTTTCCCTCCTTTACCTTTTCTTTTGCTTGATGGATTGGCTGCTTTTCTAAGCTCGGCATTTCTTTGCCTGTGGAAAATTTACAGTGTATTCGGACGGGTGGACAAAAACAGAACTTCACCTTTTTCACCTTAGCCATGCATTTGATGTTGCTATACAAAATAATGGTATAGTTACAGGTGGGCAGTTACTGGAAGGCATGAAAGACCAAGGCACCTTGTTTTAACGTTGTCGCCTGGTGTTGACCTCCATTTTCTTAGCCATCTGCTCGTTGCACTCGCTGCCTTTGGGGTTGATTGGCAGGCGTGTTTTTCAATAATGGTTTTAAGGAAGACATGATCTCTGAAAATGATGGACGCATCTTTGGGTCTCTGCAGCAACAGAAAAACAAAATGGAGTTAAGATAGTGGCAGAGGCAGACAAGAGGAAGGCATCAATTCAATTTATTGAGAAGTTCATCAAGAAACCAATAAATCTATCCATTTTGTTTAGATGAGTTGCATGTCACTATATGTGGAGAAGAATATCTTTTATCCCTCCACATATAGTGGCATACAACTCATCTAAACATACTCCAATTTTGTATACAAAACACATATCAAATTCATGGTAGTTAAGTTTGCTTCGCTTGTTCATACTAGTTGGAATAAGATAGTAAATTTGTCAACTAAAAGAAAGTAAGTTTCATACCGTTAATTCTTGTATGAATATGCACATGAAAACTAAAAGACTGTAATAATATGAAAATATACTTTACGTGACAAATGTAATGGTATCAGTTTACATGATCAATCTTAACAGACTTTGATATGCAGTTGTTAAAGAAGTTTGACTGCATGGATTTTATAATGTCATAAGTTTATGAACAGTAGTAGCATATTTATACAAAGAATGCTCTACATATTCAGAAAACAGTCACTGCAGCCCAGCAAATCAAAGCATACTCACGTTTGCCAGCATCTCCTTATTATCTCTGCTATGGTGGGATCCACATGAGCTGGAATATCAAGGCGACGTTGCTGAAAACCAACAGCTCCAACAACTTGCATGGGGTTCATACCTTCCCATGGCTGAAGTAGTGTGAAAAGTTCCCATAATATAACCCCGTAGCTGAAAACATCACATCTGCAAAAATGCAAATATATTTGGCAAATGCAAGCTGACTAAACTAAAGAAAAGATAAATCATAAAAACATGAGAAACCTACTTCTCATCAGATGGTTCGTTTCGAAGTACTTCTGGTGCCATCCACTCTGCCTGTATGTCATGCAGGTAATCAGTAACCTCTAGAAACAGCTTTGTGAAGTCAATTAATTACACATTCCTATCCATAGCTTACAAAAGAGCACCCAGAGGCAAGACCAGTGATGTTCAATGCTAAAAAGCACAATGTTAAACCAATCACAGCAAATACATGGATAGATCAAATCAGGAACCAGCTAAACTTTCCATGAATAAGACCATACTATGTCTATGGTGTCCGTATTGAATTACAGGTACTGATATTTCTTCATCAAACCATCCGATTGATCCATTTCATTTTATATACTGATATTTCTTCACTGAACCATCTGATGGAACCATTTCATTCTCATAACAACAGGAAAACAGATACAGTTTGTAGATTCAATTATGGCAATACAGAATAATCAAAAGATAAACCAAAGATGCAAGTTTGTAAAAGATGAGTATCAGAATAAATCACAATGAACCATGGATAAGCTTCTGGGCCTGAATGTCAACATTCTCCCAGTTCCCAACCCTTCTAGCTACTTGCACAAGTCCTCAAAAAGTAAAATCGATTCAGGATGCATTTGAATTATTTTCCTACAATCCTACTCAATGGTACTATATAAACATCTTACTATTCAATCTGTTTTTTGGCACACACAATTATAGCATATTTTGGTCCTAGATACATGCCATGCTACATTTTCAAGATGAACTCCAATCCTTTTAATGATAGTTTCCAGTTCCAATACCATTTACTACTCTATAAGAGTTGATTCTAACAGCAACAATTAGCATCACTAACAACGGCAGGGTGGTCTTATCTATATTTACCTTATTGTTTGTCGTGTAAAACACTAAACCTCTATTTGAGAATGGGAGAGTATAACTATATCAAAAGTCAATTAAATACTAAGCAAAAACTACAGATAAGCTGCACATATATTTTTTTTTTGTTAAAATAAGAGTTTCTTAATCCCATAACAGCTGGAAAATATTTAATTAAAAAAATATAAGCAGCTTACTGTGCCAGCCGTGGATCTCGAGGAAAGGAAGGTACTATTCTTCATACGTGATAAACCAAAATCACAAACCTAAATAATAAAAGAAGCAAATGGTTATAAGTGCCAAACATCCAATGCATATTACTGATGAGGCAACCTGTTTCTTACCTTCACAACCCAATTCTTGTCAACAAGAAGGTTTGGAGATTTCAAATCTCGGTGCACTACAACAGGGGAGCAATTGTGCAAATAATTCATACCACGAGCCTGAGGCAAGAAGAAAGGAAGTAAGAAACAAATTTAGCTTGAAATTCTCCATCTAAGTGGATCAGGATAGGAAATCTTTAGGCATACCACATCAAGTGCCATTCTTAGACGTCTTCTTTCATCCAACTGGTTGTTGGGTCGATGAATCAATCGAAACAAACTACCTCTACAATGTCAATATTAATACATTGTAGTTAGCAACTATGCTGGTTAGAACCCTACGACATAAAATATTAGAACCATGATGGTATTCAACTGAAAAATGCTTATTATTTTATATGCAACTGAACTTGCTGTCTCCGGTCATGCATTATGTATTGGTTTGCATGATGCTTGGCCATCATCTTCTATATTTGTTGCTAACTAACCAATGCAAATTTGCTGACCCAGGGACAAAGCTCTCCATCTTCTAAAATCACATGATGTCCAAAAGAATCCAAAATATACATGGCGTAGACATAAAGTCATGAATACATGCAAAATTTCAATGTCCAATCTTTACATATGTAAACAATAAAAGAAAAGGAACTGCTAAAGAAATTTGCCATGTGTATAAAACTATTACTTGTATTTCATCCCAGAATTTCTTTTAGAGTTTTTGAAAAAGTGTCACCCAATTCGTACATGCATTGTGTAACAAAAAAAAAAAAAAAAACTGGTTGTCCTATGGAAAACATCTCAATTTATGAAAATTTTGGAGCAGTGCATAGGGACAGAGGGATTTCCTATTACCTAAATTATTTGTTTCAGAATTCTGAACCGGTGACACCCACCACTAGCCCACAACAATATTTTTTTAATGTGTAATAAGTTTCCAAAAAGGAAATTAATGTAAACTACTTATCACTTTTGATAAAAGTCAGAAAATAATGCGAAAGTGAAATGTTAGTAGAATAATATTTAGTTAAGAGAGATAACAAAACCAGGATAAAAATAAGTGGTTACTATACTTGGTACTACTAATTAAGATGTTATAAATTGGAAAGAGAATTGCATGAACAGAGAAAAATGTACCTTGGAAGAAACTCGGTCACGATAGAAAGATTAGGTACACGAGTAACAGCACCCATAAATAGAACAACATTTGGATGACGCAATCTCTTCATTATTTGGAACTGCATATCAAGAAAGAGTGAAAAAAGCACGGACAAAATTTTGGAACATCTGCGTGATCATTGTAATGATGTAAGCATGTCATGTCAAACGCATAGTACAAAAAATCAGACTGGGCCAGCAGTTAAACCGGAAAAGACCGGAACCAACACCCTTGATGGCTTAGTTTGCTCTCAAGACCATCTCCGCAATTGAACTGGGATGAACCGGCTGAACCGGACAATGTCTCCTGTAAACCAGTGAACCAACAAAGGCCAGACGGTAGCTCATCATGCGCACCAGCAGAACTTGGGCTACTTTAAGGACCATATAGCGTAACTGATGTATCAAGGCCCATTTCTTTGGAATGTAAATCAGAAATTGGTGCGGAATGGGGATTGATCCCTGGTGGATTCAATGGAAGCTCCACTCCCACCTAGGCAGTTGAATGGTTGTGGCATAGAGGGAATGTTAAATCTAACTAATGTGTTTGGATTGCGGTGAAACCAGCAGCCTGCCAGTCAGACCGATGGACCAGTGAACCAAGTACTCTAACTGATTCAATGGCCGGTCCGACTTTTCGTACTATGGTCAAAGTAAAAGTCGTCAAACATTCAAACCATGTTGAGGGAGTTAAATAAGCACTTACAAATGGCCTCAGATGCCTTTATCTGTTCAACAACTAGACCAATTAATTGTCATAAACTAATATAATATTTGGCCTATTAGTCAGACCTTATCAGCTCAGGCAAATGGATATACAAAATATACACCACAAGAAAAATGAGCACAAAACCTTAGCTGAATGGAATATATGTAAATTTTGCATCTAATATGATTCGTTTCATTGAACCAAAATGATTGCCTCGTTTATGTCACAAAACAAAACATGCTGGGATGCAGTATCAACGCTAAGTTTTTTTTCTTTTTTTGCAGTCATAAATTTGGATTGCAGACAGTTACCTCAGTTCTAAATTCATCCAGAGCATCGCTTGATATATCTTGCTGCAAGAATTTCTTCACTGCGACTTCCTACACAGAGGGGCAAGTAGGTAAGGCACAAAATGCATAACAAATAAAGGATAATGAATATCACTCTCGAGCTGCTCGAACATAGAGGGAAACAAAGGAAGGTGCTCAAGCTAATCTAATCAAGCAGTTCCTTGGCACATTTATTTTAATATTATTCAACTTTAAGTTGTCAAAAAAAAAACAAAGTGTCCCAGGTATTTTCAGCTTGTGGAATACAAAGTCAAAAGAAATATTTCTCTAAAATGAATGGAGTGTCTTTTTTTGTGAAGAAATACTAGCGACTACTAGATTACTTAGAAGCACACACATAAGATGAAAACTAACGCTGGCTGGCAAAACCAGGTTACATAGTGTCCATGGTGGCACCACGGAACCACACTCAAAACTGGCCAAAGTGGGTGGAGCCATCCAATTAGGGGGTTGATTAAAATGATTGAAAGTTTAGTGTGTTAAGTGGACACTAATGATACTGATTAAAATGGAATTTTCCATTTATGATTTATTAAGGGATATGATATAATCCCCCCAATTACAATTAGGTGTGCTGGTGCAACCTGTAGAAACAGTTGTTGTGTCCTAGTATGCGACCAACCAGAAACTATAATGTAAAGATATCCAAGCTTTTTGCTATATTGACAAGGCTAGAACTTAAAAAAGACACAGGTTAATGAGGTTAGTTGATCCTCACATGATATGTTGACTATGCTATAACAAGAACTTAATGTCTTGATTGCACACGGATTCATTAGAACAAAAGTTTGCTTTCATTATTTCAACTTGGTGATAATTTAGAAATATGGTATTGCGGTGAGCCATATCAGGTGAAAAACTTACTGTTCCATGCCATTCCCCTTTGTACACCTCTCCAAAGGATCCTGATGCACAGAAAAAGGAGGAAGTTGAAACAAGATGGAAGATATGATACAAGTATACAACATTATTGTATGCGGCTTTTATTCAATTTAATGGGGAGGTAATGCTCATGAATGGGAAAATTAGCTGAGTAATCCTGCAGATAGTCAAAACATAGTAGGGGAGCTATGAACAAAATGAATTTAAAGAAACCAAGAGAAGTGTACCTAGCCCAACACGTTCTCCCAGAGTGATCTCTTCCCATTGGATTTCAAACTCTGCAACACCATCTAGGGCAATATCAGATCTTGAGCTTTCAGTCCCAACCGACTTGTCAGAGACTCTTTCAGCTTCCTGAGGTACTTCAACCAAATCTTTTTCTTTCTCGGGAACACTAGTTTGTCCATGATCAATTTCAAGCTGATTATCCCAGAAGTCATATCTACCCTTCGGGATCAATTCATTTGCCCCTGAAGAACTTGGCAAACTAAGCAATTGACAACCAGGTTCCAAGTATTCGTACTGCTTGTTAACAGCAGCAGTTGTAGCCACAACTGCAGCAGCAGTCGCCGCAGCAGCAACAGGCACGTCGAGTTTGATATCACTGTTAGATTTAGCTGCAGCGACAACCATTGAGGATGCAACCACTGCAGCGGTTGCAACAGCAGCTGCTGCAACAGGCATTTGTTTTATAAGTTGTAGTGGATCCTCCTGGGGAGGTGCAGATGGTTCATACATATGTGAACTACCAGTACTGTTCCGGGAATCTGAGGGATGGTAGGTACCCAGCCCCTGGATAGGTTTAAGATCCAGAGGAATCCGATAAGGAACAGCCTTTGTTTGGAGTTCATGTCCAGGGGGATGTGGCACCGAAGGACCATGACAAAAATCAGCGTTTGTTGTAGATTCAAGCTCATTCATCCTCTTTATCATTTCATCTTTAGTTTGAAACAGAGATGTGTCATACACAATAAGGTCTTTAGGTTGTTCCCTTGATTCTTCTGAAAACAAATCAGGTGGTGGGACAACTCCATTTTCAAGTAAGACAGCATGGATCCTCTCAGCTATCTGGGGGTTTTCTTTTGCAGCACTAATCATATATTCTGAGACATCTTTCACTTTCATCCTTCGTACTGCTGGAGCACCACCCACCTCAGAAGATGAAGGAGAACTTGATGACGAATTATTCGCTGCAGAGGACTTATCTTTGCTCTGTGTACTCATGGTATGGTCTGTATTTCTAGATTCATGAATAACAGGCAAATTTTCACTTGTGCTTGTGCTAATTGATAGTTCCCCAAATGAACCAGATACCGCTGATCCCTGGCTGCCAGTCTGGCCAGTTGTTATGCCATAAGGATCAGAATGCCCAAAATTGCTGGGTGTGGATACTTTTTCAAGTGACTCATTCTCAAAAGAACCATACATAGAACTTGAGACTTCACTAAAGGAAGACCCCAACTGAGTGTTACAGTCATCTTTGTTAACATGGTGACTATCTGCAAATAAACTATCTTCAAATTCTCTACCCAAGCCCGCACCGTCTGAAGGTATAAGAGTACCTGGATCTGACATGAGATCAACAATGTACTCCCTGCAATAATATAATACAGTGCAGGCAGCATTACAAGAAGTTTTTCCATACTTACCATTTAGATTGTTAACAAACATGTGAGGAGGAAAACTAGATGGCCAGACACAACTATACTAAGCAAGTAAGCATTAATATCACTTTTATCCAAGTATAAAAGTCCTAGTTTCTGTTGTCAAGGAATTAGTAAATACCTTCCATCATTAACTTTCACAATGCTCTAGATGTCCAGATACAATTATGCTAAGCAAGTAAACACTAATAACATCCAAGTCTAAAAGCCCTAGTTTATATTTTCAAGGAATTAGTAAGTACCTTCCATCATTAAATTTCACAATGCTCAAAGCTCCATCATCCGATCCAGTGTACTGTCTTCCTTTAACTAGTCGACAAGGAACAGCGAGGCTGTCGGCCAAAACCTAGATGCAAGTTTGCAAATGTAGATATTAGCATTTACACATCTCCAAGCCACAAAACCTTTAATGAAGTGATGCTTATGCATTAAATCCACTATGTCATGAATCCGGTACAAGGACTAAAAGTCTAGAACAAGAATGAAGCCAGGTCTTGTGCTACTGATAGAACGAGAACAAGAATGTGCCATGTCATATTGTGCACTGAACAGAAATTTGATAACAATAGAGCAGATATTGCATTTGAAAATTAATGGACGTCAATATCTGCTATCTAAAAAACATCATAATTAGAAAAGGAAATGATGGCTTAGATGGATGGCCGAAATCCAATAGTCACTAACCTTAAAAAGCAGTGCACGGTGACGAGCCAGACCAATTGTTAACTCACCGAGAGGCATAACAGCACTTCTTATACTAGCTCTCAGAGAACTGCTCACATTCTGGTACTTGGACAAAATGCTTTCTGGATCAATGACTGGTCCACCCATGTAGTCGGAAACTAAAGTAGCTAGTCTCTGGACCAGGTTGTGCCCAACAAACTCTGGAGTTTTCGAGCGAACTTCCACAGCCATGATGAGTGCCTTCTGCTCAAGTTGTGCAAGTTTGGTGTCTTGTGCTCTGTTGACCAATACGGCTTCTGTTTTGGATGCATGTGAAAATGGCTGTTGATGCAGTTCCGTCAAGGAGGGTATGGTTGGCAATGTGGGCTCGTCCCCAATGACAAAAATGTCATAGAAACCATCCAAGATTTTGTCGTCGTAGCTAAGGGCACTGAAACTCTGTGAAGCACGAACAAATCTACCATATGAGGCAAGTACGAAAATGGTAAGAGTCACAAATAAGTAGGGCAATATTCACTTGTGAACAATTTATACTGAAAAGAAAGCATCTAAGTTGGTCATTTGAGGACTACAAGCTGAGTGTTCATTTGCCTCATTATCGTTAGACAGTACCATCCACAAAAAGAAAGGCAGCTTGATCAGCCATTATTCTGATAAGTGATAACACCTCAACAAAGGACCAAGGACCACCACAAAAGTTCATAGACTGCTTGTTTTGCTCCAAAAGTGCTAATAGTCTGAATGCTAATAGCTGCTTAATCCACGGGGTGCTATTTCTCACTAACATCATTGCAGATAAACCAAATGGCCAAAATGAGTATGTATAGGTTACATAACTACCACAAGTTCGGCCACCCCTTTCATGACTGAACAACAGTTATCAGACTGTAGATGAACATACCATGATCAACCCATCTCATGACAGCTATTTCATCAACAAAAACACCATCCTTCCCATTTTGTTACCACTAATAACTAATCGAATGGTTTGTATTTGAACGTCTAAGTTTACTCAACAAAGCAAGAGCGAGATCCCATCGCAGTAAACAATGCGAACAGCGTGCGACGCGAGGAGCAAAAACCAAAAAGATTAGGATCGAGCAGGAGGGATGAGACGGTGAGAGTACCCAGTAGCGGAAGGCGACGACCTCGGCGGGGGAGCTCTGGAGCGGGCAGGAGCCGAGACTGATCTGCTTGGCTACCTCGATCTGCGTCGCCTCGGGATCCTCCCGCGCGCTCATCTCCAGCGCGAGCTGCATGTGGTACTCCTCCAGCTCCGCCTCCTGCTTCTCCTTCTCCATCTCCCTCTTCCTCACCGACTCCTCCCGCGACTCCCTCCTCGCCTTCTCCTCCTCCTCCTCGACCTCCAGCCTCCTCACCTCCACCGACGACGCCAACGCCGCCGCCTCCGCCTCCACCACCGCGTCCGCCGCAAACGGCGGCGATGGCGATGGCGATGGCGACGGCTGCGTCTGCGGCCGCCCGGTCACGGAGCTAAGCCAGCTCGAGATCCCAGAACCGTGCTTATGCTCGTGCTGCGCTCCACCACCACCGCCACCTCCACCGCCTCCGCCGCCCTTTTTGGAGACCGGCGGAGGAGGCGCGAGCGACGAGGCGCCATCGCCGGCCGAGTCGCCGATGTGGAGCTTCCGGAGGAAGTTCTTCATCCCGCTCCCGCCACCGTCTCCGCCGCCGCCGCTACCGATGCTGGTGGTGGTGGGGCGGTGGATCCAACATGGCTTCGGATGCGGAGGCGAATGGAAGAGAAGAGAAGAGCACAGCGAGAGGAAGGAGGAGGAGTCGCAGTATTGACCTGCCTACGAGCAGTTCCAAGCCGCATTAATTTAATTTAATCCGGTTTTTATTATTATTGCTTCGCTGCAACTGGCTGGCTGGCTGTTTGCTTGCGGCTGCGCTATACTCTAGTCGCCCGAATTCTCTCCTCCCGCTCGTAAATCCGATTAAAAAATCAAATTAAGTTCGCTTAAATTTCAATTAAAATGGCGCTTGGGTGTGATTAGCGAACACTTCTTCTAAATTTAATAAAGAAAGAAAGGTCCCGTTGGTGCGGGAGATGGACCTGCTAGTACTGACATGTGGGGCCAGATAAGGTATGGGCCCACATGGCAGCGGGATGGCGCACTGCTGCTTGGGAAACTTGTCGCGGGGGACATGCAAGAAAAGGGCGCCCCGGATAGCGAACGCGGCGGGGTATACTCGGGCCCCGCATTGCGTTCACGGTGGAAATCTAGAAAACCATCTGCTCTGTCACTGACGTCCGGGACCCACACGGGGTGGACGTCACCGGCCGGTGGGGCCCACCGCTTCCGCCCGCTCTCGCCGTCGGGCGAGAGGCTGCGGCGCGCGCTGCGCGCGGGGGAGGCAAGTTGGCTGGTGGGGCCCACCTCGTCCTCCTCCTCGTAAACCGGCCGCGCCCACTACCACCACCTCCTCCACTACCATGTGGGTCCCACGACCCCTCTGGGCCCACGTGACATTGAGCTCGCCGCCGCCGTGTGCGTGGGGGTACAGCTCTGCCACTAGCAGGTGGGGCCCACAGTACTACTGTACTGCCAGGCACCAGGGTTGGGTCGCTCGTTTTTTTTTTTCCCGGTGGGAATTCCGCTTTTAATCGTACGCTACTACTATTACGCGATTGCCCTTTTTTTTTTCCTTTTCCTTATGATGAATTCGCAATGCGAAGTTGCGATTTGGCCATCGCGATGGGTTGAACGCGGCAACGCGCCCCGGCCCCCGTGCACGTGGCCCTCGATGCCATGTTGGTACTAAAAGATTCTCCGTCCTAGGCTAATCTCGTCTCTCGTCTTTTTCCCTTTTTGTAACAGGAAGGCTAATCTCGTCATCTTTCGTCTACTACGTATTATCATGATGCAATGCCAAATATAATGCACACACATAAAAAAATTACATGTTTCAGGTATTTCAGTGAAATACACTTTCAAGGTGGTAGCTAGAGACTAATCAACAAATGAGTATGCCCAGCAATAAATTATGTTTTCCTTAGCACCAAGAAAGTGTTTTTTTTTCTAAAAATATGTATGTACTAGCAAAAGTGTCCGTGCGTTGCACCGGGTGATTACGGAGTGTGTATATTGACCAAAAGTGTTGTTTGGTTTAGCAAAAGTGCCCGTGTGTTGCGATGGGAAGCGTACAGATCAGAAAAATATGCAATTAATTAAAATACAAATCCGCTGAAATATTTGGTATTTTTAAGTAGGTATGTGTATAATTAAATAAATTTACAAGTAAAGCAAGTGGGAGAAATAAAATGACATGGTCAAATTTATTTTTTTTAAATTCTCCATGATTAGTTACGCTCTTTGAAATTATATTGGAATTTTCAGAGCTTAATTGCAAATTTTATTAATACAAACATCATTTAACAATTATTTAATTGAAAAAAGAAAGAAAATACTTCCTTTTAGGTTTGCTTCGAAATAAACACATTCAATAACTTATAATTGTAATGTTTCTGAAAAAATGAGCACTAAAAATGAACTTATTCTCTTTTTTTCGGCCCGAGGGACCTAAAATAGACTTATTTCTGGCCCTTGCTGGTCGGCCCATGACCTTTTGCGCACGCGCGGGCGCACTTCCCCTCCTCAGGCCGCAACCTGGGCTTGGGCCGGAAAAGAGGCCTCACTCTCGATCCCTTTTGGGCCGATTTCGGCCCGGACGACACCGGCTGTCCGATCTCTAGGGTTTTGATCGGACAAGCCTGAGCGCCAATATCGAGGAAACAAACCCCTCCCTCTCCTCAGCCGCCGAAACCCTAGCCCATTTACCTCCCTCCCATCTTACTTCGCCGCCCTCCCTTCCGTGCCCCCGAGCGGCGGCGGCGACAGCGCCCCTCCTCCCCGCAAGCGCGCGCGCCCTCCCCCACCACCGACGGCGGCGGCGGGCGGCGCCCTCCCCCCGCGAGCGGCGATGGCGTCTCCCCCTCCACCGGGTGCGGCCGCGTCCTCCCCACCACCGGCAGCGCGGCGGCGTTCTCCCCCACCACCGGCGGCGCGGGGAGGCGTCGGCCCCTCCCCTTCGCCGGATCCAGCGGGAGGGAGCTCGGCTGCCTGGCTTCCCTACGATGCGGCGGTGGCGGCGGCGGCTCGACAGCGACCTCCCCTTTGATCTTTTTTTATATATATATTTGTGTGTATAATACTTCCTCTGATTTTATTTTATTTGTGTGATTGATAGAATTTCGATTGGGAATTTTTTTTTTGTGGGGGTGATGGAATTTCGACTGGGATTTGGGGGGAGGCGAGGGGGACGAAAAAATCACCGGACCTATGAGGTGACGACCGGAAAAATATGAATATTTATATCAGTTATAGATATGTAAGGGATACAATAAATGTTTTTTGTTGTGCCTAGATTTTGTCTTACGTTACTTTTAATTGTGGATTACCATGAGTGTTTGCTTCCTTCTTTTCCCGAGCGATAAGAAAAAAGATTTTTATTAATTAATGTGCACATTTGTTAAAATATATGTTGAGTTGTGATCCAAATTTATTGACACACGTATAAATGCCAACTTTGGACGGAGCGAAGCGGAGCCCCCACGGTATGAACCGTTATCCTTTTAGGGTTTTATCTTATATATAATTCTTGTAAGCCGCCGTTCGGCGTTGTAACCTCACCTCGATATAGCGAAAGTATTTGTTGGCTGACGCCCGTGTTTTTCCTCTTCTGTTTTAGGAGGGTTTTCCACGTTAAATTACATGTCTTCTGTAATTGATCTATTGTTATTTATCGTTTATTTGCCGATCGTTTTGTAACAATATATACTTATTTAAAAGTCTCCGATGGTGGCAGTAGTGAATCTGCCACCCCACTATTTTTTTCAGTTTTTTTATAGATTGGCTCATAATATTTTCTAATATTATGAAATAGTTCAACATTAGTTCAAGAGAATAACACATAAGCAAATAAGATAACAACTTACGTTAAGACATTTGTAAAAAAATTAGTATTTTACTATAATATATTAGTAATATTTTTTTTCTTATGTCCATAGCAAAGTATGTTTAAAAGAAACTTTTGCATATATATCATCCTAAAATTATATGGTTGTTTGAGCTAATCACATATGCATTGGATCCATGGTGGTTCAGCACGACAATGGTGTGGATGCTGCTAACCAGTAGCAACTCCAGCTCAGTGGAGAAGAAAGAGGAGAAGCTAGAGAGCTGAACAAGATTGGCTCAATGTGAAGCTGTTGAAAAGTTATCTGGTCAATAGTGAAAAGATTAACTTAACCCTAGTCCAATTTATGTAACTAAGGTAAAAATATGTGGCTTAGGTGTGTTTAGTTCATGCCAAAATTGAAAGTTTGATTGAAATTGAAACGATGTGACGGAAAAGTTGAAAGTTTGTGTGTGTAGGAAAGTTTTGATGTGATGAAAAAATTGTAAGTTTGAAGAAAAAATTTGGAACTAAACTCGGCCTTAATATGAAATTTACTCCGATTCTTTTGTAAACTCGCAATCGAGCACTAATATACATACTCTGAGCTAGTTTGATGCATGCTATGCTTAATTAAAAGTGCAGACAAAACTGGGAAGCTTCCTGCCGAGCCTCGTTAAGCCACCCTAGCTTGGCAGCCTAGGAGAGATCGAAACAACATGGCACGTTGATAATAGGACAAATGGCTGATCTTGCAGGACAAAAGTATTACTGGATTGTTGTCATTTTTTTCAAGGGGATATAATATTGATAGCACGTCAGCACCAAGTAAAATACATGTGCTAACCTTGTTGTTGTTAACAGAATGAATACTGGGAGCGTCGTCCATTTACTAAAATATCAAGAATGTAGAAATTGATATTTTTTAAGATGGAATTGTTGTGTTGTGAACTTGTGATGCATCCAGTCTACCATGTGCATATGCATGATTTGTTGTAATATGAGGGGGTTGGTTTTTTTTTTTGGAACGGTCCTTTGTCCAAATTCGTTGCACTAGGAGGGGGTTGACTTTTTTTTAAGGACGGAGGAAGTAGATGATAGTGATATGTGGTGAACTTTCTTGTGTTCTTTTTTTCTTTCTGATGAAAAACTTTTTTGTGTTGGTCCGGCAAAAAAACTTTTGTATGCCCTTCTATATTTAAAGCTTCTTTTTGTTTCTTTAAATTGAATAGGTGGATTAAAAGTATAAAGGGCAATTGTATAGTGTGAAAATAATAGTAAGCAAAGTCATATAATATGTATATGAGAAAACCCTTTTTCAATTAAACCTGAAATTGCCCGATCCCTTCTACCCCAAATTTTGGTTTAGATCTCTTCCATACTCTCTCGGTTAGTTAAATGTTAAATTCTTATAAAAAAAGTTAATTTTACCCTTTGGTGTGAAGAAACATATAAAGTATAAATTTGTTATATGAGATTTTTATATTTTGTGAGTTTGTTCTGTGCACTATTATTTATGACAACATTAATTTTTAGACTGACATAAAAATTTAATGTTTGTTTTTAGTTACTAAAAATTGTATATGTAGCATATTTTTTATAGTACAACATATTTATGGTATAAGACAAATCTATTTATATGCTACATAAAACAATATTTAATAATTACTAATAAATAAATATTAATTTTTATGTCATGTCTAAAAATAAATTTTGTCATAAATAATATCTCGCATAACAAACAATAGTATGATATAACAAAATTTTACACTCTAGCAATATACTCCATAAATTTATATATTTCTTCATACCAAAGGGCAAATAGACCTTTTTATATGAATTTAACAATCAACTCACATTCAACTAATGAAAAGAGTATGAAAGGGACCCAAAATTTGAAGATATATAAAGAAATGAGCAAAACTCGAAGACATAAAATGCATTAGGTAAATTTTAAAGGTACATTAGGGAATTTTCTCATATATGGATAACCTTGTAGAATAATTGAAATTGGCGACGAGTATGCAGGAGTGGAAGGATACATCGGTGTGGTATGGGTTTAAACTAAATTATTTATAGCGTATGGGTTTAAACGCTAATTACTCCATCTTAAAACATAACTATCTTTAGAGTGTTTTCTGGAGATTGAAGAGAGAGATGTAAAAAGACCTAAATTATCCTTCAGAATTGTTTCGGTTGATGGGAGGTGGGTGGGGATTGTAGAGAACTAGAGATGAATGGTATTCTGGACATTTCAGTAACGTATTTCACCACTACAAACATCCCTTGTATATTCTATGAGTAACTATAGGACAAAATTTTAGTGTTAAAATAATTTTATTTAGGATGGAGAGAGTTGAAAAGTATAATTGTGTAGCTGTAACTTTACTGTAAGGGGAAATTACAAATATACCACTATTTTCAATCTCTAACTCGAAATAGCCATTAACAAAACATGAACTGCAAATTTACCACTGGTTTTGATTTGTGTTGCTTCCGTTTGCCACTACCGTTTGTTTTCGTGCAAATAAGAGGACGAAAATAATTTGTAAAAGAGAAATAAACATGATAAGACCGTTTTGCCCTTAACCAAAGTTGATCCCCTTGCTGCTCATCTCTCATGATCTTTGCTCTTCACTCCACCGTGAGGAATGGGGGCCCCTCTCTCTCTCTCTCTCTCTTTCTCTCTAAGGACCCTAATCCCAAATACCCTCATCACTTCCTCCAAATCAACCTAAAAATCGATCGCACTGAAGTAGGAAATGACAATGGAGGAGCTCGTGGAGATGGATTTTGGCGAGTAACGGCTGTGGCTGGGGGCAGCACGGGCGTCAGGTGGCAGGAAAGTGCCGGGGCAATGGCCTGGGGCCGGCAGCGGCAGGGGGCAGCGACGACGACGAGGGAGCAGCAGGTGGTAACTGCTGCAACGGTTAGGTGGCGGCAACAGCAACAGCACGGGAGGCGGCAACAGGAGCAGCATGAAAAATATGGAGAGGCATCCTGCACCAGCATGCATCAGGGCATCGATCCTTCTCCTATTTTTCAGAAAATCCGTCACCTAACGTTGATTGTCTAAACTGTCAATCCAATGACAGGTATGTTGGGTTTTGACCCATTTTTATGGCAAATATGCAATTACAATTCTTACAATAAAATTCACAATATCGGTTCAAACCAATAGTAAATATGTAATTGGCTGTTACCGTAAGCACGTTTTCGTCATTTGTGTAGCACACGTACACATTACAACTACACCATGGTGGTGGTGTATGTGTGCAGTAATCGTAGTTGGTTAAATTATTTCGTTTGCACAAATGCGTCGAAGGTTGATGCGGCTTATTTCTTACCCTTCAAAGCGGATGCAATGATTTAGTTTGCACACGTAATTACAAAAGATAGTGTTTTTTGTAATTCTCATCCTCCAGTGATTTGGTGGAAGCTTTGTCCTTTAGTTGAAAAATAAATAAATTAAACGTAGTAGATGCAATTTTTTCAATCTTCCGGCTGTTTTCCCCGTTATCATGAAGCACGTTAGCTCATAAAGTTATCGCTTTCGTCATAATCAAGCGCATTTTTAATATATTTTTTATCAGCAATTCCAACCTAACTATATATCAAATTTGAGGCGATTCCATCATCTTCCCGTCATTTTCAGATTTATCCACGAGAGGAAACAAGAAACGAACACGTCATGTGGTGCGTATGCGCCACCCATGCACACAACTAACGCAAGAAAAAAGAAAAAGAGAAAAAAGAGAGAGAGAAAAAAGAACCCCTGACTAAGCCCAGTTCGATTCGTCTAGAAACCATACGATTCAGCCAAAAAGGATGGAGTCTGGTTTTTAAAATTGAAATCGCATCACTTTCGTGGAGTATACTAGTACTATATAGTGGGGAAGTGGGAAATGGTCCAGCGACCAACTAGTTTAATCAGTTTGTGCGCAGGGCATGCATCCACTGCGAAAATGAAATGTGTGTCAATTTCCAAGTAGCAAACTGTTACTATGACTGCTATTGCTAATTAATGGTAATCTGATCATTAGCCGGAGACAAATTAATTCTCGTTCTCACAACTTGCATGCAAAAGTTGCAAGAGCTAGAGCAATTGCCCCCCTGTTATAGCTGCGTTTATTCCATATACCAACTCGGCCGGTAACCGTTATCTAAATAATTCAAATTTAAATTAATATATGAATTTGAAATTTAAATATATGAATTTCATTAGCCGGCCGACAACCGGTCCATTTGACAGACCGGTTGTCTTGAATACAGAGCGCTATAATCAGGGAAATGATTTCAATATGTCAAGAAGATGCTTACTCGTTTCTTATATATGATTTAAATAATTATGAAAAATTGATAAGATATATAAATTAATATGTGGTATAATATGCAAGTTCAAATTTAACTTTCACAAGTTAAAAGAATAACTGTGAATATGTATATAATAGTAGAGTTTAGTTTGTTAATTTTGTTGTAACATATAGATCTTGAATTTGAATTTACATGTTTATATAATATATTAATATATCCTGTTATTTTTTCATAATTATGTAGATAATATATAAGAAACCAGTAGACATACTTAAGAGTTTTAAATCCCATGTAATCACGTACTAATAAGATATAACTATGAGTAGAGACAAATCCAGCGTGGGGACGGCAGAGGCTCGAGTCTTCACTACTAGCATGAGAATTATGAGAGCTCACACATTTTTTTTTTTGCTATACGTGGATGGGAGGGGGCTGTAGCTTTATTTTAGTTTGTTCAAACCCTGCTATTTCTTCTTGTACCCGTCACTGACTATGAGCAGTAAAGAGATTCGGGTAATTTTATTCTATAATCTGAAAATAGACCGGTTGTCTCAACACTTGTCTTCTAAACCAATAGGAGTAGTGAGTTGGTGACAACACCTAACAAATTGTAACTTGTCACACCATGACTCCATGAGGTCTCAAATCTGATATTGTCAGCAAGATAAAGTTTTGTCTAAGTTTGTGTGACACAACAAGCAGAAAGGATATGCATTAGCCCAGTATAATACAACTTGTACAACAGGTTGATGACAATATGACACGCTAGTTGTTCGCTGATGAGGCTTGGCAAGCGCGGAGCATCCGAAGTGACAAAGCCAGGGACATGTAGTAAGGGATGAAAACGACCAGAAACAATACGATGATTCTCTCGATTGGTCAAGAATTTCTTTATTTATGGAGTTATCCTTAAACTATTTGGTGATGACTATAGCCTAGTACTGAAGAAAGAAATTAGAATATTCAAATTCTATATGTAGCTAAAAACTATAATATACTCTATCCGTTTCACAATGTAAGTCATTCTACCATTTTCCACATTTATACTGTTGTTAATGAATCTAGGCATATATATCTATCTAGATTCATTAACATCAATAAGAATGTAGGAAATGCTAGAATGACTTATATTGTGAAACGGATGAAGTATTTGAGTAGAATCATCCTCCTTCCGTCCTCTCTCTCTCTCTGTGATCACCTGCTTCAATTCACGTGTACAAAACTACCGTGTTTTATCTTTAATCCACTTACCAGTTAATCTCTAATCATATGGTCTGGTCTATATTGAAAAATACACCCATCATATATGAGTTTAACCCATTGTAAAGTATAAACATGTTAGTAGTAAAAGGTTAAAAAAAAAGACAATTGCACGATCCTTGATCCGTGTTGATCGAATTTCCATGTCCATTTTCATCCGTAGTACGTACGTGCTCGTCGACCGGTGAGCTGGAAAAGCGGCCAGGCCGGAGCTGATCCGAAACGGAGCGATCCAGTCCACTGGCTGGTGGAGCATCGGAGCATGTTGCCCACTTCCTAGGAAGCACTTGTGTGTGTGGCCGACCGGGAGTGGCACGGTCCAACATGCCAACCGAGAGGAGAGGAGGTTACGGCTGTTGCTGAACCATGAGTGATGTCTCAACTTTGCTAGCTAAGGGATGTTTAATTTGCTCATCAGCAGATGTATTTGAGGATTTTGTTACACGGTTTGCACTGGACTCAATTGAGAATTGCTTCCTTCGTCTTAAAAGAAACTCGAATGACAGTTCTAGTTATATTTTTACAATTTTCTAGTGGCAGTCTTGTAATAACGATTTAAATTAGTGGTAAATTTACAATTGCCCCTAAAAAAAATACTATGTCTATCTTAAAATATAACTTCCAACTACATAGCTAAACGTACTCTTTTATATTTAGATATAGAGCTAGAAGTTATTATGTTTTAGAACAGAGATAGTAACTCTTAGCGTCTAGATTTATAATAAGAAGTTAGTATTCTAAAATAACGGAAGTGTTATGCTAGGTACTCTTATAATTTTTTTTTGTCCGAAACCAACGTAGAAATCCTATAAACTTACACGCTGCGGTGCAGATCATGTAATGCCGGCTCTAAAATGGTGGAATCAGGCTTAATTTTTTTCTGGATGGGTAGAACTTGAGCTGATTTTCTAGTGCTGTATTAAAAGGCTAATGCAAATGTTCCATCGTACTTGCGCATTTCGTGGGCTGATATAGATGGGGGTATAGTTAGTTAGTTGGGCTTAGTCCAAATTAGGCCCAGCTTGGCAAGTCCTTGCATTATGATCCAAAATGCTGATTTTAATTTGGAATAAGTTCATCTTAGGTCCCTTAACTTGTCAACGAATCCGATTTTCGTCCCTCGAATGGAAAACCAGACACAACGGGTCCCTCAACTATCAAAACCGGCTCAGATTAGGTCCCTCGGCGGTTTTGAGGGTGGTTTTGGCTGACGTGGCGTCTACGTGGCTAATTTGACTAGGTCTTCGTCTGACGTGGCATTGACGTGGCGCTTACGTGGCAATTTGATCCAAAAAATAATAATAAAACCCGTGGGACCCACATGTCAGTTTCATACACAAATTAATAAAAAAATGGTGGGGCCCACGTGGGCCCCACATGTCATCCCCACCCCTTTTCTTCCTCCTCTCTCCCCATCTCCCCTCTCTCTCCTACGATGAAAAGATAGCAATAATCCTACGATGAAAAGATAAATCAGCGTGGTCCAAGATGGAGTACCATATCCTCTACTATATACTCTACACAGT
>CM020183.1:22272825-22345237 GCA_009805545.1 Oryza longistaminata
TTACTATGGCTAAGTGTTTCAGAATTCGAAATTTGAGGCATGTTTGGCATGCAAGTCAGACATATCCCAAACTTCCTTTGAGCAGGTTGATCCTATATTTAAATTCTTATTTACTTAAATATTGTATTTAAATGTGGTGTTGCACCTATTCCTTTGTTATGACCAATTTGCACTGGTTACCTTATCCTTGTTTTCCGGGGTTATGATTCACTAGCTATGAACTTTATTGATGGCCTCTGTTAGATCATTCGCTTAATTTGTTGATAGCCTTATGGACTACGTCATATACCCACTCGCAATAATCATCAATCTCAGTTGAAAAAAGGAGTATGCCCCAGTTGGCTTACCTGTCGGAGTGATTTAAAACTTTAGTTAGTTTTCCTTTTTTTACCATTTTTGTCAGGTGAGGACAAAATAATTTATTGTTTAGTTTGTAACACAACCAGGACTAAAGAGAGAGAGCGGTCGGTTCAGATGGTGCCCTTTTTCTTTCTTTTGCCAGATTTAATCCTCTATATTTTCTCCCGAATCTAGTGCCATGATATTCCCTAAAATCAATCCCCAAATCCCCCAATTTCAAATAATAATCCAAATCTTAAGTTACTTATAAACATTAAATCAAATACATCATAAATCCCTGAAAAAATACAGATTATAACATCTCATATCCATGCCAATGAATCACAAAATTACACATCTCAATTTCAATCACAAATTATATATATATTATAAAAGAGCAGACCGGCGACAGACGAGAGGGCACGGCCGCCGCCGGGCGCGCCCCCGCCGGCCCGCGCCGTCCGCCATGGGCCGCCGGCCCGCGCAGCACCGCGTGCTGAAGCACCACCGCCGCCTGCCATGTCCGCCGCCCGCACGGCCGCGCCGCCGTTGTGGCCCCACGGCCGCCGCCAGGCCGCCGCCGCCGGCCACCGGATGGGAAGTGAGGAGATGGGAAGTGAGGAGGGGGAGGAGAGGAGAGGAGGAAGGAGAGGAGGGAGAGTTGGAGTTAGATCTGTGAAGAGGAAGAGGAAGGGATTTGTGAAGTGTAGTAAAGGATAAGGGATTGGGATTATATACTACGTATTAAATTTTAGTCTCGGTTGGTAATACTAACCGGGACTAAAGATCAATATAATTTTTAGTCCCGGTTAGTATTATCAACCGGGACTAAAGATCCTCGGCCCCCTGACAGACTACTGGCACGGGATGAACCGGGAGTAAAGATGATTTTTAGTAAAAAAAGCTATGGTGTTTTTAACCGGGACTAAAGATCATTTTTAGTCCTGGTTTTTATTGCAACCGGGACTATTGTGGATTTTGGCCGACCGACCAAAGATGGTTTCTCCACCAGTGATTCTAACTTCTAATTTCCAGTTCAGTTCTCTTTACATGCATGTTTCTCATCTGTCACAACACGTCTAATATATAGGAGTGTTAACCTACGTCATCACCTTACCATATACTCCCTCCGTTTCAAAATGTTTGACACCGTTGACTTTTTAGCACATGTTTGACCGTTCATCTTATTCAAAAAAAATTGTGAAATATGTAAAACTATATGTGTACATGAAAGTATATTTAACAATGAATTAGATGATATGAAAAGAATAAATAATTACTTAAATTTTTTGAATAAGACGAATGGTCAAACACGTACTAAAAAGTCAACGGTGTCAAACATTTTGAAACGGAGGTAGTAATTTTGTACTCCTCTTACAAGTACTTGATTTTTTTTTTCTCGTGACTGAAGTGGGTTGCACTCTATGTCACCCTACTCGCCATAGCCATCTTCTGTGACATTATGTGCCAGTTGCACTCATTTAACATCTAGTGAACTTAGAGATATTTAGTTTGAAGGTCCTTTTAGATAGTGAATCTGACGATTTCTTGCTTTTGTTCAATTTTCAATGACAGTTTGTACCAAAGCAGTTTCAAACAGTGATGGCACCCCTGGAACAAGCAGTTCTCCACATGTGGTGTGCTTTGGAGAATTGCTCATTGACTTCGTCCCAACTGTCAATGGTGTATCATTAGCAGAAGCGTCAGCCTTCAAGAAGGCTCCAGGGGGCGCACCTGCTAATGTTGCAGTTGGAATTGCTCGTCTTGGTGGGTCATCGGCTTTCATTGGAAAGGTAATTTGCAAACTTTCTTCCTGTTTATGTGTGCTACATGCGTATTTGTGCTATTGCACTTTCTGTTTGGGGCCTGAAAAAGGACACAGTTTAGATTGTATAAATTCAATCTTCTTTCTTGCTCAAGAAAGCAAATAAGAGCAGTAGGAGACAACGCAAGATACCACAATAGAGCAGGACAAAGCCATCTGGTTGAAGATCCTCTCAACTATGCCACAGTAAAATGGAATGTGCCTTGGTGTTTGGGAGATCAAGAGTTTCTGCTGAAATGAAGTTGTAGCCAAGAAAATGAAGAAGAACAGCAGCTTCAGAGTCAGAGATGAGGGAGGGAGCAAGCATGTGCAGTAGATAAGAAATAAAAGACGTGTATTCTGGGAGGCATATGAAAGAATCACATGTACTCACGTACAACATCAGCCCAGCCAAGCTATGGAAAAGATGTGCAAATTCGTTTTTCCTGCCAAGCCAGGTCCAACCGCCCGATGCATCCTTTTGTGTCTGTCTGGTCAGGCTTAAGAATGCAGGCAGCCAACCAATTGTATCATATGTTTTCCGGCTTTTAGGCATTGTATTTGTGGAAGCCTGTCGATTTACTTTCTGCATATTGTAGCAGGTCATGTCATCTCTGGTTCTTCTGTCATGCTTGTACCTCTCAGTAGAGCAAACGCTTCTATCACTGACTAGGACATAGGAGCATCACCTTGAGAGTTACCCAAGCTAAACGAATCAGAGGAAAACATCAAAAGAGCCAGCAAACACTTCTATGTTGGCACATTTTGGAACTTGAACTAGATGATGGGTTTATGTGAGTAATTTTGCAAATCTGCTGCCCTAGGAAGATATTTTTAGAATTTAGATGCCAAAAGTGCAGTGTGCTCAACAGTCCCGTACCTAAGAATTAGAGGCCCTGGTGATAAATACAAAATGAGGCCCTACATTTGGTAAATGCTAATAACTAAATATATTTTTGCTTCATTATATGACTGAAACATTTTTTCAAGAATAAGAAATAGGAAAAAAAGTCATCAATTTTCATTGTCATTGCAAATCATTGCAGCCCCAATTTGAGTTAGGAAGAAACATAGAAAAGGTAAATGAGATGGGAGGGAGTGAATTTATTGTCTCTGCGATTTTAATTGGTAGGAGAAAAAATAGGAGGGAGAGGAAATGATTTTCATGGGGAATGGTGGAAGAAATCAAGAAATCAATTGACTAACTGTTGAGAAGGAAGAGAGCTGCAGAGGTGTGAGAAGCTCTGGCTACCTTGGGAAGGACATGGAGTCAATGCCGTATTGCTGTTGATTGCTAGCTGCTACTTATACCTAATCATACCATTACTACTTAAGTAAAATTTGGGGGCCCTTTTCAGTAGCTCACCCTGAACTACTGTATATACGGGCCTGGTGCTCAAAACCATTATGTTCCATTCCTATTAAGAGTTGGCTTCATTTCAAAATGCACTTATTTGTATTGCTGTTAGGTTTTTCAGCCCAGCAGTTTTAGCTTCAAAATCAAGAGGCTTTTTTTTTCACTACACGCTGTTCAATATTCAACACATGCAGGTTGGCGATGATGAATTTGGTTACATGCTAGCTGACATACTGAAGGAAAATAATGTAAACAATCAAGGATTGCTATTTGATGCGCATGCTAGAACAGCTTTGGCATTTGTGACACTCCGAAATGATGGTGAACGTGAATTTATGTTTTATCGCAATCCAAGTGCAGATATGCTGCTTGAAGAAAAGGAACTTGACCTTGATCTTATCAGAAAGGTACACCTTGGTGAATGATATTATGCCTATGCCCTATCTACTGCTAGTGCCTTCAATAATCATGTAATATTTTGTGTCAAACTGGAGCTAACTTAATCATGGTAACCATGCTAGGCAAAAATCTTCCACCATGGCTCGATAAGTCTTATAACTGAACCATGTAAAACTGCACATATTGCAGCTGCCAAAGCTGCTAAAGATGCTGGGGTGCTAATTTCGTATGATCCGAATTTGAGGCTTCCACTGTGGTCATCAGCTGACGATGCTAGAGATGGTATACTGAGCATATGGGAAACTGCTGATGTTATCAAGGTAAAGTTTAACAGGGAAAGCAATTTATAGGTTAAAGAAGTGCTTGATTTGATTGTGCATTCCTTTTGAAACAGATTAGTGAAGAGGAGGTTTCCTTTTTGACGAAAGGGGAGGATCCATATGATGATTCTGTAATAAAAAAACTCATGCACCCAAATCTGAAATTGCTTCTTGTCACTGAAGGTCCAGAAGGTTGTAGATATTATTCTAAGGTAATTTTGTCTGTCTATCAGCTGTATATGACTAACATTTGCATTGTTTCTTGACTTTTGGATATATGTTTAACCATTCATCTTATTCAAAACAATTAAGTAATTATCATTTATTTTGTTGTGATCATTAAAACTACTTCAAGCATGACTTATATCTTTACATATTTTCACAAAATTTTTAAATAAGATGAATGTCAAACATATATGTAAAAGTCAACGGCGTCAAACATTAAAAACCGAATGGAGTATTTGTGATGAACATGGTCACACTTGGAGGTTGGAGATTATTGTTTTACTAGATGGGTACCCGGCGCGTTGCTGCGGGAGAATTATGTGATAATATAGTAGATATTACTTCTAAAATTTTCTTTCTTACCTACTATACGATTTTTTTCATGTGTTTATATATTTTTTCCCTTTATCAATTATCCATAGGTTATAAATGATTGGGTTGTATGATGTGCCTTTTGGGGGGAAGAGATGCAATTTATACCCTTTATGAATCATCCGAAAGCTATAAACAATTGAGGTGATGTGAAGAGATGCAATTTACACCCTTGATGAATCACCCAAAGGCTAAAAACAATTGAGGTGATGTGGCTTCATGAGAGAAGAGAGAATTAGCATTAACTACACTTAGTGGGGATGAACTTTATAGATATATAGGATTACTATCTCGTTTATTTTTTCTTGCAGTCACTTGGAACCTTATTGTGTAACTAAGGCTGTATAAATTGTGCCTAATGTTAATGTTTCTTGTAAAATAACAGGAATTTAATGGGAGAGTTGGTGGACTTAAGGTGAATGCTGTTGACACCACTGGTGCTGGAGATGCCTTTGTTGCTGGAATACTATCCCAGCTATCTGTTGATTTTTCACTGCTGCAGGTATGTTCACAACAGAAATAAACATGAATTTCCATTCAATTTGTTTTGTTCTCTGTGGCAGTAGAATGAGGATGTATGAAATGATTTTCAACTGAAAAGGAAGCAAGTTGATATAGCCCAAATGTGTATTTCGAGTTTTTTTTTTCTCGAAAACGCAAAAGGCATGCGCTTCATTTCATTAAGAAAGAAGTGTACTTCGAGTATCTGAATTGATTGTGCTTGTCTCATGTTAATGAGCTACACCATTGCTTTCAAGCTAGCATATCATTGATCAGCTACTTGGAGCTTTAATGCTTCTCTAATTCTTCTTGTGTGGTTTAAATAGGATGAAGGCCGATTGAGAGAAGCTCTAAAGTTTGCAAATGTCTGTGGGGCTCTCACTGTGACAGAGAGAGGAGCCATCCCGGCATTGCCCACTCGACAGCAAGTGGTTGATGCCCTAACAAAGGTTGTTGCTTAAAAATGTAACTTATCTTATTTCTCGTGTAAATCAAATTGTGAAAAAGGCCTCGCAGCACCACGTTGTTAGAATAGGTTTATTTGTTCGTGCAATTTGGTGTGAATACTCATGGCGCCTTGGTGATGTGTCAACTGTCAACCGTGGCTTCCAGCCAACCAAAATAATCAGGTGCAAGAGGCTATGAAAATTGGATTTTGAGCTATAGAGCTACTACACACGACTTCAAATTAATGACGATAATTTACTGTGATCAATACCCAGTGCGGCAATTTGAGGTAAAATGTTCTGGTTGACATGTATTTTGGCAGTAACACCAAGCATTTTCCCAAGGGAAGAGTTCGTCGGATGATCTCTCTTAATTGTTACATGTGTGCCATCTGGGCTCAATTTTCCCAACACTTCTCTTCTACTAGGCCTCTTAGTATTCCAACAGTGTAAATTTCAAAAATGATTCCTATACAATATCATTTGCTTTTCAGCTTATGAGCAATTGTCAAAATTTGAATTTTAAAACAAGTTGATTCTTTTAGGGGTGGGGGGGTTCATCGTATTTTATCTTCTAGAATCAGCTTTTAAACCGTGAATAATATAGATATAGAAGTTTTACTGACAGATTATTTATTGGTTGCTTATATGCCGTTCTATCAGCCGTAGACCCAATGATCAAGTAGAATTATCAGATTCCTCTTTGTTCATGCCTTTGTCTGCATGCTTGGAATTTGGATGCATTTTTCAAATCAAAGGGGAGCTAAAATCTGAGCAGCTCAGCCTGGTAGTAGACACCATCCCTGAACTTGAGGATGACCATCCTAAATCAGAGCAGGCAAACGTTTAGTCCACTCTGAAGAATGTCGGCCCAAATCGTGCGATCTTGTCTGCCTATGCGAATAGGCCCCTAGGGCTAGGTCAACCTTGCAAGGCGAACCTTCCATCGCCTCAATTCTCTAACTCATCCCATGTTCTTTGTTGTGGTCTTAGCTTTGACCTATGCCTGAAACAATGCAGGGAAACCCTGCACTAGCCCTGTAGCCCATATGGCATCACAACAACGACAACGAGAATATCCGGTGCTCTGGTACTCTAGAAGCTAGGCGCTTGGCGAAGTGTATAAAAATCGTGTCCCAAAATTCCCCCAAATTTCTTTTTGTAATGTTGGGCAAGAGATAGTATACTGTTAATAAGAAAAGATAAAAGCTTACAGAGAAGTTGTCTTCATCATTTCTCGTTATTTCCATGGTAAAATTTTGCGATATATTATTGTGTCGTACAACATTAATTGTATTCGGAGTTCTTTACTAGTGTGAACCATAGATGACACTTACACCTTAAATCGTTTCTTTTAGATTGTTTATTGACATCTAGTATAGTTTTTCAGGATGTCAAAGGTATCTTGCCTCTTCCATTGTCTCAAGGATTAAAAAAAAATAACTTATTTCACATGTCTTAATCATCTCCCCTCATAGCAGGTACAATAGCAGACTATAAGCCAGCTATAAATATATTTTAAAGAGATAAAAGATGAGAGAGAATAGCAGCGGGCTACAGATCTGTAGCCAGCTATAGTACGGACTTCAAGACACAATATGTGTATGACAGATGAGACCATATATTAATAGCGTAGTAAGTTACTATCTATTATATACTAAAAGTCCATTAAACTTCCTACAAACGCTCTCATGCTGCCACATGAGACTCCTACAAACGCTCCCAAGCCGCCACGTGTTAATCTAATAATCTGGTGGACCCAATATTATATGGAATTAGATCTATTTTTGGAAAAAAAATCCACATCCCACGTCCAGCTTGGTCTGTGCGTACGGGAGATGTACTTACGCCCTCCCATGTATCCCCTTTAATTATCTCCTATTTCCATGCTACATGATCTCTTCTATTTCCATACTATATTAGTTCCTATTTTTATGATATATTAGTCAGATGTAAATCATAATCTATCTATCTATCTATCTATTATATTATTAAAGGAATAGAAAAAGGAGCCTCCACGTTCGCTCTCATGGCCTAGAAATTCTCACATTAATCGGAGAAAAAGAAAAAGTAGAGTCCATATAGAAATACAATTTAGAAATAGCTGAAATTCGGAATTAAAAAATTAGGAATATTAAAAGAGGAGACTAGAGTCCATGTAAAAATACAATTTAGAAATAGTTGAAATTAGGAATTAAAAAATAAGGAATATTAGAAGAGAAGACTAGAGTCCATATAGAAATACAATTAGTAAATAACTAAAATTCGGAAATAAAAAATAAGAAATATTAGAAGTACAGTATAGAGTCCATATAGAAATACAATTAGGAAATAACTGAAATTCGGAATTAAAAATAAGGAATATTAGAAATAGAGTATAGAGTCTATATAGAAATACAATTAGGAAATAATATAAATTTGGAATTAAAAATAAGAAATATTAGAAGTAGAGTATAGAGTCCATATAGAAATACAATTAAGGAAAAAATAGAAATTTTGAATTAAAAATAAGGAATATTAGAAATAGAGTATAGAGTCTATATAGAAATACAATTAGGAAATAATATAAATTTGGAATTAAAAATAAGAAATATTAGAAGTAGAGTATAGAGTCCATATAGAAATACAATTAAGGAAAAAATAGAAATTTTGAATTAAAAATAAGGAATATTAGAAATAGAGTATAGAGTCTATATAGAAATACAATTAGGAAATAATATAAATTTGGAATTAAAAATAAGAAATATTAGAAGTAGAGTATAGAGTCCATATATAAATACAATTAGGAAATAACTGAAATTCAGAATTAAAAACAATGGGAGAGAAAAGTTTATAGGTCATATAGAAAATACATTTAGAAGTAACTGAAATTCGAAATTAAAAATTAAAGAATATTGAAAGATGAGTTTAGAGTCCACATAGAAATACAATTAGAAATAATAAAAAATCAGAAATAAAAATAAATAATATTGGAAGAAGAGCATAGAGTCTATATAGAAATACAATTTACAGAAAATTCGGAATTAAAAAAAAGAAATATTAAAAGACGAGTTACACAGTCCATATAGAAATATATATAATTTACAAATAACTAAAATTTGATATTAAAAATAATTAATAACTAAGACGTATATAAAAATAATGTGAATATTACACATGAATAGTTTTGTAAAGTTATGTAAAATTTAAAATTATGTTGTCATTTAATATATTTGAATAATAAATGAGAAAACATATATGCTATTATATGAGAGAAAATTAATGATGCTAATCCCCGCCGCGCAATCTGCGCGAGCCACCATGCTAGTTGTATGAATTGGCTATTAAATTAGCTATAAATAATTTGGAACTAGCAGTTAACTATACTATTAAACTTGCTCTTACATGATCCAGCAACGAGCCAGGCACCAAATCAAATCATGTGAGATGAAAAACGATCACGAGAGGCCAAGGGATGGTCGGTCGGCTGGAACGCGCCGAAAGGATGAGCAGCCAAGGCAGCCCAACTTTTCAGGGATCATTTCCCAACATGAAAACCGGTGTCCAAACTCCAAACCCCAAAGTCCAAGGCAGGAGCAGAAGCCTTGCCTGGCCACATTCCAGCAATCCAATCTCACCCCAAATCTTGCCCAAAAAAATTTTGTAGCAAGTGACAGCAGCATTGGCCCCCGGCCATTGCATAGTTGCAAACCACACAACCAGCTCACACATCCATGGTTAGCAAACATATACTACCATAGCATATCTGCTTCAATTAACCTGGTCCCAAGAACTTGGTTATTTAGTTGAAATGGTAAGTAAAAATCATAGATTAGTGAGAGATGACCGAGGTTTGACCGGTCAAACCCATAGATGAAATCGGGTCAAACCGGTCAAACATGTAGATTTTGTAGGGTGATGGGGAAGGGGAATGAGGATATCATGGGCACATGCCGGTGTTCATGGGAAACAACAAACCGGTTTTGATTAAGCTGATCGAGCTAAGAGGATAATAATCACGCAACAAAAATAATAAAGGGAGTTAGCCCCACGAATGCACATACAACCAAGTGAGGGATAAACCAAAATGCTACATGAACATACATTGATTTCTTGCTATGCATGGTACATAAGTAGCAAAACATCCTTTGTTGTAATGGCAAATTTTGGAACGAAGACAAACAAACAAAAGTTACGCATACATACATAGCTTGGTGTGAATTCCAGTATTTGTCAAATTATTTCGAGAGAAAATATTTGTCAAAATTCATCATGCAAGCTCATTTTTTGTACTGCTCAGACTTTTTTTTTCAAGTAAACACACCGTTTCCACGAAAATTATGAGACAATCCCAGCTAACCACTATGGCTAAAATCCCTTATGGCTTGTCCGTGCCGTACCGTGAAAATCATACCACTTTTTCGCAGTATGTTCTTCAATTGTCACCGTGTGAGTAGGGTCCTTCTAGATTTTGCTTGATTCTCTATTTATCTTCTTATCTTTATCAGTGATAGGATAGACAGGGATGTGGAACGACGTAGAGTGGACATGGTTGTAATGGATATGCTGGAGAAGAAGACTTTGTCAATTATGATTGTATTTCTTTTTGGTATGGTCTTATTTTACTTGTTCATGTTTTCCTTTATATAAGTCAGGTATAAGATGTCTTTGTGGGCGTCTTTGTTAAAAAATATATTAGTGGTCTTTGCACTAAAATATTCTCACAAACAAGTTACAAACAAGATATTTTTTCAGTTTAGTTATGATTCCATATGAAGATTGAGATTGAACCAAAACATGCTGCATCATTATTTGTGAAAGTATATATTTTGCTTCCTTTTGGTGCATGTGATTTCCATCTGATTCCTACAGAAACTGAACCGGTTAAAAAATTATTTGCTTCTTTGGAGCATGGTCGAAACCTTAAAAGTTTGATCCAATCTTATTCTGAACATCATCAAATATTTAAGTTTCGAAAGAATAAAAGTAGTAAAAAAAAACTACCACTATCTCCGTCCCAAGAAGATTTATGTATTTATCTGAATGCATAGATAGAAATATCTTTTTTTAACAGAACTGGTTTTCTTTTTCATTTATTGTTTTGAACATTGACACAAACTTTGATGTATGTGTTTCATCGTTACTTTTTCTTTCTAGTTACTCCTCCACTTCCATATTTTCTAGTGTTTTGGACATAAACTTATTTACCAATAAATAATTAATGCATGTATTATATACGCTCTTCGTTTTAAATTATTTGCCGTTCTAGCTTTGTCCTAAGTTAATTATGACTGTTTTAACCATTAATTTTTAAAAAAATCTGTTTAGTTTAATCACATATGAATTATGAAAATATTTTTATAGTGAATAAATACATAAATCTTATTATGTTAAACTATATGAGTTTTTAGGAATGGATGGCAAAAATTAAAATGTTTGACTTCAGACAAAAGTAGTTTGAAATAGGAGTACCTTTAAAATCAACATTTCTCCTATGTTCGTCTAAAACTTTCACAAATCTCTTCAACAATAGAAATTTTCATCCAACTCAAAAAACGCATCAACGAAGGAAACATGGAACTTGAGGGACTGTAGATGTATAAAACATTAAAATTACAACCAAATGAACGTGTTTTATGACAAATCTATTAGTATCATTTTCATGTATCAAATTATATACATATTTTAACGTATTACTTCCTCCATTTCACAATGTAAGTCATTCTAAATTTTTCACATTCATATTGATGTTAATAAATTTAGATAGATATGTATATCTAGATTCATTAACATCAATTAATATGAATGTGAGAAATGCTAGAATGACTTACATTGTGAGATGGAGGGAGTAACAATTTAGGAGCTTGAGATTTCGCCGTACTTATTGTAGGAATGTCATCTAATTATCTAAAATAAATTGTAGGACATCATTTTTTTTTTCTCTTCTAAAGAATGGAGGTAGTAGTGCAGCTGTCAGCCTGTCACCACAAGGTGCACAACCACGGAAGCTTTGGTCCCTCGACGATCGAATGGATCGGATAGAGCAGATCGACGGATGATATCTCGGTGGCATCGAACTCCATAATTTTGTCCCCCCATCAAAGGCCAACCCACATCCACACGGACCCGTTCGATCGCCGCACCCACACATCTTTTATACTCCCTCCATTTCTGAATTTTAAGTTTTTACTTACACTGTTTGACCATTCGTTTTATTAAAAAAATTAAAATTATTATTTATTTTTTTACTTACTTTATTATCAAACTTTTTATATTTGTATAAATTTTTTAAATAAAACGAATGGTCAAACAATACAAATAAAAACTTAAAATCCCTTATATTATGATACGGAGGAGTACATTTCTCGGTGTGCGTCCATGGACTCCCGTCTCGTCCGTCCCTTCCTGCCTCCCTCTTGCCCCAAGTTTCCTCCTCCTTTTCTCCCTCTCTCTCGAGCTACTTCTCCAATGCCACTGCTGCCACCTTGTGCTTTGGGATGCTTGAGGTGCATGTGGGCCTCGCGTTTTCTTTTCTTTTGTTTTTACCTCGTTGCAAACAGCGATCGAAGTTGTATTGTACTGTACGTGTCTAGCAATTACTCGTCGTGTGTTGCTACTTTACACTCTTTTACTAGTCGTGTCAAGTGTAAGCTCGTGTGGAACTGTATTCTGTATTCTGTAGTGTTAAACAATGTTGGGAGAGGATTGAGAAAGATCTTGTCAAACGGAGGTACGTGCAAAGGAAGTACAGGAATGTGACAAGTGGCAGAGATGTGCCGACATGTAAGTACTCTCTTTTTTTATTTAAATGTAGACAAAACTGCAAAAGCCACATATAAGTTTGATATTCTACCCCATAAATCATTTTATTGTAAGTACCCACCCAGCTACTCAGTTTTACTGTAAAACCATCACCAGTGTGCACATCAATTAACATGTTTTCATAATGTGTAAGCCGTCAATGTGTTTGTCAGGGTTATGGATACCACATATCTAATAGTAGTTGACTAAATCTCGGTAGAACCCACCACATACCATGTCTTATACGGAAATAACCTTCGGATATGGATGAAGTTCCGGATAAGGAAAGACAACTAGAGTTCTACATGGAAACGACAAGAACTACTCGGATTGTATCCATATTGGTTTCCCTAGTTCTACTTGGACAAGGGGACACCTATGGGTATAAATACAAGGCCTCCTAGGAGGAGAGGGGATACGAACAACACGGAACAACATAAGCCACAACATACAAGCCAACATACGCCAAGACAAGACGCCGGATATCGACTTCAGAGATAGGCATGGCTAGTCCCCTGCGGTGCCTACGGATACCGTCAGGAGAGATATAGCGCTGTCTCTGATATCGCCGTATGCGGATTCGAGGAGGAAGGCTACCCTGTTGTCGACTACGAGTCAGAACTCTAAACCGCTATATCGACAACAGTTAGATAGGCTACCCCAAATATTGTACTAGTGTGATTATAGTGAATAAGAGCAAGGACCGGCTTCGGCCAACAGGAGTAGGGTTATTACCTAACAATTCAGGGGCCCGAACCAGTATAAAAATCATCGTCTCTGTCTCTTTTACTACAATCTCGCATATATCCTAGTACCAACGATCCCCATACTATGCAAATACCGGAATCGCGACATCAAACGTCGATAGTGGCGTGCTAGGTAGGGGGATTTTGGTGCTTAAGGTTTTAGACGAGATGGGTCTAAGAGATGGATTCTCCAATAACAAGCTACTCGACGACTTCGGCTATGGAGAGATCTAACCTGACCAGAGTACGTGCTCCGATGAGATCGGAACCATCGTCATCAACAATTCGATCTCTCGAGATCGACCAACCTTCAAGACGTCATCGCCGTGGAGGGTATCGGTTCAAAGTTGTCAACCGTGAGGCCTTGCCCGGATCGACTACCTCTGAACCAACATCCACCGCCAAAAAGTTCGACGAATTACCATCGTCGGGTATTGACGACATCCGAGATCAGTCTGACGGTTAGCCTATTCTAAGAATCGACGAGGTGTCCTCATCGGATTCAGATATATTGGCCTACATCAGATCGGAGTCAATTACCCGTTGTCCAACCTGCCAACGAAGACCGACGACCTACCTCATAGCACCGGCCATGGATAGACTACTCGAGAAAAGGTTATTAACGGATAATTCTTCGCGAACGTCGTCGGCTTGATCACCCGACATGATTGCGAACGGACATCCGGATATGCTATAAGTTGGGTATGTGAGTTATGCTGGCCACATGAGATGCACATATAATAAACCAACTCTAGCGCCCCCATTGGTGTTCGAGAGATGATTCTACTTGCTCGCTGATTCTCGAACCAGTAAATCGTAGCAATCTCTCACACCGCAACTTTCATCGGTGTTCGAGAGATAATTCTACTCGCTCGCTGGTTCTCAAACCAGTAAATCGTAGCAATCTCTCGCACCACAACCTCCATTGGTGTTCGAGAGATAATTCTACTCGCTCACTGGTTCTCAAACCAGTAAATCGTAGCAATCTCTCGTGCCTTAACTTTAGATGGTCGAGGTACAACTACGGCAATAGCGTAGCGGTCCTCGCACCACGACTTCAGATGACTTCGGATGGTTGAGGAACAGCTACGACTGGTCTTCGACCGGCAGCGTAGTGGTCCTCGTACCACGACTCCAAAGTGGTCGAGAGACACCTACTCAATGGTTCTCAACCAGTCAATCGTAGCGATCTCTCGTACATTTACTTCTAGTGGTCGAGTTACGACTACTACCTGGTTCTCAATCAACGGTGTAGCGATTCTCCCACTATTTCCACTTTAAGTGGTCGAGTTACGACTACTACCTGGTTATCGACCAGCGGTGTAGCGATTCTCCCACTATTTCTACTTCAAGTGGTCGAGTTACGACTACTACCTAGTTCTCGACTAGAGGTGTAGCGATTCTCCCACTTCCTCTACTCCAATAAAGTTGATATCAGGTACACAATATTGCCAAGTGTTTTACCCAGAGATCCCTTACCACGACGACACCTAGAGTTGAAACCAATCCTACTGTCCCTTTACGCCGTCCTGACAAGGCCTCTGAGGAACCTGAGGGAACTTCGGCTGGGGACGCCCAGAGCGGATAAGGCCTTGTCAGATCATGTAGAGACAAACGACCATGTAAGACCTGATCATGTAAGAGTTCTCGCCGTACGTATTAACCAAGCCGTGTAATCGGAAATTGAGTTTTCCAACTTCACGACTGGGGGCTAGGGTCAGTGCTTTTTCAACCAAGGCAGGTCAAGGGTCCAAGAGCCTTATCCTCCGAGAACGATTCTCCGACAACAAAGCTGGGGGCTAGGGAGAGTGTATGACTCAACAAACTGATTGATCGAAGTCGGTAAAAGAGAAGACGCTTATATACAAAACATTGGTCTGTAAATTTAATTCATTTTCAGTTTTCCATACATATGATAACATGCCACCCTTTGAGCGTTCGCTCGGGGGCTATTTCTATCTAATATTCTTTTCTGAGTGTTGATTTCAGGAAAATTTTATTCGACATTGTCGAAGATTCCATGTCTCTATGGTTCTACACCAAGATCGACTAAGGCGAGTACGACAAATGTTGACAAGGCTTCATCATAGATTCTACGCCTTCTCGATCGCTTGAGAACAGTTGGTGGATCTCGACAAGGAATACGGAATGAAAAGATGGTGTACCCGCCGAGAAAAAATTTCTTGACTTCAATCCAAATTCTCGATTACAGCAAGACGGGAGACTTAGTCGTATGCTCTGCACTTTCTTGGTTGACGTCGGAGATTGACTCAGACAAACCCTATAGGTGCCCGCATGAGGCTAATAAGGGAAGTCTAACGCTATCTCTGAACTCACCGAGAACGGTTACGTGAGCTCGATATCAGTTACTCCAAGGTCTGCGGTTGAGAATATGAATTTGTTCATTTGCATTGAAGTCGGGGGCTACTGCCAGGGTTATAGATACCACATACCTAATAGTAGTTGACTAAATCTCGGCAGGACCCACCACATACCATGTCTTATACGGAAACAACCTTCGGATATGGATGGAGTTCCGGATAAGAAAGACAACTAGAGTTCTATATGGAAACGACAAGGACTACTCGGATTGTATCCATATTGGTTTCCCTAGTTCTACTTGGACAAGGGGACACCTATGGGTATAAATACAAGGCCCCCTTGGAGGAGAGGGGATACGGATAACACGGAACAACAGAAGCCACAACATACAAGCCAACATACGCCAAGACAAGACGCCGGATATCGACTTCAGAGATAGGCATGGCTAGTCCCCTGCGGTGCCTATGGATACCGTTAGGAGAGATATAGCGATGTCTCTGATCTCGCCGGATGCGGATTCGAGGAGGAAGGCTACCCTGTTGTCGTCTATGAGTCAGAACTTCAGACCGCTATATCGACAACAGTTAGATAGGCTACCCCAAATATTATATTTGTGTGATTATGGTGAATAAGAGTAACGACCGGCTTCGGCCAACAGGAGTAGGGTTATTACCTGACAATTCAGGGGCCCGAACCTGTATAAAAATCATCATCTCTGTCTCTTTTACTACAATCTCGCATATATCCTAGTACCAACGATCCCCATACTATGCAAATACTGGAATCGCGACATCAAACGTCGATAGTGTTCTTTACCAAAATTGAATACTTCCACAGTATAGTCTTGATACTTTTTTTGAGATTCAAAAAAAGAATTGCTGATGAGAGCTTAAACATTGTCACATTGAGTTTCGCTACACGCAAAAAAAAATCAATCAAACATGAAAAATAAGTCTAATGCAAGCACCTAGATAAGATTGACTCTACTAACTTAGCATGTGGTGACCCTATGATCCTGTTGCTAGTCAAGAGTGAGAGGGTTGTGGGCGATATATATGGAGGTGATCAGCAGGGTCACCAAGGTTTACAAATCGAGGAAAGCGGTGAAAAGAAAACCGATTGGCTTTTGATAGGACTTTTGCACGGTGATCGTATTTACGACTTGTTATTTCAATGGTAGATGACATATATATCGACAACAATAAATATTTATGTTGATTTTGTCGAACTTAAGATATATCGGTCCGATTTCTCGAAGATGCTAATAGGATAAGGTGTGCATGTATACGTGTTTATGATAAGTGTACGCATGTGTATACTATGTTTTAAAAGAATAAAATTTTGCACATTGATATCTATATTTTGTGGCCGGTTTCCAACGGACCAAGAGAATAAACTACCACTGCGAGGTTATCTTAAAAAAACACACAATTCTGGAATGAATGAAAAATGGAAAATAACTTAAAAATTCTCTCCATTTTTCTTGCGTGCCTTGTTCTTTTATCAAACGTCCAATTTTTGCAAAAAATATATATATATATATATGAATTTCTTAGACCAAAGTTTTATATCTATTTTTCAATTTCATTATATTTAATTGATTCGTTTATACCCTCATACAATTATCATAAAACATTCGGCTATCAGTCGTTCAGGATAGAGAACAGTCCATTCGAATCAGAAGATTTATGTAGAAATTTTATAGGATTCAAATCATATAGTAAATTTCCTTATTTGGTCCTTTGGGCCCAGAAGCTGATCACCATAACCGAAAGCTCATGCATGCGCCCGGGATATATCTCGTCTCTCTCACGAGCCATAATTAGCACCGGGATGGAGCAATTGACTTGAGCATGGATCCTCCTGCTTGCTCCGATTCATGGCACATCCCCTTTATCTGAATCTTCCAGCACTACACAACAGCCACAACCACACGATGAGATGAACACTTGGAATATATATACTATCACGTGCTGACCGTTTGATGCCAAGTACTATACTAAAATACACCACTCAAATTCAATATGTGTGTGTGTGTGTGTAGCCCCCACAAATTAAATTTTGTTTCCAAAGAGTTTGAACCAATTTGATCCCGGGAAACAGGCTTGAATAGAGGGCTCAAATCATGAGCCAAATCCCTCATTTCATGGATCATTCGGTAGTGCACCAAAAATGTTCAGTGTGGCACTTGCTATTTTGCTTTGTACAAAGGCTTATTATACCCATCTACTTAAGGAAAGAACATGGCTTAATGATCACATTGCCATCGTAAAGCTGGCTAAGAACATTTGGAATCTTGATAAGTGATTTTTCTGGTCCTCCTAAAAAAGGCCTACCTATAGCCAGGTAGAACAAGACAGCCTTTCTCTTAGCCTTTTCTCTCTTTTTTTCTACTTTGATTTGTATTCCCGATAGGGCCCTCAAAAGAGGTTAACTACACAATTTTTTTTAGTGAAAAATAGAAATATTTTTTAGGTTAACTACACAATTGTTATATGCACACACGCTAACCTTCACAAAGATTGATTTTGTTTATTTTTGTATAGGCATGAGTTCATCCTCAAGGGTTCAAATTGTATTAGTACCGTTTTTACATGTTAACAATACCCCTACTACAAACAAAGATGAGATAAAAGGGTACTAATAATCCACTTACAGTGCTTGTTATAAAAGTTTAATAATCCACTTACAGTGCTTGTTATAAAAGTTTAATAATAAACTTACAGTGCTTGTTATAAAAGTTAAACATGTTTGTAATAAAAGTTATACTTGATATAGCGGAACAACGACTAACAATATTCTAGATCGCTTCAATCATTAATCACCTAAGACAATGCGAGATGATGACATAAGAACACACGATATTATTTATGATGATTAGCAAAAGCCTATGCCCCCGGGGCTCTGACTATAGGTGCTCCTACCCACAACATAGCACATAGATTCTACGAATCCATTGCATCGCCGCTACCATCTCCATTCATGTCTATGTTACATTTTAGTTGATATGGTTAATTGTGGTGCCCCCTTTTTATTTAAGGATTGTCGGATTACATAGTTCAACTCTAACTTCATCCTTACCACATATTCCAAATCTAGATCCAACTATAACTAAATTGGACTAGTATATTCAACACCTATTTTAACAATGTTGAAGTATAAGAGAATTGTCCATCCATTCATACGTATTAGTTTAACTAGAAAGGAAGCCCGCGCTTATGCGCGGGCATCTAAATTAATGTTGCTTGAAATATTACTCTATACATGTGAATATAATGTTTGTATATGTGTGACTGTTCCTGATTCTATTCTCAACCTGTTTTTTCTCAAAATTTTGTTTGTGACTATTTTAAATACTAATTATCCTTGCAACACATAAATTCTAAACTAAAATTACTTACAACCATGAAATCTTGAATTATAGGAAAGTATTATGTTGCAACAGTGGAGTTGGCTCCTATGAACTGTCATCTAAATTATATGTTCTTTTTAATACATATCAAATCTTTGTTTTGGGTTCTAAACTTTAAGAAATTCATTTTCTTAAGAATAGTTATTGAACTTCATGCAAAAAAAGTTCAAATGTTTTATGCAATTTATATCGGGCTTTGGATTCAACAAAATTTGTTTAAATTTAGCCCAAATTTCGTTTGAATTCCAGTTGTCCTTTCTATTTCTTTGGAATATTAGAGGTCTATGTTCTATCAATCGTTCTTTAAATGATTTTGATCTCTTAAAATTGGGATGTAAACAAAACTATGTTGACTGTACAACTCGGTATGGGATAAATGCGTCCTTTCTAAAATCTTGCCTCCAAAATTAAGCCAAAAATATTATAATAGTAGACATAGTATGTTTTACTTCCTCCGAGATCAATATGTATATGAGACGTCAATGTGAGTATGCATTCAGGGACATGTAAAAATTTGATTTTAACTATCGCAAAAAAAAAAAAACAGGGGAAGAAGGCGCATATATACTTGTTGTAGCCATGCATGGAGAATATTTTAGAATTTTATTTGTTAGATAGATCTAACTGTCTAGAACAATCAGTTTATTAGAAAATTTGTCACCATAAAAGAGCATTAAATATCTTTTAACTATTGAATTTAACTAAAAAAAACAGGGGAAAAACTAAAAAGGGCATGATAAGGAAACGGCTATGGTTCCTGGTTTTATCCCAATATTTCACAGTGCTATGTATGTGTGCAGCGATAATATATATACTGTAATCTCCATTTGAATAACTCAAGAGCAGCAGCAGTATTAAGATGATAGAGATCTCGTCCAGCAAAGTATACAGGGTCAGACACATAAGATCGATTACTCCAGATAAACTAAACTAATAATCCACTTACAGTGCTTGTTATAAAAGTTAAACATGTTTGTAATAAAAGTTATACTTGATATAGCGGAACAACGACTAACAATATTCTAGATCGCTTCAATCATTAATCACCTAAGACAATGCGAGATGATGACATAAGAACACACGATATTATTTATGATGATTAGCAAAAGCCTATGCCCCCGGGCTCTGACTATAGGTGCTCCTACCCACAACATAGCACATAGATTCTACGAATCCATTGCATCGCCGCTACCATCTCCATTCATGTCTATGTTACATTTTAGTTGATATGGTTAATTGTGGTGCCCCCTTTTTATTTAAGGATTGTCGGATTACATAGTTCAACTCTAACTTCATCCTTACCACATATTCCAAATCTAGATCCAACTGTAACTAAATTGGACTAGTATATTCAACACCTATTTTAACAATGTTGAAGTATAAGAGAATTGTCCATCCATTCATACGTATTAGTTTAATGTATTTTCTGAACTAACTGATACGTTAAAATTCAAATTCTAGTGGGCGCTATTACACAAAAAAAAGTTATCGAGAATTCACGAAAGTATATTCTTGTACTATCAATGGTAGAAGAGAACAAAATTTACATGTACTAAATATAATAAAACCCAAAACTTATTTTTAAAGTTATTATTTGATTGAAGTAAGTTTAGATCATCCAAAAACTTAGTTTCAAATATAAACTTTTTTTTGCTACATCACCATGCCTGACGTGGCTAGACAACAATGTCATGTCATGAAGAGTGTGCTTGTGGTTGTCCTGTCACGTTGCCACAACAATCTAGCTGGAATGACGTACAATATTGTCATGCCAACTTATTGTGATATGCAGTATTGTCCTTCCATACCCAGATATATTAGACTAAATGTTCAGATTTAGAAATAAATCTTTTGGTGTCTATTTTTGAAATAAAAATTACAAAAGTTCAAAAAATAAAAAAAATCTTGAGCAGCTGCCATCAAGTGTTTCAATCTGACTAACCCATCCCATGAAGTATAATCATGTAGTATTATTAAATCCACAAACTGTGACAAATGCTATAATTAATGATTCGTAGAGTCGACAATACCGATGCTTGTTATGAGCATGTCGCGGCTCCAACTTTATTCAACGTTATTCTCATGTGCAAGGAGACAGCAAAAGGTTCACAACTGTGAATATTTTTGGAGACAAAACATGTAAGAAAGCCTGCCACACACTAGCCATCTTGCGGCCGGGTATATTCACCTGCATGTACTGCTACTTTCTTCGTTGTCTATCATATTCCTCACGAATTCCGAGCTAACCCAATTGCATGAACATCACTGAACATTGTCGATATAATTAATCGCACAAGGCGGAAATGTTTCGATCGGCAAGAGTCGAGGAAATTGTACATCGATCGGTAATTAATCACACATCTCACTAGATCGTGCCATTCTTGAGAAATTAGCATACGAGAGGATACCGGATACCATACCTTTTACTGAAGCAGAGCCTGTGCTACAATCGTTGTAGCAGCCGAAGCAAAATACCCCAGTAGGACCACCACTCTCGCCGGCAAATCCATCGACCAGAAGACGTACGTACCCATGCCCCGTGCACGTGTAACAACGTGTGTGCCCAAACAGTCAAACACAGCCAGGCAGTCCCTGCAGCTAGCTGCCAGCTCGGTTTCTAAGAGCAGGTACATTAGCAAGCTATAAGCTAGCTATAACCACGTATCGAGAAGAAAAGAGAAGAAAGCGGGCTACAGATTTGTAGCTGGCTGCAACACGAACTCTAAAACGTTATGTGTGTATGAGAAGTAGGACCGTGTATTAATGATGTACTCCCTCCATTCCAAAATATAAGACACAACCACCCTTAACCCAAAGACCAAGAAATAATTTATATCTCATCGTTATCATGAATCACCTCAATTAATACAATACATGCAACCAATAGAATTGAAGATCTTGTGAGTATAGGATTTAAAATAATAATGATTTAGGGGAGAGAATGTGCTAATTAATTGTATGCATACATGCACGCCTTATATTATGAAACCACTTTAAAAAGTAGTTGTGCCCTATATTTTGGAACGGAGGAAGTAATATATTTTTATAGATAACTATTGTATGAATGGGCTATTATATTAGCTATAGATGATTTGAAGCTAGCAGTTGGCTATACTATTGAATTTGCTCTAACGGTGTGCCTTGTGCTCATATTTAAGGGTGTAAGTGATCAAAATAAACTTTTTATTTACGATTTACTTTGATCTTTAAGTAAGTTCGTTGCTCTCTTAATTTTATAAAAAGAAAATCTAATACGGATGGGACGGGCAGATTACGCCTAGAGACGCTACGGCACGAAATGGTGGCTGTGTTTTGTTGTACCGCGCGGCCACCATATATCGTCCGTCGAAACGCGCACACGCAGTGACGCAGCCACGCACGCTGCAGCGGCCGTGGAGGCGCGGGGGCGCAGATAGCTAGCGATCGCGCGAGCCGACGAATTGAACGGGAAACCTCACTCCACCAAGGCACCAACTCCCTGCCTGCGCGGAGGCTGAGCAGCGGCGACGGACACCGGCATCGGCACCGGCGGAGTTGGTTGTTTGGAATTGTTTGGCAGCTTTTCTGGTTGCCCTGTCGGCGCCGTGCGTGCCACGGGAAGGAGGCGTCCGTCCGCTCGCTGCGCGCTTTGATGATCTTCTTGCCGGCCGCCTGCCGAGATTCCTACGTGCGTGCGTGCGTGCGTGGAGCTTAGTTGTCCACCGTATTAGAGCAGGTACAGTAGCCGGCTATATCCATATATCGAAAAGGAAAAAGAAGAGAGAAGAAAGCGAGCTACAGATTTGTAGCTGGCTGCAACACGGACTCCAAGATATTTTGTGTGTATGAGAGGTGGGATCGGATATTAAGAGCAAGTTTAATAGTATAGCCAACTACTAGCTCCAATTCATTTATAGCCAATCTAATAGTTCATTCATATAATAGTTATATACTATATTATTAATATCTGGTCCCACCTACCATACACACACTGCGTCTTGGAGTCCGTGCTACAGCTGGCTACAAAATCTATAGCTCACTGCTCTTCTCTCTCCTCATTTATCTTCTTAAAATATGTTTAAAGCTAGCTTATAGCCTGCTATTGTACCTGCTCTAATGGCATAGTATATTTTTATAGTTAACTATTATATGAATAGGCTATTAGATTGGCTATAGATGTTTTGGAGCCGGTAATTGGCTATACTATTGACCTTGCTCTTAGGCGCAGACAAAACATGCGCGAGGCAAAGCTGCGTGTCAATATAACAGCGATTTTATTCTCTGTAAACAACAACGGTCACTATATGTTGGTTGCTGCTCCTGTCAATATTGTCACCGTGGTTTAGTTATGTCACAGTACGTGTAGCAGGGGTAGAATATATATTATGCTACATTGATGTTTAGGATAGTCTAGGATGAGATGGGATGGGATGAACTTAGGGGTGTTTAGTTGACGGGTGAGTGTGGGTTGGTCCTAGAAGAGAAATATTCCTCTAAGATCCGGACCAATCGATCCGGGAAAAATAGTCGGACGAACTCGTCCCACCTGGGACGAGTGCACGGTGTCAACTCGTCCGCGACTACCGCCGCTCGTCCACGCCTCGCCTCACCTCCGCATCCGCCTCCGCCTCTAGGACCGGCCATCGCTCGTCCGCGTCTCGCCTTGCCTCCGCGGCCGGTCTCGGAGATCCGCGACCGCCGCCGCCTCTAGGACCAGCCGCCACCTCGTCTGCAACCGCCTCCGCTGCCGCCGCTTGTCCGCTGGGAACCAGACGGCCCTAACGGTCCATGAAAGCTGTCCATCTCATCCCAACTCAATTCATTCTGTCAAACAAAAAAACTATAACCATCCTATTTAAAAAAAAAACTAGGATAGGTCTAACTCATTATATTTTGTCCCCAAACCATGGGATTCCTTTCGAGGAAAAAGAAATCAGCGGCATGTCAGCTTTGATGGTATTGTTTACAACACTGTTGTGGATAATTTAAAATTTTGGCTTGACGTGTCAGGAGGCTCCTGGCATCCAAATACATGCGTCGTCTGAAATATCAAAATTCAGCCCCCAGCAGCTCGTAGTGGAGTGAACGAGTGATGTGGAACAGGTAGGGCACGCGAAGAGGATGTTTGGTTGATGCCAATGCTTGATACAACTAATTTTAGGTAAGTTATTTTCACTTTAAGCTGGAGATTTTTTTTTACTTTTGTGGTCTTTTGAACTAACCTCAACAAAATAAAACATCGATAATAAAAGATAATCTAAAATAAAAAGGTTTAATTTAAAACCCCTAAACATTGAGATAAGAATTGATTTTGAGAGGCCGTTGGTGATGTTCTTAGTGAGAGAACCTTTTCAATTTCGATCTCCATCGATCATTTCGATTCAGGTTTTCGGTCCACTGTGCCGAGTTGCCGACCCTTCCCTCAGGAGGAGAAAATTGAGTCCCGAATTTCTTTTCAATCACAAACCATTTTTTTTTCTCCGTTTCCTTGGATACATGCTCATGTCGGGGTGCGTGCAGCGTCCACACGTTGTGTATAAATAATCACCCGCACATATGCCCACTCCCTCCCTCCCACCTTCCCCACCCTCCTCATTGGCTCCCCCGCCTGCCTCCCCTTCTCCATCCACCAACTCGCCACACGCTCAACCCCGCCTCGCCGCCGCACACCACCCACCGGCGAAGAGAAGAAGTCGTGGTTTTTCTTGGCTGGCAAGATGATAACGGGGGCGGACTTCTACCACGTGATGACGGCGATGGTGCCGCTGTACGTGGCGATGATCCTGGCGTACGGGTCGGTGAAGTGGTGGCGCATCTTCACGCCCGACCAGTGCTCCGGGATCAACCGCTTCGTGGCGCTCTTCGCCGTCCCGCTCCTCTCCTTCCACTTCATCTCCACCAACAACCCCTACACCATGAACCTCCGCTTCATCGCCGCCGACACGCTGCAGAAGCTCATCGTCCTCGCGCTCCTCACCCTGTGGAGCCACCTCTCCCGCCGCGGCTCCCTCGAGTGGACCATCACGCTCTTCTCCCTCTCCACGCTGCCCAACACGCTCGTCATGGGGATCCCGCTGCTCAAGGGGATGTACGGGGAGTTCTCCGGTAGCCTCATGGTGCAGATCGTGGTGCTCCAGTGCATCATCTGGTACACGCTGATGCTCTTCATGTTCGAGTACCGCGGCGCCAGGATCCTCATCACCGAGCAGTTCCCGGACACCGCGGGCGCCATCGCGTCCATCGTCGTGGACGCCGACGTCGTGTCGCTCGACGGGCGGAGGGACATGATCGAGACGGAGGCGGAGGTGAAGGAGGACGGCAAGATACACGTCACCGTGCGCCGCTCCAGCGCGTCGCGCTCCGACGTCTACTCGCGGCGCTCCATGGGGTTCTCCAGCACCACGCCGCGGCCGAGCAACCTCACCAACGCCGAGATCTACTCGCTGCAGTCGTCGCGGAACCCGACGCCGCGGGGCTCCAGCTTCAACCACACCGACTTCTACTCCATGGTCGGGCGCAGCTCCAACTTCGCCGCCGGGGACGCGTTCGGGGTGCGCACCGGCGCCACGCCGCGGCCGTCCAACTACGAGGAGGACACGGCGGCGCCCAACAAGGCCGGCAGCAAGTACGGGCAGTACCCGGCGCCCAACCCGGCCATGGCGGCGCCGCCCAAGCCCAAGAAGGCGGCCAACGGCCAGGCCAAGGGCGAGGACGGCAAGGACCTCCACATGTTCGTCTGGAGCTCCAGCGCGTCGCCCGTGTCCGACGTCTTCGGCAACGGCGCCGAGTACAACGACGCCGCCGCCGTCAAGGAGGTCCGCATGGCCGTCGCCTCGCCGCGCAAAGGTACACCGGACACCACCCTCCTCACACCCGCATTTCGTGGTCGCACATGGCGGCGAGCTTACCATGCTCTGTTCTTGCTACTTTGCCTAATCGATCGGCAGCGGACGGCGTGGAGAGGGACGACTTCAGCTTCGGGAACAGAGGCGTCGCCGAGAGGGACGCGGAGGCCGGCGACGAGAAGAGCGTGGCGGCGGCGGTGTCGGGCGAGCATGGCAAGCCTGGCTTGACGCCGGCGCCGACGGCGATGCCGCCGACGAGCGTGATGACGCGGCTCATCCTGATCATGGTGTGGCGCAAGCTCATCCGCAACCCCAACACCTACTCCAGCCTCATCGGCCTCATCTGGTCGCTCGTCTGCTTCCGGTAATCATCCGCACGCGCTCATCGCCGGCGAGGTTAGCCATGGTTAAACTAAACGCGTTCCCGTTTCTTGGCGCGCAGGTGGAACTTCGAGATGCCGGCGATCATCCTGAAATCCATCTCCATCCTCTCCGACGCCGGCCTCGGCATGGCCATGTTCAGCCTCGGTTCGTTCTCCTCCTCACCTCACCTCACCTCCCCCACCAACCGATCGATCGAACAGTTCTTGGAACTTACCAAACACAAACACGTTCCTCCACGCGCAGGGCTGTTCATGGCGCTGCAGCCGCGGATCATCGCGTGCGGGAACAAGGTGGCGACGTTCGCCATGGCGGTGCGGTTCCTGACCGGCCCGGCCGTCATGGCCGCCGCCTCCATCGCCGTCGGCCTCCGCGGCACGCTCCTCCACGTCGCCATCGTGCAGGTACAGTAGTACTACTCCTAAACACCAAACCAATCCCTGAATCCCCTCACTAACCGAACCAAACCGCACAGCTCCGGCGCCGGCAGACCGGCCACTGACAAGAACCACCTTTCAAAAAGAAGAGAAAAAAACAGCGGCAACGATGACACAAGTGGCCGGGCATTATGGCGCCTGTGCCGGCAAAGTAGAGCAAGATTACAGTATAGCCAACTACTAGCTCCAAATCATTTAGAGTCAATATAATAGCTAATTCATACAATAGTTGCTTACTATACTATTAATATCCGGTCTCACTTGTCATACACTCGTTACGTCTTAGGGTCCGTGCTGCAGCTGGCTATAGATCTGTAGTCCGCTACTCTTCTCTCTCCTCCTTTATCTCTTTAAAATATGTTTATAGCTGTCTTATAACGATACTAATGTACCTGCTCGTAGTACAGCGAGCGCTTTCGCTTTTAGACAAAACAAAAGCTCGCTCGCCTTTCCAGTTCGCTCGAGCTCTCGAGCTCGCCACTGACTTTTTTTTTTGTTTTTGGTTCTCCTCCTCTGCAGGCAGCGTTGCCACAGGGCATTGTCCCCTTCGTCTTCGCCAAGGAGTACAGCGTGCACCCCGACATTCTCAGCACGGCGTAAGTCCATCTCTCTCTCTCGCTCGCCAAATATTCTCTCATCTTTGATCTTTCTCTCGGTGGTTTTTGTCTCACCTGCCGTTGGTTTGTGTGTGCAGGGTCATCTTTGGCATGCTCATCGCGCTGCCCATCACACTGGTGTACTACATCCTGCTCGGGCTGTGACTGTGAACAACCACCCACCAAGAACATCATGTTTTTGCAGGGGAGGGTCGTCACGTTTGCAGCGAATGCCGGGACAGAGGAGGAGACAAAGGGCTGCATGCTTGCATCCATCACGCATGCATGCAGATGCAGTCACCACCAGTTCACCATGGAGGAGGAGGAGCAAGAAGCCAAGCAACCAAGCAGCAATGCAGCTGGGTTTTCATTAGAGTTATTTTTAGGTGTAGAGATCGATGGATGGGAGCATGGAGAATTGTTTTAGGGCAGAGAGTTCCAAAAATTGCAGGCATGTGCAAAGGCTTTGGAGGGAGGGGAGGGGACAGGGTTCAGGTTTTTAGTACAGGGCCTGGGGGTTTGTAGGGGAGTGAGAATGTGAGATGGCATCGCATGGCTGGGTTGGCTGGCCTTGTGGTGAAATGGGTGTGTGTCACTTTGGTGGAAAAAAAACAAATGGTTTAGTAGAGCTCTTGTTCATCCTAGGGTATAGTAGTACTGTGGCATGGCACAATGCTTCGGCTTTGATTAGCAAGATTAATCAATAATACTAGTAATAGCTAAGTGACATGTGGTTCTAAGCAATGCTTTACAAATGACTTGTTTCCTCCGTCCCATTATAAATCGAAGCAATGAATAGGGTTCAAAAATTTCACAGAAACAAGTTCAATTCATCTTAGGAATCAGAGAAAAATACCCACATTTTAAAGGAGCCCTCGAGTGTGCTTCATCATATAATATAGTCACATTAGACAGTAGTGACTGTTAACCTTTTTCACTAATTCGTTTTCTGCGTCATCTTCAGGGGCCCAAGTAGGCGACTGTGCTTGAATAATTTGTGGATAGTGAAAGAAAGCGAACTAGAACATGATATGTGGAGTTTCATGCATGTTAAATGTCTCACTATTGAGTACACTACAAACTGGATTACACGTCATTAAGATTGTAACACTTGGGTTAACATCATCGGAAGCAGACAAACTAAAACAGATGGGATTCTCCTTTAATTTGCATGTATTCCTGGGTGGAAATTACTGGTCCAAATTGCGGCTAGCCACATGCTTAATCAATCTGAGGCCATTAATAGGCCGGACCCTCACTTTCTTCCTACTACTAACAGTTGCTCATCACCTGATAAGACATGTCGGGTGCAGTAGACTGAGGCCAATTAGTATATTAATGACGCGACGAAAAAAAATCATTAAGAATAAAGACAAAATTTAAATATTTTTTTTGCCAGAATTGAACTAATCCACCTGTCCCAAAATATAAGTTTTAGTTGTGTGGAACATATCCTAAAACTATAAATCTGGACATGTTATATGTCCAGATTCATAGTACTAGAATGTGTTCCAATCAACCAAAACTTTTTTATATTTTAAGACGGGTGGAGTAACTTATATAAAAAACTGTGAAATTCATGTGTTTAAAAGATCAAAGGTGGTGATCAAACCAAAAATATCAGTCACTCAAATATGGTTCACAATCTTTTTGCGATTTTATCTAAGGAACTGAATTAAGCTCGGGAACCTATCACCTATCCTATACAAGACTTCACATGTACACATCATGCACACCAACTATTCTATATTAAAAAATATCAGGGATTTTAATTGGATGGAACATTATAATACTATAAATCTGGACAAACTCCTGTGTCCATTTCGTAGTACTAAAATGTGTCGCATCCAACCAAAATTCCTAATATTCTAGGACGGAGGGAGTAACAAATATCATAAAATTATGATAGATTTAGTCTTAAAACTATTAGATTTTTTTTTGCTACTGCTAAAATACAAAAAAAAATTGAAGTTAGATCTTTACCCATAAGTGTAACACCATTGAAAGTATTCGTTTTTTTTATAAGTTTTCTTGTGACATTTTTTTGATTTATGTGCACGCAAAGATTGTGTGCACGAGATATGTTTCCCACTTGGAGAATCTAATACTCACTCCACTCATCCCATACATACCAATGCAAACAAAAAGACTAAAAATACTCCCACTTTATCAAATCCAATATAATTATTTCTCTTTTTATCTGCATCCAATACATTTATCATCTATTTTCATAAGTTTCGGTGTAATGATTACTTAAAAATAAGCTTATTTTAGATAAACGGGAGAGACTAAATATAAATTTATTCCGAGACATATGAAGCAACTTACATATTTCTTCGTTCTCGTCAGGAAGCCCTGAGCCCCTGATCAACGTTATAATATGCTCTCAGAGCAGCAAAAGAGAAAATTCAATCTAAAAGGAGAGAAAAAAAATGACTTACATTATGGTGAACTGATGCCTCAGTGTGCCGACAGGTGAACCTACTGAAATGCTGATAGACTATGACCAAATCGTTGAAGCATCAAATGTTTTACTAAAGTTAAGTCCCCATCTACATTTTTAAAAGGAAATCTTCAATAATGTTTGTATTGGATTATTATATGGCCAACACTAGGTGGAAAATTAGATCGGCAAATGCATGACTGTACCAATCAATTCATTTTAAAAGAACTTTCAAAGGAAATGATTGATATACATTGCATACAGACACGCGCAAAAAAACACAATTATTGAATCCATTCAAGGCTCTGTCTATGCACCAATATATAAAAACGCAATGAACTTTGGATGCGTAACATTATCACCCAACAAAAAAACCTGTGCAATCACTCCATGCTACTGTGTTACTACATATGGGTTTTATTCATTAACCATGCTAAGATTAAAGCTGTGTGATGCTGATTTAACAGAGTTGGATACATCATCATCATCAATCGGATACATTGTCACACTAGCTAGTTTTTTCACACGAGTCAACTCAATTTAATTACGTAGGACACGACTCGATATTTGGTTTTCATAAGAAAAAATAATTCAAGACTTGTTCACCGGGTGTACGTAGCAATTTTAGGGCTGTAGAACGCTTGTGGCCCCCACATTCGGTCCATGGCCACTTCACGGTAATGTGGGATTTGATGTGGACCGGTCTCCAGCGACAAGCCGGACCCTTTGCATCACCATGGCGTTGAGAGCTATCTCCTTGTTGGGCTCCCTATGCTCCCCTTTGCCTTGGTGTCCTCCTAATCTTCTCTTAATTAAACCATTCTTTAATTTCTCTTTCTTAGGATTTATTCCTCTTTTACTTCCTTTTTCGTGGATGAGCACTAATGATAGTTCACCACTATCATTAAGCTGTTAACATTGCATCATGCAAGTATGGCATCCGGACCCAATTAAAGTGTGACATGTGTGATCCATATATAAGCACTGTGTGGATGTTTAGTATCACATTGCTAGTTTAACAAGGGTAAAACCAATCTATAAATACTTATCTCTCTAACTATATTATTTCCGGGTTGGGTTAACCTGTTTACATGAAGCGAGGACGAAAATGTAAGTGGAGTGGTATGTATAAGGGGTTAATTGGATCCATGCCGCTGCAAATATGGTATATTAGAAAACTAGCTGGGTGGCCCACGCAATTGCGCGGCCAGCATCCATATAGAATTATCTATTTTTAATATGATTTTACTTAAAATTTATTAAATAGTATCTCGTTATCTTAAGACTTTGAAATACCAAATCTTATCATCCCCATGTTTCTAATTTTATAGTTTTCAAAAGTCACCCATTCTTTATTTATTGGTTCGATTTACCATTGTTTCTATTCATTTTCCTTGAAACCTTTAAAATTTTGATCTTATAATTTTTAGAGTTAATTATCTCATTGGATATTGTTTTTATAATTTTTAGAAGTCCCATCAAACGCTGCCACTATACTCCTCTACGACCCGTCTGTCGTCCCATCTCTTTATTGTTATTGGGATTTTAATAATCGAACATAATTATTGTTTGGGTTTATTTTTTTACTTTCTAGATGTCCCGCAAAACAGAGTGGCTTTCCCACTGTACTCTTTTACGGCTCGCCCTCTACCTCCCCTCTTTATTGTCATTGAGATTTTAAAATCAAACATGATTATCATTGAGTTTTTTTTAGTTTTTAGAAGCCCCGAACCTTTAAAAATCGGACCTTAAAGTTTTTATAGTTTATTGTCTCGATGGGTTTCATTTTTATAATTTTAGAAGTCTCATCAAACGCTACCACTATACTCCTCTATGGTCCGCCTGCTGTCTCCTCTCTTTATTATCATTGGAATTTTAAAAATTGAACATAGTTATTGTTAGGGTTCATTTCTTTTACTTTCTTAAAGTCCCGCCAAACCGTTAGCAGCTTTGCCACGGTACTCTTCTACGGCTCGCCCGCTGTCTCCCTCATTATTGTCATTCAGATTTTAAAATCGAACATGGTTATCATTGTTTTTTTTTTACTTTTTAGAAGTCCCGAACCTTTAAAAATTGGACCTTATAGTTTTTAGAGTTTATTGCCTCGCTGGGTTTCATTTTTATAATTTTTAGAAGTCTCGTCAAACGAGTCACTATAGTAATGTACGACTCGTTTGCTGCTTCCTCATTGAGATTTTAAGAATCAAACATAATTATAGTTTGGGTTCATTTTTTTTGCTTCTAGAAGTCGACGTCCCGCCAAACCATCAGTGGCTTTACCATTGTACTCTTCTACGGCTCGCCCACTACCTCCCCTCTTTAATGTCATTGAGACTTAATCAAACATAATTATCATTGGGGGTTATTTTTTTTACCTTTTAGAAGTCCTGCCAACAACTGTGAGCGTATTGCTTAACGACAAGTCCGTCATCTTTTCTTTTAATCGTTATTGGGATTCTCTTTGGGATTTTATTAATAGTTTCTGGATGTCCCATCAGCAATCACAACTCAACTCCTTTACAGATATGTTGCTTCTCTAGTCTTTATTGTCAGTTGTCTTATGTGTTCTAGATGAAATTTTTGTTTGAAAATTTTCATATTTTCATTCCAATATTTTTATATAAATTATATTCCAACTTAAAATCTTATAATATTTTATCTATTTTCGGAATTTATTTTATTTTTATTTGGAATTTTAATTAATCTCTTCATATGTTCTAGATGGTCTCCTCTTTCAATAGTCTTTATTTTTTTATTACGAATTTATGTTATTTATAAATTGTATTCCTAGTTGAACTCTTATTTTATTTTTCTAATTTCAGAATTTGTTTATTTATTATTTCGAATTTTAATTAATCTCGTATTGTGTTCTATATGGACTATTCTTTTTATATTTCTTATTTTTTATTTCTAATTTCAGTTGTTTCAAAATTGTATTCTTATTCAAACTCTCTTTTTTATTTTTCTAATTTCGGATTTTATTTTATTTTTTATTTCGAATTTTAATAAATCTCATATTGCGTTCTTATGTGGAATCTTTTTTCAATATTTATTATTTTTAATTTCGAATTTCAGTTACTTTTAAGTTGTATTTATATTTGGACTCTTCTTTTCTTTTTTTTGTTCTTCTAATTTTAGATTTTATTTTATTTTTTTATCGAATTTTAATTAATCTCGTGACTCTTATTCAATGTTGCTCATTTTTAATTCCGAATTTTAGATATTTCTGAATTGTATTCCTACATGGACTCTATTTTTCTTTTTTTCGATTAATGTGGGAATTTCTAGCCTCCACAGCAAATGTGGTGTCTCATTTAGGGTTAATTGGATCCATGCCACTGCAAATATGTCATATTAAAAAAAATACCACTACTATTCACGATATCGGCTATGTGCCACTAAAATTTAGGAAAATTGGAACCATGCCACTGCCGTCCAATTTTCTGTCAACCTCCGTCTAATCCCTACTGTTAAATATCACTTTTGCCCCTTCCCCTTCCATCTCTCTTCTTCCTTCTCCCGGCGGAGAGACGAGATGGGGTGTCGGGCGTCGGCAGCACCAGCGATGAAGCTCGGGGCCGATGGTGGCGGAGCTCGGGGCCGATGGCGGCGGAGCTCGAGGCCCGATGCCTCCTCCATTGGCAGCCCGGAGCTGTCCTTCGATCCTCCTCCATCGCCATGGACAAACGCCGGCGACCCTCCTCGCCAGATCTGGGCAGAGGTAGTGCGGCTCGCCGACGACCACGACGAGGACAACAACGGCGGCGGCGGCTCCCGAGCTCTCCCCCGCAGATGAGGTCGATGACGGTGGCGGCGGTGGCTCCTGAGCTTCCCGCCGCAGATGGGGTCGAAGATGACGGTGTCGACGGCAGTGGCTCCCAAGGCCTCCCACCGTGGAGGTGGTCAACGATGGTGGTGGAGAGAAAGGAAGTCCCGAGGACTCCCACCGCAGAGATGGTCGACGATGGCAACTGCATCTCGACCTCCTTGTAGTTGTCGTCGGAGTCTAAAGCAGCCATCGCGGGAGCCCGAGGTGGCCACCGAGATGTCGCCCTCGTCGTCGGAGCACTCGATCTCGTCCTCCTCTGTTAGCCCGAGACCACCATCTACGGTGGTGGAGAGAGGAAGGGGAAAGAAAAGAGAGGGGAGGGAGGTGGGAGATGGAACTGATAGCTAGGTCCCACTTGCAGTTGGGGCTTACGGATTTTTTGACGGAAAACGTGATGGAGTGGCACGGTTCCAATTTTCCCAATTATCAATAGCACACGTAGAAGATATGCTGAATAGTAGTGACATTTTTCTGAATTGATATATTTGCAATGGCATGGATCAATTAACCCATATAAGTGAGCTCGCTCATCGGATGGGCCCACTATGCAGTACTGAAGGTGTTTTGTTATACTTTGAAAAGATACAAATTTTACAGAAATTTTTTTATAGTAAATAGCTCATTTCTTCAAAAATCCTTAGTGGGTGCCTCACTTCATGTGGTCCTATTTTCTATTAGGGCCTGTTTAGTCCACGAAAAGAAAATTTTTAGGTGTCACATCGGATGTTTGACTGGATGTCGGAAGGAGTTTTTAGACACGAATGAAAAAACTAATTTCATAACTCGCCTGGAAACCGCGAGATGAATCTTTTAAGCCTAATTAACCCGTTATTAGCACATATGGGTTATTGTAGCACTTATGGCTAATCATGGACTAATTAGACTCAAAAGATTCGTCTCGCGATTTCCCCCTAACTGTGCAATTAGTTTTTTTAATCTATATATATATTTAATGCTCTATGCACGTGTCCAAAGATTCGATGTGGTATTTTTGGGAAAAAGAAATTTAGGGAACGGCCTTAGTTGTAGTTTTTATTTAATCAAACAACACGGTAATAATATAATACTGCGAGATTTTTTAAAGAGAAATTTATCATCATGTTGCTTATAGATCCAACACTAAACAATTGATTTACATACTGAGCTATACGATCGATAAGTTATAAAAATATGGACGGAGCAGCAAGACTAAAACTTTTATACATAGTTGTGTTATTATTGGTGGTTTAAAAGCTAGGGTTGAAAAATATACTATGATATAAGAAACCCAAAAATCAACACTAAAACTATGTTTTAAAATTAAATTTTGGTTTTAGGTTACAGCTGACAAGCGAATAAGCAAATGGTGAGAGGCAAATGGAGAAGCAGCTTTCGTTGATCAGCGGGGGGTCTAGCATAATTGTTTTTACATCTAGTACGGTACCACGACAACCCTAATAATTCTTCTTGTTAAGTGTTCACACCAAAATTTGCAACCAGGGAACACGGTCGGTATAACAAATAATCGCCGTCTCTAACGAATATACGTTTTAGGTGGACGTAAATTAATGCCCCTTTTCTATATGAACAAGTACTCCGTATTTATCTGTTACTTTTCTTTATGTTAAGTTGATAAATTTGGAAATGGAGTTGCATAAGCCATGGAACATTGTCGGCTGGCAGGAACGATAAGGAGACATTTGCCTGGGCCATCTAATGATGGATTCTCATGAACTCTCCAAAAGAAAGAAAGGCAGAAAAAAGGGTAATGATTATCATAAACACCCGGAAAAAAGTTCAGCACTAGTAGCACGTTGGAGCAAAAGAACCTGCAGATACGTACGTCAGGTTTAATTTTTCACGCAGCAGATATCAAACCGATCAGATAGTTCTTCCGCTAATCGATTGCTTAAAAAAAATTATCTTAAAGTGTGACGACATGTGGTGCTTTATCCTTTTGCTAATTCAGAAATATTTGCATTTAATCAATCCATGTGGAGCGAGATCATGTTTTTTAAAAGGTGATTCGAGCGTGCATGCTTGCATTATATGATTTAAATCAGTCGCAAGTTGACGCATTCAATATCAGTCAATTTGATATTATTTTACACCCAGTCTCTCATTCTCTCATTGTACGTTTAAACACCTGCATGAAATATTACATATAGGCTTAAAAATATCTAATTACACAGATTGCGACTAATTTACGAGACGAATCTTTTAAGCCTAATTGCTTCATAATTTGACAATGTGGTGCTACAGTAAACATTTGCTAATGACGGATTAATTAGGTTTAATAAATTTGTCTCACGGTTTACTGACGGATTCTGTAATTAGTTTATTTTATTAGTACCTGAACTCCCCATGCAACATCTTATATAATACCCGATGTGACACGCCAAAACTTTACCCCCATTATCTGAACACCCCTTGAATACACGGAGGATTTGGCTGATACAGTACTGTATTTATTACTCCAGTCAGTTTGGATGACTAAAAAAGGATTTAGCTTCACTCTCACGGGGAGAAACTCAACGGATGAAATCTTTTTTTTTTTATCATGTTGAAGACTTGAAGGTTCTCATTTTAAGAAAAGCAAATTAGGTGCACATGTTTGCACCTTAACATAGCAAACGCTCAGCAGACATGGTACCACTTAATAAGCTATCTTTGTGGCTAATAATGTAGGAGTAGTACTGTAGTAGTGATGGTGCTTAATCAGCTTAATTTAATTGCTAGGTCTAACTGCTATCTCCACTTTTCCAGGCTCCAAAACAAGTTAACGCCAGGTGGTGTTTGAATGTCCTCAAGATAAAAGATTAAGTGTTTCACGTAAAACGAGGTGGTAATAACATGTGATTAATTGAGTTTTAATTATTATAAACTTGAAAAATGGATTAATCTAATATTTTAGAGCAACTTTCATATATAAAAATTTCACACGAAACACACCATTTAGCAGTTTGAAAAAGGTGCCTTGAGTATCCAAAATTTAATCCAACCGTTGTTGGAGAAACGAACACGGCGTGACACATCGCCTGTGCTTATCAAATGCACTATTAGCAGCGGAAATGTCACAAGTTTGGTCGACAGAATCCGTGTTTGATTACTAAATATTATGGAACAGAAGTACTGAGCTCCGAATATCGGTCGTTAGTATATACCAGTACAGTATATGTGTTGTGGACGTATATGGTTACCAGCTGTTTAATTAATCGAGTATTGTCGTTCGTTAAGTTCATCAGTTGGTAGCCTCCCCGTATGCAGTCTTAACCACCGACCTCACGATATTTGTGATGAACCGATCAAAGTCTCCTTTAGGAATTTTGCTAAAATTATAGACCGAATGAACCGGTTCTCAATTTGTGGAAACGCTGGAAAAAAAAATCTGCTTTCTAAAGAGGCTGACCGACCAGTCGAGATGAACAGGTCATCGTTTGGTTTATTTAGAAAAAGAGTCAAACGATATATCTGAAAAAAAAAACAATTTATAAATAAAACTTTTTATAAGTGTTCTTAGGGATCTAAATACAAAAGCTAAAAAATAAACTACGATAAAAGAAATCTCAAAAACAACTCAAAATTTAAGGTTTAAAATTTAAATTTTAACTTATAAACATAAGCATTAGAAAAAGATGAAGCCGGAAAGTGCAGAATGTGACGGGGTTTTAGCCGAAAAAGATAGGGACCAAAATGATAACACGAGCGAACTATTAGAGCAGATACAATAATAAAGTATAAGTCAGCTACAAGCTTACGTGGAGAATATAAGAGAGGAGAGAGAAGAGATGCGGGCTACATATTTATAGTCAGCTACAGCACGAACTCCAAAACGATATGTGTATGACATGTGGGACCAATTATTAATGATATAATATATATTTGTAGTTAAACATTATATGAATTAACTATTAGATTGCTTATAAATATTTTGGAGGTACTAATTGGCTATACAATTAAACTTGCTCTTAGTAATCCCGGTTGCAGTGCAGCTAGCATATGGGTCGTACTAGCAAGAGTGTATATATATATACCCGTACACACAAACCGGCTGATGCCATGATGTGCAGGTGACGCTTTGATCCGGGTGTTGGCAGCGGCGCCGGCGTGCGTGCGTGCGTGCGTGCCGTGGCAGACTGGCACGGCGCGCGCGGAAAAGGCAACGGGCTCGCATGATGGTGCGCCCGCCCGAAGGAACACCGCGGGATGGGCGGCCCCGCCCCGCCACTCATCACGCCCACCACCACCACTCAAAAAACCGCCCAAACCCAGCCACCCACCCGGTGAATCCCCCACCCGCGCGCGCCCGTGCGCGCCGAACCGCCGATCGATCCATCAACGGGACGGACGCGAGACGCGGGCGCAGCGGCAGCGTAATGCGTAACGTACGTTTTGCCTTGTGCGCGGCTCGCGGGGCGCGTGCGGGGTGGTGCGGCCGGTTGGCCACTGGCGCTGGCGCCCAAAGGGGCGGACACGCTGGGCCGTGAGCCGCAGCGGCAGCACACACAGGTGACGACCGTGTCGCGGGGCTGGCTGGAAAAGGAAAAGCTGCTGCCAGGCAGCTGCAGCCTGCAGGGTGGTGGCGCGCGCTGGTGAACAGAACATCCTCGGTCGGTCCCTTCGTGCTGAACCTGAACTGGACTGATGGCCGCTCTCTCCTCGTGTCTCGCGTTCACGACTACGTACGGCGCGAGCAGTTCGCTGATGAATGAGAGCTGGGAGTGAGAACATCAGCAGTCACAGTACCGTGCCTTGAATGAGAGCTGGGAGTGAGAACATCAGCAGTCACAGTACCGTGCCTTGAATGAGAGCTGGGAGTGAGAACATCAGCAGTCACAGTACCGTGCCTTGAATGAGAGCTGGGAGTGAGAACATCAGCAGTCACAGTACCGTGCCTTGAATGAGAGCTGGGAGTGAGAACATCAGCAGTCACAGTACCGTGCCTTGAATGAGAGCTGGGAGTGAGAACATCAGCAGTCACAGTACCGTGCCTTGAATGAGAGCTGGGAGTGAGAACATCAGCAGTCACAGTACCGTGCCTTGAATGAGAGCTGGGAGTGAGAACATCAGCAGTCACAGTACCGTGCCTTGAATGAGAGCTGGGAGTGAGAACATCAGCAGTCACAGTACCGTGCCTTGAATGAGAGCTGGGAGTGAGAACATCAGCAGTCACAGTACCGTGCCTTGAATGAGAGCTGGGAGTGAGAACATCAGCAGTCACAGGACGGTGCTTTTGTCACTGACATGTGAGCCCGATGATCTCTGAGCCTATATGTCAGTGACAAAGACGTGGTGCAGTCGACTGCAGAAGATTCTGATCCTACTTGCCCCTGACTTCTTGTACTGACCAGCACGACGACATCGCCGGCATGACACCATCAGGTGCAAACCTGAGTTTTTTAGTACTACTTGTAGAAATTTAGTGAACACGCGACGGGATCTTTTTCGCATACTGCCAGTCTAAAAAAAACTTAGGGACTATTTGGTTGGCATACCCATATTGTCAAACCTTGCCATACTTTTATTAACTAACATGGGATGGAGACTCGGAGATTCCAGGTGGATGAAGATATCCTCGACGATGGAGGTCTGCATTTTCGGCAAGTGGACACTGGGAGAGGCAGCGGCCCTAGGGGCGGTGGCAGGCTAGGAGTCCAGAAGGCGGAGGAGGATTCCGACGATGGCAGCAACCCTATGGGCGCGAAGGCCTAAGAATCTAGCAAAGCGAAAGCGGATCCCATCGGCTTACATCTGGTCAGCTAGTTTTGACTGGACGATGACATATGGCGGTTGACTAACTGGCGGCGCGTGGCGTACCTGAAACGGATGAAGATGACATCAGCGGAGGTTCGCAACGATGACACACTAGGGGTGGCAGTGACTAGATGACTTCCACCCACTAAATCTGGTCGTTTCAGGAGAGGATGTCGGAAAGCAGGCCTGTGTGCTGAGGTCGTAGGTTTCTTTTTTCTTTCTTGTTATGTGTTCTCCTCATTGAAGTGTGAGTCTAAGTGTTTTTGTATCTTTTTGTCTATATATATCCTTTGTGGATATAGAACCCGGATTAGTAAAAATCTATTATCTAAAAAAAGCATGTGGCCAGCAAAATTGAAGCCATACTTTTGCTATAAAAGAGTAAGCTTACCACACTTTTATGTGCCAATGACATGTGGGATCAATGTCATACTGAATGAATCTTGCCATAAGTGTGACACAAACTAAACGGACACATAACTTTAGTTAAACCTACATAACTTGAGTTGTGGTATGGTGAGATAAATTGTGGTAGTAGACCAAATAATCCTTTAATACATAACTGCACCACCACCAGCAGCAATAGAAAGCTAAGAACTAATTACGCTAGCTAGAGATTCTTCCATCATCTGAATCTTGCTACGTACGCACTATCAGTCGATCAGGGCAACCTTATACTCCATATATCATTTCTCCATTGCTTGCTCATCAACTGAACGTCGTAGCTGCATACACATGATCCATGATCTATCGAGTTATTGCACATGATCTCAAAGGAAAACGACAGGAGCCGACAGGGATGGAGTAGTTGTCGTCTGCCCAAGTGCCTAGTCCAGATAGCAATAGAGTGGCCGTCCACCATATCTGTGATAAGGCGGCTCATGGCCGAAAAGATGCCAACAAAACATTGCCCACTGGAGATATTGGCCATAGAAGCTTTTCACTGCAGTACAACGGCACTATCGGCTCATCTACAGCTAATTTTGCTTCCCGCAATACTGCTAATTTAGCTTCCATGCATAAAAGAATCTTCAGATAAACACATGCCTATGTGACCTTGATCAGAAATTCAGATGTATGAGCAGCATCGATCGTCGTCTCCTACCTTTCTCTTTTTCTTTCTTTTCTTTCATAAAGTTGTAACGAACGAAGAAGTTGGATGCAACAAGCTACAGAAATCGACCGACCAATGGCAACGATGATACATGCACGCACGGCGCTTTCGATCACATGGTAAAAGGGTGGCCACTTTGCTGCTGCCGCGTATCTTTCTCCACGAACTTGTGCATAGCACCAGCAGCAATCGATCACCTAACTGAATCTTTTCTCAATGCGAATCGAATCAGAACCCAGCGCTATTGCCTGCAGCATCGACCGATCATGCCTACGAAGCTTTATTCTCTCAGCTGGTTGCGGTGGCCGGCCGGCCAAAGCTGAAGGGTAGTACGAGAAAAAGGCTACTCTTACAGGGTATGGCTGCTGCTGAAACCTTTCTCCATCGTTTGGATTTCAGGCGTAAGTACTCCTATAACGAATCTGTCAACGGTCAGAACTTGATGTAAGGCCCTGACTGCAACCGAGTAGCATCTCCAAACACTACTACAAAAGTGATTTTTCTGTACGAGACCCCATAATTTTTGCAAACGGACCATAACTAGTGGCGTCTGCAAAAATCGATGGTCATTTTTGCATGCGGCCCCTTAAGTGGCCCGTATGGAAAAATCGATTTTCCCATACGGGCCTCTTAAGAGGGCCGCATGCAAAAATGAGCTCATTTTTGCATGCGGCCCTCTTAAGAGGCCCGTATGGGAAAATCGATTTTTCCATACGGGCCACTTAAGGGGCCGCATGCAAAAATGACCATCGATTTTTGCAGACGCCACTAGTTATGGTCCGTTTGCAAAAATTATGGGGTCTCGTACAGAAAAATCACTTTTGTAGTAGTGTTTGGAGATGCTACTCGGTTGCAGTCAGGGCCTTACATCAAGTTCTGACCGTTGACAGATTCGTTATAGGAGTACTAGGTAATATCTCATTATACCATATGTTAGTTTATTTTAGTTTAAGATGTAGGAAGTAGACGAGAGAACATACTTTATGTGAATTTCACACGAAACAATATTAGTTACCTTCATAATCGGCAAAATTGCCTCGTTTGGTTCTTTATTTTGTGGCAATTCACCGCTTGTGCTTTTCTATTATGCTGATCTATGGAGCAAAATTCTTCTCTTTGAGAATCTCACGTTAGAGGAAGCTGCCACAAGCTTGTATCAAACTATTTTCATGCCCATCTCATCTTTCGTTTAGTTCTCTGTATGTTAAAAAAAAAATCATATTGTTAGATTCGTTTTGCATCGTACTTTCGGAGGTGCATAAAATTCACGATAAAAAAATTAGTGCTCAAAGTTCACACAACTCAATCATCAACATTAATTATCCGTTAAAAAACGGAGAGAGAGAGAGATAGAGAGTTCTAATTTTCTCTTAATATATCTCACTTATTTTTCTTTCTTTCTTTTTTCAGTCCAGTCTACTCTATCCCTGCGTGCCTGGCTGTACCTGCATGTACTGATCTGCAGCTCAGAATTATAGAATGGCAGCATCGATTGATCCATGATCTCCTATAGTGTCCCAGGGGATGCATGCATACATGCTTCCATGTCGACCCGCTGCCTGTTTTCTCTTGTCAGCTTCCACTCTGGCAGCATAATAATTCTGTTGCCCACCAGTGAGCAAACAATGCAAAACTCGTTCGATCATGCATGGCAGCTAGCTAGCTACTTATATAACTTCCTCTTCCTTCTCGATCTCGATCGATATATCGGTCAGAAATGAGCTGCCAAGCATGGCGATCCGCGATCGATCCATGACCAGCAATTCATCATCAGCTAGCTAGTAGCCTGACCTGGCATTGGCATCAATCTGACACCGTCGTATAGAGGGATCATGCGATGCAATGCAAATCAAACCGAATACAACCATCCCCGGAAAAGTTATCTGCCGCAAAAGTGATCACGTTGCAATAAGTTGCATGACATGTTCCATGCATATGCGTTGCATTCGATCCATTTCGGAGCAAATCGAGATCACGGAGCTAGCTAGGCCGTTTTGGTTTTGGTCTTACGTACTCCCTCCGTTTCACAATGTAAGTCATTCTAGCATTTCCCACATTCATATTGATGTACTTGGTATTCAATCCATCCTAAAATAAATAACCCGGTATAAAATATAACACATTCTAATACTATAGATCTAAATATTTTTTATTCAGGTTTATAGTATTAAATTGTGTTTATATTTCGTACTAGATTGGTTTATTCTGTGACCGGTGAAATACCAAAGTTCTCGTTACATTCCTTCTAGAATGCAGATCATACCTTAGCTTATTCTCATTCTGCTGGTCTATGCAGAGCCCTCGATAAGTGATCTAGAAGAGGAAACAGAGCTAGACGCAACTGTCGCGAAAACGCATGCCATGCCGGGACGAAACGTTCTTCGTCTTCCCTTTGCTTAGTTGCTTTGCTTGAGAATGGATAACCGGTGATGCACACGCATCATTGTCATGCTCCCCATGAGGCCATGATCGCCAAGTCGCGCTCTCACTCACCCGTCACCACTCACCAACCCCGGTGGGGCGGCAGTTCGGCGAGTGGCCGCCGCAGCTACTACCTCCATATTTTAATGTATAACGCCATTGATTTTTTGTTTAACGTTTGACAATTCGTCTTATTCAAAAAAAAATTATGTAACTACCATTTATTTTATTGTGACTTGATTCGCCATCAATGTTCTTTAAGCATGGCATAAATATTTTTATATTTGCACAAAATTTTTTTAATAAAACGAATGGTCAAACATTGGTCGAAAAGTCAACAACGTCATATATTAAAATACGGAGGGAGTACATTCCAGTGTAGCCGCGGACTCACTTACAGTACAAATAGATGGGTAACCCGGTGTGCCGATTCACTTGCACCTTTAATCCCGTCATAGTCTACCCTGTTGTTGAGTGAACACATCGTGCAGCAGTACTGGAACGTACGTTTCCATGCACTACATGTGCCAGTGCCTCTTGATCTCAGGCTTTCGTCATTTCGTTGGAGAAGAAGTAACCCTTTTGGTAGATCATGAGAAGCAGTTGGTGTATTTTCCAGCTTCGAATTAACTTCTACGAGTATATAACCACAGATTTAGAATCTGGTGAGAATTAATTTAGTTGGAAGCTCTCTCATATAGGTCTGTAATCTGAATTCTCAAACACTATCCACGGGCCGGCCACTGGTTACAAGTTACTCCACTACCTGAATACCTGCATTGCCGCACTAGCTACCGCAAGTTACAGGATCATACCGCAAGTTACAGGATCATGATAACATTTAGAAACAGTTCATGCATCAATGATAAGCGCATCACGGCATCAGAGTGGCACATAGCACTAACAGAGCTAGCGCAAACTGGAATCCAGATAGGAAAATCCAAGGAGGAAACAGTTAGAACCTACTTTTGTAGGCACTGAAGAAGTGAAGAGAGAGTAGGGTGTTTTTGGTGGGTTTCAGTTATCCACAACGTGGGTGCATTGTATGCACATTGGCCATGTTTGATTCTATAATATGCTTCAACAGAGATATGACGATAATCACATGAAACAACCAAATAAAACAACGCAATACCAACCATGGTACTTAATCATCATTGTCCATGCAAAGGAAGCAGCATCTCGGTGTCGTTAAATGGCTTAAATTATGCTCGATGCCTCTCACAAAGTCACAAGTGGAAAGCAAAACATTTCTCAAAAATAAAATTCAGAACAATTGCGAAACTGACGACTAACTCAGGTTTAGTGAAAAGAACAGAGCAACCAGATCATCTTTTAGACTTTATGCAATACATGAGTGCTATTTTGTCGGGCAATTTGAAGGTCGGAATTGAAAGAAAACGAAACTGCTTACGTGTAGTGCACAAAGGGTTTCTTTGATGTCAGGTCAGGGTGAATGTCAGTAATAAGAAAAGTAATATCAGATCACAGAGATTTTTTGACTATCAACGGAGCTAAAATCTTGCACTGATGTACTTTCATCATAAGCTGTATTAAAAGATACATCACCTACTACGTGCATAAGAGTGATTTAATCGGCAATCATTAGTGATCAGTTCAACTTATAAGTTGCTGAAGATTTAGTGTCGGTACTATGGACAGCATGGAGAAAGGAAACAGCAACCAATAATGTGGCAACTCAGCTTCATGAACAGGGATGCTTTATCAAACCCAAAGCTTGGATAAATATATTTGGAAGTTAGTAATAACTTGAACTCAGCAGAATGGCATCTCACATTAGTGGGACCTACGATCCTGATGGTCCAAATGTTTACAAAGTTGGTTCGAATATTCAATGATTCTGAAAGGGAGTGTGCTTAAATCACAAGGAAGCAAACTTATAATATTGCGACAAAATTGATGTATCTGTTCATCTTGCATCATATGGCCGAAAGTTTGCTCAGTACCATAAATTACAGACATTGGCTAATATGTAATATGTTTAAGAAATTGTAGCAACAGTCTTTAAAAAGGGAATATTTGCAGCTTCTTTTTTTTATTAACAAGCATAATGACAAACCCAATTTCACATAAGGGTCAACGATTCTAATGGCATTCTCCATTTTCATGCTGAAGAGAGCTCACCTTATAAGCAATGTGCTTAAAGGTCCCCAACAATATGGTCTGCCAACTCAATCATGTACATTGTTCAGAAGCGAAAACTCAATCAATCATATACAGACACACCTCTGGAACCTGTTCACCTAGATCCTCTCTGATAGCCAAGTCTCTCCTAATTACTAAGAAGAAAGGTCACCACATGATAAGTCGATCAGAACAGCATGTCAGTTAAACTTCACATCAAATTTTTTTTTCTAAAGAGAGAGGGCGCACATATCCATTCCGTTTGTAGAATATTATGTATTTGAGAAGCATAACTGACTTTAGAATTGTAATAACCCTCGTGGTGAAGCAAAAGATCTCATCCGGCAAACAAACATTGTCTCAAACATATACAGAACAAATGGTAATTTGATGGTCACATGCCATAATTGTAGTATCCTGATGTCTGTATATTGTGGTTATGCATCTGTCTAAGTAGTTTTTATTGTGCAAAAAACTATATAAATCCACTTAATCAATTAGAAATTGCAATCCAACTGAGCCTTCCAGTAAGTAGATATTCATAAAGAACGCGTCGTTGTGGGGATGCTTAAAGTCCAGACATACAAGAATCGAAAGAACTCCCGTTCATCAATCTTAAGTGATCACTGATCAGTTCACTATCCTAAATTCCTGATGACTTGTAATGGTCAGAACTAACTTTTAGATAGCATAATGGTACCAAACATAAAAATGAATAGCACCGCTAATACCTTTTTAAAAACCATCTTTTTCTTGGGCCTGCTGCTTCCTCCCTCATCTGTTGGCCCATTAGTGCAATTGTTCTCGGCCTAGTTGGCATTCTAGAGGATTTCATTCCTATAGAAAATTTTCCTATATAGCCCATTTAATCAAAGGAATAAATCCTATGGAATCCTATGAAATTCCAATGGAATGCCTAATGTCATGCAAGTTTTTGAGGAAATCTAACATAAGGTAGAACATCATGGAATCTTTTCTCTGAGTCTTTATCTCTCTAATTCCTGCGGTCCAATCGAAGAGTCATTCATGTGTTTGCAATCCTCCGTATCAAAATCCTACGTTTTTCCTATTTCTATGTTTTCTCAATCCTGCGGTTCAAAAGGACCCTAAGACAGTTTTCTTTATTTCCTTTTGACTTTAGCGTGCGACATTTTACCCTGTATTTTCACCTGCTTGAAAATTCACTGCAGAATGGATACCGTGCTGAGACGTGTCAACATTTTACCCTGTATTTTACCCTGCTGAAAGCTTCTATTATTTCAACTATGTCAATGCTTTGGTCATTCAGTGCTCATGAAGTGACAAGCACCCTCGATATGTTAGTACCAAAATGGTTAAAAGTGATTATTTTTCAAGAATCTATCAGTTCTTACTGACGATAGATGATATTCATGTGATCATGTCCATTTAGACACGCCCTGACGCAGTCTTATTATCAATGTCTCAATGTAGGTGAAGCAGCACTGAATCCCATTAAATTGGAATTTGAGGCACCCAAGAAAAACAGAACTCAAACCATTTATTTTTCAAAAAATAGTTTTAGCCTGGTAACACACATGCAATTCAGAGGGGATTCTGTTTCCGACCTCACCAAGAGAGGAGCTCTCGTTCATACAGGCAGTATCAATCAGCTAGTATTTCGTAACCAAGAAAATATTCCTTGAAATATGTAAATTGTTTCCCAGGGTCGCCAGTGACTTTACATCTATCTTCATGAGTCATGACTAGACTCTAGAGAAAGAACTATTGCATATAAATCAATAGCTGCACATAAACTTGTGTTTTTTGGCACTTCATGTGTTGTTTGTCCCTATGACTCGCTATAGATTAATGCCAACTAAGAAAGCCACTGATTAACCGATATTTCCAGTTGACCAGAAAAGTATCAACCTTACATCTTATCATAATCATCATCATTTCTGGAATGTCTTACTCACCGATAAACTATTAGCAACAAAAGAAATGCCCAGATATTTCAGCAGCAACAAGTGGTAATCATACGAAAATTGTTTGTGTGTGGTATAATTCTAGCTTTACTGAAGAAAGTATGATGTATAGTTTATAGTTTATCAGAGTGCCTTACTTTTACAGCTACAATTTAACCCATGACCTTTGGGCGCCATCCAGCAATGACATCCTCTTGCAGAGCTATAGTCTTGACAAATGAATCCATTGAAAAGATAGTCTGCGATTCAAATACTTCAGTTAGGATAAAATGTCCGAAAAACCATCATCCTTAGTATTTAGTAATATGCCACAAAAATTGGAAGTGAAAAGTAACTGGTTTATGAAGTTGACACATTACATATCGCACTAAAACTATCAGTATAATTTCACTGAAGGGGCACAGGACAGTTTGTGCAGGGGTAACATGCAACATGCATTGAGCATAACAGGGACATCACTGCTACAAAACAAATTGGGCTTGTGTAAAAATTCAACTCCAAGTAAAGGTAACCCATAGCTTTGGAACTATGGATCATACTTCCAGCTAAGTGCCTTAAAAAACCAACTAATCATATTTTCAGAAAACTGATTGCACCAATAAATAAATAGATAAACAGTATACCTTCATATATTTTTTCACATGTGAAAGTGAATCTGGAACAGACCAATTCTTATAGTGACCTAGAGCTATCTCCATGTGATATAGTTTGGGGGCAAGAGAGAGATCAGCAGCAGATATTGTTTCACCGTTAATAAATGGACCCTGCACCAACCGACATCTTAGAACTAGTACATTTTACATTTCAGCTAAGTTACGGTGAAACAAATATGAACTGCAAAAACAGCAAAGCCAACATAATTGACATTAGGCCCACTTACATTGTCTTTTAGATAGCTATCGAATGAAGTCAGCTCACTAAGCAGTGCCTGTTCTGTTCCATCATTCGGATCTTTGCTTTTAAGGAAACCAATAAAGGTGGAAAATATTTTTGACCCGCTGTAAAGAAAGTTGTTCCCAATGGTTAGGATGCTAGTATGGACAACAATGTTGTATACTAAACAACACCATAGAATTGTTTTTTTTTTTAAAAAAAAGTGATCACAGATTTTTTAAGAAATACATTCGATCAATGTTACGCTTTACTACAATTGGGATGTGTCAGGTGCTATAATTTTAACCTTAGAATACCAGGAGGTCAGATTTATTACTAAGTAAAAGAAGTTGGCTAACTCTCACGATCATGCTTATACCAGGTTTGAAAGGCCAATTCTCAGTAGAAGGTCTTGGATTATATAATATTCTTATTCAGAGGGTAACGAAAAATCTTCAACGCATAGTTATGGAATCCTTCTAGTTTTTATATGACTGTCACTAGTTTCATGTAGTAACTATTAAGGAACGCATTTAGTGAAACACTTACACTGAAGCCTTTTCTGGAGGAGTTGCCAAGGATGGTTCAGGGTACTTCTCTTCTATCACTTGTGTAATAACATCAGAATCAGCAACCCATTGTTCCTCAAGCTTGACAATAGGCACCTTACCTTCTGGGCTAATTTTCAGAAACCTGGTAAGGCAAGAGAAAAGCATGATGGGCATGGAACTATCAACCAGCGCAACAGCCACAACAATCTGAAAGGCATGTTTCGCATCCAGATATATACCAATCAGGTTTGTTAGCGAGATCAACTAGTTTTATATCATACGGAAGATGCTTCTCCTCTATTGTCAACAACACTCTCTGTGTGAAAGGACCTGTGACAAACATAGCAAATTCAACTCAGAATGATGGAACCTTTTTCAACATGTTAGTACATAAAAAATTTGCAACGCAACTAAATTCTCAGCTGTAAAATTGCGCTTCTAACAACATGTACTCCGTGTCGTTAAAATGTGGCATACTGACATTGCCAACATGTTCTTTTACCCTAATCAATCAGATACCAATGTTAATTTGGCAGGCAGTGTGTTCTGCATTTTAATTTAGTAGCAGTTGCGCAAAAATTTAGGCGGTGTGTTCTGCTTTCTAATCAGACAAAAATGTGCGTTAGAATGTGAAACAATTTTTGACTGCATCATGTCGCACAAACCGAGTATAGCTCTGCGCAAAGTGAATTGACAGCCAATACCACCTACATTACTAAATTCATCCAGCGCAGTTCGTTCAAAAAAAAATTCATCCAGCGCGCGTTCACACATAGAGATGGATAGGGAGAGGGCTCACAGTCGCCGAGGCGGTCGGGGACGGTGAGGGAAGCCTTGGCGCAGACCTCCAGCGGCTCCGCCGAGGCGCGAGCGTGAGTAAGGGCCCCGGCCCCGGCGCGGGCGCCGCGGCGCCGCAGCCGCGTGTCGCGGGGAGGAGGAGGAGGCGCCTGCCGCCGCGGCGGAACGTGGTGGCGAGGAGCGCCGTCGCCGAGGAGGAGCCGGCGGCGGCGGCGGTCGTGGCGGAGGGTGGTGCGGAGGAGACGGCCATGCGTATCGGCAGCTCGCCGGAGCGGGCCGGCCGCCGGTGGTCGGGACGGGACGGGGACGGCGGTGAGGGGAGAGGTCGCAGAGGAGGAATTTTTTTGAAAAAAAAAAAAAAAAAAACTTATCTCCTCGGGCGAGGTGTGTATGGTGGTGGTGGCTTCCAGAATACGGAGGCCTCGCGATGCGAACTGTAGCAAAAAAACCGCCCTACTAGAGGGCGGCAGGGTGCTGCCTGCAAATTTCGCAAGGGCGATTTTTGGGTGGGTAGGTATAAAGGCCCAAAGCTGCCCAAAATCCATCGTAACGGTCCACCAAAGTCCAGAGAAAGGAGAGGGCTGATCTGAGGGGAGGGGAGGGGAGGGGAGAGGGAAAGCGGCGAAGCTCTGTCGGTTTGCGGACTCAGGCTACAGGTAAAACCTTCGGTTCTTTTCTGATTTTCATTCGTACTCCATCTATTTTATAAAAAATTAATCTATAATAAATTTGTCCAGATTCGTCGGACTAGAAAACATCACATCCAATATTAGGTTATCTTTTTTGGAATGGAGGGAGTACTTGATTTAGCATTGTAGGAGTAGGTAGGATTGGAATAGTTGCGAGTAGTGTACCGTATAAAAACTAGTTGTTCCGTCCGTACAGTGGTGCAAAATTTATTAAACCTTAGTCCTTATAAGAAATCGCTACACAGTACTCGATTTGATGATGATGATTGTAACTTGGTTTAACTCCAATTTTTTTTTCATGAGGAGATATGTCAAATAAGGTACGGAAACGCAGGTTTAACTCCATTTTTTTTATGATTGTAACCTGCTATCCTGGCCGTTGCTTACGCTTTGAGATTCGTGCACGCAGTGTATTGGAAGCTGGTATAGTAGCAAGTAATTCCTGTAGTAGTATACGCTGTTGTGGGACCCACTTCTATAGGCATGCACTGAGCTGGGACCCACTTCTTTGGAAGATGAACTGCAACGGTCAAAATTTGAAGTGCATGGGCCCACATTTTTGGGAGTTGAGTGGCTACTCTCAATTTTTTGATATTATATTTTTTTAAGTACACGTTGCTTTAGGCTCGAATTTAAATTTCTATATCATTGTTTGGATATTTACGGTTTGCATAAAATTAGATTTATACATGCACCGGAAACAATTAAAATGTGATTACACTCATAATACATATATTCTTTCACGGTAAAAGAGATTATGCTCATAGATACATTTACCACCAGAGCTAATGCTTTGGCTGAGTTTAGTTCTATTTTTTTTCTTCAAATATCCAACTTTTTCATCACATCAAAACTTTCCTACACACACAAACTTCTAATTTTTCCGTCACATCGTTCCAATTTCAACCAAACTTCCAATTTTAGCGTGAACTAAACACACTCTTTGTACCTTAATGTGTCATACCTTTTTATGTCTATTGGGTTGTCGATAAACTTTTAGCCTATGTTATTATTCACTACATTGTTTTACTGTGCTGCAATCCTCGGTCTTAATTTTGTGTCTTTACTTCTTGCTTGATTCATGTGTGTACTTACTTTCGCTAGAACGTTCTTCATAGTTTTATGTTTAATATTGTGCTACAACTTTCTAGTGCATGCGACTATGGAGTACCAGACACCGGAGCTGCTAAATCGGGGGCTCGATCGGTCACATCGGTCTTACTTGTCAGCAGTCGAGGGCGCCGAGCTTAGCACCTTCTGCCCACGACTTTCACGACAGCTCTTGCAGATCGACCCACGGTTCATCGAGAGGTAAGCGCATCACAATCTTTTATTTCACTTTTCACATGTTCATATTTATCTTGTATTTAAACGTTGTTTGTATTTTTTTTTCAGGTTGCGTGAGGCTGGTCTTATTCCGTTGTGCAGGCTAGTTGAGGACTTAGCGAATGAGAAGGATCCATCGAGGCGATGGGTCATAGATCAGTCCCTTCTGGCAGCCCTGGTGGATCGTTGGAGGCCAGAGACGTGCACGTTCCACCTTCCCTGTGGGGAGATGACACCAACACTGCAGGATGTCTCTTACCTACTTGGTCTTCCCCTCGCAGGGAGTGCTGTGGGTCCCATCGATGGGGCCCAAGGATGGGCGGCCGACATCACAGCTCGGTTTTCCCACGTGCAGCGCCAGCCTGGACTAGGTGCTCCTAAAGCTCTCCCTCACTACATTACTTCTGGCCCCTCCAAGATGTGGCTTCTTCAGTTCACTGTAAGTTGAGAGTAGATATCAGAATAAACATTCACCTTAACCGAGACATGCAGTTTAACTAACACTTGGATTCTTTTGCAGAGTGATCTACTCCACCCTAATGCTGATGACTACTCAGTTAGACGGAGCTTGGAGGCGTACCTGCTCTGGCTTTTTGGCTGGGTGATGTTCACAGCCACGGAAGGCCGCGCAGTGGACAAGGGTCTAATCTACTACGCAAGAGCGATCGCTGATGCTGAGGATGGTAGTGTCCCACAGTGGAGCTGGGGCTCGGCCGTGCTTGCGGCGACGTATCGTGGTCTTTGTGATGCATGCACAAAGAACAACCCAACAACGATCATCGCCGGATGTCCTCTACTCCTACAGCTTTGGGTGGCCGAGCGGTTTTCGATGGGTCGCCCTGTGATGGACCAATCTCCTTATGAGGGCGGGTTTCGTGCTCTGCATGGGCATTCTGCCGAGGACCGTCCCACGATGGGGACACTATGGTGTCGACTTGAGGTATGTACCAACTGATTTTGAATTTATATTTCATACTGAGTTTCACATGATTTACTAGTGACGTCTATTTAATGTATTACTTCGCAGCGCCGTTACGAGCATGTGCAGGTTAGGAAGGGGTACAAGCACTTTGTGATGGAGTTCGATCGCCTGCAACCCGACGATGTCGTCTGGGAGCCGTACAGTGCGCGGGCCATTATGGCACGTGCACCACTCGGCCTGTCATTTTTGTGCACACGTGACAAGGCGTATTGGATGACATTAGTGCCGATGGTGTTCGACATCGTCATCGAGCCTCACTGCCCGCAACGTGTGATGCGACAGTTTGGCCTACGTCAACACTTCCCTATGGTCGTGGAGTGTACTGTGCCACCCGGCGTTCGCCTGTTAGTACAACAACAAACATCCTACAGTTTATTATGCAGATGATTAAAAATTCTAATTCAATACATCGCACTAGCTTTAATCGCAGTGAACAGGCAGCCAACACGCAGTGGAGACCCCGCGTGCAGAAGTACATTGACAACTGGGTGTTAGCGACCGAGGAGGTCATCGACGAGGTCCGTGCACACACGGAGGCCACCTACCTCAGATACCTCAGGTGGTACCTACCTCGCACCCGCACGCGTGTGATGTTTACTCCTGTTGACCAGCAGCCACACGTCGCCGCCGTGACGGAAGCGTACCCGAGACACCGTGACCAGGACTACTTTGTCATGGTGAGTCATGTACTGTTCAAGAATTATATATTCCTACATCTGTGCTAATGGTTCTAACACATAGAAATTACCATTTGAAACAGCTCGAAGCCGCGCGTCGTGTTATTGTGGATGCTGAAGCATCCATCAGACTCTTGGACGCTGGGATAGTGGTGACAGGAGAGGACCACAAGATGGCTTTCAGTAGGATCCGTAGCTCGACGAACACGATCATGCGTGTGCTTACTTATCGTGCAAACGTGAACTCGGTGCCTCCGCTAGCGGTACCTCAGCACCGGCCACAGGCCCCTGTGCCCGGAGGTCAGACGTCTTCGGCTATGTTTAGATCCAAAGTTTAGATCCAAACTTCAGTCTTTTTCCATCACGTCAACCTGCTATACACACACAACTTTTCAGTCACATCATCTCCAATTTCAACCAAAATCCAAACTTTGTGCTGAACTAAACACAGCCTTCCTCGACAGGGCTATCAGGTCTCTACCAGCAGGGTTCCACTCAAGCAGCCACAAGTCAACACATAGCTCCCCTTCCCAAAGGTAGATTTTGTGATATACTATCAGTTCTTACGATGCTTCTTTACCCTAATGTGTGTTGTTTTAAAGCAATCTATATCCGTACAGGTTTCGTTAGACCATCAGATGTCTTTGCGGGAGTTGGTCCGCCCATGCAAGGAACCTGTGCCCCTCGTCCACACGTGCCGCTAGGAGTGAGCATTGGCAATGAGTTTATTCCAGGAGGTTCCACAGGTTCGTTTGCAAGTTGCATAGTTGAATTTTTCACAGTAGTGTGCTATTTGTATCCTTCACATTGTAAAATTGGTTTTAATGTGCAAGAGGTTCTATGCGACCTTGTTTGGGGTGCTTTGCAGGTGTTGGCTCATCTGCGCAGGGGTCACAAACCACTCCGACCTCAGGTTTGCCTTTACTCACATCTCGTTCAATTTTGTCGCTTGTACGACTATCGCCGTGTTTAGTTTCAAAGATTTTCTTCAAACTTCCAACTTTTCCATCACATCAAAACTTTCCTACACACATAAACTTTCAATTTTTCCGTCACATCGTTCCAATTTCAATCAAACTTCCAATTTTGGTGCGAACTAAACACAGAGTATATGTCATCTCACCCAGTGTTCTATTGATTTTCACAGATTGTCATGGTAAGAGGAGGAAGCCTTGGAAGGATAGAGGTTCCGGGCAAGGTCAGTAGTACAGGAGTGCGGTACTTCACTCGTTGTGTTACAGACCTAATACTATAGCTTTTGTAGTAGACACTGTATTTCTCCTATATTAAGTTTGAAACATGTTTTATTTCTTTCCTTGCATGACTGCACATATCACCAGAGCACATGACCGAAATGTCACACTCACTTGCTTTACATGCGCCTTTATTGGCAGCCCTGGAATTAATCAATTTCTTCGGTGTCCTCGGCTCCTCGCCATGCATGATTCAGGAAAAAGGTTTAATATGACCTAAAGATTGCATGAAGAAAGACAAAAAAGAGAGAAATAATGCAAGGGGTAAAACAAAGAATAATAAAATACAAATCAAGTCTACAAAGATAGCATGTCTCATGCTAATACGCGTACATGAATCATGCATGGCAAGGAGACACCAGCAAGTGCTCTTCTCTGGCGCAAGTTGAGATTAGGAGAACTAGACGGGACCAGCGTGTTGCCACCGTGTAAAACAAATTTACATCAGCTGGAGTTTTTGTCACAGACTATACATCAAAGGATTTGGCATGGAAAGATTTCAAGACCATCTGATTGATACTATGCATGGCACAGATGTATATAGCCTAACATGGAATGTTGGTTGCAGATGTGAATCATTTTCTGATATATTCAAACAATCAACAGTAGGCACTGAAGCTAATATGGCAATGGAAAGTTGATTGTGAAATCTAAAATGTCACAAATGGGGCAGATAGGGTAATCCTGAAATGCAAAATCACTCCACAATAGCAGTAAGAATTTGAGTAGGGCTACGTTGTTTTTTAGCCTCATAAATGAACAAAACTCGAGTATGACTGTCATATGGTTCATTTGCAATGCACACCCAGACATGACTATTGTGTCATCATATATCACCTCAAAGTCTACTTTGCATTCTTCCGATCAGCAAAATGGCATTTGAGCTAGCCTGATGTACATGATAGAAAGCATAGCCAACAGCACGGCACTAGAGAATGCACCATAATATAGGGAAAAAGTTCAAAATAGGGAAGCTGTTAGAGGTCATGTAAATATAGATAAGATTGACCAGCACTTCACACTATAATAAGACAAATAATACCATGTGTTGCCACATGCACACTAAAAATCAAATGAGAAGTTATTAGAATCTTCTGCTAATCAATAGAATATTTGCTATGAATATAATGAAAAAATGTAAAAATTGCGGCACGCATTCATATATACCTGACTTAATTACTTAATACAAATAGAACACGCTAGTTTAAAATGCCATCTTAAATGTATCACAGGGATAAATGTGAAACAGTATACCTTGATGAGGTAAATAAAGTAGAAATTACATATTTGAAATGAGCATAACTCAATCGTCGATGACATAATGGAGCTGCTGAAATGGTGAGAACCATTTCCTCCATTAGCTACTTAAAAGAGGCTAACAGAGCATGAATACTCAATTCACATCATATCACACTGCAAGAGGCACTGGCAACACATGGATGAACAAATTCTTCATGCTCGGCAGCACCAAACAGAAAAAAATCTCTTGATGCAAGCTGTGGCAAGCTTTAAAAACGGATTGGTGAGCTCAAATAGTAGAAACCCGAAGGCTATCAAAGTACAATGTACGGAAGAGATTACCTGAGAGCATATGAGAGTAGTATAATAATGCCGGTTGTTCCATTACCAATGTAACTCAGAAGTTGTACTGGATGGTCATTACAAAAAATAAGCTCAATTATGCAGTTATGTTGTTATACATCAATTTGTGTATTATTCAGCAAATGAAACGCAAGATGCATGACGACGATATACATAATTAACCTTAATCATAGAATCATTATCATAAGATTAAAAATCAAGCAGAATATCAATCCAGACTATATGGTTCTGACTTCTGAGGAACTTGAACGGAGCTGGCAGTTTTTTTTTGTCTTACGTATGCAAGCAGTGTAAGTAGCAACATCCATGCCTAAATAATTTTTTGTATAAAAAGAATTAGTAAGAATAGCTAATCAGGTTGTACTTGGTGAAAAAGAATTAAAACAATAACATGAGCATCTATAATATAGAAACCTGTAAAGGGTGAAGGAGATGTAACAATGTAAAATACCTTCGATAGCTTTGATAATAATAACTGCATGCAGCACTCACTAAAAATATGGTCTAACATTGTTAATGTTATGACAGAGATCAATTGGAGAACACTTCTCAACAATACATGGATTTAGAATATAAGAATATGTGATTATAACTCTGATGGGGTGACAAACATATAGTTCTTATGTAGCTAAAAATAGGGAAGCAACCTAGGCAAGTTAAAAATGCTAGGCAACTGCTATTATATGGACTGATAGAGAAGATTTTGACATTGAACTCATAAATCCCTTCCCTAAGAAATGTGCCATCACTGCCCATATACTTTATGCTTGTCTGATGCACCCTGCAGACACTTTTATGATCATATATAGACATAAAAGGCTAATGAATTACCTTCAGTCACTTATTGATTGTACTTTGTGATGCCGGCCAATCACTGCAAAAATCATTTACTCAATCAAGTTAATTAACATGTAAAGCAAGGCAGAATGGGTATCTACATCCAAGTGGTGTATGTGTATTTGCAGGAAAAGGTAGTAATCAGCAAACATGACATACATAAGTGATCCTTTCGTTTGTGCTTCCAAAATAGCTACAGGCCTGCACATCAAAAAAAAAATTGTGAATCAACGGAATATGACCTTCTAACGGTGAAATTTCAGAAGCATAATGCAGGTAAAGCATTTGTAACCTCATATGTTCAGACCTGAATGACCATGCACTACATACAGAAAAATCAAGCAGAGGCTGCCGCCAGTCATGCAAGTTTGATATGAAAGAGAGCAGTGAGACAGAGGACTGTTAAACAGAAGGGAGCAATCAATTTGAGGATTCGTATCAGCAGGAGGAGATTTAGCTACTGCCACACCCACGTCGAGCTTCACCTTCTGATTACCGCGTGCTTGTGGGGGCTCGATGCGGGCACAGATCTTGCAAGAACCAAAGTCTGCGTGGGATGGGGAAGGAGACGGAAATGGCGGCGACAGCGGGACACCGGACTCGCAAGAAGTCGATGGGAAGACAGCGACGGTAACCACTGGCTCCGCACGGCGGCGGCGACGGCTGGCTCCGCGAGCTTGAGAAGAAGGCGGCGGCTCCGGCTTCACGAGCTCGAGGGGAAGACGGTGGCGGTGGCGGCGGCGGCGGCTCCTCGTGGGAAGAGGAGAGGGATTAGGGTTCGAGAGTAGCTCCTGGCTACTGGGGGAGGATGGGGGCACGAACGTCTCTGATCGGATGAGCCCGCCGAATCGGACGGTGTACATGTAACCAGCTACTGTCACCATGTAGATCGGCAGCTACTGTTACCCCTGTTCTTTTGTTATACAGATGACGATGATGAAGATAGGGGTAAGTAAAACAAGAAAGTTTTAGTTCAAACTTATCCTTAAACCAACAACTCTCTTAATAAATGACACTTATACCCCCATCATTCACATATATAAGAGAAAAAAATGTATGCTTGATTTTTTTTATTGATAATGTATAGTAAATTATGTAAAACGAAAATAAATTATGTACTTGTATACGATAGAAATTGCTTAAGTTTTATGTGTACATGTTGAAATAATGGGAAGTATATCTGCAATGTTGTTTATTCATCTTGGTTTTCTCCTTTTTAGTATATAGTTGTATATAAATTAAGGGCAAAAGGGACATTTTCTAATAGAAATATTGACTAAAAATAGCCATATGGCATATTATGTGGGCCCAAGGATGATGTCAAGCCAAAACAAATATTTAGAGGATTTATGTGGACAAAATAAAACGTGAAGGACCAAATTGAGCTTTCGGTAAAACTTGAGAGACTAAATTAGCTATTCACCCAAATTAAATTTTACTAGTTGGTTTGTTTAGTCAAACTCTTGAAACAAGTTTGGCCTCGTCTCCACGTTTTACTAGTTGTCTGGGCAATCGTCTTGCATAGCGCGAACATAACCTTTTCTCGAGACACATTAGATAAGCATGGCTTCGTATACACACACATTTATCCTGTAAACACATACACACACCTTATTCATATTTCTATGACCACCTTCGAATGTTGGGCTCATATGTCTTCAGCTCCATCATTTGAGAGAAAATCCCCTATGTACCTATGAAAGTTCACCTAATCCCTTCTATACCCCTGAATTTTGCTCAATCCCTTACATACCCCTGAATTTTAGTTTGGATCCCTTCCATGCCCTTTCCGCTAGTTGACCGTTAGTTGACCGTTAAATTCTTTTGAAAAAGTCCATTTTGCCCTTTGCTATGAAGAAACATAATAAATTAATGAAGTATATTGTTGGAATGTAAAAATTTATTGGATGAGACTATTATATTTATGAGTATGTGATGCACCATATTATTTGTGACAAATTTACTTTTACATGTGATATAAAAAGTTGATAGTTATTTATTAGTTATTAAAAGTTTTTTTATGTGGCATGTGTGTTTTCATAGTAATACAACAGATTTGTTTATTACTTCAGAACACATATGCTAAAAAAAAATCTTTTAATAACTAATAAATAAGTATTAATTTTTTATGTCATATCTAAAAGTATATTTATCGCAAATAATATGGTGCATAACTATCTTATAAACATAATAGTCGTCTCATATAACAAATTTCTATGCTCCAACAATATACTCTATTAATTTATATGCTTCTTTATACCAAAGGGCAAAATGGACTTTTTCATAAGAATTTAACGGTCAACTAACGGTCAACTAGCGGAAAGGGTATGGAAGGGATCCAAACTAAAATTCAGAGGTATGTAAGGGATTGAGCAAAATTCAGGGGTACAGAAGGGATTATGTGAATTTTCAGGGGTACACAGGGGATTTTCTCTTTGCTCAATCTTCAGGTTATCGACTGCATCTAAAATTTAAATTTTAAAACTTATTTTTAAGTTGATTATAGGGGTTTTTTTTATCGTAGTCTCGTTAAGAACACAGACATAAGAGTTTCACGCACGAATTATTTTTTGCCACTAGTAAGAGCTACAAATTATAATTAGTTGTATGTGAAGTGATGGGTTGTCGACGGTTATGTCGTCCATCAATACCTCGTTATCGATGGGTACGTCACCTACCATTAAAAAATAATTAATTAAAAATCCCAAAATATAATGCCACTTCTAAAAAATACTAATGAAAAAACAAACTCTGGTAATCTCGTCCAATCAACCACTAGGTCCAACTCAACAAGAGAACGAGTCCTTTGCCAATCTTTCTAGTATAGCTCGTTCTTCTCTATCACGGTAATAACTATATTTTGCTAGCTAGGCGCCCTATGGTAAAGACTGGAAATCTAATCTATTTTCGTCATCTTAAGAAATTTATAACCGTACGGTGCAGCATGGCATATCCAAATATTCTCACTCTTATATCATGGGCTACAGTGGCGACGCTGTCAAGTCCGAACAATTATTAGTGTTTTCTGATGATCGACTAATTTTTTTTAAGTGTCGATGGTTATCGATAGGGAAGATGGTAGCGGCGGAGCTCAGGCAACCTCCTGACCTGGTCATCGGGAGGTGGCTCCGCTACTAATGGGTTATATCAACATGTTTTCAGCAAAGATGGGCCAAAACAATTGATGATGATAATCTTTTGAAAGCAACCTACTTGATAATTCAGCATCATAACAACGGCCATGCCTTGAGTTTTGTGGGGGGAATAATCATTTGGTATATGCTAAAACCTTTTAGTGTGAGCAACGGATCGAGATTACCTGCAGTATAGTAAGGTGGACTGCAATTTGGTTGTGACGTGGCACCTATCGTTCATCAGATGAAGCGATGGTTGTTAATGGATGTGATTACTTAACTTATACTTACTCCGCTTTATAATTGCTTCACTTTTTTTCTAGTCAATTTTTTTTAAGTTTAACTAAATTTATAGAAAAATATAGTAATATTGTTAACTTAAAATAAACATATTATCAAAATATATTCGCTGTTAGATTTAATGAAACTAATTTAATATTTTTATATGTTGCTATTTTTAAAAAAATTTAGTTAAACTAACAAAGTTTGACTAGGAAAAATGTTAAGCGACCTGTAGTATGAACGGAGGAAATAGTCACTGTAGTAATTGCACTTGATCTTGATTCATAATTTCATACTACTGGTGTAGTGCTAGGGAGAATTAACCGTAGTTATGATGCCAGTGACATACGATGTTTCAATGATGCTTTCCGCCGCTTGAATTTAAAATTGACGGAATTAAAGTTTGAGATAATGTACAGAGCTATCATCGTTTCCTGTGATGATTTGTGGGACCCTTGTCTAAGCCGTGTCTTTTGTTTTATTTAAGGTACTTTATGAAAATTCTAAATTTTCCATTCTTCCTATTTCCAAAGGGTGAGTGGAATTATTCGTTGGCCTAAAACTGCATATCTGTTGACGCGAAAAACACACATTGACCTGGGAGATCTGCTTAACTCCAGTGCAGGTCTAAAGATTGGTGAGATGCGGACGTGCCAGCCAGTTTGATCCTACAACTGACAATACATGTAAACGGTAGATCAAATAGTCGATCGGTTGATAAGCCGATGAAGTAATTTCAGTCGATGCCGATCGGCTGACAAACCGAAGGAATAATTCCAGCCGATGCCGATACCAGCCGTCAGCCGATAGCAATAGGGTTTCGAGCTATCGGCTATATGTCCGATGTATATTCTGACACTTGATGTAAATACCAATATAAAGGCAATCGGTTGATGATGATGTAATAAAAAATAATATAATCAAGTAGAAACCAATCGATTAATAATGATATGATAAATAAGCATCGATCCGAAGGTTAAAGCATACATCGGCTGGAGGTCCGATGTCGTTAAATCGACAAGATTAGATAAACAGTAAAATCTTTGTTGCGATCGGCTAAATCCAATACGTATGAAATCCTTGTAAGCCGATGCAACGTCCAGATAACTCATCGGCTGAAACCCCGATGAAACCCTTATTGGCAATCAAGAAACAGGTTAGAGATTATGGTTCTAAGCATGACTTAATAGATCAAACTTAACTGATGTAGCACTAAGTATGAAAAGAAACATAATATCTATACAATCAAGCCCTTGACTAAGTTTTCAGGGTGGTAGATGTCTAAGCTAATCTAATCTAGCAACACGATTTAGCCGATATCGGTAGAAACCCTAAAACGAGAAGCAGCCGATAGAGCTAAATTGATATGCTAAGACTAGATTAACAGAGACATATGATAAATAGGTAGGCAAATATATCAGCTGAACCAGAGCAATTCAAGAGGTCGAATATACTGATGCAGCCTTGAACGACGCCGATGAAGCCAATACAATTGCCAGGGCCGGTGGAACGTACGACTTACCCCTTCGCCGGAGATCGAACTGAACCGATGCAGCCCCGCGTCAGGTGCCAAGTTCCGCCAGATGATAAGTAAAAACCTCGGTAAAGAGGGTGGCGATGCGCCAAGAACAGTTGTATTGATCTGTGAGATAGTTTACAATGACCCCGGGTGTACATATTTATACCCATAGGGGATACTAGTCCTTGTAGGACAAGAAAGAAACATTATTTAAAGATAAACGGAAAACACAAAGTCCTTATAGGACACTAAGCACATTTTCCTAAAGATAAAAGGAAACTTGACAAAATACTCCTAATTAATAGATAAATTGCCATGCCGCATTCTCATTGAACTCGGTCACTTCTGGATAAACTTTATTTAATAGATTAATTTCCTTAACCGAATATAGCAGGAATCCGACTATTGGCGATGTGATAATTCTCTTAAGGGCTTACCAAATTTCACTGTTAACAATATCGAATCTTGAGTCAACGGTTATATAACTTTTCGTCATTTTTGGATGGAGATTCACAACTAGAATTCAATAATTTTGCGACCTTTTTATGTTGTGGGTGTCTTTAGTAGTTGGTGTGTGCTCATGTTTCTTTAGGCATGTGTGTTTATGTCTAGTTGAATTTGTGTAACAATTGGTAGTAACTCTTTGAGCAAAGGCCGAGATTCTATTCTATAATCTAAAAAAAATGTGTAAACTGGCATTAGCATGAAAAATGTACAGATTTGAAGTATTGGATGCTAAGAGCATCTTGAGGAGAGTTGCTAAATGGCTCTCCAAGCTAAAACTTGGCGATTTTGTCCAAATCTAGCCTCCAACTGTCTTTCTAACTGGCTTGCTAAGCGATCTGCCTTACCCAAATTGCCGTGCTCAATGGCTAAATTTGGCCATGCTATTCAGCTGGCCATTTGTGGGCCCCACCCTGTCTCTCTCGCTTCTCTCTCTCCCGCACCACCGTGAGCACAACATCGCCGGTGCCAGCTCCCCATCCACGCGCAACGTCACCGCCGCCCCTCCCCCTCCGCGAGAAGCCGTGCCGTTGAAAGGAGCATCGTTGTCACCCCCTGCCTGCGAGCAGTTGTGCCGCCGCTTCGGCCGACATCCACTGTGGCCATCGCCCCCGCCTGTGAGCAGTGACATCAGCGCTCCGTTCAACATCCACTTTGGCTGACACCATCATTGTTCGGAGTTCTCCCATACGGTGCACCCACCGCCTCTCCGTTCGTGGGGTTGCCACCTCTCGGTCCGCGGGATGTCGCCTATTCATGCCGCCGGAGCATGGACACCGCCTCCCGCCTGTTGGGTCGCCGATCACTGCCTCTTGTTGCTTGGTCACTGCCGTCATCTCCCCGAGCCCGCCATCGCACTCCGCGGCGGCCGATGGCGGTGCCATCGACAGGGCCAAGGTCCACGGGGCAGCAGACCTTCTTCCCCCGCCTCGTGGCCTCTTCGCTTCCGCGCATGCACGCACGCAGAACGGCAGACGAGGATGGAGCCCGAGCAGCGGCAGCGCGCGGCCCCCTTCCTTGCAGCAGCAGCGTCACTGCGCCCTTCCCTGTTGTTTATGCACCCTCGTCTGGAGCAGGAGAAGAGGGAGAGGAGAGGGGGAGAGAGAAGCGGAATAAGGATAATAGAGACTGACATATGGGTCCTAGTGTCATAGACTCGAAATGTAGAGGGTAGATAGAGAGACTGTTGGAGTTTGACTTATCAAATCAGTTGGAGAGCTGCCTGTGAGTGTTCTGAGAGTCTGATTTTGTGTAGTCTGTTGGAGATGCTCTATGGTGGGCGATGAGCTCAGCAGCATCCGACGGAGCGTTCGTGGCGATGGACGGGGAACTCGACGGCAGCAGCGGCTTCTTCCTAATGATGGTGATGTCTTCGAGTCCCTTAACAGGTATACTTTTCTGTTCGCTCATCTCTCTCTCTCTCTCCATGTACCACACTTACATATTTGAAACCACCCCATTCTCTTTGTTTGGTTTAAATCCAACATGTAGGGTTGATACACTGTTCGTAGGGTGCATTAGGCATAGCCTAAGAGCATCACCAACCGTACTTGTACATGTTACTCCATCCGTCCCAAAATATAACAACTTTTAGCTCTCAGGATTTGTCCCAAATTATAACAACTTCTCCACCAACATTATCTTCCCAATCAATCACAACCCTCTACCATTCACTTTTCTCGCCTACCTTCACTACTTATTTAATCACAAACCTTCACCACTCACTTCTACCTACTTTCTTAATAACCGTGTCAAACCCTAAAACTTCTTATATTATGGGACGGAGGGAGTACCAATATGGGATTTTGGGGATTTTTATTAAAAAAAAATCAATCCAACGAATTCTCTACCCCCATGCCCCAATCCTGTGATTTTCGTTCTCCACATTTAGAAGAATTAGGTTTGGCTCCCAATCTCAGCATCCAGGTCATTGGTGAGCAGGAGGCCGAGCGCTGAGGACTATTAGCAACGTGTGATCTTGTGGGAGGGAGGGACAAGCGTTGATTTCTTTTTTTAATAATGGAATATAATATCTCGGCCTTTGCACAACAAGAGCTACAGCCAATTATTACAGAGAAGTTTACAAGCGTTGATTTCTGCTAGAAGTTTACTTGTAGGTCCATCTTTTAGTTTTAAGAATTTAATTTTATTCAATCATAAAAACTTTTAATGCATCAAGTTCTGTTTAAAATTCCATAACTAAAATTTTGGGAATAAAATTTTAAAATGTTGTTGGTGAATGGCGATGCTCTAAAAATACAACACCGGAGTAGTCCAAAAAGAACCATGGAGTTTAGCAATATTCCTGCACTTTTTTTTCGAGCCTCGAGAAAGTAAGATGGCGCCATCCTCAGTGGGTCCCACGTAACGGCCACTTCTCCACTGTATCCCCACTGTCTTCCGGGCCCACACCCTGACCCACGTCTTGGGGGGAATAGGATGATAGGATCCCAGTCCAGTGGGCCCCACTTACAGCCATGTCCCACTCGCGCCTCCCCCACCTGTCAGTCACCCTTCGTAGCAAGACGGGACAACAGTGGTTGCGCCACCAAATTACGTACCCATGACATTCTCACCACACTAACATACGGGTCCCACTTCTACCGGGCCCACATGGCATCGACTTGGTCTCTTCCGACGCATGTGCACGCAGGGCTCCGCGAGAAACGGCACGTCCCACTGTCAGGTGGTGCCCGCCTCGTCACGGGCAGAGCGGGGTGGCAGTTGTGTAAAATCCTTCGCGGCCCCTCATGGAGTCACTGACAAGTGGGCCCCACGAAACTGCGTCCCCAATAAAACCCACGCGCCCCACGCCTCGCGTACCAAACGCCACACACGACGCCGTAACCGCCACTTTGGATTCCCCACTATGGACGCCGGCGCGGAGGCCACGGCGGCGCCATGGCGGTGTCGGCGGCGCGGCGGGGATGGACGAGGCGGACGCCGCTTCTTCTCCCGCCGCGGGAACACGGTGCTGCTGCTTCTGGGGGCCGTGGGCGGCGTCGTCGTCGTACTCCCGCGCGGTGCCAGGCGGCGGCGGCGGAGGAGGAGTGGGCACCGCGTCGGGGGAGGGGGAGGGAGAGCGGCGGTGGTGGCGGCGCGGGGTGGACGCGCTGATGAAGGTGAGGGAGTGGTCGGAGCTGGTGGCTGGGCCGCGGTGGAAGACCTTCATCCGGCGGTTCAGGCGCAGCCCACGGCACCACCACCACGGCGAGGGAGCGGAGGCGGTGGCGGCGGAGGAAGCTCAACTACGACCCGCTCAGCTACGCGCTCAACTTCGACGAGGGCCACGGCGGCGCGTGCAGCCCGGAGGGCGACTACGCCGGCTACCGCGACTTCTCCACCCGCTTCGTCGCGCCTCCGCCGCCCGCCCGCCGCCTCCGCCAAATCCTCCATTGAGACTTCGGCGGCCGCGACGCGCCGCCGCTGTTCCACCACCCGCCGCCGCAGCAGCCACACCCTCACCCTCACCCGCCGTCTCCCTCCGCCGCGCGGGGCTGACGTCGCCGGCGCACCGACCGAGTTTTTTTTTGTTATTGCTGGGCGGCGGAGGCGATAAGGGTGGACGTCATTTTCTCCCATTTGCTGCTGGTTGATGGTGTCCATAGAAGATGCGCTTGTTTTTGTTTGTATTTTTTTGTTGCCTTTTTAAAATTTTGTTCACTGTAAATAAAAAATAGAACTCTATCTATATATATATATGGATCAAATATGTTACAACAGCCACAGAATTTCTGAACTTGTTCTTGCAAGCAAAAGGTGATACCAAATATCAAAAAAAAAAAGAGGAGATGATGACAACGGAATGCATAGATATTTCTACTGTATTTATCTTCACTTTGACCACCTTTCGAACGGAGGAAACTTATGGAAATTTTGGGTAATTCTCATGGAAAATTTGTAAGTTCTTAAGTCCAAAGAAACTCTTGGTTCATTTTTAAGGTACAAGTATAATTTAATTAGTATAGATCTATGATATTTGAAGGTGTTCCGTCGGTGGGTATATAGCTGTTTGGATTGAATGGCCATGATACCCGTGAAAGGTTGATCTCGACGTTGCCGGCACGCTTAGTGCAATCACATCTCTGAAATCCGCATCGCCCCCGCATCTTTGATTAAGAATCCAAGAGGACTTTGGCGATTAATGATCTGATGAGGGAGGCTAAATTGGGATTCAGGTTTTGGACGGTGACAGGTCAGTCTCGGAGTCCAACTCCTTGCCAACCTTTACCCCGCCTGTTCGGCAGTCGGGTTGTGAGGGTTGTCTGCTCTCATCTCTGATGGTCCGAATTGAGAACGGTGATGTTTGCATTCGTTATTACTGGATGATTTGATGAATGTATCTCATCGAATTTGTCTGGTAATGTAAAATATTGAGAAATTTTCATTGGTTTTATAAGAATGTGCAGGTTTAGAAAGAATTGGTAAAATTATACCGTCATCCCGGAGTAAGGATGCAAACTTGCTGCCGCACGCGCGAGTTCGCCTGGATGGGCTGCGAACTCACTGCCGAATGATGCTAAATAAAGAAGTAATGGACAATTAATTAATTGCTAATAGCACTAATTAATTAATTAATTGATTAAAGCGACCATCACACGGCCACCTAGGGGTGGCAACGGGACGGGGTGGGGCCAGGTTGGTCAGGAGCGCCCCCACTTCCCGCATTCTCCCTCTGGCGCTAGCCTCGCAAAGTCAACTAGGTTGAAAACCTCACCTGTCTCCGCTCCCGCATGGGACCTAGTGAGTGAGTGGAGCTCCGCACCACCCGACGATGAGGACGGTCGAAGGCAGAGAGTGGCGAGGACGCGTGGACTTCGGCGGGACATTGTCTGTAGGGCATCGGCCGTTAGCCGTCGCCAGTCAGCTAGGAGTAACGACGAGGGCTAGGGACGGCGAGCTCCGACAGAGCAGCATGCTACGAGCACGCCGGCCACCGGCTTGGGCAGCAACGAGGCAAGGAAGGTCGACAACTTGGGACAGCGAGGAGGGTCGACAACACGGTGGTTGGGGTTGGCAGCGCACCGGCGCCGTCGAGAATGGGGGTGATGGCGTGCCACGCTGCACCAAGTGCCTGACTCGCCTGTTGCATGGAGCAGCTTGGGCAGACGGCTAAATCACTGCCTCGCTACGAGCTGGAGAAAGGGCGGCGACAGGAAGGAAGGAAACGATAGGGGACAAATTAGGGTTGAGCTTTTATAGTCATCTAACTAAATGGGCCTTGAAATTGGCTACTTATGACGTGTATAAGTGACACCTCATGTCCCCATGGGTTACCCACGGGTCAATCCCATTCCCCACCCCATCCCCTTAATTTTGTGGGGGCGCCACCCCGCTCACCCGCGGGTGGGAATTTCCACCTGGCCCGTTGGGTCGGGAACCCGGCCCCAATAGGAATATGGCCACCCCTACGACCGCCGCATACAAGTTTGCAGGGGTTTACCTTACCGCCGGTAACCGCGCGGTTACCGCGGTTACCGGGCTTACCGCGGGGTACGGTAATATAAATACCGCGGTAACCTCCTAAAATACAAATAAATTTAAAAAATAATTTGAATTTTTGATAAATTTTGCACGGTTTTATACGGTTTTTCACGGTTACCGCGCGGTAACCGTGCTTACCGCCGGGGCGCGGTAACCCCGGCCCCGGCGGTAAGGTAAACCCTGGTTTGCACCCGCACATTTTTCTCCGCGCAAACTCGTGATGAGTTCACGCACTCACCATACGAACTCGCTATAAATTCGCACCCCCTCCCCTCCCTCGACGATAATGGTATGCTTCAGCCAATTCTTTCTAAACGTGCATTTCCTGTAAAAACCGATGAAAACAAGATATATTTTCAAAAATAAAATAATTCAAATATTAGAGGTGCTCCTTAGCAAGGCCTTTTCTTGACATGGTATAAATGCCACGCTCAATACACACAGGCGCACACTCGCCCCTGTAATACACATAGACAAACACATATTGAGATAAACAAAGTTAATACAGACATCTTGATATCGTTAAGTACATTGAGAACCACTAATTAAATAATTACTTGTAAATGCGAGAAGACTAGTTTAACTAAGGAGTATTTGTATGTTCCTCTCAAACGTAAGTTGCATTTTGAGTTAGAATTTTAAATGAAGTTACCTTTGAACATAACAACACACGAAATTATTTTAGAATTTTCTTTTATGATCATCTGCATAGAAATACCACGATATAAGAAAGGGGAGGACAACATCTGTTTATTATTATTTTTCTATAAACAACATTTTAGGAGAGTAGGAGACCGATAGCCCCATTTACTTTTTGAGCTGCTCCGTAAAGGGGCCGAAGAAAGAGAAGCCAGAGTATCAGTTAATAATTAATTGCTGTACTAACTATATTGTCGCTCCTAATGGTAAGGTTAAGATTAGTACTGATAAAATAATCAAGAACATCGATAGGCCGACACAATTTCAACATGGATTTGACAATGAACAAATCAGAGTATCAGTTAATACTTAATAGGCACCATAAAAATATGAAAGAAACTTAAAAATAGCCATCTTATCAGTTGCACCTAATTTGATGAATTCTTGGTGCATGGGACCAGCCAATCAGCCAAACTTTGCTGGACATACAATTCGACGGCGAGTGCTGCAGCAAAAATTTTCATCAGCTTAAACAATCTGATCATTGTGTGTTAATGCCAGCCAAAACCTACAATGTCCAAAGTAATTGCCACTTGTATTCATAACAACAGTGTCATGTAAAGTTGATGTTGACTCTCTGACAACAGTGCGATGAATCAATGAAAGCCAACGAGACAGAAAAAAAAAACCGGACCACTTACCTGATCTTGACATGAATATTCAATCGCAAGGCTCCAGCAGTCCATCTTGTCCGTTCCAATCACGCCCGAAACTGGCCTTAGGACACGAACAGGTGCATGTGAGAAAAACCAAAGTAGGTAGTCCTCGGGGCCTCAAGGTAGCGTCCAACAATTTTCACATAGAGAACAGTATATCGTACCAACTCAGCGTCGTCTGATCTTCACCGGTAGGAACTGAAGATTGTTGACCCTGAGTCTGAGTGAGACTTGTCGACACTGCTTGAAATAAAAAGAACCTCTGTGGTTTGTCCTGAATCTGGAAATGGAGATCTGAAGAATCACAAAAACAACTGTTTCAGATGTCAGAACAAACAATTACTATTTCAGATCTGGTTGTTAACAATAATGTAGTTGGCTAGCTCAGCATTAGTTAATGGCTGAAATAGCTGTATATTTGTCTACCTGGTATAGTAAGAATTTGTAAGCATGTATGCAACTATATGTCAGATCTCAATGCAAACTGCTTAACTTCAGTACGCTACCTGTTTAATTAGTGGAGGCATGAGAGTATGGCACTTCTCATTTGCTTTATGATTAAAAATAACAAAAGGATGAAGGAACACAAAATATGACACCGAATTCCACTTCACTAAGCACCTTTATATTTTTTTTCTTCTCTTATCAGGATACTGCACCGTGACAACTCTAGGATCCACTCAGCTTGGTCACCATACCCACCAGGCCACCTACACAAGGTGCAATAAGCAGAGCATAATTTTCAGTTAGTTATCAACTCTTACAGGAATGACACCTTTAAGCAGAGTCTGCCAACAAAGGTAGGACACACCAAAGGCAAAAGTGCCACCTCCTGTTCACCAACTTTTCAGTTATCATAACAACAATTTGGGCCTACGTTGTACCTTACATTTGACATAGAAGAAATAAGATTAATAGAAGTTGCAAAACTATGAAAGAGAGGAATGGAAACTAGTGTTATCATAATCTGAATTTTCACGAAATCTAGCTGCCCAGTCTTTTGCTTTCTATCATGATGAAGAAAATTGTCTTTCCTTCTTTTTCTGTGTGAGTAAAAAGATTGTTGAAAGAGAGGATGAAAAATCCAAAAAGCGCTCAAAGGAAAAGATATGAGAAAGGTAACAGATGACTGACTAAAGGAAAAAGAAATATGCTTAGTTTGAATATAAATCATTAAAGTCATTGATACAAGAATGCAGGCCAATCATGAGAAGTTCCTGCAGATTTCAATCACTGCGCATCAGAAGGACAAAAGTAGCCACAGAAAAGAAGGAAATACAAGGAATCTATCACCCATTGGCATGAATTCAGGTTGTAGGAAGTATCAATCATGACTTTACTTAATTAATTTATGGCAAGCTAAAACAAGAATTAATCATTTAGTGTTACTCTTATTCTGAATTATAAAATGCAGTCTTCAATACTTGACAATTTATGGGAATGAGGATGCTCAGGCACATATCAATGATTTAGCTAAAGTGTACAATTTATTACCGCAAAAAAGGTAGTAGAATGAGACTGAAGGAAATATGTGCATTATAAGAAACCAATCAGGAAAATTAGTTCGATACAAAAAGGAAGCTGTCAAATTGTAAGAAACTGATCAGGAAAGAAAGTAGTTAGATACAAGATTTTAGACCTATTTACCTGTGGGAACTTCCAAATTATTTCCAAGCACAACTAAACGTGACGGCAATTTATTTTGCTAAGTACTAGTTACTTATAATCAACATTATAATGGTAATATGGGGATTATTTCAATAATCAACATTATGGAAACATACACAAAACTTAAAGTATTACATAGTAACGAATAGAAAATTTGTGCTTATGGTAGTCATACTGCAACCCATGCCAAACATAGGTATTAAGGGTTTAGATCATTGCCCATTTAAGGCTATTTCAAACCCCTATACCTACTCCTGCCTCAATTGTTGCAGCTGCAGCCTCCACGTACATCCTTCCTGTTTGTCGACACCAAAAAAACATCTCCGTTCTTACGCCACATTTTAGCAGTCTCTTAATATGTTCGCAGAAGCTGCCAAACTGAAAGAAAAAAAAACCTAGATCAAATAACCACAAACGTCAATAAATTACGGTGATTTATTGATCATTTGTTCCATCTGATGCATGACAACCTTCAATACGACAACTGAAACTTAAAAAATAAACAGTTAGTATGCCCTAAAATTCATTAATGAGTCCACAAGGAGCAGTATTGAATCAAAACCTAGTACTATTTTCTTTCCATACATAGCTATGAATATCAAGACTCGGGGAATTTAGATATTGATGGCAACTCCAATTTGATCAATAATACAAGGAGAGCTGCAAGTATATTATGAGTGCCAAACCAGCAAGCACCAGAAATCAACCATCCTAAGCTACCGCAATACTCAGTGGCACGGCTATGAGAAATTATCGCTCCATGGGATTAATGCATTCCAATCAAACTCAGCACAAAGCAATCAGACTGAAAAAAGTCAAGATAACTATAGGTAAGAGATTAAGTGAGCAGCACCAACAAGAGAAAAGATTAGCCACTATCATAATACAGACTACAGTCACATATTTGATGTATCCCCAATGCCACCTCTCTTCATCCATGGAAGGCTCCCTGCTTCCGAACATTCATCTGAGCCAGTAGGTAGCTTGCCCTTCAGATTAGACCACTGCCAAATCTTCGACACAGAGAAGCTCTCCCCTTTGTTCCGTGCGCATATCTTCTTCCCCTCCATGATCTCAGCATTGACAGAGCTTAACCCTGTCGGCCTTGCCCTCGTCACACCGCCGCCGCCATTTCTAATTCGGTCTGGCTGGAGAGACACCCTGAGCTCTGAGGTCCCTAGAACATACTGGTAAGTCCCCATTGAGAAGCATCTCCTTGCATCCAAGCTGCTGCTGCTGCTCTCCCCTTCCTCTCTCCTCAAGACAGCACCATTGGCATTGCCGATGCCACCGCCTTCGACAGCGCCCTGGGTCCCGACATTCTTGAACTTCCCAAGCCTCACAGGGAACACCCTCTTCTCAGTCCCTGGCGTCTGCATCCCCTCCGTAGCCTTGTGCCTGGGATATCCGAATCCGTTATCGCAATCTTCAGACAGCCTCCCTTCTTCCAACCCCTCATCGAAATCAAACATCGGATTGTTCTCCGTGAGCCCAGGGACAAAGAGCACCCCGCGGCAGAGCGGGCAGGTGGAGTTGGACAGCAGCCATGTGTCGATGCAATGCAGGTGGAAGGCGTGCCCGCACAGCGGCAGCAGCCGGAGGCGGTCCTCGGCGTCGAACTCGCACAGGCACACCGCGCAGTCGAAGGGCTCCTTGTCGCCGTCGCCGCCGCCGCCCACGACGATCTCCCGGTAGGCGAACACCGGCAGCGCGTCGATGAACGCCTGGTCCAGCCCGGAGTCGTGAAGGTGGAACAGCTGCTGCAGCTGCCGCTGCAGCGCCGCGTCCCCTCCTCCCCCCGCGTCATCCCCGGCGGCCGACCGCGACACCCCGGCCGCCGCACCCCCACCTCCTCCGCGGCGATGCTGCTTCTTCATGAGTAGCCGCACCAGGAGGTGGAGCAAGCCGGAGATGAAGAACACCACCGCGAGAATCACGATGATGAACAGCACCGCGGGGCTAATCTTCCCCCCGCCACCGCCGCCG
>CM020183.1:22345262-22383103 GCA_009805545.1 Oryza longistaminata
CCACTCATCGTAGCCTGCACCTGCGGCTGCTGCTGCGGCTGCGGCAGCGGCAGCGTGGGCGGCGGAGGAGCCACCCCGGCATACGGAATAGCGTCCCTGACGACGAGCCCCACGAAGGCGGCGCGGGCCGCGGCGGAGGATCCGGCGGACGAAGCGAAGGCCACTTCAACCATGGCTCCACCTCCTCCTCCTACACGCTCGGTCCGGGAGAGCGCCTCCATCACCACCACCCCGCATCTCATCTCATCTCATCTCATCCGATTCCCCCCAACGATGCTGGTCTGTACAGCAACAAGAGACCAAACCCACCGCCACCACCTCCGACGATATCACAGCAACTCTCCGGCGAACCAGTGGCGGTGGCGCGAGCGAAGCCGCGGGTGGTGGTGGTGGTGGTGGTGGTGGGAGCGCACGAGGTCGGGGAGGAAAAGGCGAACGCGACGGCGCGGCGGTGGTGGAGGAGGAGGAGGAGGCCGCGTGATGCGATGCGATGCGTGGCTTTGGGTTTTGTGTGCGGGCGGTCGCTTTCGGGCGCAGCGCTCCCCTCGTTGGAGTGGGTTCGTTCGCACGCGCACTGAGCCACTGACAGGTCGCGGTCGCGGCCTCGCGGGGAGCCGTCGTTTGTGCGGAGGCGTTGGGTCGTCTGCTCGTTGACCCCGGGCGGTTGCGTTGCGCCAGCTGTGTGTGGCTGTGGCCAAGTTTTTTTCGTTTCGTCATTTTCCTTGCGTGTTGGCGAGGGATGCAGAATGACGGCACCGGCGATCGTTGGGTTGATTAGCTTCACATCGCATGTCACACCGGCCGGGTGCCAATAGATATCGAATGATACATAAATTTTCTTAAGTTCTTTGATAGTAGTTTTCTTTTTGTTTTTTTTAACATCGATTAGATTAGCATGAAGGTGTAAATAATGATCGAACTTTGGGTTTAAAGACTTATCGTGAGTATTGGTAAGGGTTTATTATCGTGAACATCACAACCCTTGACACTTATAGGTTTTATATGTAGGGGTGGATAAAGAGTGATAATTAATATATATGATAAACGGTGGATAATGTCAAAATAGACGGGAGGCGGGAAATGGTATCTTTTGTTGCATTTATAAATTTGAGATTATTGTTAGTTCCAAAACCATCTATCCATCTATCTATCTATCTATCTATCTATCTATCTATCTATCTATCTATCCATCTATCTATTATATTATTAAAACAGCCTTGAAAGAAGGCACCACGTTCATCGTAGAGGCCAGAAATTCCCACATTAATCGGAGAAAAAGAGAAATATCTACACCGTTAGATCGTGGTGGGTCCAAATTATAATGGTGTAGATCAATTGATAACTTCTATAATTATGAAATAGAATTTGTATTCAACTAGAAAAAGGATATTCTCTCTCCGTATTGGGTAGCAGCACATGCATATATTAGAGTCCTAATAGTATTTAGATTTGGATGTGGTGTCCGATTTGGACAAGAAAAAAATAAATGATGTTGCATGCACACCGAACTGGACAGATACATGCGGGCATAACTACACATGTATGATCACATATTAGTAAGAGTAACATAGCATATATTGCCAAGTGTTTTTGTTCTACCTACATATTTGTGCAGCAATTCACTATATAGATTATTTACTGTTAGATATGTATTAAAGAAGACATTATGTTCGTTCGTAAATTCTCACATCAGTAATCGGAGAAAAAAATATCTAATCGATACATCATGATGGGTTTAGATAATAACAACATATATTGATCGATATAGTTGTATCTATCTATTATATTATTAACACAGCTTTGAAAGAAGGCACCACGTTTGCTGTGAAGGCTAGAAATTCTTACATTAATCGGAGAAAGAGGAAAAAATCTTAACCATTTGATTATAATGTGTCTATACTGTAATGGCGGCTAAGATTGACCGTATACTTATAAGAAAAGAAAAAAAAAAAGTACTACGCAGTACACATGTCCTAGGCTGTGTTTAGTTGGATCCAAAGTTTGAATTTTGGTTGAAATTGGAGATGATGTGACTGAAAAGTTGTGTGTATATGACATGTTGATGTGATGGAAAGGACTGAAGTTTGGATCAAATTTTGGATCTAAACACAGCCCTACTCAGATTTGTTAAAAGTGCTAGAAAATCATGTCCGGAGCCGGGCTCCCACCGAACAAAACCGGACGGCAATAGGACAGTTTTTTTTGGAATCCTAGCTGAGAAGGTCAGCAACTGGACATGTCTACTGATACCGGATTCAATCTAAAAGTGACTAGCAGTAATCCTATTCATTCACTAATTATAATTATAAAAAGTTTTTATTGACTAGCACATGCTACTTTTCAAATATACGTGTGTTTTATATAGATGGTTCTCTTTTGCTTTCAAGTTTCTAATCATAAATGCTACAAACCCTATATTTGTCAATTTTGTTTTTAAAGAAATACTTTCATCTTTAGTTTTACATGATATTGGTTAGTTAAAAGCGAAGAGTGTTAATAAATAACATGTCCTAACCCAAAGCAATAATCATGAACCATACATTTTGAAGACATGCAGTTCAAAATAACTCGAAAATAAGATACCATGGTCACTCCAGAGGCTTAGAAATAATCAATGTAAAATAATAATTAAGAGGAGATCATTTAGAACATAACACGAGTATTAAATTTCGGAATAAAAAATAAATAAATTCTGAAAATAGAAAATAAAAATGAGAGTTCAAGTAGAAATACAATTTAAAAATAATAAAAAATTCGGAATAAAGTATAAAGAATTTTGGAAGAAGATTTCACATAGATCCCAACACAAGATTAATTAAAATTCAGAATTAAAAAATATAAAACAAATTATTAATTCTAACTCCAAATAAAATTAAAACATCACTAAAATTAGGGAAAAAATAAAATATTTTTTTAAAAAAAGTAAATGCCGCATATGAAGAATTGTACATAGTATAATGCAATATATAAATATCCAAAAGTAAGAGAAACTAAAATTCTGAATAAAAATAAAAATAAATTCTAAAATTTGGTTTCAAAACTAATTCTAAATAAACTTTCAAAAAACTGAAATTTAGAATAAAGTAATAATATAATATAGAATAATTGAAATTCTAAATAAAAATTTTAAGCAAACGAAGTGGGCTGTTGTGATGGATATATAGGACCTAAAACAAAGTACCGATGTTCACTTTGGTTAATTGAAAATGATGAAACTAGATTTTAAGATTGTAGATTAAGGGCCTATTCACTTTGATGCCATTTTTAACCTTACCAAATTTTGGTAAAGTTGCCAAAAAAGTGACTACATTTGGTTTGCTGCCAATTTTGGTAACTATATAAGAAATCCTGCCAAAATTTGGCAAGTTGCCAACATTTTGGTAACTATGCCAAAATTTTGGCAATACCAAAAATTTTGTAAGTTTTTTTGGCAACAAAGTGAACATGCCCTAAGAAAACAGATAAATGAAGAGTTCCATAAGAATTACATTTCTATTTTTATATCTACTAGATTTTAAGACTGTAGATTAGGAAAACAGATAAATGAAGAGTTCCGTAAAAATTATAGTACTTATGTGTTCTATTTTGATTACCAAAATGACAAAATCGAAGATTGACAATTAAAAATACACATTGGGCTAAGACCTGTTAGGGTGGCGAGAGGGCGAGCTGCTAAAGTGATGAATGTTAGGAGCTATGAAAGGGTGATTCGATAGGTGCAAAACGAGTAAAGATAGGGAAGGAGGTATATCAACAATAGTTGGCGCGGCTATCTAACGTAATCACGTCGACAATTTTTTTTTTTTGATTTTGCTAGGTAGCGACAACAACGAAGAAGAGAGACGACAAGGGCTAACGAGTCGATAGGCGACAAAGGAGTACGGAGATGGTGGTTGGCATGAGAGAGCGAGTAGAGGGGCAGACAAATGACAATAAAGAGGGGGCAGCGGGTGAGCCATATTAGAGTAGAGTGACATGTTGATGGACATCTAGAAAACTATAAAACATTATCCCAATAACAATTTTAGAACCCCAATAATGATAAAGGGGAGGGTGACGAGTAGATCGTAAAGTGTACTAGGGTCGCAAACAGGACTTTTAGAAAGTAAAAAATAAACCCCGACAATGATTAGGTTTCATTTTTAAAATCCCAATGAAAAAAAAGGGCAAGGATAGTGGGCGAGGGGCGACGAGCAGATCATAAAGTAGTAGGGTCACAAAACGGGACTTTAGAAAGTAAAAAATGAACCCCGACAATGATCAAGTTTTGATTTGAAAAATAAAAAGGGCAAGGGATAGATGGCGAGGGTCGACGAGCAGATCGTAAAGTAGTAGGGTCACAAACGAGACATTAGAAAGTAAAAAAAAAATGAACCCTGACAATGATCAGGTTTAATTTTTAAAATCCCATTGAAAATAATAAAGGGCAGGGGATAGCAGGCGGCCGTAAAGGAGTAGGGTGACCATGTTTTTTTAAGACTTTAAAATACTATAAAAGGAACCCGATGAGGAAATGATAGACTAATTTTTTTAAGGTCCCAATGAGGATGAATAAAAGCCATGACGGAGCGGCAAAGAGCAAGGGGTGATAATTGGTGTAACTTTTATTAAGTTGAAAAAAAAACTCGATGAAGATAAGGTTGGGTTTTTTTAAAATTCCAAAACAATGATTTGACTATTGGCGATTTTAAAGAAAATAATGTATAAAAATAGATGATTATGTATGGATGCTAGCCGCGCAATTGCGGGCCATCATGGCTAGTTTTCATTTATGTCGAAGGAAATTAATGATATAAATGCCCCCTACAATTTTATTGTTTGGGCTGTTTCTGTAAAAGGTGTAGTGTTACTTCTACCAAATTTTTTTTAAAAAATAACTTGTGTTACTCCCTCCGTCCCATAATATAAGGGATTTTGAGATTTTGTTTGCAACGTTTGACCACTCGTCTTATTTCAAAAAAATTTAAAATTATTATTTTATTTTATTTGTGACTTACTTTATTATCTACAGTACTTTTAAGTACAACTTTTCATTTTTTATATTTATAAAAAAAATTTGAATAAGACGAGTGATCAAACGTTACAAACAAAAACTCAAAATCCATATATTGTGGGACGGAGGGAGTACTACGTACTCTCTCCATTACACAGAGGACCAAGGTAGCAAACGCACTTATCATCTTTATAATTTAGCCTGAGGCCAAATTATGAAGATCAAATTTACTATCCTTGGTCTCTATGTCAGGCTAAGTTTTTTATCTTCATAATTTGGCCCTGACACATAGACCAAGATAGCAAACGCACTTATCATCTTCCTAATCTACTGCCAGGCCAATGGCCCAGCCATATGCCTATGGATAATAGCCCATGCATTGCATGACGATTCACGGTGGAACCGACATGTATAGCCACTTAAATACCATTAATTTCACATGCAAGTAGGGCAAGTACCATGTGCATTCAAACACAAGCCTCCAAGGTACCACATAGGACAAATTGACGAGTGGAGAAAAGAAGAAGAAACATGAGAAAGAAATTATCACCTCCCTAAGATACCACATAGGAGTATATGACTAAATCATGTAGGGGCAACCCCTAGACAAACTTTTAATAAATATATGAGTGTTATGGATATTTAGGAATTGTCTGGTAGAGGCAACCTATTTTATACATGTTAACTCTTAATTTTAATGGTGTATGTCATGCATAAAATTAGATGTGGTAGTCACCTCTTCTATAAAACTTATCCCTAACGGGCTGTAGAGGAGTGCTCCTGAGGCATCGCGCAGTGGCCAGTGGCTAATTAATTCTGTATGCGAACACAACCAGCGCTTGGACAAGACGCAACGGCCTGCCGACTTGTAATAGTGACGATCAAACTTGAAAAACCAACTTTTAGAAATACGATTATCAAACTTTGAATGGATAGAGTATGAGCCAAAGAAGTTATACGTATCCAAACCCTAAAGCTTATCTAAGTATAACTTGAGTAGTGTATGTTGTAACTAAAGAGATGTTTTAATCTACTTCATAGGAATACTACGCAGGCACTTAGTTGAGAGGGCCAATCGGTTTAATAAACTCATTAACCATTTTAAAAAATGTTTGGAATTTATAGTTCGCAGTTAAGGCCGTGCTTTGCTTTTGTTTATGAAGCTAATTTGAATTCTATTATGGTTCAATTTTAATTAAAACTTTATGGAGGCGTGTTATCTTTTTACACAACTCTCATTCTATGATAGTTGAGAAAATAAACAAAAATGATGTTGAAAATTATTCTTAAAATCAAATTCAAAAATTAAATTAGTCAATCTTCAACGGTTGATGAGAAAGAGCATCACAACCTAGGAGAAGGGAGAGGAGAAAAGGAGGAGGTGAAGGAGGAGCATGACGAGCTGGGGGATGTAAGGCATGTTTAGTTCTCAAAATTTTTTTTCCAAAAGATCACATCGAATCTTTGACATATTTATAAAGCATTAAATTAAATAAAAAGAAAAACTAATTGCACAGTTGCCATTAAATTCGTGAGACGAATTTTTGAGCCTAATGATGGATTAATTAGGCTTAATAATTCGATCTGGCAGTTTCCAGGCGAATTATGAAATTAGTTTTTCATTCGTGTCCGAATCCTTTTCCAACATCCTGTCAAACGTCCGATTGTGCACTAAAAAAATTTTCAGCGAACTAAACACACCCTAACAAACAATGAGCGAAACCTGCTTGAAGACCAATCACATCGAGACCCAACGCTGCCCTATTGTCCACCCAATGCAAAGTTGCAAACGCCGCAGAATCCATTTTGACTTCGCCTCACTCGCTCACCTCTGCCCGAAAAGGTCGAAAGCTCCAAAATCCAAACTCGTGAGTGAAAAAGGGCCAACAGTACTTCCCAGTTCACATCAGAGACGGAGGCTCCAAAAAAAAAAAAAAAAGACTGCATCCGGCAGGCCGGCACCCATACAGTGGCGACCATTGTTATCCAGGCAGCAGAGCAGCAGCAGCTCGCCGGTTCTGGCCTGTGTCGCGAAAAAGGCGCGTGTCCTTGCGACCTGCGCAGGCAGCCGGCACGGTCGCGGACAAGAGACAACGGGACAACACAACGCCTCGCCTCGCCCTCGCCCTCCCTCGCTACCGTCGCTCGTGGGGGCATGTGGCCACGCCGCCGGACAATGTCTTTTGGTGCGACTGCGCCGAGGGCGTCCGTCGTCTCGTCTGCACGGCGACAGCGGCCTGGTTGCGTCGGTTAGCCTCATCCTCTTCGTCGGTTCCCCGCGGTGAGCGTTGTGGCCGTGCAGGACTGCAGGTGCAGTGCCCCGCATCCTTTCACACTAGGATGGGGGTTGATGAGCACTTGCTGAGCCAGATTTGGGAGTCGGTTGAACGCCGCCTGTGAACTCCCAATCTCTAATTTAACTTTGAGAGCTGGTTTCTAAAACAACTAAACTCAGCTCTACTTGTGTTACTTTCTTTTGGTGAAGTTAAATTGTTTAACGATGCTCCAGCAAAAGAAAGTGTGGTCCTCCAAAAAAAAAAAAAAGTGGCGCATCGGCATGCCGGATAGGTCAGCAGCGGCCGGGCCAGAAAAATATCATCTGATCTAATATCAGTATGCTCGTTTAGTCATTTTTGGCGTGCAGTTTTGTAAACTAGACTTGAAACCGAAACCACCCTACCAAACCGTTTGAGATGAGGTTACCGCCATCCACAGTTTGACGGTTACCATGATAACTCTGACTACACTATGGTTTAAAAACTGAAAAGGTTATCACACGTGATAACCACGCGATACTCAATCGGTTTGTAAACCTTGCCTTGCATATGACTAGGAGGCCGATTGGTGTGTTTAGTTCACGCCAAAATTGAAAGTTGTTTAAAATTGAACGATGTGACGGAATGTTGAAAGTTTATGTGTGTAGAAAAGTTTTGATGTATGAAAAAGTTAGAAGTTTGAAGAAAAAGTTTGGAACTAAACTCGGCGTCAAGCTAAAAAGGCAAAACTTCATTCATGTCTACAATGCAGGTAAAATAAATGCAAGCGTGCCATGCCAAACATAGACCATACTCCCTCTGCCATGCGTACTTGTAAAGTAAGTCGTTTAAGACAATGTTTAAGTCAAACATTAGAATATAAATCATAAATAACTTAAGTTATTGAGTTTAAAAATATAAAAATTATATGAATAGATTTGTCTTGAAAAGTACTTTCATAAGTATAATACTTTCATAAAAGTATACATATATCACTTTTCAATAAATATTTTTTAGAAACAAATTAAAGTTGTGTTTTGGAAACCGTGTCGCTCTCAAAACGACTTCCTTTACAGTTCCTTTACGAGTTATTCCACAACCAAGACTCCAGTTCTAATGTTCTGCCGGAGAAGCAAAGGACAGCATAACTATTTTTCTTCTGCGCCGACCACAATATATATTAAATAAACCGTAAGTGATAATTCCACAATGGCGTCACCACTTCCAAATCAAATCGTCCCTTGCGCGAGCAAATGTCATCACGTAAGGATACATGTCCACTGTTTGCGATCAGTTGCGCAAGAACGCCAAGCCAAGCCCTGAACACTGTATAGACCGAGATGAATCTCACACGTTTGTACAGCCCAATCATGATTGTATTTGAAGTAGTGAGAATGTGGGCCTCCCATTGTTCACTTCCTAAGCTGAACGAATCCATTCTCGGTTAGGTACTCCACAAATTCATCTATTAGGTAGGGCCAAGCACCTTCTTCGTCGTAGTTGGATAACTGTGGATCGATCGTCTGCGATAACAGAACACATATTTAGTATTCACAAAGGGCATCAATAGACCTTTGATGCAGAAATTATCAAAAGATCAAAGGAGGCAGATCACAAACTACCTAGGTACCTAACAATGACAATCTAAGCGAACCAGATAACATGTCTCATTCTGTGATCACCTAAAAGAGTTTGTTCTGTCACTGATTCATAGTCAACCATCTGACACAAACAAGACTTGCTTCCTTGCATATTTACCAGAAAGAAAGGAGGGATTAACAGTGGTACCTTGACAAATTCCAACAGTTTGAGACCATGTGTTCCTAGAAATGGCTTATTATGCCTCACCTGAAATTTGAAGGATTTAAATTAGCAAAGTATCATCTGAAACCACAAAGTTTTTTGAAATAGAAAGATGCTTGAAAATGGAAGTACATGGAACCACCTTTGAGGCATACCTGTAAAAACTGGCACCAATGGTCGATAAGGGGCCAGTGCCTTTCAGCAAAGAGCAACTGCCACATTCCAAGAGCAGTCTCCAGTGCGAGAGATTTTTTGACCCTGTAAGATCAAGAGCATATTTCAGGAAAATAAACATAGGGAACGATCAGGATCACAGGATGATGTTTATGAACAAAAAATGTTGTCCTGCTGCAAATAAAGACAAGGGTTCTGAAACAATATTCTTCAACTGAGGCTAACCTTTTCCTAGCCCAAGCAAAAGCAAAGTTGTATATCTCACGGAATTTATCTGAGTGAGGAAAGAGTAACACACAGATTAGATATCAAATAAAAGATGGCATTGAATTCCTTCCATACACATTCTATTTCAGTTCCTTCATATTGGTCACAAATTGTAAACTAAAATGTAGTGTTACTTCAACATAGAGAAAATCCAACTTCACACAAAGAAAACACATACGGTCATCTTTTATCTCAGCCGTAAAGATGGCATTTCTCACGGAGCTTTTCAATTGAATCCACCCTGCAAATACCACCCGGGATATATGAAAAAACTATATCTAAGAAACACTCAATAGTTTGATCATTACATAGACACCATGATTGAAAATGGCACTCACCCAATTGACTGCAAGTCCACCAATGAATTCCTGGCGAGTAAATTCACACATTGTGGCAGCTTTCATGTGCCATGATATGACAAGCTGTTAACAACAAAATCAGTGCGTGTTAATTTAAATAAATAGAATAACAGATCTCTGAAGCTTGGGTTTCTTTGGAATATATCAAATCTCAAATAGAATATAAATCCAGATAAAGCGTAGAGCTAGGTTACAAACGAAAATGGAAGTGACAGTTAGCCAGAAAGAAGCTAAAATGCATACCATAACAATATCCTGGGGATCCACCTGAAAATCAAAACAAAGCATACATCTTATAAACTGATAATGACTTAATATGATGGATCCATGATATAAATAACAAAATACATAAATTGGAACACATATCCTTACAAATAATATTTCGCAAGTTAAAAAAACACTATTTTTTTCTCAAAAACGCAGGATAGCTGTGTTTCATTTGTTAAGAATAAAACAAAGGTAATATACAAGGAAAAGAGAGAGAAAAACACCTCCCACAAAGAGGAAAAGCTCGACCCAAAAAGAAGTGCCAATAAATTGCCTAATTCCTCACAGGATGCAGATGCTCACATGCATACATGGTAAATGGTAGTTGCAAATTCTGGAGGCAATGTTTATTTGTCAGAGACTACCACAGTTTGATTAGCCAACAGGCAAGCTAAATCTGGTAATAACTTATTAAAACCGCCTGAACATCAAACGTAGAAAAACACAGTGAAATAAAATCCATCTCTTCCTCGTCAGTGAGATATAGTTGGTACCCAAAAAAAGCTGCAGCTATTAACAAATGAGAGCCATTCCAATATAAGAGTTGTACATAGCAACTCATTGATAAGTATCGCCTAGACATGCCTGCATATGGAAATCAAACAAGAAAATACGAAATGAGATCGGGAAGATAATAGCTGTTCTTACCTGAAGATCAGTGCAAAACTGAGATACACCTTCACCATGATCATATCAACATCAGGTTCTGAAAAAGAAATATATACCCCTTGAATCATAAGCTAAAGCATTGCAACAGGAGAAGAAAAATATTTCAAAGCTAAGAGAAAAAAAAGTTTGCTGACAGCACATATGAAAAAATACATGTAAAGAAATTTATGGAATTTAAACACAATAGCTAGTTAAGGCAATGAAGATCAATACCTTTGTATCTGTTGTACAGATCTCAAGATGCCGAGAGTTGTCAGAGAAATTTGTGGTTGGCTGTAGAAAAAATCAAAAGCTCCTTCAAGTGCCAATCACTAGCTTTCAGGGCCTGAAGGGCGACCTTCTCACTGCATAAGTTAACAAATGTACTTAATGAGTTACTGGTTTCAAATAACAGCGAAAAGGCTTGCTAAAATTATTGTGATTTTACTACCTTGCCGGTTTGTCAACAACAAAGCAAACAAAGCAGCATAACTGAAAAAGACTATACTCTAGAATTCACAACATATTCGCAAGTGGTGTTTTACATTACTGGAGGCACCATTATTTTGTAGACTAAAATAGTGGCATGATGAGCATAACAACTTGCAATTTCACTTTACCTTATTCTAACTAATACATGTGGCGGTGAACCACCTGTAGCTAAGCTCATAAGCTATCACACGAATGGTGGTGTCATTTTTTTCCCCGGATCCATCACCGCAACTAGGGCAACTAATTTCAGCCTAAGGCCAAAATAACCAGTTAACAGTAACTTGGCTGCAACAAACACATTCTAATCCGATATTTTCAGAAGCTCAGAGAATAGTTTGACATCACAGTGACAATCTAAGATGGCCGTACAATGAATTGAACTAACAAATCACCACCGATTTCCAATCCTAGAATACGCAGGCCGTACAATGAATCGAACTAACAAATCACCACCGATTTCCAGTCCTATTGACACCGCAGGTCTAAAGTTGGGGAGCAAATAAATGATCCCACCCACCTCGCACCAGTTATGGTCATGAACTGCTGCCACCTTGTCGCGGCTTCCTCTCCCCAGCTTATGCTGCAAACACAAAAACAACCAACCTCAAAAAATAAGTTTCTCAAAAAGAACCCGATCAAACAAAATCCCGCAGCTCTCACCCAAAATTGCATCGCCAACCGACGAATCGAACAATGGACAGAACAGCAAAGGCTCATCAAATTATCGCACGCACACCGATTTCAAACACACACAACCCCCAGAAAAAAAATTCACAAATGGGTCGAAACGAATCGCGAAGAGACGCGGAATCGAGACGGGGGGCGAGTGAGTACTAACCATCTTCGATCGGATCGGTGGCGAGCTCGGGGTAGGGTAGGGGGAGAGGAAGGGGGTGGGCGAGAGCGAGGGCTAGGGTTTCGCGGGCGTTGGCTACCTCCTGCTCTTCTTCCTTCCTTCCCCTCGCCTGGCTGGCTTTGCTACCCCTCGCTTTCTTTTTTAGTTTTCTATTTTTTCCACACATATATATTTTCTTTTTTCCATCCCTATCGCGTCCAGGGTGGCTAGTGCTACGCAAGCGACGACTTGTCGAGCGGATGACCGGAATGCCCTCCTCTCCAGTCTGTGTGTGAGTCACTGCTGACTGCTGAGTGGTGACTAGCTACTGTATCAGAGGGTAGAATGACCAAAATGTCCTCGCCTCCAGCCTCAGTGCACTCGACTCGACTCGACTTCGACAAACGAGTTACTCCGTTCCTGTAACACATTCTTATTAGGTTTATTATTTATATATATTAACATGAATGAAGTAAAAAGACTAGCTTGACAAAACGAGTTAGCTTGTTTGTTGGCTCGACCGCTCGAAGCTAGCCTTCAGCATGCTCATGAACTTTCTTTGGTTGGGCTTTTTTTTTTTTTATCAGGCTTTCTACTCCCCGAAGGGAATAGTCCCCAAGATTGTCGGTATCGGAAGATACGTACATATATCAAGGTGTTTTGATACTTCCTTGACAAACTGTTAGAATCTAGGATATTTTTGAGTGGTGATCACACTGCATGAGAATACGAAGACCAAGTATCATAGAATCTTAGATAAAATCGAATATTAATCTTTCGAATCTGTAATTAGTAATTTGAATTAAAAAAATCGAAAACTATCATGAATTGGCATTTGTGTTTCATGTATTTCAAATCAATGTTAAACAAATCTGTTAGCCCTATTTTGGTAGGGGAATCGTGGACTCGTGGTTACTAAAAACAGTGAGGTTATCGAGAAAAATCATGAGGTTGAAAAAACTAGGGATGATTCCACAGTAATCGAATGGTCAATCGTGCGGTATTGTAAAACCCTGACTTAGTGAATGTGGCAAAGTCATGCGATTTGGTGGAGGAGATGATTGAGCGGTTTGTGTTCCACATTGATAGTGTGATTTTTTTTTCATTTTTATAAATTTTCTTGTTTTAAAAATATTTCAGGAAATATTCACGCCGACGAAAATTATTTACCAGAAATAGACCCTAGCCAAGCCCCTCCTAAGGCACGCAAAGGGTGCAGGTGTGGACCAGGTCGCGCAAATTGCATTTTCACCCCTCTACCGGCAAGGGACCTCAGTGCAGAATACGCACACGGCGCCGTGTGCCACGTCACCTTGCCGCCCTGCTCGCTTTAGGTGGCAGGGTCTATTTGTGTAAATTTTATCGGTATAATATTTCTGTAAATATTAAAAATGAAAAAATAAATAATGAAAAAAATTCTTGAAGATGTGGCCTGTGGGGGCACAAAAGGGGTACATATGTAGGAGGGAACTTTTAGTATAGTGGACAGATAAGGGAAAATCAATAAGTTTACTTTAGGTCCTTCAGTTTGTTCGTTGAATTGCAGATGTCATTGCTAAATCAGAAATACCTAGGTATTAGCCCATCCCCGCAATTCACAATACCGTGTTAAACTTTGGTCCCTCAGCATTATAGTGGTTGTTTTAGCTGATTAGATGAGGGGACCCAATAGAGCCCCACATGTCAGGGCTAACCCTTCTCCCCTCATGCTCTCCCTCATCGCTTTCCCTCTCCCACGTTCGCAAATGGCATGTTTGCCGTGCACCAGTCACAAGAGTACGCTAGAGCCGCGCTCGCGAGGACTTCGCGAGCTCTAGGTACAGTTTTCACGGCCATTCCTCCGCCGCTTGTCCCCCGTCATGGCAATTCCAAAGCTGAGGTGCTCGTCATCTTTCGTTTCGATGTGCAAGTCATCAGTGAAGGTAGGACTTGGGAAACATCGAACAACCTCTCCGGAGCCACCCTGTCTCCGGCGAACCTGAACTGGCTGCCCTCTTGATCACTGCGTCGACCGCCACCTCGCCTGTTCGACGCCAAACGGCTCCTGGATCGGGGCTTCCGCCACCATCCTCCCCGGCGGCCACCCGCCGATTCGGCTCTCACGGACCGGCATCGACGCACGATCAAAGAGCAGAGGTTCCGGAACCGCGCTCTTGGTGAAATGAGTAAAAGGTTATACCGAATTTCTACTACCGACTCGGGGACGGACCGCAAGGCGCTAAGCGTAGCTGCTGGCTAAGGTGCACACATGTACAATGATGCATTGGACGCTAACATCCATGCCCATGCCAGATCGAACTCGCGGGGTGACGGGTTACGTGCGGCTACGGGCGGGGCGAGGATAGAAGTAGCGTCTACGGGCTAATCAAAATTAATTATTAAGTTCACGTTGAGGTTTTACGGTTAGCGCGACCCCGGCGTGGAAACTTGTGCAATGTCATGATGCATGGACATCCGTGCTCCGATCCATTCTACGAACTGTGGGCAGGGCCATGCGATGCACTGTAGGAGCATCATTCCCAGCTCGTAGGCAGGACGTGGAGGTTGTGTTCAAGATTCCGAGCCTAGGAGGACCTGCCGAGAGGCTAAACGACCCTCGACCACGGCTCTGGATCCACAAAATGCTGCTCTCCCCATCTCCAAGTCCTCCACCCTCTGCGATGTTGGACTGCCACCTTGGAAGAAACCTGCCCCTTCTTCCGTGTCTCTGTACCTGAGCCTATAGAGTGCATAACCTGACGCAACGAAGATGAAGTGAACACCTCATAGCTTTGAATTGATGAACCAGCGACGAAGCCGGCGAAGATTGGCCGTGAAACTATAGCTGGGAAGCCTGGAGGCTCGCGAAGTGTCGGCTGTGCGCTCGACGACGGCGTCATGACATGCGCGTGTCCACATGGGCGGCGTGGAAGACGGCCCCGACAAAGAAGCTATGAGAGACTGAGAAGAGCCTATTTTTCATAAATGGAGGGTATGGTCCATTCGCTCAGCCTGCATTCTGAGCCACATAAGGGCCGGCTTGTGGCGATGAAAAGGCAAGAAGGAGAAACTGCACTGACATGTGGGGTCCCATGTGGGTCCCACTCACCCACAGTCGAATCAAACTAGCCAATATACTACTGAGGGATCATAATTTTAGTCACGGTATTGTAATGTTGGGGGATAGCCCTACTACTCGGTATTCGGTTTTAGGGCATGTACTTTAGACTCGGCGATTAAATGAGGACGTTAAAACTGTAAACTTATTCTAAGGGAAGATGCTGCCAGTGTGAGTCTAAGGTTATTTGGTCATTTGTCATCTAGCTGGATAATGGATCCGCATTTAGCAAAGCCCAGCCGATATGCAAATATCACTAGAATAAAATTTTCCGATCTGAGATTCCCCTTAACTTATCATGAAATCTGCATTTTGTATCTTTCAACCAAAAATAACGAGATACAACGGTTCCCTCAACTGTTAAAAACCGTGTTCAAAGTATGTCCCATCCGACGGTTGGACGATGGTTAGCTGACATCGGGCCTATGTGCGCTGAATCTTGTCGTTCTCTTTGACAGGTGGCGTATAAGCCAAAATTTATACATTTTAAAAATAAAACAAAATATATGAGTCCACATGCATCATATAATAAATTAAAAAGATAGTGGGACCCACATGTCAGTGCCTTCACTTTCTCCACCCTCATTCCCATCTCTTGCTCTATCTCCGTCCCACTCCCTTCTCCCCTCTCCACTACTTCACCGACGGCCAGCCTGGCGGTGCAGAGAGAAGGGTGGGCCGGCGGTGAGGTTGCACCTGCGAGAGGGAGGAGAGTCGCCGGCCGGATCTAGCACGCAGAGCTCGGTCGTCGTGGTCTGGAGCAAAGCTGAGCCTTTTTTGGCTGGCTCATTTGACATACGAGCCAAGACACGCCGAGCCTGTATTTCCGAGCCCTATTTGTCTCCTAGTGTGGCGAGGATACGATTACAAGGCTAAATAGATCAATAGTAGCTAGGCAGGTAGATAGAAAATTCCAGCCCGCTTTTGAATCCAGCCTGATTGGACCGGGTTTGGCTTGAGAGTGGAGAACCAGCAATTCTTTTGTGAAACGTTGTCATAGAAAGGCTAGAAATAATGGTACAAACATGACATTAAATAAAGACCTGCAACAATTTATATAATGGTTTTGATATTGGTTTCTTATTGAGTACTGTAATAGACAAGCAAATCAGATAGCTCATAAATTGGCCCAAGGACCTGCTTTTTTTTTTTCAAAGAAAATTCATGTGTATTGGTTGGATGAAACCCGCTTTAACTTTATTATTGGCATGCTGATGAATGATGTAACTATATTTTTTATTGATAAAGATAGCCGGAATGGATCCCCCTTCCCCCCTAAAAAATGATATATATTAAATGAAAAAATTATTCCCCCTTGTTCAACAGATATGCGTCAACAGGGTCACCTTGTTTGTATGCGTCACCTTGTCCACTAAATGGTGTCCGATGAGGCTGGACGTGGTCGATTGGGCGTCTTGTATAAGCTCAAGAAACCCCTTCGACACCTTCGGGCGTGTTCTCCCAATTTGCCGCTAGACCTCGCGCTTGTTGTCACAGACATGACAGTTAGCCGATGAAACTAAAGCTGCGGGTGAGCCACCTGCTGACTCAATGAGCTCAATTGTGATAAACCTATTCTGTTAGCAAAAAACGCTTCCTTACCAATGGAATAAGTCGATTACACATTTTTAAATATAGACAGTGATCATAATTCAAAGAGTATTAACAGTAAGAGAGAGACATAATCAAGCAGTATAATACTTTCATAAAAGTATACATATATCACTTTTCAATAAATATTTTTTTAGAAACAAATTAAAGTTGTGTTTTGGAGACCGTGTCGCTGCTCAAAACGACTTCCTTTACGAGTTCCTTTACGAGGGTGGTGGGAGCGCACGAGGTCGGGGAGGAAAAGGCGAACGCGACGGCGCGGCGGTGGTGGAGGAGGAGGAGGAGGCCGCGTGATGCGATGCGATGCGGTGGCTTTGGGTTTTGTGTGCGGGCGGTCGCTTTCGGGCGCAGCGCTCCCCCTCGTTGGAGTGGGTTCGTTCGCACGCGCACTGAACCACTGACAGGTCGCGGTCGCGGCCTCGCGGGGGAGCCGTCGTTTGTGCGGAGGCGTTGGGTCGTCTGCTCGTTGACCCCGGGCGGTTGCGTTGCGCCAGCTGTGTGTGGCTGTGGCCAAGTTTTTTTTCGTTTCGTCATTTTCCTTGCGTGTTGGCGAGGGATGCAGAATGACGGCACCGGCGATCGTTGGGTTGATTAGCTTCACATCGCATGTCACACCGGCCGGGTGCCAATAGATATCGAATGATACATAAATTTTCTTAAGTTCTTTGATAGTAGTTTTCTTTTTGTTTTTTTAACATCGATTAGATTAGCATGAAGGTGTAAATAATGATGGAACTTTGGGTTTAAAGACTTATCGTGAGTATTGGTAAGGGTTTATTATCGTGAAACATCACAACCCTTGACACTTAAGTTAGGTTTTATATGTAGGGGTGGATAAAGAGTGATAATTAATTATATGATAAACGGTGGATAATGTCAAAATAGACGGGAGGCGGGAAAATGGTATCTTTTGTTGCATTTATAAATTTGAGATTATTGTTAGTTCCAAAACCATCTATCCATCTATCTATCTATCTATCTATCTATCTATCCATCTATCTATTATATTATTAAAACAGCCTTGAAAGAAGGCACCACGTTCATCGTAGAGGCCAGAAATTCCCACATTAATCGGAGAAAAAGAGAAATATCTACACCGTTAGATCGTGGTGGGTCCAAATTATAATGGTGTAGATCAATTGATAACTTCTATAATTATGAAATAGAATTTGTATTCAACTAGAAAAAGGATATTCTCTCTCCGTATTGGGTAGCAGCACATGCATATATTAGAGTCCTAATAGTATTTAGATTTGGATGTGGTGTCCGATTTGGACAAGAAAAAAAATAAATGATGTTGCATGCACACCGAACTGGACAGATACATGCGGGCATAACTACACATGTATGATCACATATTAGTAAGAGTAACATAGCATATATTGCCAAGTGTTTTTGTTCTACCTACATATTTGTGCAGCAATTCACTATATAGATTATTTACTGTTAGATATGTATTAAAGAAGACATTATGTTCGTTCGTAAATTCTCACATCAGTAATCGGAGAAAAAAATATCTAATCGATACATCATGATGGGTTTAGATAATAACAACATATATTGATCGATATAGTTGTATCTATCTATTATATTATTAACACAGCTTTGAAAGAAGGCACCACGTTTGCTGTGGAGGCTAGAAATTCTTACATTAATCGGAGAAAGAGGAAAAAATCTTAACCATTTGATTATAATGTGTCTATACTGTAATGGCGGCTAAGATTGACCGTATACTTATAAGAAAAGAAAAAAAAAAGTACTACGCAGTACACATGTCCTAGGCTGTGTTTAGTTGGATCCAAAGTTTGAATTTTGGTTGAAATTGGAGATGATGTGACTGAAAAGTTGTGTGTATATGACATGTTGATGTGATGGAAAAGGACTGAAGTTTGGATCCAAATTTTGGATCTAAACACAGCCCTACTCAGATTTTGTAAAAGTGCTAGAAAATCATGTCCGGAGCCGGGCTCCCAACCGAACAAAACCGGACGGCAATAGGACAGTTTTTTTTGGAATCCTAGCTGAGAAGGTCAGCAACTGGACATGTCCTACTGATACCGGATTCAATCTAAAAGTGACTAGCAGTAATCCTATTCATTCACTAATATAATTATAAAAAGTTTTTATTGACTAGCACATGCTACTTTTCAAATATACGTGTGTTTTATATAGATGGTTCTCTTTTGCTTTCAAGTTTCTAATCATAAATGCTACAAAGCCTATATTTGTCATTTTTTGTTTTTAAAGAAATACTTTCATCTTTAGTTTTTACATGATATTGGTTAGTTAAAAAGCGAAGAGTGTTAATAAATAACATGTCCTAACCCAAAGCAATAATCCATGAACCATACATTTTGAAGACATGCAGTTCAAAATAACTCGAAAATAAGATACCATGGTCACTCCAGAGGCTTAGAAATAATCAATGTAAAATAATAATTAAGAGGAGATCATTTAGAACATAACACGAGTATTAAATTTCGGAATAAAAAATAAAATAAATTCTGAAAATAGAAAAATAAAAATGAGAGTTCAAGTAGAAATACAATTTAAAAATAATAAAAAAGTTCGGAATAAAGTATAAAGAATTTTGGAAGAAGATTTCACATAGATCCCAACACAAGATTAATTAAAATTCAGAATTAAAAAATATAAAACAATATTATTAATTCTAACTCCAAATAAAATTAAAACATCACTAAAATTAGGGAAAAAATAAATAAAATTAAAACATCACTAAAATTAGGAAAAAATAACATAAAAATTCAAAAAAGTAAATGCCACATATGAAGAATTGTACATAGTATAATGCAATATATAAATATCCAAAACTAAGAGTAACTAAAATTCTGAATAAAAATAAAATAAATTCTGAAATTTGGTTTCAAAACTAATTATAAATAAACTTAAAAAAATGAAATTTAAACTAATAATATAATCTAGAAATAATTGAAATTCTAAATAAAAATATTTAAGCAAACGAAGTGGGCTGTTGTGATGGGAATATAGGACCTAAAACAAAGTACCGATGTTCACTTTGGTTAATTGAAAATGATGAAACTAGATTTTAAGATTGTAGATTAAGGGCCTATTCACTTTGATGCCATTTTTAACCTTACCAAATTTTGGTAAAGTTGCCAAAAAAGTGACTACATTTGGTTTGCTGCCAAATTTTGGTAACTATATAAGAAATCCTGCCAAAATTTTGGCAAGTTGCCAACATTTTGGTAACTATGCCAAAATTTTGGCAATACCAAAATTTTGTAAGTTTTTTTTGGCAACAAAGTGAACATGCCCTAAGAAAACAGATAAATGAAGAGTTCCATAAGAATTACATTTCTATTTTTATATCTACTAGATTTTAAGACTGTAGATTAGGAAAACAGATAAATGAAGAGTTCCGTAAAAATTATAGTACTTATGTGTTCTATTTTGATTACCAAAATGACAAAATCGAAGATTGACAATTAAAAATACACATTGGGCTAAGACCTGTTAGGGTGGCGAGAGGGCGAGCTGCTAAAGTGATGAATGTTAGGAGCTATGAAAGGGTGATTCGATAGGTGCAAAACGAGTAAGATAGGGAAGGAGGTATATCAACAATAGTTGGCGGGCTATCTAACGTAATCACGTCGACAATTTTTTTTTTTTGATTTTGCTAGGTAGCGACAACAACGAAGAAGAGAGACGACAAGGGCTAACGAGTCGATAGGCGACAAAGGAGTACGGAGATGGTGGTTGGCATGAGAGAGCGAGTAGAGGGGCAGCAAATGACAATAAAGAGGGGGCAGCGGGTGAGCCATATTAGAGTAGAGTGACATGTTGATGGGACATCTAGAAACTATAAAACATTATTCCAATAACAATTTTAGAACCCCAATAATGATAAAGGGGAGGGTGACGAGTAGATCGTAAAGTACTAGGGTCGCAAACAGGACTTTTAGAAAGTAAAAAATAAACCCCGACAATGATTAGGTTTCATTTTTAAAATCCCAATGAAAAAAAAGGGCAAGGGATAGTGGGCGAGGGGCGACGAGCAGATCATAAAGTAGTAGGGTCACAAACGGGACTTTTAGAAAGTAAAAAAATGAACCACGACAATGATCAAGTTTGATTTTGAAAATAAAAAGGGCAAGGGATAGATGGCGAGGGTCGACGAGCAGATCGTAAAGTAGTAGGGTCACAAACGAGACATTTAGAAAGTAAAAAAAAAATGAACCCTGACAATGATCAGGTTTAATTTTTAAAATCCCATTGAAAATAATAAAGGGCAGGGGATAGCAGGCGGCCGTAAAGGAGTAGGGTGACCATGTTTTTTTAAGACTTTAAAATACTATAAAAGGAACCCGATGAGGAAATGATAGACCTAATTTTTTTAAGGTCCCAATGAGGATGAATAAAAGCCATGACGGAGCGGCAAAGGAGCAAGGGGTGATAATTGGTGTAACTTTTATAAGTTGAAAAAAAAACTCGATGAAGATAAGGTTGGGTTTTTTTAAATTCCAAAACAATGATTTGACTATTGGCGATTTTAAAGAAAATAATGTATAAAAATAGATGATTATGTATGGATGCTAGCCGCGCAATTGCGCGGGCCATCATGCTAGTTTTCATTTATGTCGAAGGAAATTAATGATATAAATGCCCCTACAATTTTATTGTTGGGCTGTTTCTGTAAAAGGTGTAGTGTTACTTCTACCAAATTTTTTTAAAAAATAACTTGTGTTACTCCCTCCGTCCCATAATATAAGGGATTTTGAGATTTTGTTTGCAACGTTTGACCACTCGTCTTATTCAAAAAAATTTAAAATTATTATTTATTTTATTTGTGACTTACTTTATTATCTACAGTACTTTAAGTACAACTTTTCATTTTTTATATTTGCAAAAAAAATTTGAATAAGACGAGTGGTCAAACGTTACAAACAAAAACTCAAAATCCCATATATTGTGGGACGGAGGGAGTACCTTGGTTTGAACTCATGTACTTGGGCCTACCTGTTATCTGCTAACTGCTTTGTCCTTCCTTCTTTGGACACTTCATATATATGGGCCATATTAATGCTTATTTTTTTTAAGTGTTTCCCTTTCAGAGATATCCTCAGTGCAGTGATAAGGTGTGTGTGGTTTCAACCTCAAAATACCGCGTTCAATTTTCAAAATGCTCACAATTTTTTGCAAACAATTTTTTCTAAAAAAAATGTTCGGAGAAATCTCGTTTTTTTGGTGTTCTTCTACAGAGCTTGTGCTCCTTGTCCTTGTCTTGTGTTCTGCAGAAACAAAAACTCAAAATCCCATATATTGTGGGACGGAGGGAGTACTACGTACTCTCTCCATTACACAGAGACCAAGGATAGCAAACGCACTTATCATCTTTATAATTTAGCCTGAGGCCAAATTATGAAGATCAAATTTACTATCCTTGGTCTCTATGTCAGGCTAAGTTTTTTATCTTCATAATTTGGCCCTGACACATAGACCAAGAATAGCAAACGCACTTATCATCTTCCTAATCTACTGCCAGGCCAATGGCCCAGCATATGCCTATGGTAATAGCCCATGCATGCATGACGATCACGGTGGAACCGACATGTATAGCCACTGTAAATACCATTAATTTCACATGCAAGTAAGGGCAAGTACCATGTGCATTCAAACACAAGCCTCCAAGGTACCACATAGGACAAATTGACGAGGTGGAGAAAAGAAGAAACATGAGAAAGAAATTATCACCTCCCTAAGATACCACATAGGAGTATATGACTAAATCATGTAGGGGCAACCCCTAGACAAACTTTAATAAATATATGAGTGTTATGGATATTAGGAATTGTCTGGTAGAGGCAACCTATTTATACATGTTAACTCTTAATTTAATGGTGTATGTCATGCATAAAATTAGATGTGGTAGTCACCTCTTCTATAAAACTTATCCTAACGGGCTGTAGAGGAGTGCTCCTGAGGCATCCGCGCAGTGGCCAGTGGCTAATTAATTTTGTATGCGAACACAACCAGCGCGTTGGACAAGACGCAACGGCCTGCCGACTGTAAATGTGACGATCAAACTTGAAAAACCAACTTTTAGAAATACGATTATCAAACTTGAATGGATAGAGTATGAGCCAAAGAAGTTATGACGGTATCCAAACCCTAAAGCTTATCTAAGTATAACTTGAGTAGTGTATGTTGTAACTAAAGAGATGTTTAATCTAACTTCATAGAATACTACGCAGGCACTTAGTTGAGAGGGCCAATCGGTTTACATAAACTCATTAACCATTTAAAAAATAGTTTGGAATTTTATAGTTCGCAGTTAAGGCCGTGCTTTGCTTTTGTTTATGAAGCTAATTTTGAATTCTATTATGGTTCAATTTTAATTAAAACTTTATGGGGGCGTGTTATCTTTTTACACAACTCTCATTCTATGATAGTTGAGAAAATAAACAAAAATGTGTTGAAAATTATTCTTAAAAATCAAATTCAAAATTAAATTAGTCAATCTTCAACGGTTGATGAGAAAGAGCATCACAACCTAGGAGAAGGGAGAGGAGAAAAGGAGGAGGTGAAGGAGGAGCATGACGAGCTGTGGGAGTAAGGCCATGTTTAGTTCTCAATTTTTTTTTCCAAAAGATCACATCGAATCTTTAGACATATTTATAAAGCATTAAATATAAATAAAAAGAAAAACTAATTGCACAGTTTGCATTAAATTCGTGAGACGAATTTTTTGAGCCTAATGATGGATTAATTAGGCTTAATAAATTCGTCTGGCAGTTTCCAGGCGAATTATGAAATTAGTTTTTTCATTCGTGTCCGAAATCCTTTTCCAACATCCTGTCAAACGTCCGATGTGGCACTAAAAAATTTTCGCGAACTAAACACACCCTAACAAAAATGAGCGAAACCTGTTGAAGACCAATCACTCGAGACCCAACGCTGCCCTATTGTCCACCCAATGCAAAGTTGCAAACGCCGCAGAATCCATTTTGACTTCGCCTCACTCGCTCACCTCTGCCCGAAAAAGGTCGAAAGCTCCAAAATCCAAACTCGTGAGTGAAAAGGCCAACAGTACTTCCCCAGTTCACATCAGAGACGGAGGCTCCAAAAAAAAAAGAAAAAAGACCTGCATCCGGCAGGCCGGCACCCATACAGTGGCGACCATTGTACTCCAGGCAGCAGAGCAGCAGCAGCTCGCTCGGTTCTGGCCTGTGTCGCGAAAAAGGCGCGTGTCCTTGCGACCTGCGCAGGCAGCCGGCACGGTCGCGGACAAGAGACAACGGGACAACACAACGCCTCGCCCTCGCCCTCGCCCTCGCCCTCGCCCTCGCCCTCGCCCTCGCCCTCGCCCTCGCCCTCGCCCTCGCCCTCGCCCTCGCCCTCGCCCTCGCCCTCGCCCTCGCCCTCGCCCTCGCCCTCGCCCTCGCCCTCGCCCTCGCCCTCGCCCTCGCCCTCGCCCTCGCCCTCGCCCTCGCCCTCGCCCTCGCCCTCGCCCTCGCCCTCGCCCTCGCCCTCGCCCTCGCCCTCGCCCTCGCCCTCGCCCTCGCCCTCGCCCTCGCCCTCGCCCTCGCCCTCGCCCTCGCCCTCGCCCTCGCCCTCGCCCTCGCCCTCGCCCTCGCCCTCGCCCTCGCCCTCGCCCTCGCCCTCGCCCTCGCCCTCGCCCTCGCCCTCGCCCTCGCCCTCGCCCTCGCCCTCGCCCTCGCCCTCGCCCTCGCCCTCGCCCTCGCCCTCGCCTACCCGTCGCCTCCAAAAAAAAAAAAAAAGTGGCGCATCGGCATGCCGGGATAGGTGCAGCAGCGGCCGGGCCAGAAAAATATCAATCTGATCTAATATCAGTATGCTCGTTTAGTCATTTTGGCGTGCAGTTTTGTAAACTAGACTTGAAACCGAAACCACCCTACCAAACCGTTTGAGATGAGGTTACCGCCATCCCACAGTTTGACGGTTACCATGATAACTGCGTGATACACTATGGTTTAAAAACTGAAAAGGTTATCACACGTGATAACCACGCGATACTCAATCGGTTTTGTAAACCTTGCCTTGCATATGACTAGGAGGCCGATTGGTGTGTTTAGTTCACGCCAAAATTGAAAGTTTGTTTAAAATTGGAACGATGTGACGGAAATGTTGAAAGTTTATGTGTGTAGGAAAGTTTTGATGTACTGAAAAAGTTAGAAGTTTGAAGAAAAAGTTTGGAACTAAACTCGGCGTCAAGCTAAAAAGGCAAAACTTCATTCATGTCTACAATGCAGGTAAAATAAATGCAAGCGTGCCATGCCAAACATACGACCATACTCCCTCCGCCATGCGTACTTGTAAAGTAAGTCGTTTAGTACAATGTTTTAAGTCAAACATTAGAAATATAAATCATAAATAACTTGAGAGTTATTGAGTTTAAAAATATAAAAATTATATGAATAGATTTGTCCTTTACGAGTTCCTTTACGAGTTATTCCACAACCACAAGACTCCAGTTCTAATGTTCTGCCGGGAGAAGCAAAGGACAGCATAACTATTTTTCTTCTGCGCCGACCACAATATATATTAAATTAAACCGTAAGTGATAATTCCACAATGGCAGTCACCACTTCCCAAATCAAATCGTCCCCTTGCGCGAGCAAATGTCATCACGTAAGGATACATGTCCACTGTTTGCGATCAGTTGCGCAAGAACGCCAAGGCCAAGCCCTGAACACTGTATAGACCGAGATGAATCTCACACGTTTGTACAGCCCAATCATGATTGTATTTGAAGTAGTGAGAATGTGGGCCTCCCATTGTTCACTTCCTAAGCTGAACGAATCCATTCTCGGTTAGGTACTCCACAAATTCATCTATTAGGTAGGGCCAAGCACCTTCTTCGTCGTAGTTGGATAACTGTGGATCGATCGTCTGCGATAACAGAACACATATTTAGTATTCACAAAGGGGCATCAATAGACCTTTGATGCAGAAATTATCAAAAGATCAAAGGAGGCAGATCACAAAACTACCTAGGTACCTAACAATGACAATCTAAGCGAACCAGATAACATGTCTCATTCTGTGATTCACCTAAAAGAGTTTGTCTGTCACTGATTCATAGTCAACCATCTGACACAAACAAGACTTGCTTCCTTGCATATTTACCCAGAAAGAAAGGAGGGATTTACAGTGGTACCTTGACAAATTCCAACAGTTGAGACCATGTGTCCCTAGAAATGGCTTTATTATGCCTCACCTGAAATTTGAAGGATTTAAATTAGCAAAGTATCATCTGAAACCACAAAGTTTTTGAAATAGAAAGATGCTCTGAAAATGGAAGTACATGGAACCACCTTTGAGGCATACCTGTAAAAACTGGCACCAATGGTCGATAAGGGGCCAGTGCCTTTCAGCAAAGAGCAACTGCCACATTCCAAGAGCAGTCTCCAGTGCGAGAGATTTTTGACCCTGTAAGATCAAGAGCATATTTCAGGAAAATAAACATAGGGAACATCAGGATCACAGGATGATGTTTATGAACAAAAAATGTTGTCCTGCTGCAAATAAAGACAAGGGTTCTGAAACAAATATTCTTCAACTGAGGCTAACCTTTTCCCTAGCCCAAGCAAAAGCAAAGTTGTATATCTCACGGAATTTATCTGAGTGAGGAAAGAGTAACCACACAGATTAGATATCAAATAAAAGATGGCATTGAATTCCTTCCATACACATTCTATTTCAGTTCCTTCATATTGGTCACAAATTGTAAACTAAAATGTAGTGTTACTTCAACATAGAGAAAATCCAACTTCACACAAAGAAAACACATACGGTCATCTTTTATCTCAGCCCGTAAAGATGGCAATTTCTCACGGAGCTTTTCAATTGAATCCACCCTGCAAATACCACCCGGGATATATGAAAAAACTATATCTAAGAAACACTCAATAGTTTGATCAATTACATAGACACCATGATTGAAAATGGCACTCACCCAATTGACTGCAGTCCACCAATGAATTCCTGGCGAGTAAATTCACACATTGTGGCAGCTTTCATGTGCCATGATATGACAAGCTGTTAACAACAAAAATCAGTGGTCGTGTTAATTTAAATAAATAGAATAACAGATCTCTGAAGCTGTGGGTTTCTTTGGAATATATCAAATCTCAAATAGAACTATAAATCCAGATAAAGCGTAGAGCTAGGTTACAAACGAAAATGGAAGTGACAGTTAGCCCAGAAGAAGCTAAAATGCATACCATAACAATATCCTGGGGATCCACCTGAAAATCAAAACAAAGCATACATCTTATAAACTGATAATGACTTAATATGATGGATCCATGATATAATATAATAACAAAATACATACATTGGAACACATATCCCTTAACAAAATAATATTTCGCAAGTTAAAAAAACACTATTTTTTTCTCAAAAACGCAGGATAGCTGTGTTTCATTTTGTTAAGAATAAAACAAAGGTATATACAAGGAAAAGAGAGAGAAAAACACCTCCCACAAAGAGGAAAAGCTCGACCCAAAAAGAAGTGCAATAAATTGCCTAATTCCTCACAGGATGCAGATGCTCACATGCATACATGGTAAATGGTAGTTGCAAATTCTGGAGCAATGTTTATTTGTCAGAGACTACCACAGTTTGATTAGCCAACAGGCAAGCTAAATCTGGTAATAACTTATTAAAAACCGCCTGAACATCAAACGTAGAAAAACACAGTGAAATAAAATCCATCTCTTCCTCGTCAGTGAGATATAGTTGGTACCCAAAAAAAGCTGCAGCTATTAACAAATGAGAGCCATTCCAATATAAGAGTTGTACATAGCAACTCATTGACTAAGTATCGCCTAGACATGCCTGCATATGGAAATCAAACAAGAAAATACGAAATGAGATCGGGAAGATAAATAGCTGTTTCTTACCTGAAGATCAGTGCAAAACTGAGATACACCTTCCACCATGATCATATCAACATCAGGTTCTGAAAAAGAAATTATACCACCTTGAATCATAAGCTAAAGCATTGCAACAGGAGAAGAAAAACATATGTTTCCATAAAGCTAAGAAGAAAAAAAGGTTTGCTGACGGCACATATGAAAAAATACATGTAAAGAAATTTATGGAATTTAAACACAATAGCTAGTTAAGGCAATGAAGATCAATACCTTTGTATCTGTTGTACAGATCTTCAAGATGCCGAGAGTTCGTCAGAGAAATTTGTGGTTGGCTGTAGAAAAAATCAAAAGCTCCTTCCAAGTGCCAATCACTAGCTTTCAGGGCCTGAAGGGCGACCTTCTCACTGCATAAGTTAACAAATGTACTTAATGAGTTACTGGTTTCAAATAACAGCGAAAAGGCTTGCTAAAATTATTGTGATTTTACTACCTTGCCGGTTTGTCAACAACAAAGCAAACAAGCAGCATAACTGAAAAAGACTATACTCTAGAATTCACTAACATATTCGCAAGTGGTGTTTTACATTACTGGAGGCACCATTTATTTTGTAGACTAAAATAGTGGCATGATGAGCATAACAACTTGCAATTTCACTTTACCTTATTCTAACTAATACATGTGGCGGTGAACACCCTGTAGCTAAGCTCATAAGCTATCACACGAATGGTGGTGTCATTTTTTTCCCCGGATCCATCACCGCTAACTAGGGCAACTAATTTCAGCCTAAGGCCAAAATAACCAGTTAACAGTAACTTGGCTGCAACAAACACATTCTAATCCGATATTTTCAGAAGCTCAGAGATAGTTTGACATCAACAGTGACAATCTAAGATGGCCGTACAATGAATTGAACTAACAAATCACCACCGATTTCCAATCCTAAGAATACCGCAGGCCGTACAATGAATCGAACTAACAAATCACCACCGATTTCCAGTCCTATTAACACCGCAGGTCTAAAGTTGAGGAGCAAATAAATGATCCCACCCACCTCGCACCAGTTATGGTCATGAACTGCTGCACCTTGTCGCGGCTTCCTCTCCCCAGCTTATGCTGCAAACACAAAAACAACCAACCTTCAAAAATAAGTTTCTCAAAAAGAACCGGATCAAACAAAATCCCGCAGCTCTCACCCAAAATTGCATCGCCAAACCGACGAATCGAACAATGGACAGAACAGCAAAGGCTCAAATTATCGCACGCACACCGATTTCAAACACACACAACCCCCAGAAAAAAAAATCACAAATGGGTCGAAACGAATCGCGAAGAGACGCGGAATCGAGACGGGGGGCGAGGTGAGGTACTAACCATCTTCGATCGGATCGGGTGGCGAGCTCGGGGTAGGGTAGGGGGGGAGAGGAAGGGGGTGGGCGAGCGCGAGGGCTAGGGTTTCGCGGGCGTTGGGCTCCTCCTGCTCTTCTTCCTTCCTTCCTCCCTCGCCTGGCTGGCTTTGCTACCCCTCGCTTTCTTTTTTAGTTTTCTATTTTTTTTCCACACATATATTATTTCTTTTTTCCATCCCTATCGCGTCCAGGGTGGCTAGTGGCTACGCAAGCGACGACTTGTCGAGCGGAATGACCGGAATGCCCTCCTCTCCAGTCTGTGTGTGAGTCACTGCTGACTGCTGAGTGGTGACTAGTACTGTATCAGAGGGTAGAATGACCAAAATGTCCTCGCCTCCAGCCTCAGCTGCACTCGACTCGACTCGACTTCGACAAACGAGTTACTCCGTTCCTGTAACACATTTCTTATTAGGTTTATTATTTATATATATTAACATGAATGAAGTAAAAAGACTAGCTTGACAAACGAGTTAGCTTGTTTGTTGGCTCGACCGCTCGAGCTAGCTTCAGCATGCTCATGAACTTTCTTTTTGGTTGGGCTTTTTTTTTTTTATCAGGCCTTCTACTCGAAGGGGAATAGTCAAGATTGTCGGTATCGAGATACGTACATACTATCAAGGATGTTTTGATACTTCCTTGACAACTGTTAGATCTAGGATATTTTTGATGGTATCACACTGCTATTGAGATACGAAGCACAGTATCATTAGAATCTTAATAAAATCGGAATATTAACTCTTTCGAACTAATTAGTATTTGAATTAAAAAATCGAAACTATATGAATGCATTTGTGTTCATGTATTTTCAAAATCAATGTTAAACAAATCTGTTAGCCCTATTTTTGGTAGGGGAATCGTGGACTCGTGGTTACTAAAAAACAGTGAGGTTATCGAGAAAAATCACGAGGTTTGAAAAACTAGGATGATTACCACAGTAATCGAATGGTAATCGTGCGGTATTGTAAAACCCTGACTACGTGAATGTGGCAAATGCATGCGATTTGGTGGAGGAGATGAGTTGAGGCGTGTGTCACATTGATGATGTGATTTTTTTTCATTTTTAAATTTTCTTGTTTTAATATTTACAGAAATATCACGCCGACGAAAATATTTACAGAAATAGACCCTGCAGCCCTCCCTAAGGACGGCAAGGTGACGTGTGTGACCAGGCGCAAATTGCATTTCACCCCTTACCGGCAAGGGACCTCAGTGCAGAATACGCACACGGCGCCGTGTGCCACGTCACCTTGCCGCCCTCCGCTTAGGTGGCAGGGTCTATTTGTGTAAATATTTTCATCGGTATAATATTTCTGTAAATATTAAAATGAAAAAATAAAATTGAAAAAAATTCTTGAAGATGTGGCCTGTGGGGCACAAAAGGGGTACATATGTAAGGAGGGAACTTTAGTAGAGGTGACAAGATAAGGGAAATGAATAAGTTTACTTTAGGTCCTTCAATTTGTCGTTGAGATTGAAATTCATTGCTAAACAGAAATACTAGGTATAGCCCATCCCCCAATTCACAATACCGTGTTAACTTTGGTCCCTCAGCAGTATAGTGGTTGGTTTTAGCTGATGTAGTGAGTGGGACCCATATGAGCCCCACATGTCAGTGGCTAACCTTCTCCCTCAGCTCTCCCTCATCGCTTCTCCCTCTCCCACGTGCGCAAATGGCATGTTGCCGGCGCCGTCATCAGAACGCAGCCGCGCCTTCGCGAGGACTTCGCGAGCCTCTAGGTACAGTTTCACGGCCATCTCCGCCGCTTGTCTCCGGTCATCAATTCAAAGCTTGAGGTGCTCGTCATCTTCGTTTCGATGTGCAAGTTCAGTGAAGTAGGACTGGGAACATCGACAACCTCTCCTGGAGCCACCCCGTCTCCGGCGACCTTGTAAACTGGGCTGCCCTCGACACTGCGTTCGACCCCACCTCGCTGTTCGACGCCAACGGCTCCTGATCGGGCTCCGCCACCATCCTCCCCGGCGGCCACCCTGCCATCCTCTACACCGGCATCGACGCACGCAAAGAGCAGGTTCCGACCCGCTCTTGGTGAAATGAGAAAGGTTAGTACCAATTCTACTACCACTACGACCCAACGCTAGCTAGCTGCTGCCAAGTGCCAACACATGTACAATGCAATGCAATTCGGTACCACATCCATCCATCCAGATTCATTACTGCGGGGGAAGCGTGCCGATCCCCGGCGAGGCACCAAGCTGGATGCCGGCGCACTGTAGGAGATCATTGGCGTCGCCAGCTCGTAGGCGGACGTGGAGGTTGTGTTCAAGATTCCGAGCCTAGAGGATGCCGAGAGGCTAAACGACCCCGACCGGCTGCTGGATCCACAAAAGCTGCTCTCCATCTCCAAGTCCTCCACCCTCGCGATGTTGACTCCACTTGAAGAACCTGTCGTCGCCGCCGCCTCTTCTTCGTGCTCAATCTGTCCACCTGAGCCTATAGCACGCTGCATTGAACCTGCACATCGCAACGAAGATGATGAACACCTCAAGCTTTGAATTGATGAACAGCGACAAGCGGCGAAGATGGCCGTGAAACTATACCTGGAGCCTGGAGGCTCGCGAAAGTGCGGCTGTGCCTCGACGACGGCGTCAATGACATGCCGTTCCCGGCTTGCGTGGAAGACGGAGAGAAAGGGAGAAGAGAAGAGGGAGAGGAGAGAGAAGGTTGGCCACTGACATGTGGGGTCCATGTGGGTCCCACTCACCACATCAGTCAAAACCAGCCAATATACTACTGAGGGATCAAATTTAGCACGGTATTGTATGTTTGGGGGATAGCCTATACCTGGTATTTCGGTTTAGGGATGTACTTTAGACTCGGCGATAAATTGAGGGACTTAAAATGAACTTATCTCTAAGGGAAATGCTGCAGTGTGATCTAAGGTTATTTGGTCATTTTCATCTACTGTGATAATGGACCGCATTTAGCAAGCCAGCCCGATATGCAAATATCACTAGAATAAGTTCATCTGAGATCCCTTAACTTATCAATGAATCTGATTTTCGTTCTTCAACCAAAAAATCAGATACAACAGGTTCCCTCAACTGTTAAAACCGGTGCAAAGTATGTCCCATGACGGTTTGGACGATGGTTTTAGCTGACATGGCGTCTATGTGGCTAATTTGATTCGGTCTTCTTGTGACGTGGCGTATGAAGCAAAATTTAACATTTTTAAAAATAAAACAAAATATATGAGTCCACATGTCAGTCATATAATAAAATTAAAAATAGTGGGACCCACATGTCAGTGGCCTCACTTTCTCCACCTCATCCCATCTCTTCTCTATCTCCTTCCCATCTCCTTCTCCCCTCTCCACGACTTCACCGACGGCCAGGCCTGTGGGGCACAAAAGGGGTACATATGTAAGGAGGGAACTTTAGTAGAGGTGACAAGATAAGGGAAATGAATAAGTTTACTTTAGGTCCTTCAATTTGTCGTTGAGATTGAAATTCATTGCTAAACAGAAATACTAGGTATAGCCCATCCCCCAATTCACAATACCGTGTTAACTTTGGTCCCTCAGCAGTATAGTGGTTGGTTTTAGCTGATGTAGTGAGTGGGACCCATATGAGCCCCACATGTCAGTGGCTAACCTTCTCCCTCAGCTCTCCCTCATCGCTTCTCCCTCTCCCACGTGCGCAAATGGCATGTTGCCGGCGCCGTCATCAGAACGCAGCCGCGCCTTCGCGAGGACTTCGCGAGCCTCTAGGTACAGTTTCACGGCCATCTCCGCCGCTTGTCTCCGGTCATCAATTCAAAGCTTGAGGTGCTCGTCATCTTCGTTTCGATGTGCAAGTTCAGTGAAGTAGGACTGGGAACATCGACAACCTCTCCTGGAGCCACCCCGTCTCCGGCGACCTTGTAAACTGGGCTGCCCTCGACACTGCGTTCGACCCCACCTCGCTGTTCGACGCCAACGGCTCCTGATCGGGCTCCGCCACCATCCTCCCCGGCGGCCACCCTGCCATCCTCTACACCGGCATCGACGCACGCAAAGAGCAGGTTCCGACCCGCTCTTGGTGAAATGAGAAAGGTTAGTACCAATTCTACTACCACTACGACCCAACGCTAGCTAGCTGCTGCCAAGTGCCAACACATGTACAATGCAATGCAATTCGGTACCACATCCATCCATCCAGATTCATTACTGCGGGGGAAGCGTGCCGATCCCCGGCGAGGCACCAAGCTGGATGCCGGCGCACTGTAGGAGATCATTGGCGTCGCCAGCTCGTAGGCGGACGTGGAGGTTGTGTTCAAGATTCCGAGCCTAGAGGATGCCGAGAGGCTAAACGACCCCGACCGGCTGCTGGATCCACAAAAGCTGCTCTCCATCTCCAAGTCCTCCACCCTCGCGATGTTGACTCCACTTGAAGAACCTGTCGTCGCCGCCGCCTCTTCTTCGTGCTCAATCTGTCCACCTGAGCCTATAGCACGCTGCATTGAACCTGCACATCGCAACGAAGATGATGAACACCTCAAGCTTTGAATTGATGAACAGCGACAAGCGGCGAAGATGGCCGTGAAACTATACCTGGAGCCTGGAGGCTCGCGAAAGTGCGGCTGTGCCTCGACGACGGCGTCAATGACATGCCGTTCCCGGCTTGCGTGGAAGACGGAGAGAAAGGGAGAAGAGAAGAGGGAGAGGAGAGAGAAGGTTGGCCACTGACATGTGGGGTCCATGTGGGTCCCACTCACCACATCAGTCAAAACCAGCCAATATACTACTGAGGGATCAAATTTAGCACGGTATTGTATGTTTGGGGGATAGCCTATACCTGGTATTTCGGTTTAGGGATGTACTTTAGACTCGGCGATAAATTGAGGGACTTAAAATGAACTTATCTCTAAGGGAAATGCTGCAGTGTGATCTAAGGTTATTTGGTCATTTTCATCTACTGTGATAATGGACCGCATTTAGCAAGCCAGCCCGATATGCAAATATCACTAGAATAAGTTCATCTGAGATCCCTTAACTTATCAATGAATCTGATTTTCGTTCTTCAACCAAAAAATCAGATACAACAGGTTCCCTCAACTGTTAAAACCGGTGCAAAGTATGTCCCATGACAGTTTGGACGATGGTTTTAGTTGACATGGCGTCTATGTGGCTAATTTGATTCGGGCTTCTTGTGACGTGGCGTATGAAGCAAAATTTAACATTTTTAAAAATAAAACAAAATATATGAGTCCACATGTCAGTCATATAATAAAATTAAAAATAGTGGGACCCACATGTCAGTGGCCTCACTTTCTCCACCTCATCCCATCTCTTCTCTATCTCCTTCCCATCTCCTTCTCCCCTCTCCACGACTTCACCGACGGCCAACCGTGGGTGGCAGAGAGAAGGGTGGCCGGCGGGAGCGTTGCACCGACGGAGAGGGAGAGGTCGCCGGCGAGATCTAGCACGCAGAGCTCGGTGTCGGTTTGGGCTTGGCTCATTTGACATACGAGCCAAGACAAGCCCGAGCCGTATTTCCAGCCCTATTGTCTCTAGTGTGGCGAGGATACGATTACAAGGGCTAAATAGATCATAGTAGCTAGGCAGGTAGATAGAAATTCCAGCCCGCTTTGAATCCAGCCTGATTGGACCGGGTTTGGGCTTGAGAGTGGAGAACCAGCAATTCTTTGAAACGTGTCATAGAAAGGCTTTAGAATAATGTACAAACATGACATTAAATAAAGACTGCAACAATTTATATAATGGTTTTGATATGGTTTCTATTGAGTACTGTAATAGACAAGCAAATCAGATAGCTCATAAATTGGCAAGGCCTGCTTTTTTTTTTTTCAAGAAAATCATGTGTATGGATTGATGAACCCGCTAACTTTATTATGAGCATGCTGATGAATGATGTAACTATATTTTTTATTGATAAAGATAGCCGAATGGATCCCCCTTCACCCCCTAAAAAATGATATATATTAAATGAAAATTATTCCCCCTTGTTCAACAGATATGCGTCAACAGGGTCACCTTGTTGATATGCGTCACCTTGTCCACTATGGTGTCCGAGAGGCTGGGGACGTGGTCGTTGGGCGTCTTGTATAAGCTCAAGAAACCCCTTCGACACCTTCGGCGTGTTCTCCCAATGCGCTAGACCTCGCGCTTGTTGTCACAGACATTGACGTAGCCGATGAAACTAAAGCATGGGGTGAGCCACCTGCTGACTCAATGAGTCAATTGTGATAAACCTATCATGTTAGCAAAAACCGCTTCTTAAACCATGGAATGAGTCGATTTACACCATTTTTTAAATATAGACGTATTATATTCGGTTTTACAGTTGGGGGACGTATCAAGCATGAGCAAGAGATGAGGGAAACGAATTGAAATAGACTTGTTCCTCGATTATTACCAGATGACTTTCTGGGCCACGGTCCACCACAACTCACACACTCACACTAACCATGCTTCTTGAGCCGTGGGTCCTGATGGGCTTTGCTAGCCCATCGGCTCTCCCGGACGCCACATCTTCTTCCGACACAAAAAAATGTGCCATATGCACCCCTTCTACACGATGACAAAACACGTCCGTCACGTCGATCGGCAACAGCGCCATCATCAATCAGCACGGATGAGATTGGAACTCGTCCACGTCTCCATCCCCCTCAATTACCCAACCCGCTCGCCGTGATCCCGGTCGGGCTCGGTGAGGTCGGTCTCACGCCCGATCGATCGCCCATGCCACCACGATGATTGCACGGATCCCCCGCCCGTATCCTCTGCCGCCGCAAGCCAACAAACCCGTCGCCCCGCTCCGCCACGCCACGCCACTCCCCCCAATCCTCCTCCGGTCTCACTCGCCACCGCGATCGCGAGTGACAGCCGACACCCGACACACAGATCGCGCGCCGGCGCGCCGGAGAAAAACCCCGCGGCGCCGCTCGGCCGCCCCGCCCGTGCGGAACGCACGACGACTGATCAGTTGATTTCGCGCGAACCAACCAGCGCCATCCCGTTGCCGCCCACGCGCTCTACCGATCGCCCACGACGACCTCGACACGCAGCAGCGCGCTCGACATAGAGGAGGTACAATAGCGCAGACTATAAGCTAGCTATAAACATATTTTAAAGAGTAAATAAAAAGAGAGAAGAGCAGTGGGCTACATATCTGTAGCCAGCTGCAGCACGGACTCCATGACGTAATGTGTGTATAACAGGTAGGGCCAGTTATTAATAGTATAGTAATTACATTGGCTATAGATGATTTGAAGCCAGTAGTTGGCTATAATATTAAACTTGCTCTAAGGGTGTAAGTGACTTATTTTGTTCTTTAGGTGTAGTAGGATATGTTTCATCTGTTCTAGTTCTAGGTTGTTATATTTTTGGGATAGATAGAGAACGATCTCACTCACGATTAGACACAACGACAATACTCTCTTCGTCAAAAAATGAATCATAGTATGAACCTAGAGCTGAAGTGTCACGTCTAATATTAGATTATTTTTTTTATGGGATGGAAGTAGTACACTTCAGCTACGTACGGCGTCGATCGACCGACCAGCAGCAGCGCCACCATCTCATGGCGGGCGGCAGCAGGAGCAACAGCGCGAGCGAGAGTAATCGCGCGGCGGTCAGGGCCATGATGGCGCACGGGGGGGCCCATCGGCTGCCACAGATTTGATTTGCCCGTCTTTTTCTCCACCCCCGCGCGCGCGCTGGGGGACCAACGACCAGCCCGATCGATGCGATTGACTGAATCTGATGAGATGAAAATCCCCCTCTGTTTCATCGTCAAACTTTCGATCGCCTCCCAGATCTGTCGTCTGCTACTGCTAGAATACCAGGTTTTATTCTAATTCGTGTGAAAAATCCTACGACCGTCCGTTGAGTTGAAACGTGCATGAATGAATCGTTCCAATATGCGGTGTGTTGAGGATGGATTCTTGCTCATTGTCGTGTGACCTTTTAATTCCTCAGTGTGTCATCTCATCCTCCAACCCTATATACTAGTACCCCTACGTAAGTATCATACGTACACCTACACCTACTGATCGATATGAATGTGACAAATTCGATAGTACACGGATGAATGTACAGTCGTACTAACTTTAGTACTTCAGCGTACGTACATCCCGATCGATCGAATCTCTCGCTATAACCAAATGATTGGGAATCTGGGATTCAATTAGCAAAGTGATTAAATTCATTAATTGAATTTAATTGACACTAGAGATATGATCATGAATGAACACCATTGCCATGCATTGCCATGCCTTGGCGCCCACAGGTAATAATAGTACACGAGACTACACTCGTACACTTTGAGAGAGAGGAGACATGAGGAGAGCTAGCTAGTAGCTAAGCTAACTGTTAGCTTAGCTAGGGACTGAGGCTAAAACCCCTCGCTGGGCTTCGACGCCCACGTTGACGAAAGTAGGACGACGGCAATGGAGGCGCCGCCGCCGCCGTGCTCCGCGCCGCCGTTGGTCGACGAACGTCGCCATGTCCATGCCGTGGCAATGGAACGTAGTCGTCCTCGCCGGCTTCCTCCTTGGGCGGCGCTGACGACGCGGCGCGGCGCCGGTTAGGTGGCATGGACGACGAACCCTCGGCGGCGGCGAGGGCGCCGCCCGCGCCGGCACGACGGAGGGAAAGCTTCGAGAGGCAGCGCCCGAGGCTGCTCATCGACGGCATTATCCTGCATGGACGGCGGCGCCCGGCGCCGCCCGCGCCGTAGGGTCGACGTAGAGCTCCGGTGGCGCCGGCGGCGACACCATCCATTCCGGCCG